>CM064874.1:43401562-44001562 GCA_032719365.1 Prinsepia uniflora | reverse complement strand
CTTCCAGCATTGGCTTTTCCAGGGTGGTACTCAATCGTGCAATCATAATCCTTAATTAGCTCTAGCCACCGTCGTTGCCTCACATTTAAGTCCTTATGGGTGAACAAGTACTTCAGGCTCTTGTGATCCGTGAACAACCTGCAAGTCGCACCATACAAGTGATGTCTCCAAATTTTCAGCGCATGCACAACATCAGCTAACTCCAAGTCGTGCGTAGGATAATTGCGCTCATGTGGTTTTGATCTCATTTTGGTTCTGACATGACCTAGGGACAAGGACGACTCTATGGGGACCTTTTTCGATGGGAATGGCTGGCTGGAATGACGGTGAACGGCGGAGGAAGTCGCCGTCACCATTGTCGATCAAGGATGTACGTTCTTAACCCTTTTCACGTGTTTTGTGGGCTTAGATCGATAGGGAATGATGTTAGAAATCTTTAGGAATTGAAATGGGGAAGATTGGACGAAAAATAAGAAAGATTGGACGCTGAACCGGTCGCCCCAGTCTAGACCGGTCCGGTCCGGTTCGAACCAGGTGAACCTGGTTTGCTGGAGGTAGGGGTGGCACTGTAGCAGGTGTGTGGGCTTCACACGCAACCCCTTTGGGCGGCAAGTGAGGGCGTGTGGTGGGTCTTTAGAGGAAGTGTTCAACATGTGAAACACTATATTCGATGTAACAAACATTTTGGGACTGGTTTCGTGTCGATCGGACACCGTCTCGATATTTTTCGGGACATTCGAAGGTTTAAGATCGAGTTTAAAAATAGTTAAAAATTCGGAAAACTTACGGGACTTCAATGAGAGGTTAATAACGTAGTGATTAACACTCTAGATTGATTTGGACAGGTTTTGGAGTCCCGGTGACGGTGATTAGCCCGGTGAGGCTTACGACACGCAAATCGAGGCGTCAACTTAGGACGCTCTGTGAGTGGACCTTGATTTCTAAAATGTGATGCCTGCATAAATGTTTTATATGTTTTATGAATATGATTCTATGATGTTGATTTGGATATTAGTGAATTACATGGTTTCATGCATTTCGAGGCAATTTATGTGCTCGCACGTAAATCGAGGGTTATGGTTTTACACTGATTATACGTGCTTATTGTAAGACCTGGTCTTGGAAGCAAGAACGGTGAGCAAGACCCGTGAGCTTGAGAAGCAAGAACGGTGAGCAAGACCCGTGAGCTTGGGAAGGTAAGATCGGTGAACGATCCCACATCGCTCGGGGAGGGAAAGGTGAAGTGCCTTATATGTGTGGGCACGTATCTATCTAACACAAGGCCTTTTGGGAGCTCAGTGGCTTTGGGGGGGATTGGAACCCCAAAGTTAAGCGAATTGAGGCTGGTGCAATCCAATGATGGGTGACCTACTGGGAAGTTGCACGTGAGCTCCCGAAAACAAAACCGTGAGGGCTGGGCCCAAAGCGGACAATATTGTGTTAGATGGGCCGGGTCGTGACAGAATGGTATCAGAGCCGGACCCTGACCGGAAGTGTGCCAGCGAGGACGTTGGGCCCTAAGGGGGGTGGATTGTAAGACCCGGTCTTGGAAGCAAGAACGGTGAGCAAGACCCGTGAGCTTGAGAAGAAAGAACGGTGAGCAAGACCCGTGAGCTTGGGAAGGTAAGATCGGTGAACGATCCCACATCGCTCGGGGAGGGAAAGGTGAAGTGCCTTATATGTGTGGGCACGTATCTATCTAACACAAGGCCTTTTGGGAGCTCAGTGGCTTTGGGGGGGATTGGAACCCCAAAGTTAAGCGAGTTGAGGCTGGTGCAATCCCATGATGGGTGACCTACTGGGAAGTTGCACGTGAGCTCCCGAAAACAAAACCGTGAGGGCTGGGCCCAAAGCGGACAATATTGTGTTAGATGGGCCGGGTCGTGACACTTATGGTCTTGGAAATGGTTTAATGAAATGGTTTTGGATTTGAAAAAGTAAACTCGGGTTCGAGACCCATTTGTTTTCGAAACCCTCAAACTCGAAGTCCATTTAGTTACGTTTTCGGGCCAGAGGCCCAATTGGTTCTTGAATGGATTTCGGATTTGTAAATATGCAATCGGGCAAGAGACCCATTTGATTTACGAACTCTCGGACCTGAAGTCCATTTGATTTAATAAGGCATCGGGCCGGAGGCCCAGTTTGTTTACGTACCGGGCTCGAGGCCCAATTGGTTTGCTTATCGGGCTCGAGGCCCAGTTGATTTACGTATCGGGCACGAGGCCCATTTAGTTTACGAAATTGGGCATGAGGCCCAGTTGGTTTATGAATCCGGACTTAGGGTCCAGTTATGGTTTACTATGGTGATTTCGGGTCGGGGACCCAAAAATGAATTTATGGTTCATGACGGTTTATGAGGACCAGACATGAACCCTTGAAAGGTTTTGAGAATGTTTTCAAATGGTTTTTCATATACCGTCCTTTATATATGGATTGTCTCCTCCGGGGAGGGTCGTTCGCCTAGGTGGACCCCGGAGTAGTCATGGAGCACTGACTGAGTGGAGTCGCCCCCGTTGGGTTCCTTACTCTCAAAAAGGCTATGGATTACAACCCCCAGGGAGGGTCATTGATTTACGGACATTGACCTGGGTGGACCCTATGTAGACTTGGGATTTGAGACCCCGGGTAGCACGCGCGTAGCTTTAGATACCGTGACAGGATTGGTTATATAATATTTACAATAAACATGATTTCTTGTATTTGCAAAATTGTGGATTACAACCCCCAGGGAGGGTCATTGATTTACGGACATTGACCTGGGTGGACCCTATGTAGACTTGGGATTTGAGACCCCGGGTAGCACGCGCGTAGCTTTAGATACCGTGACAGGATTGGTTATATAATATTTACAATAAACATGATTTCTTGTATTTGCAAAATTGTGTTTTATGATGATAAATGGATTTGGGCTGAGATCCCACATATGTTTGTTATGAAAATGGATTTCTGTAAATGATTTTGGGCAAGGGCTCGTGTGACTTGAATTTACGAAATTTGGGGCTGAGACCCTATAAATGGTCGTTTAAACATATGTGGTTTGATAAATGGTTTTCCTATGCATGCATGATTTTTAGTGAAGGGCATAAATGTCTTTTATAAAATATGTTTTCTGAACTATTACTTTTCTTCCACTCACAGTCTTTTCTATTTTCAATGTCTTTTAGGTTGATTACGGATGTGAACTGTAGCAGAGACCGAGACATCACACTCCTCCATCGGATCCTGGCGCACTCTGGAAGCTGGCCGGGCTAAAGATTTAAAGTTTCCCTGGTCAGACACTCTGTGTCAGACGGGATCAAGAGTGTCCCTCGTGAATCTCGGGGGGATTGGGACGGGTCCTGACACAATCCCTAATTGGTTGTTTAATTATTTATAAAAAATTATTAAAACTAAATATTAGAAAACAAAAAATTGAAAAATAAGATGAACATATTTTGGTTTCATCTTCTTTAAACCAGAAAAATTGGAAGGTGAAACCCAGAAGATGAACAGATTTAGGTTATTGGCTTCATTTTGGTTGTAGTTTCGAGTTCCTTCATTGGGAAGTACACAACACATTTAGTTCTGATGAACATATCAAAATATTCTGTGATGAACAAATCTGGGTTATGAGCATCACAAAAAATGAGCATCATATTCATATAAACACACGTACATTTCTGATCTTATTCACAATGTCAATTACCTAAATCCATATCAGTTATAAGATCATTGGTGGAGTTTTGGACTTGTATTTTATCACCAATGATTTGGACCCCCATATTAGTTACCAAAATCCATCGCGGACAGAGCTCTTCAGTTGTATTCCCAGAGAACCCACATATGTCATTATCTACTATTGGAATCTCAAAGAGTCCAAAGTTCAAAATTCCTAGAATTGTGTATGCCTAATCACTCCACTGAGTAGCATTGTCTCCACTGAACCCCTTCGAGCTAATGAGATCAAAATATTCAGAGATTCTCTCCCTTTTGATGGTCTTTGGCTTGACATGAATGAGATTTCTAATTTCATCACCTCTCCTTACACCTCATCCTCTTCACTTGATGATCCTCTTTACAAAATCAACAACTTTGGAGTCTTTCGTCCGATTAACAACAAAATCGTCTCGGCATCCTCAATACATTTTGGTAACATCAGAGAATATGATGTTCATAACTAGTATGCTCATAACATCACAAAATATGATGCTCATAACAGATCTAGGTTTCAATGAAGGCACTCGAAACCACAGCCAAAATGAAGCCACTAACCCAAATTTGTCCATCTTTCGGGTTTCACCTTCCAATTTTTCTGGCTTAAAGAATATGAAACCCAGATCTTTTCATCTTCTTCTTCAATTTTTTTTTTTCAATATTAGGTTTTAATATTTTTGTATAAATAATTAAACAACCAATCAAGGATTGACACGTGACAACATTGACGTCATTACTAACATGAGGTAACAGATGGAGTAACGGTGTAACTAAATGTGCAGTTGTAGCATAACATTAGAACTAAATCCGTTTTAGGGAGCAAAGTGATATTTAATATTTGGTTAGGGGAGTAAAGTGAATAATAAGCCTCAAGGAAATAGGCAATGATACAATTCCCCTACCTAATATCCTTGTATAAAAAAACAACAATTTCATTTTGGAAAGGCATGGTATAATAAGTGGTAGATTAATAATTTTACATTACTTGGGACCATGATGGGTGACAAAATTGGTGTTTAAACATGTTGCATGGTATTTTATAATGGAATTCACACGAATAAATTTCAGAGCAACAGAAGGGGTAATATAGACCTATTTTATAATTTATATACCAGCTAGCTAACTAGCAGAGACAACCTGGATAAGGCCATCTTTGGCAATGCCCTCCTAAAGGGCAAAAGAGAAAAATTTAGGAATTTTAAGTTAAAAATCATTTCTAGAAAACATCTTAAATGGTTAAATATTGATCTTTGGGCTAAAAGGTTAGCCGAATATAGCTAGCCTTTTGGGATATATTAAGTAGTAAGCCCGCTGTTTTTGGTTTATGTGTGCAACTGCTGTTTCGCTGATGCTTTGTAGTTGCTTTAATGGGCCAATGGCCTAATAGGTTTTTAATCTTTTATTAAAAATATTTTAATTTAATAATAAAAGTCTAATTAATATTTAGCATTGTCGCAATGTGAGCAGTGAACGAGTGAGTGAACAAAACTAATCTGAATTATTTGTTAATTATCGTATCTCAGTGCTAGCAATATTTTTTTAACCCTAACATTCGATTATTTTATATTTTTTTGTAAATTTTTGCAGCGGTGTTTAATAATCAAAACTACATAATATTTGTGATTGAGTTTTTGATAAATTTTAGTGCCTAATCATATAATATCGTAATATTTTTTATGTTTACTATTTTGGGGAGATAATTACTATTTTTATTATTTCGACTTATAATAATTATACGAAATATTTTTATTTTGTCACATATATGAAAAATTGTTAAAATATGAATTTAGTGTATTTATTAATTCATTACATTCAAAAATATATTAAAAAACTACAAAATATTAAATGAAATATAGCATAACCCACAACGGCTGGAAATAAAAAATATAACTTTACACTATTTATTAAAAAAGAAGACAATTTACTACCCTATACTTGACAACTTGTAACAAGTTCATACCCGAACTTTTAAATGTATCAATTTACATCCTCAACTCTTCCAAATGTAACAATTCAAAACTTTCTGTTAACAATCCATCTGCCGGCTGTTCGAAAATTAAATAGGATAAGTGGGTCTTATTATGAAAGGGTAAATACGTCAATTGGTGCATCTAAATTAGGGCTTGAACTCCCCATTTCAGATTTGGTTTTGGACTAGAGTCACAGGAGCTGCGAAGAACTCCCCACTTCAGATTTTGTTTTGAACCAGAGTCACAGGAGCCGCGTAGAACGACTTGCAAGCTTCAACCGAAGGACCTGGTTTTGTTTTGAATTAGAGGCACAACAGCCGTACGCTGCATTCTGGATTCTCAAAGAATGACTTGCAAGTTTCAACGGGAGTCGCACGCTGCATTCCGGATTCTCGAAGCTTCAATCTCATGTTGCAAGAAGGAAGCTTTCTCAGGTACGCTCCCTTCACACCTCTTCTCATGATTTCTTATCTTCGAATCCTTCACCCTGCAAGAAGAATGATTTATTGGACTCTACTTTCAATTTCCTGAATCAATATATGTGATCTTTATCTTTTATTTGGATTTTCAATTCAGAAACTCTTGAATTCATCAATCCAGGATTCGATTTTTAGTTCCCAATTTATAGGAACACATCCATACTCCCATTCCGTTAATTGTGAAGAAAATTTGAGTGGGTTTGAGTTGGTTTTCGAAATTCCCAAATTTTGAAGCAAATTGTGAAGCAATTTTCGAAATTCCCCAAAGTTTGAAGCGAATTTCGAAAATTGTGAAACAAATTTGAGTGGGTTTTTGAAATTCCAAAGTTTGAAGAAAACTGTGAAGCAATTTTCGAAATTCCCCAAAGTTTGAAGCAAATTTCGAAAATTGTGAAGCAAATTTGAGTGGGTTTTCCAAATTCCCAAAGTTTGAAGCAAATTGTGAAGCAATTTTTTGAAATTCCTCAAAGTTTGAAGAAAATTTCGAAAACTGTGAGGTCGGAGGACTTCTCTAGGTCTTTGAGGGGGGTTTGTAGAGGCTATGACAGGTGGGATTGTGAGAGGTTGCAAATTGGAGATGGAAGCCTTGTTAAAACTTTCTTGTTATGGTTGGAAGCCCTAAAGTTTTGAATATAATTTCTAAATCTAAAAACCATAATAGTTTGCTTCCATAAAATAACTCAAACCCTTTGGATCCAAAATATATACATACTAAAATCTAGAGCCCAATGTAAAGGATTTAATTTCATCTACACTCGTCTGTAAAAGAGAAACTTCATTTGTTATACATGTCATACAGATTTCTCTCCGAATTTTATAACAGTGGTAGCAAACCCTGCTATATTTATTCACAACCCACATTTACACATGCCTCAGTCAACTAAGAAGCCTTAGCCAAGTTGCCATACATGTCATACAGACTTCTCCCCGAAGTTCATAACAGTGGTAGCAAACCTGCTATATTTATTCAAAAACCACATTTACGCACGCCATTTCAGTCATCTAAGGAGCCTTAGCCACTCTCTTATGTTCTTACACCATTCACAACCCGCATTTGCAAACAGCCATTTTAGTCATCCATGAGCCTTAGCCACCCTCTTCTGTTCTTGCACCAACATTGCCATCTTTCCCGGAACCCAATTCTTCAGAAATTTCCCACCTAACCACAGCTTCTCCTATTAATGTCTCATTAGCATCTGTCTCCTGACTTTCATCCACTCGATAATAAACCTTTAAAGCAAGAAATAATGAGGACCAAAAACTGATATTTCACTACCAAGTTTAAACACACGTAACAAGATCACAACACCAGTACACCAAAGATTAACATACATCACATGTGTGAGCCGGTGAGAGTATTTTGAAAGAGTTGGGACGGTTGTTAAAATTCGTTTCAGGAACCCCTGGTATTCCTTCTGGGAATGTGAAGTGATCTACCTCATGGCCTACATTATTTATGAATTAACATGATTGTGAGTGTGATTTCATGATCTGATTGTATTCATACTGGTCTGATTGTGATTTCATGATCTAATTGCTTTCAAGAATATTATTACTGAATTAACATGATCTGAGTGTGACTGTGATTAACATGATCTGATTGTATTCATACTGATCTGATTGTGATTTCATGATCTGATTGCTTTCAAGAAGATTATTACTGAATTAACATGATCTGATTGTGATTTCATACTAATCTACATTATATGGCTTCAAAATCAAAGCTGAAATAGAGAATATGCAATGTTGGTGTGGCCAGAATGCTGTGTTGAGGACTGGTTGGAAAAAGGAAAATCCAGGGAGGCGATTTTGGACTTGTAGCAGGGTAAGATCCGTCCCTAACTTTGTACAATCTGGATTTTTCAAGTTAGTTTTTGTTAGACTATGATTTTTCGGCCTCTGAAATTTGCTTTGATAATATGTGTAGGTTAAAGGATGTGGGTACTTTGAATGGTTTGATCCCGAGATGTGTAGGCGTTCGAAAATGATCATCCCTGGTTTGTTGAATAGGATGAATTTGTACGAGGATGAGTTGAAACAAGCACGATTAATGGTGAAGTGGCTCCGAGAAACTGTTGTAATTTGTGTGCTTGTGATAATTTTTATGTATTTGAGCTGATGGAAATGTAAAAGAAGATGAAGAACAAATCATGTAGTGCAAGCTGAATCTCTAGTTATGTATGAACAAATGAACTTTGGTTGTCAAGGAGTTTGAAAATCAAAACTTTCTTAGCTTTATAGATTGCAACAGGGCTTCTTGGTTCCATTCTTCATTGTTTTGAATTAAACAACTTGCATTCGTAATCATCATAAAACGTCGCTTTTGTATGCCTTTTTTTTCCGACATTCGGGCTTTAGTTCATTTAAACTTGTAATGATCATTATTGTTCTGCCATTACAAAATCATCATCTAATTCTACTATTCTTTGCAAGTTCATTATCCATTCCAAAAAAAAAACATAAAGCTCATCATCCATAATTCTGCCATAAATAATCTTAAAACAAGACCAAACGTAGGACTTGTGCCATTACAAACAAGGTCTAAGTAGCAAAGCTAATTCAGGCAAATGAATTAGTCTTGAAATAAGCTAATTTAGGCATACTAATTAGTTTGTGACTGGCGGACAGATTAAGATGGTTGGTCATTCATTGAAGTAGATTCTTGACTTTGGTTGGTTTTCTTCTTCATATCTCGCCTCTCCTACAAATAAAAATAGTAAGTCTAAGAATTCATAACTTAATCCATATTCATAATCCAACGTTGATAAAAGTTTGTGTACCTTCTTTTGTTTTGCCCGTTCTCTCTTCTTTTGTCTAAGTTCATTTTTTCTCTAGTTGCCCATAACTTCAATCTCAGCTTGGCTTAGACTACTAGTTGGCTTCTTACTCTGCATCAAACATAATAATTAAGTGTTAGCATTTGAATGCAAACTAGTTATTGTAGGAATCATAACCACAATAGTCTAACATTACCTTTGAAGGATCTTTTCCACCATCCTTTTTTTTTTGCAGGCTTATTCTTAGGCGGAAGATGCCTATTGCAAGTCAAGGCATTGTGCCCTACTTGACCACAATGTCCACATTTTAGTGACTTTTGATTCCTTCCAAGATTCACACCCTCAACTTTTCCATTTCTCATATGTTTTTCATCGAGCCTTTTCCTTCTCGCCTTTCTTGGCCTTCCGGGTTGCCTATTGTCTTGGGGTGGTAGTATTGGTGGCATATCACAAGTGTCCCAGTAAGTTGAATCAGGGATTGGATTGATGATGCTCCCATACGTCTTCAGGAACGTCTCCTTGATATAACAGGCGTCAACGTAATTTTTCGGACTATCATT
The DNA here is from genome assembly GCA_032719365.1 of Prinsepia uniflora. Taxonomy (NCBI): domain Eukaryota; kingdom Viridiplantae; phylum Streptophyta; class Magnoliopsida; order Rosales; family Rosaceae; genus Prinsepia; species Prinsepia uniflora. The sequence continues at coordinate 43,992,083 of CM064874.1, read as the reverse complement.
TCTTCTATAGTTTGCCACAGAGACCATATGCATACATGGGATTCCTTGCAAGTCCCATTTCCTATATGTGCAAGTCCTCTTTTACAAATCTACCACAACAGAACCCCAATTTCCACTATCAACTTGATATTGAAAGCCTCCTGATTGGTTAGTAATTAAACTTCCCGCTCTGGACTTATTTTGCTCCAACTTGAATTTTGGATGTGCACATATTTTCCCTTCATACTTTGCCATTAGATCTCTCATTTTAGCAATCCTAGTCATTATCTTGAATCTAATATCTTTGAACATGCTAATGATAGGAAGACTTCAAGAATCCAAAATGCATGAATTGAAGGACTCACAATAGTTATTGATAACTATGTCGCACTTCAAATGAGTGTTGAAGTGTGACTTGCTCCAGTGTTTAGGTGGTTTGTCTTCACTTGTGACATGAATATCATAATTGTGTTAATAGCTTCCTAACACTTAAGTAATAAAACAAATAGAGGGATAATGAATAATACTCACTTGTAAGCCAATTATATGCTTCAAGACTAAGTGATCTAATGTCCATCATTGCCTTTCTAAAGGCATACATAGTGGAAGCCTTGGTAGCGACCCAAAGAGCATCTTTTAAAGCCTTTCCCTTGAACTGGTTGTAAAAGTTTGAATAAAGATGTCTTGCACAAAACCTCAAATCGGAGCTAGGCACGACTATGTCAAAAGCTTCTCTTAATCCTTTTTGCTTGTCACTTATAAAGGTGTATGCAAATTGATTTTCTATTTCAAGGTTATTGACGAGCATATTTAAAAACCAAACCCAAGAATTCTTCGATTCCACTTCTACCATGGCATAAGAAATCACCCATGTCATGTTATTTGCATCCACTCCTATAGCACTCAAAAGCTGACCGCCATACACACCTTTTAAATAGCAACCATCCAAGCCAATTAAAGGCATGCACCCAATTTTAAAGCCTTTCTTACAAGCAGTAAGGAAAATGTACATCCTCTCAAATACTGGTCGTCGCAACTTTTCATTAAAGTTGCATTTAATAACCACAGTCGTACCGGGGTTTGACTTCCTCAACTCATTTGCATAATCCCAAAGCCTACTATATTGATCTTTAGTTGAACCCTCAATGAGCTTCGTAGCCTTTTGTTTTGCCCTATATGCTTTCATCCTGGAGATGCCACAATTCCAATCCCTTTGAAATTTTGTCTTTAATGATGAAACAGATATGCTAGAATTTCTTTTAATGGTATCCACGTACTCTTTCCCCAACCAACCTGATTTTACCATTGCATTCTCCTAAACCCTTCCACATGTGTGCTTCGAGACTAGTTTCTTTACTTGGAGTGTGTCTTCATATTGCATTTTTGAAGCATAAATCTCAAAAGGAAAACTTTCAAATGTAAGGACCCGTCCCTAATATCGGGATTGAATATTAATTAATTATGATTTAGAATGACTAATCGGGGATTAGTTGAGTGAAATCGGACGAAACGTGCAAAATGACCGTTTTGCCCATAGAGTGGGCAAAATGTTGACTTTTAGTTCGGGCGGTCAAACGGACTTTGACCAATGACGGTGACGTAGTTCGGGACGTCACGAGTTCATAGACAGGTGGCACGTTCGATTCCGACATTCGTAGAGAAAGTTATGATGTTCGGAAGTTGAGGGGTATTTTGGTAATTTGGCATAGTAGAGGCCAAATGTTGACTTTTTGATCGGGAGGTCCGATGGACGAGGGCCAAGGACCGTTACGTAGGTCTCGTCGATACGAATCCAACGACAAGCGGCATGCCGAAATCGGAGATTCGACGACGAAGTTTTGGTCACGGAATCAGGCTCGATTAACCGAACGAACCGGGAATAAAATAATATTTTAATATGAACAGTACCCGGTGACTGAACACACTTGGATGAGTGACAAGTGTCACTCATCCCTTAAAATCAGGCACAAAACATGGATCCATGATTTTGGGGGAGACCTAATTATTATGTTTTATTATATTAAATTAATTAATTAATCTTAATTTCCATTAATCTCTTCTGTTTTCTTAAACCGTGTACAACCATAATACCATTTTCTCCCAACCTCCATTTCTCTCCTATTTTTGAACCAGAGACTGAGGAACTGAGAGATTTTCGAAACTGAGTTGAATGGGGAAAACATGAGGGATTGAGGGAAGCTAGAAACTGAGAATCGAAGGTTTGGAAATTTTGGGGGGAAAATCGGATTTTAAACCATGAGCTACGGGGATCGAAATTGAGCTTGGAATTAGCTTCCTGAGGTTGAGACGAGTGGAACCAGATCAAAAACGAGAGGAATCGAGGCCGAATTGGCTCTGAACGGGCCTGGTAACAGAGAGCTTGAGTCGAGGTTGAGTCGTGATCATTGAGGGATCAAACGACTCAATTGATGGAGGGAAACTGTTTATCTTAGTCCATTGATGCTTCTGGGTTCATCAATTGGGAGAAATCAGTGGCCATTGTGGAAATTCCATGATTGCACAGTACCCAGGTGTTCTTCGTGTTCATCATCGAATCGATGGGTTTTAGGTAAGTGATCGTGCAATTGAGTTTACAGACTTTTAATTTAAGTTAAAACGAAGCTAACTAAATGATCAATTGGAAGGTTTAAGGCTGAATTGATGGACATTGAACCGGGTCTAATCGCGGGTTGAATGGCCCGTTTTACAGACAAACGGGTTGAGACGACAGCACTGTAGCTGGCGCGTGGGTTTCACGCGCAGTCACTCACGGCGGCGCGTGGGGGCGCGTCCGGCCTAGTCTCAAGGTGAGGTCAACATGACTTTTGATCCTCTCAGTGTAACGAACATTTTGACGTTGATTTCGAGGAAATCGGATATTGTTTCGATAATGTTCCGCGTATCCGAAGTTTTGTTTTACGTTTAAAATACGTATTTAAATTCCAGAAAAATTGGGGAAAATTATATGAAGTATTTTGAGATGTTAGTAACCCTCTATAATGATTTTGGGTAGGAGTTGTGATTTCCAGAATTTACGAAAAAATGTGCAGCCCGGAAACGAACCGTTTTGAACGGTGTGTGTGAGTGGACTTTTGGTTTTCTAACCGTGATGCATGCATATATGTTTTTAAATGCATTATCATATGATTTTTTATGATTTGATATGATTTATGTTTCAATCCGGTGATTTCTCGTTTTTATGATTATTATATTATATTTTGGCACGATTTTCGAGAAATGATGAAATTGATGTTTTTGGGCTAGGCCCGGATTGAAAATGATATTTGGACTCGGAATATGAGTCAGTGATTGATTTTATGGAATTACATGGTCGTGGCAACTCGGGTTTACGGTTGCACGGATTTACGTGAAAATGGCAACTGAGGTTGCGAACGCATGGATTTGCGTGATAATGTTATTTTGGGCGTGAAACCCAAGTGGATAGTGATTTTGACTCGGTTTTGGAGTCACTTGTGAATTGGATGAAATTAATGATTTTTGTGATTTTATGATTATTTTAATCAGTCTTTTGGGCACATTTTACGAGGTACGTGCAGATGATGTTTTGGGCTAGGCCCGGAGTCTAAATGATTTCTAAAATGATATTTTGACTTGGTTGGTGAGTCAATGATGATTTCCGGATTATTCTATTGATTTAAATGTGATTTTAACGGTTTATGTGTAAAAGGTATTTTGGGCTTGAGACCCAGTTGAGAATGATCTTGACTTGGTATGAAGTTAAGATTTGATTGAAATGTTTTGGGATGTAATTCCCGGGATGGTTTTCATTGTGATTGTGATATTCCCAGACGGTCGGTGCTTGGGGGGATTACCCAGACGACCGGAGCTTGGGGGATATGATGGTAGGATCGGGAGTTGATCCTATGGTAGTCAGCTTCTCGGATGAGACTGAGCCTGGATGTACCACTCGGAGGTGTCTGATCCTGGGGATGTGTCCGCCCAGAGGTGACTGAGCTCGAGGGGGTTGAGCCCAGAGGTGTCTGTTCCCGAGAGAGTGACTGGATATTGGCCTACGCGTAGTGCAGCACTTGTGAGTAGTGCAGTTTGATTGATTGTGCACTTGTGAGTAGTGCAGATGTGATTTGTGATATTTTTTGCACTTGTGAGTAGTGCGGATTGATTGGATTGATATATTTCTTGTGCACTGGTGATTAGTGCTGATTGGTATTGATTGTGATGATGTACTGGTATTGAGTACGGGTTTTTGGTCTTTGTGGCCAGTGATTATGTTTTCACATGTTTTGGCCTGAGAGCCGGGATTTGATGTTTCGTAACATGAACTGATTTGGTGAACATGAGTTTTATGGACCAAGGGAAAATATGTTTTGATTTTATCGGTCACTCATGTTTTACGATATGCATGCAAGTTTGTGAAAACTGGAGGGTAAGATTGTATTTTGATAAATGTTTTTATAAGAGGTCATTTTTGTCCACTCACACCTTTTCTGTTTTATTAACCCTTCAGGTCGTGGCGCGTTGATCGAGGCTATTCCAGAGGTGGAGGTATGAGCGGGCACATGCACAAAATTCCCTTGTCTGGCAGGTACTGAAGGGTAGTTTCGGACTTTCAGTTGACTTGTCAGACGGGAGCAGGACCGGGTACGGTTTTTGACGTCCAGTTGGGACGGGTCCTGTCAAATTGGTATCAGATCACTAGGTTGCTGATGTTGTTGCCATGCCATACCTCCGGAACGTGAGCCTCGTGCGCGACCTGGTAGTGAGATGGGTATATTAGGGTATTTGAGACCTTGTGATTAATCTCGGAATGTAATTGACCTTGGTTTGTGGGTCAGATATTAATTTGTGCAGCTACGGCTTACTAATTGTCGAATCAGTATTCTTGTGGGTCCCAGGATTTTTTGGATCCAGAGGCTTGGTAGGTAGCACAATTGGGTAGATTGGACCCAGGATGAGAATATTCTCAGTAAATTCCTTGTGCGGAAATGTGTGCTAGCTAGTGGTTTGACTTTTATTGACTTTTCGAAGTCGAGATCGAGTGACGATTGTGTCAGGTCTAGTCATGTCAGCTTCAGTGGTGGAACTTCAATCCACAGTCGGGGTTGGTACATATCGATGGAATCCCAGAGTGGGGATACAGAGTAGTTGTACGGGTACTTGATTCCATTGGATGTGGAGTCTCGATAGTGATGTCTGGTGGTTAGGTCTGCACAGGTTTGTGGCAGGCACTACTACCGGGAGTGGTTGCTGAGAATTGGGGGACGTTCAGGGGACGTTTCCTTTTCTCACATGAGTTGTCAGGGTGAGTGTACCCAGAGTTGTTCGGTACGAGGGAGGCAGAGTTTCTCCTATTCGATCAGAGGTACGGGGTCGTCGCTTGTTATGAGCGGAGATCTAGAGTTGTCGGTTTTGCACACGGGGTGCTCATACTGATACTGTTGTTTGTATGCTGGTGTTGGTGCCGGTGTTGTGCTGACGATGAGTCACGAGTCGGGTTGTGACTTCGTCGAGTTGGGTATGTGTCAGTAACCAGTCCAAAGGGGACACGTGGTTGGTGTCCGAGTCCGATGGTTCCAACATGGTTGGACCTACGGAATCGTAAGAGGTTGTGTTTGAGGAGGATTGCGGGTTTTCCGCATTGGGACTAGGTAATTCTGAAGTCATCAGGGGTGACTTCTTATTTTCTGCTTGGTGGCAGACGATGTTGGGTCACATGGCGTGGGGAGTGCATTGAGTTTTGTTTGCATCCACGTAGGATGAGTATTGGTGTCATTGTTTTGGATCATCCTTGGTTTTTCCCTAGGTGGGATGGCAAGGATAGAGACGAGGTAATCAGTGAGAACCCACAATCACGGCGAGTTTCGTCGTTGACTGAACTTTTTAAATTGTGGGCGTTGGTTGTCAACCGTTGTGACAGTACGCAAATTAGATGAGGGTGTAAGACCCTATGGCTCCTAGTAGTTAACTGTGTGGATCCTAGGTGGATCGGGTTTGTGATGTCGTGGACATTGGGCATTGTGACAATCTAGGATCGTGATGCTCATGGTCGACTGACGTAGTGATGGATCTGGGTCGTGATTTTGATGACCCAGATGAGGTGAGAGTTTATCACTCTTACTCCGGTATGTGAGTCGTAAATGACGGGACTGAACTTCTTTTCGAAGTGGAGCCCTTTATGGTATAATACTCGAGTGAGTAGGTTTCCGAAGTGGTCGGATTTTGTCAACCTTAACCGTGTGGTTGTTGGATTGGCTTCCTTATGAAGTCAACCGAGTATAATGAATGGGTAACCGATAGGTTCGGTTTTGGTGCGTCCGAGTGGAGGTGAACGAAATTTCGGGTTTTGGAATCGAATTTCTGGGTGACGATTCAGGATTCGATTTTAGAACTTGAAAGTGGAATACTGGATTTGGGTGCGGAATGATTATTCCAAATGTTAGCTTACGGAATAATGATTTCGGATTCGGATTTGGACATGAATTAAAAATGTGATGTATGGGTTTGGATTCGAGATTTCTTACGAAATTGCGGATTCGGATTCGGAATAGGAACTAGCTGATTCGTGGAGTATCGATTTGTCTCTTGCTGGTTTGGGAAAATGGACTCCATTATTGCAACGTGTTTGGCTATGACCTAGGTAGGTTGTGATCTTGTCAATGGATAGATGTATGTACCTTGTACATGGTTTGGGGTACGATACTTTGCAGACTCGTGGTGTGGGGTGACGGTATACGGGTTATACCAGTAGTACGTTGGTGAACGTGTTAGTAGTCGGCTTAATCATGATACCATTGGATGGGTTGTGAACGTGAATTGGACATTGAACACGATGCACTGGTAGAGTGATTCTGATGATTTCAGTGATTGTTTGAGCAGGTGCTCTTAGCCATGGTTGGCTAGTATAACTCTAGTGTTGAGTTGTGTGATCACTGCTAGGCTGGTGTTCAATGTGTTCCAGTTACACCGTCTGTTTGAGTGTGATGACGGTATGCGTATACTCAGGATGAGTGAATTGGTGGTTAGTGTGACCGCAAGTTGCTTTGCGGAGAGATGTTACCTTGTCGTGACCTTACCGGCATCTGGGATCGCTGAGGGGGTGACAGTTGTGGTTACTGCAGTTGGTATTTGTCGCAGGATTGAGTTTGCCCTGCGAGGGGAGATCATGTTGTTGATCTTGTGCTACATTGACGGACGTTGTAGTATGATGTGTTGTCACTGATTTGTTACTGATTGGCGCTTTACTAGAGTGGTAAAGCTTGGTGGTGATAGTTTGACTTGTAGTGTCGGCATGGACTGACAAGTGAGTTTTGGTGACTCTCTATGAGAACGGATGTCAGGGCACAGTAGTGATTACGTGGGGCCGTCAAGCTAAAGGAGTCAGCTTAATGATGACATTGCCAATTTCTGGTGATTAATTTTCACTCGGGGTGGTCGAGTGTAGTCAGTACGACGTGCATATGTGATGTGACGTCTGAGTACAGACGAGTTCTGTGTTGGCTAGTGGGTGTACAGGTGTACACGTGTTGTGAGGCCCATTTGTTTTCCACGAGGTAGTTGTGGAATACGGATAGTTGAAATTTCGGGGACGAAATTCTTTAAGGAGGGAAGGTTGTAAGGACCCGTCCCGAATATCGGGATTAAATATTAATTAATTATGATTTAGAATGACTAATCGGGGATTAGTTGAGTGAAATCGGACGAAACGTGAAAAATGATCGTTTTGCCCCTAGCGTGGGCAAAATGTTGACTTTTAGTTCGGGCGGTCAAACGGACTTTGACCAATGACGGTGACGTAGTTCGGGATGTCACGAGTTCATAGACAGGTGGCACGTTCGATTCCGACATTCGTAGAGAAAGTTATGATGTTCGGAAGTTGAGGGGTATTTTGGTAATTTGGCATAGTAGGGGCCAAATGTTGACTTTTTGATCGGGAGGTCCGATGGACGAGGGCCAAGGACCGTTACGTAGGTCTCGTCGATACGAATCCAACGACAGGCGGCATGCCGAAATCGGAGATTCGACGACGAAGTTATGGTCACGGAATCAGGCTCGATTAACCGAACGAACCGGGAATAAAATAATATTTTAATATGAACAGTACCCGGTGACTGAACACACTTGGATGAGTGACAAGTGTCACTCATCCCTTAAAATCAGGCACAAAACATGGATCCATGATTTTGGGGGAGACCTAATTATTATGTTTTATTATATTAAATTAATTAATTAATCTTAATTTCCATTAATCTCTTCTGTTTTCTTAAACCGTGTACAACCATAATACCATTTTCTCCCAACCTCCATTTCTCTCCCATTTTTGAACCAGAGACTGAGGAACTGAGAGATTTTCGAAACTGAGTTGAATGGGGAAAACACGAGGGATTGAGGGAAGCTAGAAACTGAGAATCGAAGGTTTGGAAATTTTGGGGGGAAAATCGGATTTTAAACCATGAGCTACGGGGATCGAAATTGAGCTTGGAATTAGCTTCCTGAGGTTGAGACGAGTGGAACCAGATCAAAAACGAGAGGAATCGAGGCCGAATTGGCTCTGAACGGGCCTGGTAACAGAGAGCTTGAGTCGAGGTTGAGTCGTGATCATTGAGGGATCAAACGACTCAATTGATGGAGGGAAACTGTTTATCTTAGTCCATTGATGATTCTGGGTTCATCAATTGGGAGAAATCAGTGGCCATTGTGGAAATTCCATGATTGCACAGTACCCAGGTGTTCTTCGTGTTCATCCTCGAATCGATGGGTTTTAGGTAAGTGATCGTGCAATTGAGTTTACAGACTTTTAATTTAAGTTAAAACGAAGCTAACTAAATGATCAATTGGAAGGTTTAAGGCTGAATTGATGGACATTGAACCGGGTCTAATCGCGGGTTGAATGGCCCGTTTTACAGACAAACGGGTTGAGACGACAGCACTGTAGCTGGCGCGTGGGTTTCACGCGCAGTCACTCACGGCGGCGCGTGGGGGCGCGTCCGGCCTAGTCTCAAGGTGAGGTCAACATGAATTTTGATCCTCTCAGTGTAACGAACATTTTAACGTTGATTTCGAGGAAATCGGATATTGTTTCGATAATGTTCCGCGTATCCGAAGTTTTGTTTTACGTTTAAAATACGTATTTAAATTCCAGAAAAATTGGGGAAAATTATATGAAGTATTTTGAGATGTTAGTAACCCTCTATAATGATTTTGGGTAGGAGTTGTGATTTCCAGAATTTACGAAAAAATGTGCAGCCCGGAAACGAACCGTTTTGAACGGTGTGTGTGAGTGGACTTTTGGTTTTCTAACCGTGATGCATGCATATATGTTTTTAAATGCATTATCATATGATTTTTTATGATTTGATATGATTTATGTTTCAATCCGGTGATTTCTCGTTTTTATGATTATTATATTATATTTTGGCACGATTTTCGAGAAATGATGAAATTGATGTTTTTGGGCTAGGCCCGGATTGAAAATGATATTTGGACTCGGAATATGAGTCAATGATTGATTTTATGGAATTACATGGTCGTGGCAACTCGGGTTTACGGTTGCACGGATTTACGTGAAAATGGCAACTGAGGTTGCGAACGCATGGATTTGCGTGATAATGTTATTTTGGGCGTGAAACCCAAGTGGATAGTGATTTTGACTCGGTTTTGGAGTCACTTGTGAATTGGATGAAATTAATGATTTTTGTGATTTTATGATTATTTTAATCAGTCTTTTGGGCACGTTTTACGAGGTACGTGCAGATGATGTTTTGGGCTAGGCCCGGAGTCTAAATGATTTCTAAAATGATATTTTGACTTGGTTGGTGAGTCAATGATGATTTCCGGATTATTCTATTGATTTAAATGTGATTTTAACGGTTTATGTGTAAAAGGTATTTTGGGCTTGAGACCCGGTTGAGAATGATCTTGACTTGGTATGAAGTCAAGATTTGATTGAAATGTTTTGGGATGTAATTCCCGGGATGGTTTTCATTGTGATTGTGATATTCCCAGACGGTCGGTGCTTGGGGGGATTACCTAGACGACCGGAGCTTGGGGGATGTGATGGTAGGATCGGGAGTTGATCCTATGGTAGTCAGCTTCTCGGATGAGACTGAGCCTGGATGTACCACTCGGAGGTGTCTGATCCTGGGGATGTGTCCGCCCAGAGGTGACTGAGCCCGAGGGGGTTGAGCCCAGAGGTGTCTATTCCCGAGAGAGTGACTGGATATTGGCCTACGCGTAGTGCAGCACTTGTGAGTAGTGCAGTTTGATTGATTATGCACTTGTGAGTAGTGCAGATGTGATTTGTGATATTTTATGCACTTGTGAGTAGTGCGGATTGATTGGATTGATATATTTCTTGTGCACTGGTGATTAGTGCTGATTGGTATTGATTGTGATGATGTACTGGTATTAAGTACGGGTTTTTGGTCTTTGTGGCCAGTGATTATGTTTTCACATGTTTTGGCCTGAGAGCCGGGATTTGATGTTTCATAACATGAACTGATTTGGTGAACATGAGTTTTATGGACCAAGGGAAAATATGTTGTGATTTTATCGGTCACTCATGTTTTACGATATGCATGCAAGTTTGTGAAAACTGGAGGGTAAGATTGTATTTTGATAAATGTTTTTATAAGAGGTCATTTTTGTCCACTCACACCTTTTCTGTTTTATTAACCCTTTAGGTCGTGGCGCGTTGATCGAGGCTATTCCAGAGGTGGAGGTATGAGCGGGCACATGCATAAAATTCCCTTGTCTGGCAGGTACTGAAGGGTAGTTTCGGACTTTCAGTTGACTTGTCAGACGGGAGCAGGACCGGGTACGGTTTTTGACGTCCAGTTGGGACGGGTCCTGTCATCAAATCTGCAAATACCCCTCACCCTGTACCTCTCACTTTTCACCCATAGTACTTCCCACCCGTGCTTAATTGCATTCTTGATCACAGCTTCTCTAAACATCCAACAGTCTGCAAATTGTTGATCTATTTGAAACTGGGGATCATTCATGTCTGCAACTGGATTAAACTCTGCCATTTTTTCCTTGCATTTTTGTCTTCATCGGATGATTCAATGTGATCTCCAACAGACTCCTTGTCCAAACGAATCATATGAGAATCGTTAACAAAATTATAAGATACGACGAATAAGGATGAATTGTCAAGTAGTAATATATACATGTCAGAATTAATAAAACCTTCAAACATGCACTCATTATCATCATTATCATCTTGTTTTTCGAAATTAACATTCACACCTTCACTTCTCATAAGACCGGGACTTGCTGAAAACGATTCAGGACAATTATTCTGTTCAGCATGATGCACTTCACTTTCCAAGATATCATCAAAATCAATGTCATAAGCATCATTTGGATATTCTATATTCCAATCCTCATCACTAGAGACATCAATCTGGGTATTCCTTTTTTTTTTTAAACAGCTAAATTGACTTTTTGCTTCCCCCTATCTTTCACACTTCCAATGACATTCCAATTCTCTTCCAAATTTGAAGTATATCTCACAATAGCATATGGATTATTGTTCATATCATCTTTGTGATCCAACAAGACCTCTATTATCCGCAAATTCGAAACAGAGGTGCACATGTCTATTACATCCTAATCACAGTCAAGCTTGGTCAATGGACTACTATCTTCTCCAATCCTATACCAATAATCAATCTTGCCATAATCATAGCCCAAACTTTTTCCCATGCTAACAATCTCCAATTATGACATTTTATACTTATCTACTTGGTCAAAATAATCTATCTTCCGATCAACATAAAATGTTTCTAAGATATGTCCACCATGATACATTCGTATTGAGAACCAATCAGCATCAACTGCAATCGTGGAAAAAGGGTAATTACAAGATTGAAAGCAAGTCAAAATGACAATTCCAACAAACACAACTTCAAACAAACAAAATAGCAAACAAACATATAATCTCAAATTCCTATCTAACTCTAAATTAATCTCACAAAAAGATAAGAAAAAAAAATCAAATTGTGAATTAAGTAACACATGCTTAGTTAGTGGAATAGCCATTATATGTAAGGTACTTTGGTAACCATGGAAAAACATGTAAGGTACTTTGGTATCTTATAGTCCCATTTGCATCCAAAAATGGTTAACACCATTCCACTGGTCAAACATTGTTGCATTTCAAAATCTCAAACATATTTGATTTGATAGGCAACATGTCAGGACCCGACCCTCCTCGGTCAGGACCCGAATCATCTAGCACCATATTATCCGCTTTGGGCCTCACCCTCACGGTTTTGTTTTCGGGAGCTCATGGTGCAACTTCCCAGGGGGTCACCCATCATGGAATTGCACCTGCCTCAACTCGCTTAACTTTGGGGTTCCAATCCCCCCAAAGCCACTTGAGCTCCCAAAAGGCCTAGTGCTAGATAGGTGTGTGCCTACACCTTTAAGGTACACCACCATCCTCTCCCAGACCATTCCCCCACGCAGGAATGTGGGATTGTTCACCGTTCCCTACAGGACACGGGTCTTACAATCCACCCCCTTAGGGCCCAGCGTCCTCGCTGGCACACTTCCTGGTCGGGGTCTGGCTCTGATACCAAATTGTCAGGACCCTACCCTCCTCGGTCAGGACCCGACTCATCTAGCACCATATTGTCCGCTTTGGACCTCGCCCTCACGGTTTTGTTTTCGGGAGCTCATGGTGCAACTTCCTAGGGGGTCACCCATCATGGAATTGCACTAGCCTCAACTCGCTTAACTTTGGGGTTCCAATCCCCCCAAAGCCACTTGAGCTCCCAAAAGGCCTAGTGCTAGATAGGTGTGTGCCTACACCTTTAAGGCACACCACCATCTTCTCCCAGACCATTCCCCCTCGCAGGAATGTGGGATTGTTCACCGTTCCCTATAGAACACGGGTCTTACACCATCCGAGTCATGTCTGGGAACTGCACAAGCACCATCTAGATGTACCACATACTCGGAAACTGCACTCACGCAACATCCGAGTCACGTCTAGGAACTACACTGTAACGACCCGTCCCAAATTCCATGATTAAATTTGTGACTAATCACGATTAGTGAGGCTAATCCGTAATTAGTAGAGCGAAATCGGACGAACGATGCGAAATGACCGTTTTACCACAGGTGGTGGCAAAACGTTGACTTTTCATTCTGGCGGTCAAATGGACTTTGACCGATGACCGTGACGTAGTTCGTGATGTCACGAGTTCATAGACAGGTGGCACGTTCAATTCCGACATCCGAGGAGGAAGTTATGATTTTCGGAAGTTTAGGGGCATTTTGGTAATTTTGGATAAAAGGGGGTCAAATGTTGACTTTTTGACTGGGAGGTCCAATGGCCGAGGGCCAAAGACCGTTACGTAGATAAGGACGATACGAATCCGTAGACAGGCGGCACGTCGAATTCGGACATTCGACGGCGAAGTTACGGTTCACAGAAGTTCTAGGTTACTATTCATGACGACACGTTTTACGAGACAAAAAGTGCGGTTTGTCTCTAGTGGGCCCAGATATTTAATGGAGGCCCAGTGGATGAGTGACAAGTGTCACCCATCCACTGGACATCACTTTTCATTCATGCATCTTCCATTTCCTCTTCATCGATCATTTTCTTCGTTTTTCCTATACCAAAACCGATCCACCATTCTCACCCAAATCCAAACCCATGACCCTAGGACCAAGACTGAGGGGCAGAGAGGGGGAAGAAGACCAGATGGAGGTGGCTGGACGGCCAGAACCGCCTTGGACGGCGGCAGGAGGAGACAAAACCGAGAGGTACTCGGTTTGCCTAAATTTCCATTTTGTTTTGATTTCAACGTTTTAGATTGTTTTGGATGATTAGGATGGAGTTTGTGAGTTAGTTAGAAGATGTTAGGGTGGTTTTGGTGGCGGTTGGTGGCTGAGGAAGCTCTGGGGTGGCCGGGAAAAACAGAGGCCGTGAGCCTCTTTGTACATGGTGAGGTTTTAGGTGGTTTCAATTAGTTTTGTTAATTGGGTTAGATAGGAAATGAAGAAATAGAAATTTAGGAATTGGAATGGAAGCAAACGGACCGAAAATGAGGGAGAAGGAGGCCTGGACCGATTACGCCGGTCCAGTTGCAGGGGTTGGACCGGACCGGCCGGCCCGGACTAGTTCGATCGCTGAAGTTGGTGACACTGTGCAGGGCGCGTGAGGCCTACGCGCAGTGGCTTCTTGGGGCGCGTGAGGGCGCGTGGCACACAATTTGAGGAAGGTTCCAACATACGAAATTATCTATTCGATGTAACGAACATTTTGGGACTGGTTTCGAGTCGATCGGACACCGTCTTGATATGTTTCGGGGCATCGGAAGGTTTAGGTTCGAGATTAAAAATAGTTAAAAATACGGGAAAATTACGGGGCTTTAGCATGAGGTTAATTAAGTAGTTAGTAACCTTCTATTAAAATTTGGACAGGTTTGGAAGTCCCGGTGACGGTGATCGGCTCGGGGCGCCGTATGGCACGCGTATCGAGGCGCGGTTTCAGACGGTCTGTGAGTGGACCTTGTTTTCTAAATTGGTGCATGCATAAATGTTTCTTATATGTTTTAAATACTTTTTTGTGATGCCATGAGTGCATTTGGATCTGTGGTTACGTATAGGCACGTATTTCGAGGTTTCGGCCCTATACGGTTCCTATATGGGGCTGTATGTCTTTATTGGTCTAAATGAAATGGTTTTGGATTTCCAAATGGATTATGAATATGATTTTATGATGTTGATTTGGATGCTTGTGAATTATATGGTTTCACGTATTTCGAGGCGATTTACGTGCTTGCACGTAAATCGAGGTTTTTCGGTTTTACACTGATTTTCCATTCTTGTGGTTTTGGATATGATTTCATGAAATGATTTTGGATTTGAAAAGGTAATTCTCGGACTTGAGGTCCATTTGATTTACGGAATCGGGCCGGAGGCCCAGTTGGTTTACGATTCGGACCGGAGGTCCAGTTTCTATGTGGATTCGGGCCTAGGGCCCAGCTATGTGTTACAAATGGTATTTACGGGTCATGACGGTTTATGGGAACCGTCATGAACCCTTGAAAAGGATTTTATGGTTCATGATGGCTTATGGGGGCCGGGCATGAATCCTTGAAAGATTTAAAGAATGATTTCAAAAGGTTTTTCATATTCCATCCTTTATATATGATTGTCTCCTCCAGGGAGGGTCGTTAGCCTGGGTGGACCCCGGAGTAGTCACGGAGCACTGACTGAGTGGAGTCGCCCCCCAGTTGGGTTCCTTACTCTCAGGATGGGCATGGTTCGTTACCTCCAGGGAGGGTCATTGATCTACGGACATTGACTTGGGTGGACCCTAGAGAGACTTGGGTTTGAGACCCCGGTTAGCACACGTGTAGCTCTATTTCACCGTGACAGGTTCTGGATATGAATATAATGGATAAACATGATTTCAATGGGTTTGGAAAATTGTGTTTATAATGATAAATGGATTTGGGCTGAGATCCCAGATATGTTTACTATGTTCTGGTTTTCTGTAAATTGGTTTTGGGCAGGAGCCCGTGTGACTTGTATTTACGGAACTTGGGGTTGTGACCCTATTTATGGATGTTTTAACATATATGATTGGATAAATGGTTTTACTATGCATGCATGCTTTTTAGTGGAGAGTATAAAGGTCTTCTTATGGAAATGTTTTTATAAACTCTTTATTTTTGTCCACTCACAGTCTTTCTGTTTTTAATACCCTTCAGGTTGGATACGGTGTGGACTGTAGTAGAGATCGAGATATCACATACCTCCTCCGGATCCTGGCATACTCTGATAGCCCGGGAGGGCAAAGGTCGGAAATATCCCTTGTCTGACACTTCGTGTCAGACGGGAGCAAGGTCATCCCGCACTAATCCCGGAGGGATTGGGATGGGTCCTGTCATACACTCCCACCATCCAGATATGGTCCAGTATCCATAATCACAAACACAATCCATACCATAAACACATATCAATCATATCCTTGACTTCAAACCAAGTCAAAAGCATTCCCGACAAGGTCTCACGCCCAAATGCCATTTACACGTAAATCCATAAAATCTCATTTTAGAACATTAAAATAATCCAGAAATCATCCTTGACTCACCAACTAAGTCAAAATATCCTTTTTGAAATCATTTTGATTCCGGACCTAGCCCAAAATATCATTTTCACATTCCTCGTAAAACGTGCCCAAAAGATCGATCAAAATAATCATTAAATCACAAATAATCATGCCAAATCATCATGACATCATTGCAAATCAAATCATGCAATCAATCATGTAAAGCATTTAACTATGCATGCATTTCAATTTATAAAACAAACGTTCACTCACACACCGTCCAAACCGCTCGCTTTCCGAGCTGCAAGCGTTTCCGTAATTTCTGGTACTTTCCAGGAATCCTGTCCAAAATCATTATTACGGGTTACTAATAACTCAATTAATATCATATTAATTTCCCATAATTTTTCGGGAATTAATTATGAATTAAACACGTAACATATACCTTCGGACCCTCGAAACAATATTAAAACGGTGTCTGATTGACTTGAAACCAACGCTAAAATATTTGTTACATTGCATAGAACAAAAGTCGTGTTGACCTCACCTTGAAAATCCTGCCCACGCACCCCCACGCGCCACTATGAGTGGCTGCGCGTGAAACCCACGCACGTGCTACAGTACCCTGCACATTCATCTCCTTCACCCGATTATCCTACAAACGGGGTGCGGTAACCCGCGATTCAACCCGGTTCGATCCCCATCAATTCTGCATCAAATCTTACAATTGAACCGTCCATTAGCATCGTTATTCATCCAATTAAAGTTCTGTAATCTCAATTACTTGAGAACTTACCTCAATTCTTCCATTCGATCTCAACTTTTCAATGAATACCCGAGTACTGTTCATCCTACAATATCCATAAATTCTCATTGTTTTCTTTCAATTGATGCATCAGGAAGCTTCATGGGATCCTACCAAACATGTTTCCAAGGCCAATTTCATCGTTCCATGTCTCCAATTACTCGACTCAAGCTCAAAAATTCATCCTCTTCATCCCCTCTGTTCTAGCACAAAACGACCCCAATTCCATTCTAGTTTAATTGGGTTTGACTCGCCTCAATCTCAGAAAGCTGAATTCAAGGTCAATTTCAGAAATCATGGTTCCTGGTTTCATATTCGAACTTAATCAATTCGAATTTTCATGGGTTTTGGGTTCAGTTTCTCTGGGTTTTTCTTCCCATTTTCTTCTCTATATTTCCTCACAATTTCACTCTCAATTGCATCAGTTTCTCAATTGGTTTTAGTTGCTGGGAAGATCAATCAGACAGTAATATGTTCTCTGTTTTTCCCTCTGCTCAACAAACCGTTTAACTATTGTTTTAAACACGATTATTAGACATGATGATTCAATTCATGCCACCAATCCGTCAAGTGTGGTGACAGATGTCACCAGGTGGCCAATTCTCATCCAATTTAGCGGGCATAGGTGTCCTTAACTCAGTTTAACACATCATTAATTTGGCTGAATCAGTCAGGACTAGTCAAATTACCATTTTACCCCTGCACACATAATTACCAAAATACCCCTCACAATTCTAGACCCATAACTTCCGCGTCCGAACTCCGATCGATGCATGTCGCCTGTCTACGGATTCATCGTCCCGAGACCTATCCAACGGTCCTTCCAAAAAGTCAAAACAAGATCTCGATCAAAAAGTCAACTTTCGGCCCCATAACCAAGGGCAAAATCGTCATTTCTTTATAATTTTTCCAATTTTTCCTTTTTCGAATTTTCGGGTCATCACAAAATCGGCGAACCAGGTAAGATTAACCCTTCCTTACAACCCTAACATTAAACAACTATTAGACTTTGAAACTAAATGGCCTTATTGTATTTCGGAGAAATTTCACCATCACCTCGCAACACCCATTCCATTCTTTTAACTGAATCTCTCCCTTGGACAGAGTCATTGAAGCCGGCCATGGATGAGATCTCGCGCGACAGCTATTGAGCTTCATTGGAGAATGGAGATTAATGTGAGGAGTGGAGACTAATGTGAGGAGTGAAGACCGATATTAGGGACAATTATGTAAATGGACTTCCCTATTTAATTTTCGAACAACCAGCAGACGGATTGTTAACGAAAGGTTTTGAATTGTTACATTTGGAAGAATTGAGGGTGTAAATTGATACATTTAAAATTTTGGATATGAACTTATTATAAGGTGTCAAGTATAAGGTAGTAAATTATCTTTTACTCTATTAAAAATTATTTTTTTTTGAGAACCAAATTTCAATTTAGGTAGCCGAGGGTAGGCCTCGTCATTGGGCCAGGTCGGGCAAGCCTAGCCCAAAATTTTTGGGCTTGGGCCGGGCCGGGCCCGGTCTATTTCATAATTTAAAAAATACCGGGCAGAGTCGGGCGGGCTTGATCATAAATATGAAATCCCATGCCCTTTGTCGGGCCGGGTTTGGGCCGGGCTTTTATCGGGCTTTACGTGTCGGGCCTACTAAGCCCACTTGGGCCGGGCCTACTAAGCTCATTTGTACCTACCTAATTGTAAAAAAAAAAAAAGTGAGTTGAGCTTAAATATTATTATCGAATATTGAAATAAGCTAAGGAGGGATACTATTGGATTTTGAGAATTGACTTAACTTTTCGACCATAAAGCCGAGATAGGATAAGAAGGTAGCTAAGAGACTTAGAGACCTAATGAGTTTTTTTGAATTTAGGGTTAGAGTTTGGTTTAGGCATTGGGCTTTTAAATGACAGTAGGTTGAGATTTGGTTGGAGTTTTGGATTTTGGCTATGATAGTAGTAATGTAACGACCCGAACCGAGAATAATAATATTTTAATGTAAAAAGACTATTTTGCCCCTGAAGGGAGGAAAACTTTGACTTTTGACCCGGGAAACAATTTGGACTTTGACCCATGACTATGACGTAGGTCGGGACGTCACGAATCCGTAGACAGGTGGCACGCCGAAATCGGAGTTCCTATGAAGAAGTTATGGTCAAGGAAGCGTTTTAGCGGAATTTACGAACCGAGAACAACGGAATAAAATATTAATTTATTACGGGAATCCGTGCCAACCTAATATTTAAATCAAACCAGTGGATTGGTGACAAGTGTCACCCATCCAAGCCTACACTATTCCCATAAAGCAACTTACACTATTTAATCCATTTTATATTATTTATTTTTCCCTCCAATTGTTTCCAGCCATTGGATTTCTGCTCAAAATGCATCCTAGCCCTTCATTCTCATCTGCTTCCCTTATTCATGCACGATCATCTCTGCCTTTTTCTTACATACACACACATTCATCCCCCCCCCCCCCCACCACAACCCGTGCTTCTTTCTTCTCATTTTCTCTCCAACCAAACACACGAACCAGCAGCCCTCACACCACCAGACGACCACCCACAGCACCACCATCATCTGCTCACCATCACCGTGCAGCACCGGCGACAGCCACCCCATTTCCTTGCCCCGAACGGCCGTCCAAAAACACGACCCGAAACACCAAGGAAACAGGTCCAAGAAGCAAACCGTGACAACCATACCACCTTGACGCGGGGGAAGCTCCAGTCTGCACCGTGAGGACCCCAGGAGCACAACTGGACAACGGCGCGGCCTGCGGCGGCAACACGGCGGCGGTAAGGTCGAAAACCCGAGAACCCGTTTTTACCCCTCTGTTTCGAACTAACGTGTTTTAGTGCTAGGAAATTGATTGTGTGATGTTAGAAATGTCCTAGGGTGAGAGACGAGTTGATCAGGACCGGTTTGGACGATGGAGACGGCGTGGATCACCGGAGAAGACGATCAGACCTTGGCCGTGAGTTTCAGTGACGAACTGGTGAGTTTTCTCCCGTTTTCTTTCTAGTTTGAGGTTGTAGAACCATAGAACAGACCTAGACGACCTTATAGGGATGAACCCCATCGAAAATGGTGGCCGGAATTGTACGGTTGAATCGGGTCAAGCCATGGGTCGACGGCGACCCGGTTCCAGTCAAACAGGTGGGTCGACGGCAACCCGGTTCCAGTCAAACAGGTCTGACCCGGTACTGTAGCATGATGATGTCATCATGCTGACGTCACTTCTGACGTCATGATGACGCCATCCTGTCAGATATTGTCAGACCAGGGACCAATCAGAACATGCCACGTGTCACCTGACAAGTGTCAGTGATGACGGCATGCTGACGTCAGCATGACGTCACTGCTGACGTCAGTAGTACTGTAGCAGCGTTGACCCACGCGTTGACCAGGCGCGTGGGGGCGCGTGTGAACAGTGATTTTGGTGGGGCCGGTACCATTTTCAAGGTTTCGACGATACGGATCCAATGGAGGTGGTTTCGTGTCGATCGGAGATCGTTATGTTAGTCAAAATGGGGTTTGAAGCATCGGGAATAGTGCTCGGGATGCGATTTTGAGGCGGATCTATTCTAGGGTCTTGGTATTGATGTTATAGGGTCCTTAAGTAACCCTCAGGAATAATAATACAGGTTTATATTGAGCAGCAAGGACCGAGTGTGAGTGGGCTGTTTGATTTATAAAAGGCTTGCATGCATAAACTGTTTTACTCTTTCCACTTATGATTTCGATGAGTCTTATGAACTGTTTATATCTACTATTACAATGTTTTGGGCATGAGACCCATCTGGATTATATGTGGATTTTGTTTGGGATGTCCGGGGGACATAGGGTAAACTATACTGTTATTGTACTGTACTTTCCTACCTGTGTATATTGTCTCCTCTAGGGAGGGTCGTTGGCCTGGGTGGACCCTGGAGTAGTCACGGGGCTCTGACTGAGTGGAGTTGACCCCCGTTGGGCTGCTTACTCTCAGGAAATCATGTTTATATACCTCGGGCAGTAACCGGGATACTAGGAGCTGATGTACCTAGAGAGTCTCGGGTGTGAGACCCTGAGTGGCAACGCGTAGCCTTAGAACCGTGACATCATTTGGGTTGGGTTTTACAGTGCACTGATATGTTAGTTTCACCTTTCGATTATTATTGTGGTTTATTTGTTATGATTTCATTATAATATTATATTTTCAATGCATGCAAGATTTGGAAAACGGAGGGGTAAAACCTTATGATTATTTTATTATTAAATTGATTTCTAAACTGTTATTTTTGGCCCACTCACCCTTGTTTTACTGACCCCTCCAGACCCTGACACGGAAATAGAGGAGGAGGACCCGGAGGAGGAGGCAGAGGTTTAGTTTGCCTAGCTGTGCACCTGTACACCCACTTGTGGGTAGGTTGAGCACCGAATAAATGTACTCTGACTAGTGTGCTCACATGTTGTATTTTTACTTTCCCTTGTCTGACAGTATCGCTTTAAACACTGTGGTTGTACGTTATCTATCTATTTAAGTCTTCGGTTTTTATTTAAGGGTAATTTTGGCATGTTTAGAGTCATTGTCAGACGGGAGCGGGTCACGTCCCCGGGTGGTCCCAGTGGGATTGGGACGGGTCCTGTCAGCTTGGTATCAGAGCATTAGGATTAGTAGTCAGAGTACTAGGTTAGCGGTTTGTACTTTGTACATGGTCGCTTTCGATGTCTTTTAACTTGTTTGCCTCTTAACAGTTGGATATGCCTCCCCGACGTGAACCCCGTGCACGTGTTGACGAGGGCAATGGAGGAAATGGAGACACTGCGAGCATTGAGCGGGCTCAGCGCCTGGGTGCTACGCATTTTAGTGGGGGAACCGACCCCGAGGAAGCACACTAGTGGATTGACCGCTGGGAGAGGATTTTCGAGGTCATGCACTGTCCACCGGAGGAGCGTGTTCTACTGGCGACTTTCCTACTGGATGGGAGCGCCTATCGATGGTGGCACAACCTTGTCCTTGCCGGCTGGACCGTTCACACCATTCCATGGGAGACCTTCCGAGAGCGGTTTCTCAACCAGTTCTATCCACAGTCATTTCGCAACGCCCGTGAGGCGGAGTTTCTGCAACTCCGGCAGGGAGATCAGACTGTAGCAGAGTATGAGGAGACCTTCCTGATGTTGTCTCGCTTTGCTGAGAACTTCGTGATCACCGAGGCAGATCGATGTCGCAGATTTGAGTGGGGCCTGCGACCTGAGATTCAGGCGATGGTGACTGCAACGCCCTTTGCTTCCATGAGGGATCTGACTGATGCGGCGACCAGGGTTGAGAACAGTATCCTGGCTCGTCAGCGAGCTGAGGGGGAGACATGGCGACGTGATCGCCCACACTTGGGATTCTCGGGCCGTCGTGGCTCGAAGGGAGGACATTCTGGTGGATCTTCGTCTTCTGGCAGCCGAGGACGTTCTGGCCAGTTCAGGAGTCCTCAGCGGTCTGGATAACGTTCTGGAGCTTGGCAGCGGTCGTACTCACCGATGAGCATCTCACCGGGAGGATACTCGGGTCGACCTAGGGAGGTCACATGCTTCTCTTGTGGTGAGCCGGGGCACTATGCTTCTGAGTGTCCACTGATTCGAGGCAGTACTACGCCCGCACAGAGCTCAGCATCTCAGACTGACAGCAGCCGGACACGCGGTGTTGTGCGTGGCCGTGATCGAGGAGCTAGAGGACGGGGACGACCTGCAGAGTCTATGGCTCGTGTTTATGCTGTTACCCAGCAGCAGGCCAGATCCATTCCGGGAGTGTTGACAGGTACTGTACATATTTATGGCATGGTTGTTCGTGCATTGATGGATTCGGGGGCAACTCATTCTTTTATTTCACCGCGTTGTGCGAGTCTGTTGGGCCGTGAGGTGACCGCACTTGAGCACGAGATGGGAGTGGGGACACCGATGGGTGTGACCTACCAAGTGAACCAGGAGATACGAGCTTGTCCTGTGGAGATTGAGGGAGTCGAATTTCCGGCCGACTTAATTCTGATGAATGTTCACGACTTCGATGTGATAATTGGAGTTGATTGGTTGTCGGAGTACAATTCACTCATCGACTGTAGTAACATGCGGTTGACTTTGAGAGGTCCGGGATTACCGGAAGTGATATTTCAGGGGGAGTGTGGAGACGCATCACCCAAGGTAATATCTGCACTCACAGCTACTAAACTTTTACAGAAGGGGTGTCAGGGTTATCTTGCTTATGTGGTAGAGTCTACGGATGAATCTTTGAGTATTGAGGATATTCCGATTGTGCGGGAATTTCCTGATGTCTTTCCAGGAGATTTACCTGGATTACCACCACCCAGGGAGATCGACTTTACGATCGAGTTACTCCCCGGGACTCGACCGATTTCACAAGCACCGTATCGTATGGCACCGGCGGAGCTACGGGAATTGAAAATCCAATTACAGGAACTGGTGGATTTAGGGTTTATCCGACCTAGTACATCACCATGGGGAGCGCCGGTCTTATTTGTGAAAAAGAAGGAGGGTAGTTTGCGGTTGTGTGTGGATTATCGGCAGTTGAACAAGGCTACGGTAAGGAACCAGTATCCCTTACCCAGGATCGATGATTTGTTCGATCAGTTATGTGGAGCGCGATATTTCTCCAAGATAGATCTGAGGTCGGGGTACCATCAACTGAGAATAGCCGAGGGGGATGTTCAGAAAACAGCTTTTCGAACGAGGTATGGGCATTATGAGTTCTTGGTGATGCCCTTTGGACTGACGAATGCACCAGCTGCATTCATGGACTTGATGAATCGAGTTTTTCGAGCATACTTGGATAAATTTGTGATCGTGTTTATTGACGACATCTTGGTGTATTACAAGAGTGTCAGGGCTCATAAGGAGCACTTACGAATGGTATTAGGTAAACTACGACAGGAGCAGCTGTATGCTAAGTTAAGCAAATGTCAGTTTTGGCTAAATAGTATTGGATTCTTGGGTCACATTATATCACCCGAGGGGATAAGTGTGGATCCTCAGAAAACGGAGGCTGTGACAAATTGGCCTAGACCGACCACGGTGACGGAAGTGCGAAGTTTTGTTGGGTTAGCAGGCTACTATCGGAGATTCATGGAGGGTTTCTCCCAGATTGCCGCACCATTGACTCGGTCAACCCGGAAAGGGGTGAAGTTTGTATGGGACGATCAGTGTGAACAGAGTTTTCAGGAATTAAAGTTCCGATTAACCACTGCACCTGTCCTTGCATTACCAGACAGCAGTGGAGAGTTCGTGGTATATAGTGATGCATCGCTGCAGGGCTTGGGTTGTGTATTGATGCAGAATGGAAAAGTGATTGCTTACGCAGCCCGGCAGCTGAAGACGCACGAGTTGAACTACCCTACTCATGATTTGGAATTGGCAGCGGTGGTTCATGCTCTAAAGATCTGGAGACATCATTTGTTCGGTGTGACATGCCGAATATTCACCGATCACCAGAGTCTTAAACATTTGTTCACTCAGAAGGAACTCAACATGAGACAGCGGAGATGGTTGGAATTGTTGAAGGATTATGATTGTACCATCGAGTACCATCCTGGCAAGGCAAATGTCGTAGCTGATGCACTTAGTAGGAAGTCGGCGGGATCAGTTGCGCACTTGCGATTGATGTATCTTCCTTTGCTAGTGGAACTTCGGAAGAGCGGAGTTATGTTAGGGATGGGCGATCAGGGAGCCTTGTTGGCTAGCTTTCATGTACGACCCGTGTTGGTCGTTAGGATCATCGAGGCTCAACTACAGGACCAGATACTCTGTGACTACAGGAACGATGTTGAATCCGGACAGAGACAGGATTTCTCCGTCAGGGGCGATGAAGCATTAGTGAAGCTTGGGAGATTGTGTGTACCTGCGGTACCAGAGTTTAGGAGAGAGATTTTAGACGAGGCCCACAGTTCGGCCTATGCTATGCATCTAGGAGGGACAAAGATGTATCGTACCCTTCGGGACTATTATTGGTGGCCAGGGATGAAGAGGGAGATAGCAGAGTTTGTCAGCAAATGTTTGATCTGTCAGCAGGTCAAGGCGGAACGGCAGCGTCCGTATGGGGCTATGCAGCCACTTCCAATTCCGCAATGGAAGTGGGATCATATTACAATGGACTTTGTCTTCAAGTTACCGAAGACAAGGAGTGGAGTTGATGGAGTCTAGGTAATAGTGGACCGGTTGACTAAATCAGCGCATTTTCTGCCTGTACGTGAGACGTACAAGCTCAACCGTTTGGCCCAGCTGTTCATTAATGAGATCATCCGACTACACGGTACTCCAGAGTCGATCGTGTCGGATCGGGATCCGCGTTTCACATCCAGGTTTTGGAGGAGTCTACAGACTACTTTGGGTACGAAATTGCACTTTAGTACAGCATTCCACCCACAGACCGACGGACAGTCTGAAAGGACAATACAAACTCTCGAAGACATGATGAGAGCTTGTGTGTTGCAACTCCAGGATTCGTGGGCTGATCGATTGCCATTGATGGAGTTTGCCTACAATAACAGCTACCATGCGAGTATAGGGATGGCACCCTATGAGGCACTGTATGGTCGACAGTGCAGAACACCGGTATGCTGGATGGAGATCGGAGAAAGAACCGCAGTGGGGCCGGATCTGATGGATATGACCCAGGAGACAGTTCGGGTTATTCGGGAAAGACTGAACGCGGCCCAGGATCGTCAGAAAAGCTATGCAGACCGACGGATCCGAGATTTAGAGTTTGAGGTTGGTGACTTTGTCTTTTTAAAGTTATCGCCATGGAAAGGAATTCTCCGATTTGGACGACGTGGGAAATTGAGTCCTCGTTATATCGGACCATATGAGATTGTCGAGAGGATTGGTCCAGTGGCTTATCGTTTAGCACTACCTTCGGAGCTTTCCCGAGTACATGACGTATTTCATGTATCGATGCTACGGAAGTATCTTCGGGATGACTCTCATGCACAGCCAGAGCAACCACTGGAACTGATGACAGATTTGAGTTTCGAGGAACGACCAGTACAGATTCTGGATAGGAAGGAAAAGGTCTTAAGGAACAAAACGATTTCTTTGGTTAAAGTACTATGGCGGAACCACGAGGTGGAGGAAGCGACATGGGAACCCGAGGAATTGATGAGAGGGCAGTACCCACACTTGTTTGAGTAAATTTCGAGGACGAAATTTCTGTAAGGTGGGTAGGTTGTAACGACCCGAACCGAGAATAATAATATTTTAATGTAAAAAGACTATTTTGCCCCTGAAGGGGGGGAAACTTTGACTTTTGACCCGGGAAACAATTTGGACTTTGACCCATGACTATGACGTAGGTCGGGACGTCACGAATCCGTAGACAGGCGGCACGCCGAAATCGAAGTTCGTATGAAGAAGTTATGGTCAAGGAAGCGTTTTAGCGGAATTTACGAACCGAGAACAACGGAATAAAATATTAATTTATTACGGGAATCCGTGCCAACCTAATATTTAAATAAAACCAGTGGATTGGTGACAAGTGTCACCCATCCAAGCCTACACTATTCCCATAAAGCAACTTACACTATTTAATCCATTTTATATTATTTATTTTTCCCTCCAATTGTTTCCAGCCATTGGATTTCTGCTCAAAATGCATCCTAGCCCTTCATTCTCATTTGCTTCCCTTATTCATGCACGATCATCTCTGCCTTTTTCTTACAAACACACACATTCATCCCCCCCACAACCCGTGCTTCTTTCTTCTCATTTTCTCTCCAACCAAACACACAAACCAGCAGCCCTCACACCACCAGACGACCACCCACAGCACCACCATCATCTGCTCACCATCACCGTGCAGCACCGGCGACAGCCACCCCATTTCCCTGCCCCGAACGGCCGTCCAAAAACACGACCCGAAACACCAAGGAAACGGGTCCAAGAAGCAAACCGTGACAACCACACCACCTCGATGCGGGGGAAGCTCCAGTCTGCACCGTGAGGACCCCAGGAGCACAACTGAACGACGGTGCGGCCTGCGGCGGCGACACGGCGGCGGTAAGGTCGAAAACCCGAGAACCCGTTTTTACCCCTCTGTTTCGAACCAACGTGTTTTAGTGCTAGGAAATTGATTGTGTGATGTTAGAAATGTCCTAGGGTGAGAGACGAGTTGATCAGGACCAGTTTGGACGACGGAGACGGCGTGGATCACCGGAGAAGACGATCGGACCTTGGTCGTGAGTTTCAGTGACGAACTGGTGAGTTTTCTCCCGTTTTCTTTCTAGTTTGAGGTTGTAGAACCATAGAACAGACCTAGATGACCCTATAGGGATGAACCCCGTCGAAAATGGTGGCCGGAATTGTACGGTTGAATGGGGTCAAGCCGTGGGTCGATGGCGACCTGGTTCCAGTCAAACGGGTCTGACGCGGTACTGTAGCATGATGACATCATCATGCTGACGTCACTTCTGACGTCATGATGACGTCATCCTGTCAGATATTGTCAGGCCAGGGACCAATCAGAATATGCCATGTGTCACCTGACAAGTGTCAGTGATGACGTCAGCAGTACTGTAGCAGTGTTGACCCACGCGTTGACCAGGCGCGTGGGGGCGCGTGTGAACAGTGATTTTGGTGGGACCGGTACCATTTTCAAGGTTTCGACGATACGGATCCAATGGAGGTGGTTTCGTGTCGATCGGAGATCGTTATGTTAGTCAAAATGGGGTTTGAAGCATCGGGAATAGTGTCGGGGATGCGATTTTGAGGCGGATCTGTTCTAGGGTCTTGGTATTGATGTTATAGGGTTCTTAAGTAACCCTCAGGAATAATAATACAGGTTTATAGAGATCGTTGAGCAGCAAGGACCGAGTGTGAGTGGGCTGTTTGATTTATAAAAGGCTTGCATGCATAAAATGTTTTACTCTTTCCACTTATGATTTCGATGAGTCTTATGAACTGTTTATATCTACTATTACAATGTTTTGGGCATGAGACCCGTCTGGATTATATGTGGATTTTGTTTGGGATGTCCGAGGGACATAGGGTAAACTATACTGTTATTGTACTGTACTTTCCTACCTGTGTATATTGTCTCCTCCAGGGAGGGTCGTTGGCCTGGGTCACTGGGTGGACCCTGGAGTAGTCACGGGGCTCTGACTGAGTGGAGTTGACCCCCGTTGGGCTGCTTACTCTCAGGAAGGCATGTTTATATACCTCGGGCAGTGACCGGGATACCGGGAGCTGATGTACCTAGAGAGTCTCGGGTGTGAGACCCTGAGTGGCAACGCGTAGCCTTAGAACCGTGACATCATTTGGGTTGGGTTTTACAGTGCACTGATATGTTAGTTTCACCTTTCGATTATTATTGTGGTTTATTTGTTATGATTTCATTATAATATTATATTTTCAATGCATGCAAGATTGGAAAACGGAGGGGTAAAACCTTATGATTATTTTATTATTAAATTGATTTCTAAACTGTTATTTTTGGCCCACTCACCCTTGTTTTACTGACCCCTCCAGACCCTGACACGGAAATAGAGGAGGAGGACCCGGAGGAGGAGGCAGAGGTTTAGTTTGCCTAGCTGTGCACCTGTACACCCACTTGTGGGTAGGTTGAGCACCGAATAAATGTACTCTGACTAGTGTGCTCACATGTTGTATTTTTACTTTCCCTTGTCTGACAGTATCGCTTTAAACACTGTGGTTGTACGTTATCTATCTATTTAAGTCTTCGGTTTTTATTTAAGGGTAATTTTGGCATGTTTAGAGTCATTGTCAGACGGGAGCGGGTCACGTCCCCGGGTGGTCCCAGTGGGATTGGGACGGGTCCTGTCAAGTAACAAGATTGAACTGGATATCAATTCTTAATTTATAATTATTTTATATTTTTGGGTTTATGGGTCGGGTTTACCTGGGCCGGTCGGGCTGAACTTATCGGGCTTTATCGGGTTCGGGTCTATCGGGCCTAGTGGGCTTGAATACCCTAAGCCCAAGTCCAGCCCATCAACATGTGGGCCGGGCCGGCCCACGACCCATATCGAACTGGATCGGACTTTATGTCATCGGGCCTACTAAGTACTCATAAGTCCTTAGATTTCTGGGTCAAATAATGAGGACTAACCGGGGGTATTGCTTTAACTTTTGCTAGATATGGCCTACGTTGATTTGATTTAAGTCTCGTTTGGCTTCTTGATTTGATTTTGATCACCTTGACTTGTTTCTATAATTGAAAAAGTACGTCTCTGGTTTGGTTTCTTGATTTGATTTTGATCACATTGACTTTGTTTCTCTGATTCAAAAAGCATGTCTCAGGTTTGGTTTCTTTCTTGAATTTTTCGTTTTTGGTGTATTTGTCCAAACTCTGTTTCATTTGTTTTATTTGTTTTCTATGCCAGACTCTCTTTAGGGGCCCTCTTTCTTTTATTATTTACAGTTCAGATTTTATAAGGGTCCGTTTTGCAACAAGAAAAAGAAAACAGGCAAGAAAACAAAAACAAGAAACTGTAGTTTTAAATAATGTGTTTTTTAATAAGGTATTTTTAAACAGAAAAAATCATTAACAAAAATCTGAAAAAAGCCAAAATGCAGATTGTTCTCATCATTTCTGTCTTACCCTCAATCTGTGCTTTGGTTTTTCGCCCAAAATTCCATCACATAAAATAATATATTCTCATTCTTGGCCTACCCACAGGTTTTTTGGTCCTTCCCTTTTGTTTTCCCAATCCAACCTCCCAAGGTTTGAGCTTTTCAAATCCATGTTCGTATAATGTCAAAGATTGCTTTTCTGTAAGAACCCTTCTGGTTTAGCTTGTTTGGCTAATAATTTTAACGATGCATCTGTAAGCTATCGTTTTGAATTTTTTTTTCTGTCCTGTATGTCAATCGGGAAGAACCTATATGAATTTTGTGCGTTGTCTGTGAGTTTCGCCAATATAATGTTGTTTACATTAACTTTGTATTGTTGCGTTTGATTTTTGATAATTGAATTCATTGTGCCACTGGGTGCAGAGGAATTGCTGATAAAATGGCAATTCTGAGAAGGATATAGCACCCCTTTCATGATTTGGTTCTGAATAATTGGAGGATGGAGATGTCTACCCAGCAAGATAATTCTCGTCCCAAGAAAGTTGCAGGTTTTTTATTTTTTTATTTTTAATTTTGGATTGATTTTTAATATACGAGAAGATGCATCCTGTAGCCTCATTTATGTCTTCTTGCTGCAAAAGGCCAAAACCTACAAAAGGTTGAAGATGATATTTAGATAAGGATTTGGTCAATGATGAGCATATATATACTTGTTTTGAGTGCCTACTTAATTTCTCTCTGTTTCTTGAAATGAAACAAATGATTTTGGAAATATGATTTATTCCTAGCATCCTGATCCTTCTACATGGAAGGTTTTAATGTCATCTGCTATTAATGTTAAGAATGTTTTTCTACAGCATGAAACTGGATGAATTGATTGCAGTGTGCTGCACAATTGAATTTGTATTCGCAGTTCATTAATTGATCAAGCATGCTTCATTTGTAGGATCAAGTTCTTGCCTTTATGATCTCTTGTGTTCAGACACAACAACTTGGAGATGCCCAAGTGACCGACGAACATTATCTGGTAGTATTCTATAGCTTTTATAACAGTTACTTTTAAAAGTTTATTTGTGTTTGACTTGCCAAGATTTACCTTTTTTCCTGATACGTTAGCGTAATTAGTCGCATGTAAGTGGGAATGTGGGAGATGCATCCAGGCTCTGGAAAACTCGAGGCATGATTATTAATACCTCAAATCAATTGAATTAGACTCTGAAAAAAAAAAGTTCTGCTCCACCAAGCTCTCTATCTATCTAACATACACATGCTTTTCTAGTGTGCTATTTGTTTGTTTGTTGTGGTCTCCCTGGTGACATGCTTAATAAGAGCATTTTGTATCTTTTGTAACTCTTATTGCTCATTGAACAGGTCCACAAGAAAGGCTGGAGATTTTGCTGCATCAGTCTGCCAACAGGTCCTGTGCAGATTGTGGCTCTCTAGATCCAAAATGGGTGTAAGTATCATTTGTGTGAAAAGAATATCATCTATCCTGCATTTCTAATAACTAGTGAAGCCAACTTACCATGCTGTTACTCTGAACTAATAGAAGTTTTAGCATCTTGCCTGGTCCTGCCTACTCCTGTCCACTATCAATTATGATGTTAATTTTCCAGTCTTTCATGATACTGAGTTGGGTTTTTATTGTTGTACCTATTGATTTGGGTTTTTTTTGGGTACATTTTGTTGTTTTCTTTTTTGGGTACATATTAAGTTGGCTTTTGATTTAATTATAAATCACATCTTGTTCTGATCAAACTTTAAAAAAAAAAAAATCATGCTATGGATGGTGTCATACAAGTTGACGGTTTGAGTATGGCCACATGTTTGAATTAAAGGAAAGCTTGTGATCAGTGATGGCATTTTTTTTAGACTGATGCTTAATGAGAAATAATATATTTGATGATTATCTAGAAATGTTGGTAATACCGTAATAGTAATACGAGTTTCTCAATGAGAATGAGATATTCTTAAATGATGAATTTAATGGTACGTGGTAGGTTTTCATGTGTGCATATTGACAATGAGCTTGTATGATAGTTTTCAATCTGGTACGGGCACGATTGTCATATGTTTAAGTGTAACATTGTTTGCAAGAACTCTAAATTGAATTTAACTAATTAAGATATTTCCAAGCTACTCTACTACCAAGTTCCATTTTTCTACTTGGTTGAAACTTTTATTGAATGCTTTTGTGTCTATTGGCAATAAATAAATTTTCTTTCATTTTTTATTTTGTAGTTTTCTCTATGTTCCCTTATCACATGCCCAGCAAATTTTCAACATATGAGCAAATGCATGCATGCTTGTCTTCTGTATGCAATAATAGTTCTGAAATTTGGTAAATGAAATAACCAAATTTCTAAAATTTTCACATCAACTACTTCCTCGATGTACGCAAGTTATGATTTTTTTGGCTGCCTGTGCTGTTTTTGACCATATCAATTGGTTTGCAGATCCTTAACTTTTGGAGTATTTATTTGTATAAAGTGTTCTGGTGTACATAGAAGCTTGGGAGTACACATTTCGAAGGTTTGGCTCTGATCTAAACTTTTCTATAACAGATTATACAAGCTTGTTCTGGCCTCATCAAAAATTATGTGACCCAAAAGTTTCGAAAATTGGAGAAATAACTGTTTTGTTTTCATGAAAGAATGACCCTGCTCGTTTAGTTCCTGGGTGCACAAGCCTGGTCTGAACTGCATGTGTTGCCGCTTTGATACGAACCCTTGAGTTATAGGCTTGTGGGCCTGCCATGAACTTTAGTGGTTGGGGAGACCTCCCTTAATGATAAAACAACTCCATATTTATGATCATTAGACTGTTTCTAGCCTTTTCGAAAAATTCATTTGGGAATCATCAATGGGAACCACTAATTTTATAAAAAAAATCTCTCCAATATGAATTTGTAGAAAATCTCTCTCTCTCACTCTGTCTTTCGGTGTGTATATATATATGTTTCTATGTATATATATGTTTATATGTTTACATATGTACCTAATCTGATCTGAAATGCTAGGTTGTATCAGTGAAACTAGATGAATGGTCAGATGAAGAAGTTGATATCTTGGCAAGTTTGGGAGGAAATACTACAGTAAACAAGAAATATGAAGCGTGCTTGCCTGAAACTTTCCAAAAACCAAAACCAGATTCTTCTATAGAGGAGCGGTTTTATTTTATTAGGTAATGCAAGCACAAAACCTTTCATTAATTTTCATTTAAAATCTATACCATTCTAAATAAGAAATGTACTTCTTTCATATTCAGGAGAAAATATGAGCTGCTAGATTTCTTAAACCCCAATGAACAGCTGTCTTGCCCCTTCCAGCCTTCTCATAAGAGATCTACTTCTAGCAATTCTAGCAATTCTAGCAATGATAAGAAACAATATGAGAAACAACCAACGAAAAATCGTATTGGGCAGGCATTTCGTAACAGCTGGGGAAGAAAAGACGTTGAACATAAAGCTCCAAAGAAGGGAAACTCAATGCCAATGGTAATGGCCGTTCTGTTTGGTTATTGTTTTGTTTTGTCAAGTTATATCTAATTTTTTTTTTCTGTTCTTGCTATTGATTGAGGTGCTTAGCATGTGCTACTATCACATATTGTTTCTGAAAAGTTATGTTAAATTATCTTTCTCAGTGTTTTCATTCATTACATGCACATTGTTTTCCTACTTTCCTTATAGTTTGATGACTTTCAAGCTCCAAATTGCTTTTGACTTGTCCTAAATATATTGTGTATGCGTGAACTTTGATACATCCCATAAATACTGTAAACTTCTGTTGATAAAAATAAAAGTTTGGAGAAAGAGGTGTTTATTTGAAGGAAAACAAGGAATTGATTGACAAGAAAGTATTCTTCTTCATATTTGAACTGGAAATTGTTGTGCCATATTTCTAAACCATGGCAAATAAATATGAGTTAAGTATGAGTAATTAAATCCATTGTACAAATTTTTATTTTTGGTTAGTTATAATCTTACTGCTTAAAGTGTACATTATAGGCAGGTATGGTGGAATTCGTGGGATTAATTAAGGTGAATGTGGTTAGAGGTACCAACCTAGTTGTGAGGGATATGGTGACAAGTGATCCTTATGTCATCCTCGCATTGGGTCACCAAGTAAGTCTCTTCCGCTTAAGCTATCTACGGATGAGATGAATTCATCTTTTTCATGAACTCAGAATCGTATTATCCTTGAATATTGATTGCAGTCAGTGAAGACACGTGTCATAAAAAACAACCTAAATCCAGTATGGAATGAGAGCCTGATGCTGTCAATTCCTGAACACATTCCTCCTCTAAAAGTGGTAAGTTATACGTACTCTGATATCTTGGTTCCTGTGCATAGTAAATGCAAACTTTGTTATATTGTGATTTGTAATCTCATATGTATCGTGTTGAGATTACTAATACAAGATCGATCAATCCTAATAATATGCTCTTCTTGTGA
Source organism: Prinsepia uniflora (assembly GCA_032719365.1). Classification (NCBI taxonomy): domain Eukaryota; kingdom Viridiplantae; phylum Streptophyta; class Magnoliopsida; order Rosales; family Rosaceae; genus Prinsepia; species Prinsepia uniflora. Next base: position 43,958,218 of record CM064874.1, on the reverse strand, counting down.
GAAATCCAGTGGATTTTTCTCCTAAATTGTGTGTTTAAGTGTTTTGCCTTTCGATCTTAGATAAAATTTATCCTTTGTATGGATACTAATGTTTTAAATGCTTTTCACCTTGGTCTTTGTTAAAATTTCTTAAGTTAATATCTTGATGGTTCCATTTAGCTGGTGTATGACAAAGATACATTCAAAACTGATGATTTTATGGGTGAGGCCGAGATTGACATTCAACCGCTGGTCTCTGCTGCCATTGCCTATGAGAAGTCAACGATCAATGAGCCGATGCAGCTTGGAAAGTGGGTAGCCAGCAAAGAAAATACATTGTTAAAAGATGGTGTTATCAACCTAGAAGATGGGAAAGTGCAACAACAAATCACTCTCCGGCTGCAGAATGTTGAAAGGGGTGTACTGGAGATTGAGCTTGAATGTGTTCCTCTTAATCAATAACTGTCATAAAACGTCATGGCAATGAAACTCAAGTGAACACCTAATCATGATGCTGAGGATAGATGTATGTATGTGAATCATAGAAATCATTAAAGTCTTGCTTGTGCATTGTTGTAGTTTTTTACTTTTTATCTGTAGATAATTTCTACTAGCACTTTCGGGCCATGGTATGCATATGGATTTTATTCTTTTTCTCTCATTTTTACCTTTACATCTGTAATCCTTCAATTTTCAATGAAATTTTTGTTTAGATAAAAAATGAGAGTAATATCTTAAGAAAAATCAACACATTCGAAAATAACCCCAATTTTTCATTATTTAACATTACGATTATGAATGGGAGGCCTATATGGGCTTCTCGCGACTTTCATGCCCTTCATGCTATATCAGGAAGGGGGAAGTTACATTTCAATACCTAGTTTTACTTATACGTACCTTGATTTCATTAAGCTATCCTATGTTTTAGCCCAAATTTCTACTCGGTCATTTTTTTTTATGTGCGCGCTTAATTTCGAAGATTTCATATTTAACTTCTGAATCTTTATGCAGTAAAGGTAAAAATTTTGTGAGGGGTCAGATGAAGCTGCTTGCAGGTTATACTCTGATTTTCTGAGAGGTTAATTTCATTTTGAACCGACAAGCAGAAGGCTTACTATATAAGTTAGAATTTTGGTGTGATTTGTGCCTCAAAGTAACTTCCATTTTTGAGATTCGAGACAAATCACAAACAGATTATCAAAGAAACAGTGATCCAATTTATTTAGAAAACATGACTAGCTTGATAAATGTATGAAATACAACAAAAATTAATGTGTTTTATTTGCAACAATTAAGTCCCATAACTTGTGATTAAGCTGATTCTGCCCCAGTTAAAAGAATTGGACTCTGAGCGCTATGAGTGCCATCGGACCACACCAGAGATGCAGATACGTATGACCCATGAGTTACGCCTGATCCAGTCACAGTCACGGTGAAATTCTTCTCCTCATTCAAAGACTTGAAGGAAAGAACTTGAGGCACCACTTTGATGTCAATTTCAGAACTTGAAGATGTCACCTTTGCCTTGTAAGTGGCGGAGCTTGAAGGCCCAACATTTTTAACTCTTCTGTTAAATGTTAATGAAAATGATGTTGGTGGAACAGGGGAAGCCAGTGAAGGGTAATTGTGATCCCTTGCTGATCCTTTCTCCACGGGGCAACGAGTGTCATTTCCTGTTATACGCTGAACCAAGTCCTCGTCAATCACCGAGCATAGCAGCCCAATGTATTCTTGCTGAGAAGAATCGTAAACAATCCCTGGGTTGACGGCTTGTACCGGATTGATGTGTCCTGATCCATAGGCTAATTCCCCCGGGGAAGTTTCGTTGTCACTCACTACCCAAGCGGTAGTCATAATGGCTGATTTGATGGCGTCTGCAGACCAATCAGGGTGGAATGTTTTGATGTATGCGGCGACACCAGCCACGTGTGGGCAAGACATGGAGGTGCCAGATAGTATGCTGTATTTTACACTTCTGGTGTCCTTTCTGCTATTTGTGAGAGAGGCATTAGGAGAAAATGCAGCTAAAATATCTACACCTGGTGCAGTTATGTCTGGCTTGATAATTTCGGGGAAAATGTCACTCGGCCCACGTGCTGAGAACGAAGCAATGGTGGGCGCTGCATCATCATTTATGACCTCAGTTTTCAAAATGTTGGCTTTAGGAATGTCTGTGGATTTGAGGTAGGCCTTAGCCTGATCATACACTTCGCTGCTGAAAGCCGCGGCAGGTAACGGGACAATGAATGCAACATCAGATCTCGAAGAGTTGAGAAGTGCACCGACTGCCCCGGCTTCATGAGCCTCCGTGCTGCCACTAGCCTGGTTACACACCACAATCTTTCCCTTAACTAACTCAGTATCTAGACATCCTTCAATGCAGCTCCCCGCGGAGACTTCATCACAATCTTCTTTAGCTGCATCTTTCCCATCTATTAATGGGAAACTTGTTTTGTTTAATTTGAAGGAGTTGATTGAGGCTCCAACAAGTTCCTTCCCATTTCCAAGAACAACCTTGTCAATGAGTCGACGGTCTGTGGTGGATGCAGCAACGGATAGAATCCACGGTGCTATACTGGACGTAGTACCAGCAGCAGGACCGTTGTTCCCTGCAGAGTTTGCAGTTAGTATCCCTTTCACATTTGCGTGAAAGGCACCAATTGCAATAGGATCGGAGACTATCGGGGAAGGACTGTTGCCTCCAAGTGAAACTGTTAAGATGTCAACTCCATCAGCGATTGCATCATCAAATGCAGCCAAGATTGCATCTGCAGTGCACCCTTCAACATCACACACCTTATATGCAGCAATCCTCGCTGAGGGTACCCCTCCTCTTGCAGTACCTTGCCCAATTCCAAAAAAGCTCACATCTTTAACCGCATTCCCAGCTGCCGTTGAGGCAGTGTGAGTTCCATGGCCCACCTCATCTATTGCTGATTCTACATTGTAAAACCGAGCTCCAATGAGCTTGTTGTTGCAACTGAAACCTTCCCCTCCTTCACAAACACCTTTCCACTTCTTCGGAGGAGGACCGAAGCCTTCGTCTGAGAAGCTCTCGGAGTCAGGGGTGATGCCACTGTCAATCACACCGATAATGACATCACTTTCGGCAGTGTCATTTCTTTTCGCGGTCTGATTGAGACCCACAAAGTCCCATGATCTGGTTGTATGAAGCTGATAATTTGTGCTTGGGAAGACAGACACAACTTCCTTGATGTTGGCAAGGGTTTCACTTTCTTGGTCGGTGAGTTTGGCTGCGAATCCATTGAAGCTCCTTTTGTAGCTTCGTAGCAGGAAATCAGAAGGAGAATTGGATTTGACAACTCTCTCTAGTAAGCTAATGTGGTGAGACGAAGGTACGTAAAGAGTATTGTCAGGAAGTGACCCCAAATACACAATATATGACTTTCTATCGGCATCTTGAGGATCAACGGCTTTGCACATTATGCTCATGGTGAGAATAAGAAATGTGAGAGTGTAAGTAGAACAGAGAACACTTCCATGCATAGCCATTGTTGGAATGGAATGCTTGCTGAAAAATATAACACATGAAGTGAATTATATACCAGTAATCTCATCATCATTTCAATACATGACAAATATTTTATTCCTTCCATGTCATATTCGAAATTGATTTTATTTCTGTAAGGAGAATTTCCAAATCCATATGTGTGCATTGTTATCAATAAATGTATATAGATTTGGGTTATCAACTTGCTATTATCATTTATCACCAAGAAGAAGGTCAGATTCAGACATTTGCTTCACAGGCTTTGCAACGTCAATCTGATCTTCATTCCAAATTAAATCCATAGGCATGATTTATTATCAAAATTTACACTGAAATTCCATTTTAGCTAGATTGAACATTGTCACATACTTGGCTTCGATGCATTCTAAAAATGAACCCTCTTTCGTCGGCAGTCCATATCCATTGTTTTGAATGTTGTTTTTGTTTTTATGTTCATATTTTCATGTAATAAAAAATGCATCATTCCCACCTTCCATGGACTTTTTTCACTTTTAAAAGGCTCTTAACTCTAACATATAACTAAAGATAAAAATATCGTTTTTACAAAAATATTGACATTTAAATTTATGGAAATTCACACTAAACAAAAAAATGTTAGAAATTTAGACCAAAATTTGAAAATTTTAAATGAAACTTTAGTAAAAACTTATACATGGAAAATGTTCATATTGGCTTTATCCGTGGAAAAGTTTATCTGTGGTGAGATAAAAAAACTTCGACCCAACAGAGGTATATGCTGAAGTGCAAGCAATACCAGATCCAGAGCCGGCCTTGGGCAAGGGCCACTAGGGCTACAGCCCGGGGCCCACAGCTGAAGGAGGCCCAATTTTTTTTTTAAACCTATGTATATATGTGTAAAAAAAAAGGAAGTTGCCGATTGTACTTTTCAATGAAAAGGGAAGTCAATCAATCGTCTTTATATACTCAATCTCAAGAAACGTAAAGAGTAAGAAAGTCCTTATTAATTGTACAGTATAATATAATATAAATAAATAAAATTATGGAATAAACCAAAACAGACTTTTTTAGCCACAAAACAGACTTCTCAGTTCATAACCCAACGCAAACATTTTTTTTGGGTGATTCTCCTCTTCTCTGAACTCAAGTAATTTTTTTTTTTTGGTGATTCTCCTCTTCTCCAAAATAAATCATCCACAAGCTAGACTAGTGCCTTTCTTTGAAGGTAATTTTATTTTTATATAGATACATATAGAATGTAGATATATAAATTTTATAAATTGTAATACATATCTTTGTTAACTTTTTCTTATTTATTATTTGATTCAACAAAAAACTTGGCTGGGATTCTTGTTCTTTATACTTGGAAGTTTCAAGTGGAAGAAAATAAGCTCAAAATCCAGGTTTTATTGTTCTTTGTTAATTAGTTTTATTGTTTTTTATTGTGTTGTGTTTATTATAAAAATTAAAAAATATTTCCTAAGAAACAACTTTCCGGAAATCTCAAGAGACAAAGAAAGAAGAAAGAAGAAGAAATTGCTCAAAGTTTAAGAGGGTCTTTGAATAAATATTTTGTTAAACAAACCAATGCTTCACTTGAAAATTTAGATGAAGATTTACCAAATGAATATGAACAACCAATTCAATTGGAAGAATTAGTAGAAAATCAGATTGATGTCAATGAAGAAATTGGTGATCTTGATGAAAATGAAAATACTGATGAACCTTTCCTTGATGAAAATGAAAATATTGATGAACCTTGCCATGAAAATGAATGTCAAGAAATAAGATTTGATTTGAACATTTATGATCCACGAGTTTGGGATAATCTTGATGCAAAAATGAGAGATTTACTTGTAGAAAAAGGTCCCCTAAAGGAAACTAATCTCAAATTCCCCATGGACGAACACAATAGACATTTTTCTTCAAATTATTATCTTCGTACGTTACCAAATGGGGAAACTAAGGATCGAAAATGGCTAGTGTACTCAAAGGAGTTGGATAAAGTGTTTTGTTTTTGTTGTAAGTTGTTTAAAACAATGAATTCTAGAAGTCAGTTAACTAGTGAAGGAATTAGAGATTGGAAACATCTTGGTGAGAAGCTTAAACAACATGAAGGCAGTATTGAACACCTCACTAACTTGAGGTCTTGTGTTGAATTGCAAATTAGATTGAAAACAAATCAAACAATTGATACCGAATTACAAGAGCTAATCAAGAAAGATACACTACACTGGAAAAATGTTATTGTCTGAATCATCGCTATTGTGAAATGTCTTGCTATACATAATTTGGCTTTTCGTGGAACAAATGAAAAAATTTATGAAGATAGTAATGGTAACTTTTTAGGCCTACTTGAAATGATTGCAGAGTTTGATCCAGTAATGCAACACCATTTTCGACTCATTCAAGATAAGAAGATTCATTATCATTATCTTAGCCATAAAATTCAAAATGAGTTGATAGCTATTTTAGCATCAAATGTTAAACATGCAATCATTGAAAAAATAAAAACGGCTAAATATTATTCAGTCATTCTTGATTGTACTCCTGATGCAAATCACAAAGAACAAATGACTTTAATATTGAGGTGCGTAGATGTGTCAAGTACTCCAATAAATATAGAAGAGTACTTTTTAGAGTTTCTAAATGTGGAAGATACATCTGGATTAGGATTTTTTAAAGAATTGCAAAATGTAATTGAGTCCCTTACACTTAATATTGATGATGTGAGGGGACAAGGTTATGATAATGGCTCTAATATGAAAGGAAAAAATCCAGGTGTACAAAAAAGATTACTTGATATAAATCCTAGAGAATTTTACATGCCATGTGGTTCTCATTGTCTCAACTTAATAGTATGTAATATGGCCAACTCATGTGTTAAAGAATTTTTTTTTTGAAGCATGTCAATGCTTATATACGGTATTCTCTAATTCAACAAAGCGATGGAATGTGTTACTTGATTACATAGATGGTTTGACTTTGAAATCATTGTCAACTACACGTTGGGAAAGTCACATTGAAAGTGCCAAAGCAATAAAATCTCAAGCTTCCCAAATCAGAGAAGCTTTATTTAAATTAACAGAAATTAGTGAAGATGCCAAATTGAGTAGGGATGCTCAAAGTTTAGCATCAGGAGAGCTTTCAAGTTTTGAATTTATATTAAGTTTGGTTATTTGGCATGACATTTTGCATAAGATTAACTTAGTTAGTAAAAAGTTACAATCTGAAGACATGCGTCTTGATGCGGCTGTAAGACAATTAGAAGGACTTGTTTTATTTTTTGAAAACTATAGAATAAATGGGTTTATTTCTGCCATGATTGATGCTAAAGAAATTTACCTTGATATGGGAATTGAGCCTGTATTTCCAAAAAAACGTCAAGTTTGTAGAAAAAGGCATTTTGATGAGGTTTCCAATAGTGATAGGGAACAACAATCAGCTGAAGAATCATTTAGAACTAATTATTTTCTTGTTATAGTGGATATTGCTCTTGATGAATTGAAGCGTAGGTTTGAACAATTGCGTTGTTTTGAATCTATTTTTGGGTTCTTATTTGATGCTGCAAAGTTGACTTCGTTTGATGATAATGAATTGAAAAGTTTTTGTGTGAATCTTGAAAATGCTTTAAAACATGGTGATGTTTTTGATGTTGATGCAAGAGACTTATTTTCAGAATTACAGGTGTTGCAAGTGATGTTACCAAAAGAAGCATATGAAACAGATAAACCATGGACATCCATTAAAATTCTTGAGTTTGTAAAGAGTGTGGATATGTTTCCTAATGTAATGGTTGCTTATAGGATATTATTGACTATACCTATGACTGTGGCATCTGCTGAAAGAAATTTGCCTAAATTAAAATTATTGAAATCTTACTTGCGGACCACCATGAATCAAGATAAGCTAAATAGATTAGCGATATTATGCATTGAAAAGGATATGTTAGAAAACATTAAATATGATAGCATAATTGATGATTTTGCATCTAAAAGTGCATCAACAAGACATTTTAAATGATGTTTGTGGTTCAGATTTCATTGCTATTTTTATTTTGTAGGTACATGTGATGATTATTTGCTTCGATTAGTTGTGGAGGATGAAAAGAAGATTGTTCAAATAAAGAAATGCTTACGGAGATTCGGGAGGAAGCATGTAGACTCAAATATGTAGTTTTCATTTTTTTAATGCAATGTTTACAATCCGGGGTACTCTTTTTCCTTCGTTTGGGGTTTTGTCCCATTGGGTTTTCCCCAAACAAGATTTTAATGAGGCCCCAAAGTGTTCTTCCTTATCTTTTGTAAATTCTTATAATTTTAATAAAATTAATTAGTTGTATAAAAGGGCACACTTGAGAAAATTTGCCCTGGGCCTTAGAAAACCCAGGACCGGCTCTGGCCGACGCAACCATCACTTGTTGAGTTTGAAAATTTGATTGCCGATCATGAAGCTATGGCAAAACAAATGGGAAGAGTCTCATTGAAAGGTGAGGAAGAAGTGCTCTACACCAACAAGGGTAAAAAAAGATTCAAACAGCATGGTGGATTCATAAAAGATGATGACAAGGAAAAAATTCATCAAGGAGATGGAAGTTCTCGATCAGGGGGAGCTCCTAAGTATTAGGGTATTAAAGTACACAATATCATCTCAACAACTTGATTGGTAGGAGAATGAAGTAGTCAAAATTGATGATTACTTGAGCCAAAGTTTGCAAGGAGCTAGAGCCTTCTCTAGCAAGGAACCCCCACAAATTTGTGGCTTGAAAAAGAAGCAAAGTCCAAGTGGTAAACCTATAGCATTGGAAAGTCAATAATAATGGCTAGTTAGATGTGTTGCTAGCAGTTGCCCAAGAATAACCCAAAATAGAATTAGCCTTGTGATTAAGGAGGTTTAGGAATTCTATAAATTGAGTTCAATTGTATGTTGAATATATGTGTGCAAGATCATATGTGTATAAGAGCTAAGAAAGAAAGAAAAGAAATGAGAGAGAGTGTGTGAGTTAGAGAGAGAAAAAATAAGTAAAATGAAGAAGAGAAGAAAGAAAAAAAAAAAGAAAGAAAGAAAGTGAGTGTAAAAGAGTTTTAGAAGAATACTAAAGTGTGTTCTTCAAGGTGTCCTAGATTTTTTTGGTGAGAAAGAGTGCTTGTATTAGAATTGGTTTTTCATTAGAGAGTTGTGTTGTAATAATACTTTTTTGTGAAATACAAGTATTGTGTTTGTTTGCTTCATATCTCCAACATTTGAATCTTAGAGTTGTGTACTCTAAATTTGTTCTACAGATACATTTCTCCTTATCCACACACCAGAAAGGAAGGAAAAGAAAACATTTATCTAGTAGCTCTTCTTAAGCAAAAAGCCTATAGCACCCTATCACACTAAGTGTAATGTGGGATATGGATCGTTAAATCTCCTTAAATCAAAATTTAACGGCTAGAAAATGAAAATATATTTTCTTTTTATCATATCCTATTAATTTGTATGATATCTATTTGTAGTAGAATGACATGACATGAAACATGTATGACATCTATTTTTTTTTTATTTCTATTATTTTTTATCACATCTATTCGACTGATAGAAAGTGGATTTTTGATGTTTTAATATTTTGCTTTAAGTTGAATTGTCTGTTAAGTATTTTGTAAATTTCTAAGATGGTGGAACTGAACTTTAGACTAGTAGCTGCCCTTGATGATGTAAGAAGCTTTATTTCTCACTGAGGAAATATCTTTCAAGGAGCTTCTATAGTTATTGTTATTACTTGACTAGTACATATGTTTTGTTAGCTTTTCTACTACATGTTTTCTATTCTTTTAATTTATTCTATGATTATATTTGTATGAAGTTTAGAAGTGTGCTGTATACCGAAAACAGAAGTTTGTAAGTGTCCTAGCGTGAAGATCTGTATGTATCTAACAAAAAGCCGAACTGTGTTTAAGCATGGTCTCTGGTCTCATTATATTACGTTAGCGCAGAATATGCATTCAAGCTTATGACACATTAATGGCTAGGAAAACGGAAGCTCCCCATTTATTTTCCTGGTAACTAGAGTGCTTGGAACAAAGCGTGAGGATTTGCTCATTGTTCTGGATGTTTTATGTCTTGTTGCCTTCTCTATTGCGAAAACATTGTCTTGGGCAGCAAGGTAAGTCGTATGCTGATTTCTTCATTACTTTATACTTGCATCTACTGTTCCTATTCTTTTGTATATATTATCATCATGCCAATATAATCTGAGTTGTGGAAGTCAAATATTGTAGGGATTGGCAGAACTGATTTAAATTTATTAAAAAAACTAAAAATCCTAACCTAAAAACACTTAATCCCTACACGTACCTAATATGACTTCATTTCCCCCTGATCTAGTTCTATTTTATTATGCTCTTCTCAAAGAGCTTCATATTTACTGTAATAGATTGTCTAATCAATTCATTTTTGTTAAAATAACCAATCTTCTTGGTCGCCAAGAAATTAAGAAAAGTAAAAAGAACAGAAGTAAGCTGTTACGCCGCTTATGAATTTAACTGCTTAGAACAATAGTATGCCACATACAATCAGAAAATTCATTTGCAATGCAATAATGAAGTTCTGATAATACAGACAATGATGCAGTTGTGAGTCTTGTGATTAAGCTGTTACGCCCTGTTACGCCGCTTATGATAATTGGACTACCAACCGTGTGAGTTCCATCAGACCAAACCAGCAATGCAGAGACAAGTGATCCCTTTTTTTTTTTTTTTTTTTTTTTTTTTTGAAAAAGACATGTGATCCCTTGGACAAATCTCTTCCAGCAACGGTTACGATAAAATTTTTCTCTTCATTCAAGGACTTGAAGGAAAGAACTGGAGGCACCACTTTGATGTCAACTGTAGACTTTGCAGTGATATTGGCCTTGTAAGTGGAGTTTGGGAGGCCAACGTTCTTTACTCTTCGATGAAACTCAGTTGTAAATGACTGATTTGTTGCTTTAACATTAGCAGGCATTGAAGGGTAATCGAGATCCTTTGGTGATCCTTTGTTGGAGCCAGTAGTGCAAGTGCTGTTATCCCCGAAATGAGGCGAACTCTGTCCTCATCCATGATCATGCACAGCAGCCTAATGTAATCTTCTTCAGAGGTTTCATACACAAGACCGGGATTTATAGCTCTTACAGGATTGAGATGTCCAGATCCATAAGCATATTCACCAGGAGAAGTTCTGGCATCAGTCATGGGCCAAGCTGTAGTCATAATGGATGACCTGATGGCTGCTGGGGACCAATCAGGGTGGAATTCTTTAACATATGCAGCTACTCCGGACACATGGGGACAGGACATGGATGTTCCAGATAGTACATTGTATTTCACACGCCACTTGTCATAAGGGCTGGCTACAGAGGTTTTAGGCGAATATGCAGCGATTATATCCATCCCGGGGCCAGTGACATCTGGCTTAAGAATTTCAGTTACAATTTGATTGGGACCGCGTGAAGAGAAGGAAGCGACCTTAGGTGCAGTAGGATCTTTTATGACTTCACTTTTTAACACATTGGCTCTTGGATTGCTGGTTGTGTTCCAGTAGGATGTAGCAACACTATAATCTTGCTTGGTTAAAGCTGTTGAAGCTGGTGAGACAACAAAAGCAGTGTCATCTATTGTATTGGCTAAAATCGCACCTTGTGCACCAGCGCGATCAGCCTCACTAAATCCACTGAAATCCGCACACATCACAATCTTCCCCTTAACTAATTCAGGGTCAAGGCAGCCACGTAGACAATACTCTGCAAGGAAATCTGAGCATTGACTTGAAGCTTGTTTTCCATATATCCAGTCACGGGCCAATATGAAGGGTTAATGTGGGCTTCAATCGACCTGAAATTGCAAACTTAAAAGAAAATATAGTATATTTTTAATATTTATAGGCCGCCAAATTAATCTGTTATGCAATTAACTAAAATAAAAATAATATTTTTAAAGATTGTTTAATATATTCTTCAAATAAAAGAGTATTTGTTAATAATATTGACATCGATTTGATAATAAACTCATATAATATATAATAAACTAATAGATTACACGTTTAGTACTCTTATATTATATGATATCGTATAAAATTGTCATTTATTTTTTTATTTTTTTTGTATATAAGTATTATTTTTTAGGATAAAGCTAATCGGTATATATTTTACTTCTTATCAGTAAAGTTCATCTGTACTATCGAATTTTGATAGAATATAATACTAATAAAATTAGTCCACCTTATGTTTAAATCTTAGGTTCGTGCCTGCATATATCAAAGATAACTGAAAGCATTTGGTGCAAAAGAGTTCACTGATACCCCAACTAGTGTGGTTCCGTTTCCGAGAACAGCCTTGGTAATGAATTTACGGTCTATGGTGCTTGCTGCAATTGTAAAAATCCACGGTGCTACACTTGAGACAGAACCGTCATTAGGCCCACTGTTTCCAGCAGATTGCACGGTTAGTATATGACTCTTCATTGCATGATAAGCTTCGATTGATACATGATTGGCATCTAGGGGAAATGGGCTCCTGCGTCCAAGTGAAACTGCTAGGATGTCAACTTTGTCAACAATTCCATCATCAAAAGCCTTCAAGATAGCATTCTTCGAAGCAAAATTCGTCCTTACTCTCAAAAGTCTCCTATATCCCTACAAACAAAAAACATTAAGTTATCCTTCGTTCAACATCGAGACTCCAGGGGTTGTTCGATAAAAAACGCTCAAATGCTTAAGTCAGTTTTGAAAGAGAAATCTCAAGAGTTTAAATAGCGTTGAATCGAATTACCTTAGAAATGAAATGAGCTCTGCTATTTATAGGAAATCCTTAATAGTCTCGGTGCGTTCTGATTGGTCTGTTAAATTTGTAATTAATAAATAATATATTATTAATAAAATATATTATTTAATAATTATAATAATGGCTTATTATGATAACTATTGCAATTTAATAGTAATATTTTTTTACACCATATTGGACCGAGTAATGGACTTATCAAGCACTACATTGGACCACGAAGTAAGCCCATCCAGAAGGCTCCAAAGATCACACAAAACTCACTATCAAGGTCCACGCCAGAAAAGTCCATCATTAAGTCCATGACCTAAATCCTAACTCTTGCCTATATAAGGGGCACTATCACCCTCATTTGGGGGATCCTAACTCTCTCACTAGAGAAGCCTCTCTCTCTAGACTTTAGAGCTCTCACCTCTCTCTACATCTACTTTCTCTCTCTAAAGGCTCTAAGCCTATTGTATTATGTACACAAACACTATTATACTAATGAGAATGGGGTAACACCATGGACGTAGCCCGATTTGGGTGAATCACGTACATACTTGTGTTCTTAGGTATTGTGCGGTCTTTCTACTGCTCATTGGAACATTTTGTGCTTCAACAGTTTGACGCCGTCTGTGGGAATCGTAACAAAAAACTATGTCGGTTCTCTCTCTTCCTCACACCTGCATAACCCACAAACCCAAGAATTCCAGGCACGTACTAAAAATCAGCTCGGTCTTCCGAGAATTTGTCTCTCTTTCGAAGATTTTTCTCTTTTCCAAAGATTTTCTTTCTTCCAAGAATTTTTTTTTTCTCTTCTGAATAATTTTTCTCTCTTCCGAGAAATTTCCTCCCTTCTAAATCTCTCGGTCATCCGAACACAGTTGGCAAACCGACGGAAGATTATGTGCTGACCCGCCAAGATAAGGCCTATCAAGGCACTCACCGATCATATGAGATATACTCACACTATTCTTATGCATATATCATTTCCATTACACATATATTTAGCCCTTTAATGATTATCTCAGCTCACTCAAGTATACTAAGGCTACAACTTATATACATTTACACCTATTTCACATTGTATATATATCTTATTCGTTGTCGGCTACTAAAATGGGACAAAGGCAGAGACAACCTACCCACCACCTGCCCACCATATATATATATACTCATACTTCACATTTTTGCAAGTTTGACTCTGCCAACCACCAAGTATATACATATATTTAACCTTGTTCTCTCGGCCCACTCAAACACACATGCTACAAACTTATATATATATATATATTATCATTTCAACATCTACAAACCATGTGGCAGATACTCAGCCACCTCACCTCACAACTATCACTATCGCCTTATATTATCATTTCAACATCTACAAACCATGTGGCAGATACACAGCCACCTCACCTCACAACTATCACTATCGCCTTCATTGACAATGAAACAAAAACCAGGGGCTCCTTTTTTATCCCCTTCACCAGAGGCCCTGTTCGTACAAGAAAAGAACAAAAAATCCACCATCTCCATGCATCGACCTTTTCATACCGTCCAAAAAGGTTCCATTAATCGTAACACTCACCGGACCGCTAGTTACGTCGCATGCCATCAAGACACTGCTCAGCATCAACCCACTGCCTCAAAATAGTCTAGCCACCTCACCATCATTGCTATGCCACTCGGACGACCGCATCGAATCCATCTCGAATGCCACGCTCTCAAGAAGCTAGCTCGACTCAATCGCTCGTATTGTGCAGGATAGAGCCCAAAACTCATCCGCACTGACCCGACCCATGGATCAACCAACCCAAGACGATAAGGCCTATGCCATTGATACCATCGAGGTTGAAACTGATCAAAGGAGACCGTTCGGTGTCAACCTCGTCACCGAGCATCAAGGTATGAACCCTTCAACATTTGATACGAACCTGTACCTCTGGTGGGTATCCACACAATTTTTGGCAGTCTCCTACCGAGATGCACAAGACTTCTCAGCTAGTGCCTACTAACAACTTACTTCGGTAGTCTTCCACAACGTCTCCCTAGACTTCTCAGCTAGTGCGCACCGACAGCCTACTTCGACAGCCTTCCATCGAGCACTATTGGTCTGCTCAGCTCCATGTTCTCGACCATTCATTTTGCAGTTTACCACCAAGTTCATATGGTCTTCTCGGCCTAAGCCCACCGAGCTCCATAGGCCGCTCGGCCTTGGTGCCAACACTAGCAAGCAGAGAACAATCTATAAGCATCCAGGCTTCCCCATGGTCCACCACCGAGTGGCGGAGCCAACTCTTCCAGTACACAATCCCTCTGTTGCAATTTTTTTTTCCTCTTGACCCGTCACAAACGGCAGACCTCTCGACATCAACACCCCTGTCAATTGTTAGAGATCGCCCGTCGTGACCCACTAGGCAACAAGCCACTAGGCTTAGAACGACCTCTTTGGAAATCACCCACCGAGGCAACTAGACCACTCAGTGTAGGCCTTCTCAGGGATTTCCTTTTCCCCCTCAACTGGTTTCGGGTCATGTAAAATGAAAAAACTGTCCCCAACATTTATTTTCCCTTGGCTTACTAAGCGGTCAAGGTCACTCGCCCTTCAATAAAAAAAAATCAGAAAAATAGGACTTCATTTTTTGGGCTTGGGGACTTCCTATTTTTGGGCTCACTGAGAGGTCAACTCATCCCGGCCCAGACTACCCACTCGGTCTTCAGAAAAACATAAAACACAAATCTGTTTTTGGGGCCTTATATCTCATTTATTAGGGAGCCCACCAAGCGGTCTAGCCCATTCGGTCCTCCAAACAAAACAAAAACACTTTATTTTTATGTTTGGGCCAAAACTCACTCGGCCAAACTAACTCGGCCACAAAAAAAAAATGTAAAACACAAACTTTGTTTTTGGGGCCTTACACCTCATTTTTTAGGGATCCCACCGAGCGGCCTAGCCCACTCAGTCCTCCAAACAAAATCAAACACTTTCTTTTATTCTTGGGTTTGGACACTTCCTTTTTTTTCAACCCACTGAGCGGCCTACTCAACTCGACCTATCAACTCATCCACCATAACTTCTATCTCGGTATGGCCACCATCCGAATAGGTATTGCTTTGATATTCCACTACAATTTGGAGGCTCTAACTCGGCTCACACCACGAGCTCTGCTCTTCCTCTCGTCACATGGAACCAACTCAGGTCACACCACAGACGACCACTAGGTAACACTTTAAAACATAAACTTATGAACATAATAAACATAGTAAGCATCCATGTCAACATACATGCACTCATACATCCTGACATATATGCATCCATGCATGCAGAGCATACATGAAACTCATACTTAAACTCGACACATTATCGAACGCTCAACACATTACCGAGCTACTCGAAACATCACCGAGTATACATTCGCTCAAGACATTACCGAGCTACTCGAAACACTACTGAGTATACATTCGCTCAACACACATTGAGCACTCGACACATTACCGAGCCACTTAACATATACCGAGCTACTCGACACATTACCGAGTATACACTTTCTCAACACATACCGAGCTGCTCAACACATTACCGAGTTAATATCCGCTCAACACAATACCGAGACACTCAAACCTTGGGCATACGGTTCAAACAATCGAGTCGAAGTACATGCAACATGGCCTACACTCAACACTTGGCCTCGACTCAAACATTAGAGTCAAGGTACATGCACACTCGGTCTATGCTCAGCGCATTACCGAGCCACTCAATTACCGAGCCCACTTTCAAACCTAAATTTAGCTCACATGCCGATTGACACACATATACAGCAAAGAATTACCTGCAAGCATCCAAGCTCATACTCGGAGTCATCCTCACCAACAGACTACCCAAGCACAGATTTTCCACCATCTTCCTTTCAGCATCCTACCTCGACTGAGGACTTGAGGGACTGATGGTACACCAAGCGAAACAACAGACGAAAACAAAAGAGTTGCTCGGTCAATACACTTTGTAAATCCTCAACCGAGGTAGTCCACCTCAGTTAAGAACTTGGGGCACTTCTGTTTACACCATATTGGACTGAGCAATGGACTTGTCAAGCACTACATTGGACCACGAAGTATGCCCATCCAGAAGGCTCCAAATATCACACAAAACTCACTATCAAGGTCCATGCCGGAAAAGCCCATCATTAGGCCCATGACTTAAACCCTAACTCTTGCCTATATAAGGGGCACTATCACCCTCATTTGGGGGATCCCGACTCTCTCACTAGAGAAGCCTTTCTATCTCTAGACTTTAGAGCCCTCACCTCTCTCTACATCTACTTCATCTCTCTAAAGGCTCTAAGCCTATTGTATTATGTACAAAAACACTATTATACTAATGTGAACGGGGTAACACCGTGGACGTAGCCCGATTTGGGTGAACCACGTACATACTTGTGTTCTTAGGTCTTGTGTGGTCATCCTCTCGGGAGAATATTAATACTAAGGGGGCTTCAAACCCGATTAAATAACGCATTTAGCTGGTAAATATATTATTTGATGCGCGGGTGTCTGCAAGCTGTTAGTATTGTTGCCAAGGGCAATTTGGTCATTTTGAGAAATTTGAGCCATGTGGCAGCTCCACAATTTATCGGTGTTTTATGGTTCCACAAATGCCTCCACATCGCTTAGGAATTCAAGTAATCCTAAGGGATGTACATATTTTGGAATTTCTACTACCAAAATTTTAGGTATTTTTGTTTTGCTCCATTTTCATGTTGAGAAAATTTATTGAGCTTATTGTGAAGCTGATCTGCACTAGGCTCGAGGTGGGTTACAAAAATGGATAATTATTTTTTTTGTAACCCTTAAGAAATCAAACCCCCTAATAATGGCAATTAATTTCATTAAAAATGAAATTAAGCCCATTTTAGACGTTTGGGGGGTTTTTCTTCTTATTTAAGGGGTCGTTGTCTTTTGTCAGTATGAAGAAATTTGTGTGTTGTTTGGACAAAGATGCTGAGCGTCAAATTCGAGGAAAGGTACAATATATTTTTTTCACCATTTACTTGTTTGTTTTGGAAATTGATGTAGATGACTTGATTGGGTAGATCAGAAAAAATGGCTTGACTTGATTGGGTAAAAGACATGACATGGCATGCAGTGAGGACAAGGCATTAGTAGATCAGTGTGGAGACGTTGGCGCTCGCACCGTGTGGAGATAGGACGCGACAAGTGGCAGCTTTAGCATTGTGGACCCCATGCTGGTTGATGGCTCTGTGAGGGTCGTAGGAGAAAGGGCAAATATTAGGCATCAACGAGTGTGAAATAGAAACAAACACATCGACAACGAGGTTTTCGGCCGCAGTGCTACAACACAATTAGAGGCGGACACGTGACAGGCTGTAATTGGTGAGCTGACGAACAATGTCAGCTGTCGACTGACGAAGGTGGTCATGTGGGCGTGTTCGATTGGTGAGGCAGGTGTGGGCCCAGCGTGTCGCGGCTGATGTGGGCAAATGGCGATCCGCGATTGGACTTCTACTCGGATGTCGACTGACGCAAGTTGTCGGATTGTGCAAGCAGTGGCCATGTGGCGATTTTTGGGGGGTGGGAGCGCTGTCTGAGGGCCTGCTTGCCAGGCGAGCAACAGTTACGACCCGCAACGAGTCATGCGCTAACTGGCGTTTGAAAAGGCACGACAGGCAGCTCAACACATCCGACGGTGGTTGGGCCATTCCAATGACAACATGGGGCCCACTTTTCAATCTTGTCCAATCAGCTTTTGCACCTTGTCCAACACGAGGCCAACCTCCATTCTCTCTTCTTGTTCGGGTTTGTTCTACTTACATTTTTGCTATTTTTGTAATATACATATACATATAAACATATATGTTTACAAAACTTTTTAAATTTAAAGTTAATAATATATATATCGGTTAGGATCAAGGGACACTTATATTTACATCTAAATTTACACTTTTTTTAGGCCTTTAGATTTGGAGTTAATCAATGGTTCTGATTAGAAGTAATATGAAACATCATTAATACTTAATTTATAAGAATTTTAATTTATAATTTCCTTTTTAATTAAAAACTTCTTAATTAGAAGTAATATGAAACATCATTAATGCTTAATTTAAAAGAATTTTAATTAATAATTTCCTTTTTAATTAAAAAATTCTTAATTTTTTTTAACTAAAATTTATTTTCAAAACAAAATTCTATTTAAAAAAATCAGAATTGAGAGTCGATCTTTTATTTTATTTTTCTGATCCAAGCATTCCTCTTCGTCCTATATGCTGCAATTTCCCCCACCCAAGCCGCTGCTTCCTGTGTATTTGAATTGGGGTCTCAGCAATGTTGTTCAGCATGCTCTAGGTAATGTATTTTTGGTTGGTTGCATTTTGTGGTGGTTGGAGAGAGATGATTAGGAAGAGAAGGGCCTGATGTGAGAATTTTAGTAACTTGTTAAGGTTTTTGTTCGGATGATTCTTATTGATTATGATCTCTTTTTGTAAGAATTTTAGATGTCCTCAAATTAAGCATTAATGATGTTTTATATTACTTCTAATTAAGAAGTTTTTAATTAAAAAGGAAATTATAAATTAAAATTCTTTTAAATTAAGGATTGATGATGTTTCATATTACTTCTAATCAGAACCATTGATTAACTCCAAATCTAAAGGCCTAAAAAAAGTGTAAACTTAGATGTAAATATAAGTATCCTTTGATCCTAACCCTATATATATCAAATTAGAACATTTCTTTTATGCAGCTACACATTGCCGCTAATTCCGGGAGTTCAGGGTATCCGTTGGTAAAGATTTAGGCGGGGATCTCCTCATTTTTCCAAGGCGACCATTTTATGATGCGTCAAGCAGCTATCTTGGAGAGACCTAGTAGGTTCGCATTGTGGGAGCAAGGCAGCTCACGTAGTTAGAGTCTGTTCCATGGAAAGGATACAAAATTCGAGGGACCCGAAGAATTCAAGTCTTGGAAGGTCTGCAATAAACATGCTTTTCTAGAATGGATGCTTGCAGGAATTACGATAGATGTTCCTCCATGAAGGCTCCCAAGAACGGCAGGGGGAGACATTTGAAATCCAGTTGTTGAACCAAATTCCATCCTTTGATTGTCAACTGGGGATTCAAGTTCCCGTTTTCAAATTTTTTTTCTTTGGGATCCTCAGTCAGATGGGTTGCTCTCTTGCTCAGATGGATGTGGGCTCCTATATACACATTACGTGTTTTGAGAAGTTGAACGAGTTCTTTAGACTGGAGCTTTCGGATGAGGAATTCTGGCATTACTACTCCATAGCGCATGATGGACTCTTCGGCTGAAGTCTTATGCAGGTTATTCCCAAAGTGGAATTGTTTGTGAATACTATTTTCAATGAAGAGGTGTATAGACAAAGTTGCTTCGAGGTCGGAGGCACATAGGACCAAAATTTTAGTGGAAATTTGAGAATTGCATCTCACTTCCATACCTGAATGAATCGTACTCTGATTTTGAAAGTCATCTTGATCTTAAGAAGATCGACAAAGCTCTGAAAATTCCTCCTGAATTTCGTGAGATGATTTGGTTACTTTGCTTATCTAGAGATTTTGAAGGTGGAAGACCGCCTGCTAGCTTGGTCAAAGAGTGGTTGAGTTCTCCGCTACGCTTGAAGAAAGCTTTCGTTTAAATAACCCTCATGATTGTGGAAATTACGAAGGTAGGGCCATATGATGCTTATGATAAAGTCATCAGAGATCTCAAGATTGCAAAATATGTGGCCCATATGTAGGTTGACATACTTTGCGGACAAGCCGACCTAGAAGAGGAGAGTAAACGATGGAAATCCAAGTGTATCTGCCTTTGAGAAGGTCGTGACCATTCCAGACAAAAAAACAATGCCTTGGTGGGAGGAATTCGCTCTCTGGAGAGCAAGGTGAATGAACTACAGACAAGTCACGCAGAAAAGTTGCTAGTAGAGAGTGAACGTGACACCGCCCTCAAAGAGTGCTCTGTTGTGCGGGCTATTGCATGATTCCGAGGAGAAAGTCAAACTTCTGGAGGTTGAAATCCAAAATTTGAGAGCTGACTACTTACTACTACCACATGCCCCCACAACTTTGTGCTTTAAGGAAAATGAAGCACAAAAGTTGGATACGGAGAGTCGGAGCGAGATCACCACTAAAGAGATGGAGGGTGAACTAGAGATGGAGCCAGAGCCTGAACCTGTGCCTGAGTTGGAGGCTAAGAAAGACGATGTCCCTGAAATTAAGAGTCACGGTTTGACGATGTTTCCCTAATCAGCAGAAGAATAGGTAGAGTTTCGAAGAAAAATGAATTTTTGAAGACTTGCATCCGTAGTTTCTACATTTGTTTATGTTGATTATTATATTAAATAACTGGTTTGAGCGATCGATATATGATTAGCTAACCATCCTTCAAATGAATAAATGAAAACAGTTCTTATGAAGAATTTCGAGATCCCAGTGTCCAGTCTCTTTGACAAATTCTACTAACCGTTTCGATCTAATCTGAACTAAATCATTCATTAGATGCCCCCATTTTGGCCGTGGGCGTCCACATTGGGTTTTGGCTAACTTAGTTTGCGTTATTTTTTGTGTTGCCTTCAAGAAAGGGCTTTTGTTACTTAAAAGAAGGCTTGAAATGCTTCTTGGAGGAAGACCTTGTGTCTTCCCAAGAGGAAGACTTGAAATGCTTCAAAGTGGAAGGCTTGAAGTGCTTCCAAGAGGAAGGCTAAGGGTGTTTCCAAGAGGAAAACTTTGATGTTTTGCAAGGCGAAGGCTGAGATACTTTGCATGGCGAAAGCTTGGGTGCTTTGCATGGCAAAGGTGTGGTCACTTCGCATGGCGAATGCTTGTTTGCTTCGCATGGAAAATTCTTGGTTGCTTCGCATGACGAAGGCTTGAATGCTTGACATGACGAAACATTGGATGCTTCGATTGACGAAGGCTTAAGTGTTTCACGTGGCGAAGGCTTGGATGCTTCGTATGACGAAGACTTGGATGCTTCGATTAAAGAAGGCTTAGGTGCTTCGCGTGGCGAAGGCTTGGATGCTTTGCTTGACAAAGACTTGGATGCTTTGTATGGCGAAGGCTTGGATGCTTCGCAGGGCGAAGGCCTCGATGCTTTGCATGGCAAAGATTTTGATGCTTCGTATGATGAAGACTTGGATGCTTTGCATGGCGAAGGCTTAGATGTCTCGCGTGGCGAAGACTTAGATGCTTTGTATGACAAAGGCTTAGATGCTTCACTTGGCGAAGACTTTTATTCTGGAAGGAATGCTTAGTTACTCACCAAAGGAAGACTTAAATTCTTTCGGGGGAAAGGTTCAAAGTGCTACCTAGTGGGATTCTTCCCAGAGGGAATTTCATAATGCTTCCCAGAGAAAGGCTTGAACTTGGTTTGAGTACTTCTTGGAAGGGAGTTTTGAAAATTTTATATAATGTAGAAATATGTTTGTATGAATTCGGAACAGTTTGTCAATCTTATCGATAATCCAAATGCATGGTATTTGAATTTAGAAGACAACATAAAATGAAAAATTGAAACTTTTATAGTCCTCTATGTTTCTTGAAATTTGACATGCAACTTGCGGCAAGCGATGACATGATCAATTCCATTGAGATGCTGTTAGTTGATGCAAATCACCTTTGATGCAGGCTCCCTGGGTTCTTTGTTCTCCAGATGATCTGCAATCTTCCTTTTGATGTAGTTCATACAATGTCCTTCATTCTCTAGATTTTGGAGATATCTTTCGAAAGATATGCATGCATTGATATTGTGCCCATAACATTGACGATGGTGCACCATTTGGTTTTATTAGCTTTCTCCTTATCGCCTTTGATGGGTCCTAATTTTTTGAACCAAGTGTTGCCATTAATCTCATTATGAATCTGGTGGACTGGTACTGAGAATTATAGGTTAGGCTTCTCGATAGTTGAGGCATTGAAAGTTTGGCTCGCCTTGTGTTTGTTGAACCCTCCATGTGAAAATTTGCCACTGACATCCTTTTTGCGTGGTGATGATGATTTGGAGGCTTTCTCGTTCACCTCGGCAGATCTGGCGCATGTGCGACATTCTTTTCATCCTCCCGCTTGCATTTTTCTCTGCTAAGGAGAGCATCTTGGTGAGGCTACGTGCATTGCCCATGACAATGACTCCTTAGAGCTGGTTGTCTCGGGGAAGACCTTGTTTGAACGTCATTGCAGCAACAAGGTCACTGCAACCAACAATTCGAGAATTTTCCTCGCAGTATCTCCGAATGTATTAGCGGAGGGTTTCTTTTACTCGCATCCAGATGGTGAAAATATGATCATCCTTTACTTAGACTGTCCTAAGTTGCAAGTACTCCTTCACAAACGTCAGAGCCAACTCTTAAAGCAAACGATCGACCTCCGGAGGAGATGACTGAACCACGTAAGGGCTTGGCCTTGAAGAGAGAATTGAAACACTTTGCACATGAGTGCGTCATTGTGTGTATGGAGAATCATGACTCCCCAGTAGTAATCTATATGTTTTACTAGGTCAGAAGTTCCTTTGAACTGATTGAAGTTCGGCGTCGCGAAACTCTAAGGGAATGGCTCATGCTCAATATCTCTCACAAAAGGTGTGGATAGCTAAATTTGGCGACGTAGATCATATTCTAAAACACCATCATTTTGAACACGGAGGTACCGATCCAACATCCTTTGGACATCATTAGCTTGTAGTGCACTTCGTTGAGGTGGAGAGTCGTTACGTGTTAACTGTTGGGAACCTCCTCGAGCCTCAACTTTTGACCTCTAAAATCGTGGATGTGAGTAAGCCTCATCCTCCCCCTCTCTATGATGGGTAGATCGTCTTGGGGTTTTCTGGGAAGCCGTATGCTACCCCCTACTTCCATGTGAGCGTTCTACTCGTGAAGTTTCCACTATCCTCCTTCCAAGCTGCTCATGCATTGAAGGCCTTGGGCGCTGCAGACTCTTCACTCTACGGGTGTGACTTTCTTCTGCGGAGTCACTTAACGAGGTGTCCTGAGACATCATTCGCCATAAGATCTTTTCCTTTTTCGGGCACCTTGGAATGTCCTCTTTCCTTCCATGTGAGGTGGAATGTCCCTCAGGTTATTGAGTTGTTTCTTTGCCAAAAGCCATTGTAAAAGCTCTGACTGTACTTGAACTTGACTGCTCAACCTTTCGACTTATTGAGCCAAGGATTCCCGAGGAGGTTGGTGGTGGTTTCTCCCTGAGATGTCATGGTGACCATCTAGGAAATCCTATAGATCCATGTTTGCGTGGGGCTGACTCTACCTTGATGCTCCTTTCATCAACCGCCTACATGTTTGATGTAAGGCTGATGTTCCTTCTCCTAACGCAAGCACTTGGGTTATTGGAGTGGGGAATGCTCCGAAGCTGAAAGTTGGAATTCTTCTCCGTGTCTCCATGGGTTCTTCGATGGACACACGAAGGGGCCGTCTTGGGCGATCCTCCTGAGTCTCTATGTGAGCCTCATTCCTCATTTGAGTTGTTGAGGCTTAAACACCATCTTCAATCAATGTTGTTGAACGACGAACGGAGTAAGATGAATGATGAAAAAAATCTAAAGAAGATGAACACCGTTGAAGAAAGATGAACAACCATGAAGAATGATGAACAATCGTGAGAGCTCTTCTTGAATATTTCTCAATCGACTCTTAATGAAAGCACCAATTATTGAAGCAGAATTCGTCTGTACTCTAAAAAAACTCCTAGATCCCTGCAAACAGCAAACAATAAGCTATCATTCGTTTAAGATCGAGACTCCGGGGGTTGTTCGACCAAGAATGCCCCAATACTTAAGTCGGATTTGGAAGAGAAATCGCAAGAGTTTAAGTTACGTTGACTCAAATTACCTTAAAAATGAAATGAGCTCCGCTATTTATAGGAAATCCTTGGGAACCTCGAAACAATCTGATTGGTCGGTTCAATTTGTAATTAGTAAAAAATACACTATTAATAAAATATATTATTATAACTCTCCACTTCAATGAGTTGCATTGCAAGCTAACGATGTCCAAAGGATGTTGGATCGGCACCTTCGTGTTCAACGAGATGGCAATCTAGAGGAAGATCTATGTCGCTAGATTCAGATATCCACGCCTTTCGTAAGGGATATTGAGGAGGAGCCGTTCTCTCAAAGGTTCGCAATGCCGAACTTCACTCCATTCAAAGGAGCTTCCGACCCAGTAAAACACATCGATTACTATCGTGGACTCATGGTCCCCCAAGACATAACGATGCACTCATGTGCAAAGTTTTTCAAACTTCTCTTCAAGTCCAAGCCATGACTTGGTTCAATCATCTCCCCCGAAGGTCGATTGGGTCTTTTGAAGAGTTGGCTCTGGCATTTGTGAAGAACTATGCACAACTTCGGACAATCGAGCTGAATGATGACCATCTTTTCTCTATTCGAAAGAGAGCAAAAGAGACACTGCGACAATACATACAGAGATTTTGTGACGAGAAGTCTCGAATTGTCAACTGTAGCGACCTTGTTGCAGCAATGGCGTTTAAACAAGGACTCCTCGGGACAGCCAGCTTTACAGAGACATCGTCATGAGCAATGCATGAAGTCTCAGTAAGATGCTCTCGCTAGCAGAGCAACATGCAAGCTGGGAGGACGAGAAGAACACCACACATGCACAGGACTATGCTGGGGCTAGTAAGAAGGCCACCAATAAGGAAGAAACCCAGGGAAAGTTTGCGACTGGAAAGTCCAAAAACGCAAGGTAGGTCAACCGTCACAAACTCCGGCTATGGGAAAACCAAATTTGCAGCTATCTTTGCCAGTTCATCAAATCCACAATGATATTAAGGACAAACCATGGTTCAAGAAGCTGGAGCCAGTCAAAAGTGATCAAGAGAAGGCCGATAAAACGAAGTGGTGTGCCTACCATGAGTGCTACGGGCATAACATCAGAAAATGCATATTTTTTGAGAGATATCTCCGGAATCTTATCAAAGAAGGACATTGCACTGAGCACGTCAAAGGGAAGGCTGTAGATCGACTCGTTGACAAAGAACCGAAGGAACCTACAGCAAAAATGATTCGCATCAACACCATCATAGAATAATCGGAGTTGCTAGGAATTATAGCAAGTACAACCTCATGAGCTTGTAGCCACAGTCGCACCCCCAGTCGCCTCCTACCTCGTTCTGAGTTGACTTGGTTCTCTACAACTGGATCTTGACCTGTGTAACCCAACCTAGTTCCATTTCTCGCATTTCTTAACCAATTTGTACATATGAACCGTCCTAATCCATCTAATTTTCATCCAGAACATGAATATGACCTTCAAACAATGAAAACTCACCTTGAACTCATGAAGGGAAGCTTGAGAGTTCGGCCAATGTTCCAACTTGATTTTGGGATATTTTCTACGACCCTTCCCCTTTGAATTTGAACTAGTTCCACCCAAAAGGATGTAATGAACGTGTTTATTACCTTGGTTTTGAACGTTAACGTCCATAAACAACAATCCCTAATTCTAGGGTCCATTGTCCATTGTCCATTCGTCTCTGGTCCCTCCATTCTCTGATTTCCTTTCTCTTCTAATCTCTAGAGAGAGACATGCCCCCTGAAGATTATAAGTTCCCATGCCTGCCAAAAATTAGCCCATAGATAGCCCATCCCCTGGAACCTTTCCTCCTTTTGTTTTTCTTTTTCTTCTTCCTTTTTTTTTTCTTTTTCTTCTTCATTTTTTCCCCCATTCACAGTTCCATGAATAAAACACGGATAGGGAGGTCACTCCTAGGGGTTTGATACTTGTCACCCAACGAACTAGCTAAGTCACAAGTTTGCTTACTCATCAAAAGCCGCTTGTTAGAAATTACAAAAATACCCTCGGTTGCCAAACTCACCAAAATTCCATCTACATTTAGACATGTAACGTTTCCATACAAACTCGTAAGTTCAAGATGCACACAATAATCCATTAATAAAGATGGGGTAAATTCATCTATTCTTATTTTATTTCCCAAGAACTCCTTAAAGTTCAGGGTCAGGTCGTCACAAGCTTCCCATCTTACAGAAATTTCATCCTCCAAATTGCTATGCTGGTTACAAAAAATCCTTGCAATTTCTCAAGGCTCCTAACAACATATCTTGTCCTCCTCAGGATCGAGTCTTCCTAAAAATTAATCACGACCAGGTGGCCTTGGAATTCTTTAGAAGGATATTCTTGCAACAAATCGTCAACTTTAGGATACTATAAAATACCTACAACGTTCCACTACCACGGGAAACCTACAGTGTATCTATAACATCTGATTAGCCTGTTGCTTGGAAAACACCCTGAGTAGCTACCTAGGAACAAACCCATGGCCTCCCCCGGCATGTGCCTTTAAACTTACCTCAAGAATATCATATCCAGCCTACTCGGTCATGAATCTTTAAACTCAATTATATGAGGCCTCCTAAGCACGAGTCTTTAAACTCAATCATATCAGGCCTTCTAGGGCACGAGTCTTTAAACTCAGTTATATTAGGCCTCTTCAGGCACGAGTCTTTAAACTCAATTATATCAGAAATCTCAGGTACGAGTCTTTAAACTCAATTATATCAATCCTTCCTGGACACAAGTCTTTAAACTCAGTATATCAGTCTACGCTAGGCACGATTTTTTAAGCTCAATTATATATGGCCTCCTCGGGCTTGAGTCTTTAAACTCAATTATATGATGCCTCATTGGGCTTGAGGCTTTAAGCTCAATTATATCAGGCCTCTCCAGGCATGAGTTGTTAAACTCAATTATATCAGGCCTCCTCTACGAGTCTTTAAACTCAATTATATAGGCCTCCTCGAGCACGAGTCTTGAACTCCTCTCTGGGATATCATGGTCTCTCTAAGAACAAACACATCTGGTGGTATCCCCAGAAATCAGTCACATCTAAAGGTGGATATCATAAATCAAGTGAAAAAAATCATCTGTGAGAATGGTTTATAAAATCAAGAAAAACTTGCTTTTACAAAATACTTGACTCAAAACCAAGTCAAGATATTTCAATCTTAGGTTGAGCCCAAAACTTTTTTTTCACAAAGCAACTAAAAAAACCTGTGTCCAGAATCAAATCCTAAATAAATATCCTAAATCTAGAAAATCATCAAAACCCGTTTAGAATAATTTATTCATTCCATTGTAATCAATCTCATGCAAAAAAATAGTTAAAATATTTAACTACGCATGCATCACAGTTCATAAAACAAATATCCACCTACCATGCTTTCGGAAAATCTTACCATACTATGATACTAAATTAACAATATGCCTCCAGGAATCACTTTTATAGTCGTTCCCAATCCTGGTTCCATTTAACAATCAAATCAAAGCCTCATAATTGCCCTTTGATCTTGACAACACAACCAGAGAACCTGTCAGATAAGAGTTGTACATCGACCATGTTAGAATTATTGTCTCAATATCGAACCAACCTACTAATAACGACAAATTTGGAACTCGATAACTCAGCTTCTTTCGATGCCTAAGCTTAAAAAAAAGAATCTTTTTGAGACCCAACCTGATATTCTACCTCTTCCTGAGTCTTGTTCTAACATCCTAGTTATTTTTAAAAATCTATATCTAGTCTTCTGAAACCCTTGGAGGTTCATATGTATTTACATTAGCCACACCATCCCTTCGGACATATGAAACTACTTTTAAACAATATCTAATCGCTTCGAAAATTGCACCATAGGATCCATAAGTTTAAAAGGGTAAGTTTCATGTTGACCACAATGATAAAGGAGCCTTCACGCATCGCCACGTGCCAATGGATGACCGGATAGCACAAATCCATGTGCATGTTTCCACAATCACACCCCTAGTTGCCTTTTACCTAGCGACAGGTCGACTCGGCTTCGTACAACCGAACCCCAACCTGGGTACCCTAATTGGTTCTATTTCTCGCATTTCCTAACCATTTGGTACATGTGAACCATCCTAATTTATTTACTCTTCATCCAAGAAATGAATCTGAGCTTCAAACATAAAAAAACTCAACTTAAATTCACTGGATGAAGCTTGAGAGTTTAGCCAATGTTCTAGATACGTTATAGGATATTTCCCACGACCATTTCTCTTCGAATTTAAACCAGTTCCACTTAAAAGGATTCAAAGAAGATGTTTATAACCTTCGAATTTGAACCAATCCCAATACTAGGGTCAATGGTTCTCTTATCAAAAGAGACACGTGCGAGCCCTGAATGTAACGACCCGTCCCAAATTTCGGGATTAGATTAGTGACTAATAAAGGATTAGTGAGGTTAATCAGTGATTAGTTGAGGGAAATCGGACGGATGGTGCAAAATGACCTTGTTGAATTTTGACTCGGGGAGTCAAACGTACGAGGGCCGATGACCGTGTCATAGATCGGGACGTCACGAATCCGTAAATAGGCGGCACGTCAAAATCGAACGTCGGACGGGAAAGTTATGGTTCACAGAAGTTAGATTGCACTATGCACGCATTACGAGGCGAAGACACTTGGCTAAAGCTGATTGGTTGACTTTTTAGTATGGGACCCTTGGATGAGTGACAAGTGTCACTCATCCTATTGGTCTTTAACCCCAAAAAGTGGATCTAAATTGTGATTGTTGGGTTTAGGATTAAAATATTGATTTTAGGATTATTTTATAATTTCCCTTACCCACTCTCTCTCAATCCCAGCCATCCATTCCATCACACCCCTCATCCTCACTGTTCACTCACCTTATCATCACACCTAAACTCATCTTCTTCTTCTCCTTCATCGATCACACTTCACCATTGCTACAAATCGAGAAACCCATTCCTCACACACCCTCAAATCCTCTAACCCATCACTCTTTGTGCTTGAACGAATATTAGAGAGTGAGGGCTGAGAAACTGAATGGTGGCAGCGACGATGACCGTCGTGGACGGCGGCGGTGGCTAGGAAATCGAAACCCGAGCTCAGTTTCGGGGTGCAAACTGGTAGGACGGGTTTCAGGGACAGACGGACGTGATGAGTGATGGGAGAAAGGTTCTAATGTGGAGACGGCCGTGATGGTGGCCACGGCGGGGCCACGACGACGAGGGAGATAAGAATTTCGTAGTGCCCTGTTTTTGGTTCGAAAATGGAATTTTGAGTTCTAGCTTGTGTTGGACGATTCTAACATAGGGAAATGTTTTCTAAGGGTCAAATGAGTTGACTTGGGACCTGAGCTAAGGTTGGGGGTGGCCAGAGAAGGGAGAACACAGCGGTGGAAAAGTGGAGGAGGTTGCTTCGATCGGGAAGGTACTCTTAATGTCCATTTTCTGTGTTTTTAGTAGTTGGATCAATTGAAAATGTTGAGACATAGATTTAGGAATTAAAAGGATTGAAATCGGACTAAGAATGGAGGGAAAACCGACCTCACCGGTTCGGGCTGGACTAGGTTGAACCGGACCGGTCTGGACAGGGTTTCCTGACGTTGAAGACGATGAACGGTGCAGGCACGTGGGGGGTCCTTTGGGGATGACTTCAACATAACTTTTAATCTATTCGATGTAACGAACATTTTGGAACTGGTTTCGTGTCCATTGGACACCATCTTGGTATTGTTTGGGACATCCGAAAGTTTAGGATCGAGTTTAAAAATAGTTAAAAATTCGGAAAAATTACGGGACTTCAATGAGAAGTTAATAAGGTAGTTAGTAACCCTCTAGTGTGATTTGGACAGGTTTGGGAGTCCCGGTGACAGTGATTAACCCGGGGAGGCTTACGGCACGTAAACCGAAGCGTCAGCTTAGGACGGTCTATAAGTGGACCTTAATTTCTAAACTATATTGGATGCATAAATGTTTTATATGGTTTATAGATGTGATTCGATGATGATGATTTGGATGATTGTGATTTATATGGTTTCACGCATTTTGAGGAGATTTACGTGCTTGCACGTAAATCGAGGTTTACAGTTTTGCACTGATTTTCCTTGCTTATAGTTTTGGAAATGATTTCATGAAATGGTTTTGGATTTGAAAAGGTAAACTCGGGTTCGAGACCCATATTTTTTGGAAACCCTCGGACTCGAAGTCCATTTAGTTACGATTTCGGGCCAGAGGCCCAATTGGTTCTTGTATCGATTTCAGATTTGGAAATATGGAATCGGACACGAGACCCATTTGATTTACGAACTCTAAGACCTGAATTCCATTTAATTTAATGAGGCATCGGGCCGGAGGCCCATTTGGTTTACGTACCGGGCTCGAGGCCCAATTGGTTTGTGTAACGGGTTTGAGGCCCAGTTGACTTACGTATCGGGCACGAGGCCCATTTGGTTTACGAAATCAGGCATGAGGCCCATTTAGTTTACGAAATCGGGCGCGAGGCCCAGTTAGTTTTCGAATCAGGCCGGAGGCCCAGTTAGTTTATGAATTCAGGCTTGGAGCCCAGTTATGGTTTACGTTGTGATTTCGGGTCAGGGAGCCATAAATGGATTTCCATTTCATGATGGTTTATGGGAACCGGGCATGAATTCTTGAAAGGTTTTAAGAATGATTTCAAATGGTTTTTCCTATACCATCCTTATATATATGGATTCTCTCCTCTGGGAAAGGTCGTTGGCCTAGGTGGAACCCGGAGTAGTCACGGAGCACTGACTGAGTGGAGTCGCCCCCATTGTGTTCCTTACTCTCAGAAAGGCTATGGATTATAACTCCCAATGAGGGTCATTGATCTACGGACATTGACCTAGGTGGACCCTAGGGAGACTTGCCTGGGGAGACTTGGGATTTGAGACCCCGGGTAGCACGCGCCTAGCTCTAGATACAGTGACAGGATTGGTTATATGATATTGATAAACATGATTTCTTGGTTTTGCGAAATTGTGTTTTATGAATGATAAATGGATTTGGGCAGGGGCCCGTATGATTTGAATTTACGGAAATTGGGGCTAAGACCCTATAAATGTTTGTTTAAACATATGTGGTTTGATAAATGGTTTTCCTATGCATGCATGCTTTTTAGTGAAGGGTATAAAGGTCTTTTATGAAATGTGTTTTACAAACTATTACTTTTCAACTACTCACAGTCTTTTCTGTTTTCATTGCCCTTCAAGTTGATTACTGGTGCAGACTGTAGCAGAGACCGAGACATCACACTCCTCCATCGGATCCTGGCATACTCTGGAAGCTGGGCGGGCTAAAAGGTTCAAATTTTCCCTAGTCTGACACTCCGCTTCATACGGGATCAGGAGTGTCCGTCGTTAATCCTGGAAGATTGGGACGGGTCCTGACACTGAAGATCCTAATTCCTTCAAGCTATAACAAATTGGCATGGAGAGAAAGCCCATCCCCCATAACCTTTCCGCTATTTTTTTTTCTTGTTCTTCTTCCTTTTTTCCCCCATTCATGATTCCACGACCATAACACGTATAGGGAAGCACTGTTATTCCCAAGGGTTGACTTGTCACCCAACAAACTAGTTGGGTCATAAGTTTGCTGACTCATCAAAAGTAGTTCATTAGAAATTACAAAAAACAAAACTGATGGTTTCCAAAATTACCTAAATTCCCTCGGGAATTTAGACCTGTAAATTTTCATACAATCTCTATTTTTCATGTGCCAACTGTCTACAAACTCCTGAGTCTAAGAAGCATGCAAAGGTCCAATTGATACATTCAGGAAGTTTCCCAAATTAAAATTAACCATCGGACCATTAACAAAGACATGGGTAAATCCGTCCATTCTAAACTTATTTCCCAAAATGCCTTAAATTTTTGGGAGATGTCGGTACATTCTTCCCCCTTTATAGAAATTTTGTTTTCGAAATTTGCTCATGCAAGTTGTGAAAATTCCCTGCAATTTCCCGAGGACCCCAAGCAACCTATCTTGGCCTACTCGAATTGAGCTTTCATAGAATTTGCTCATGGCCATGTATCCTTGGATTTCTTTAGAAGAATATTCTTGCAACGGTGAATCAACCTCAGGATCCTGTAGAATACGTGCAACCTCTAAGTGCCTTAGTAAACTTGTAGCGTACCTACAACATCTAAGTAGTCCGCTTCCTAGAAAACACCCTGAGTAATTAGTCGAGTGGGAACAATCTTATAGTCTAGGCATGAGTCTTTAAACTCGTCTGTAGAATATCATATATGGTCTCCCTATTCACTAGTCGTTAAACTCCATTATATCAGGACTCCCTAGGAACGAGTCTTTAAACTCAATTATATCAGGACTCCCCGTGAAAACTGATAACGTGACAGTCTTAAAAAAACTTAAGGGTAATTTAGACATTTGATGTCTTTTATTAAATTTTATATTAATTTCTTTTTAAAAAAGAAAACAAAATCTCAAAACCTCTCCCCAAATCCCTCTTCATCTCCCTCATTCTCTGCGCATGGTATTTCCCCGATTGCGTCGTCCTCTTCATTCTCTGCACCAACAGGAACCACGAGTGGAGCAAAGGAAGAATATATGAATGTCATGACGAATATTGTCAAGTTAAAAGCATAATATTGTGCAAAATCGAAGGTCTGCTTGGGGGCTGTTGAGGTTCTGTTGACTGGGCAATCCAAAAGATCGAAGGTCTGCTGAGGCAGAATTCACATCCGGGACTGGGGCATGATCACAATTTAGTTTTAGGTCAAAGTCATGACTTTGCATTGGGGCATGCCCACGATCAGGATTTGGAATTAGGTCAGGGCCCCCAAGCAGATGCTTAAAAACAGAGATAACATAGATACTTAAAATCAAAGGCTATGGTGCATATTTGATATTTCTTCACGTACATGTTTAACATCGGAGCGAACGAGCTCGTGCCGATCTAAAGGGTTTCTCAATTGCTCTGAGAAAATCAAACAGAGGAATACATACATACATATTATATACATAGGACAATCACCAAATCACCATTATTATGGATCGTAATGATATCTTAGTGGGTTGATGCAAAAAATACCGTGGCGTCGTTATGATAATGACGACATGGATAGTTCTCATTGCAGCACGGAGCTCGAATTTTGCATCTTCTTCTGTAATGCTTGCATCTTCAGAACGAAAACGAAAGACCTACAAGAGAAATGAATCAAACAGTGAAAAAAATAAGAAACCATTTGACATTTGGAGCCAAATAATTGGAAGGAAGAGGGACATGGTACGTACCCGTAACCCATCTTTCCAAAACCGAGACGTTCATTGGCCGAGCCTTCCATGAGAGTTGGAGAGGAGATTTGCAGAGAAGGCTAAAAGAATGCAAGAAGTTTCCCGATTTGGTAAGGATGGGTTGGGTCTTGGCTTGGCTCTGTTCATCGCGTTACTTCAATTAGAAAGAGCCAGCCATCGCCTTCCCATTACACTCCCCCCATTAAAATAGTGCATTTTCCCTCAATATTTAAAGTTATAAAATAATAGAGCCCTTGCGAAAAGATTTAATTTTTTATATTTTTTATTGCCTTTTTGGCACTTGCCCATGGTTGCATTTGCACACCCACTTGGACAGATAGAAGAGAGAAAACGGAAGGGAGGGAGGGGATGAGAGAGAAGATAAGGTGGGGTTGGCAGTGGCTGGTGACTTTGATGGAGAAAAGGACGGGCGTCGTGATATCATCGAATCAGAATTCTGAGAATGCGCGAAGGCTAACTAACCAAAGCAAGCAAGACATCTTCTTTTCGGCATTTTAACAAACACCAGCTAGGCGCAATTATGCCTCGTTCCTTTTTTTCCCTCTTTTTCATGTGAGTGAAGATGAATGAACCAACCCCGTGAAACAAAATCAATCAAGTAGCCTCCTTTTCTTTTGATGACGATTTTGAAATATACAGGTACTTTGACACAAAAATTGAAGAATGAACTGAAAACAGAAAAGCAGTTGAGATTTGAGAGTCCCTCGCTCTTCCTTTCTTTGGCTTCTTCAATCTTATCCAGTTTTCTTCCCATACCGGCTCGGCTTCAATGCCTCATTTCTTATCCAATGCATAAGACTTTATTGTGGCGCCAAACTGACATTCTAGCGCTATACATTACAACACTCAATAATTCGTATTGACAACAACGACATAACAGACCAAGGCCACAATTGGTGTGCAGGCGAAATTGAATTGGATGATTCTACTGAATATAAAAATGTATATATTTCAGAAAATTTGAGACGTATAAGAAATTTACATACTTCATTTGGCACCGCTTCACGTTCATTTGGTAACCACTTCTCTTGAGTTTTAAATTTTCATTCTTGTGTTCTTCAGAGATACGGAGTGGAGGGACATGAATCGAAGAAAATAATGATCAAGAAAAATGAATGAAAAGTCGTGGAAATATGTGGAAGAAGAGTACATATAACGGTAATCCATGAGAAATTTAACTTGACAATATTCGCCCTAACATTTATACATTCTTCCTTTGCTCCACTCGTGGTTCTTGTTGGTGCAGAGAATGAAGAGGACGACGCAATCAGAGAAATACCATGTGCAGAGAATGAGGGAGATGAAGAGGGATTTGGGCAGAGGTTTTGAGATTTTGTTTTCATTTTAAAAAGAAATTAATATAAAATTTAATAAAAGACATCAAATGTCTAAATTACTCTTAAAAATTTGTAATATAACTGCCACGTCATCAGTTTTCACGGTGTTAATAACGAAGATGGACGGTTGGTGCAACGGAATTGACGGTATAACCGTTCCTAGTGCACACTGAGGCAAATTTTTGTCCCTGATGCATTTTGAGATTTGGTGGCTTGTTCCTAGTCATTTGAGGTAATAAGAAGATTAAGAAGTTCAAGTGCAGCTTTATCATTATCTGATGCATTATCTAATGACAAAATAAATATTTTTTTTATGAACGCGCCAAGATACCAATTCATCATAAGTAAGAGAAGCAAGTGATGATCCACTGTGTGGATATTCAATCATTTTAAAATAGACTATTTTCTTATTCAAAGACCAATCTTTATCAATAAAATGTGTTGTGAGAGAATTTTTGACGTGATGACCAATTATCATAAGTAAAACAAATTTTGGAATTAAGTTTATAAAAAACAAGTTTCAAATCATTCTTCTCTTTAGAAATTTTTTTCTTCACATCCCTTTTACAAGTGGAAGCTGAAATTCCTTTATATTGAGAACAGAATGAGCACAGAATCATGCCCTTAAAATCATGATTTTGAATGGTTGAAAATGACAATTCAGCACTAATAATAATATCTACAAGTTCATTACGAACAACAATAATATCCACTATGCCAAAACAACCACTAGACGATAGTAAAAAACTGTTGTTTGAATGTACTAATAAGCTACGTTTATATAATTGAATCTATTTGAAACGTATCAGACGACAGTCTTTTTGTGTCGTCTAAAGCCTTATCATACGACAGTTGTTTTATAAACGGTCATATATTATAGATGAAAAAAATAAGTAATTCGTTAAAAACTATTGTTTGTTACTCAATCAGGCGACGATTTTTGTTTTCTACCGTCGTCTATGATAGCCTAAGACGATAGTTTTGTTGAATAATTGTCGTCTATGAACCCAAAAGACAATAGTTTTGAAAAAAAAGTGTCATCAGTGACACTACTTAGATGATGGCTTTATTGTAAACTTGTCGTCTATGACAGTTTCAAATGACATTTTTGTTTAAAAAAAACTGTCCAGTATGAGTCGTATGACCATAAAAGATGACCGTTTATTTGGCCACTGTTGTCAATCTACCCATCAGACAATGGGTTTTTAACCTTAACTATTGTTTGATCCATTATAAGACAATAATTTTTATGGCCATTTTAGATGATGCTTTTGATGTTGAGATGTTGTATGATGTACTTGTCGTCTCACATATAATTTTTTGAGTGGCATAAATTCTTTTGAAATTAAAAGAAAGTCACGCATGAATCTTTGAAGCAAATTCATACAACATTCTTATAAAAAATCATCTAAAAATCAAACATATTAATTGTTCGCAATCTCGCAAAAGAATACTAGTCTATCTGGCTCGTCCTGAGCCATTACATGACGTGATTTGCCCATTCATTTGGAACCTCAAACCCACCCCAGTGACAACTTATCCGCAATGTATCCTGCCAAACAAGATGTCCAAATAAGGGAACCAAAAGAGGCATGGATTGATAGAGAAGGTTAGAAAAATATAAAATAAAAGATATAAAGGAGAAAACATCACAGAAGATATAATATACGAAGTCCAAATATATTCTGCAACATATAAAATCTCTGAGGGCCTTTAAATAGGTATATAAGAATCTCTCAACCAACATATAAAGAAGAAAACATCACGGAAGATATAGAAGAACAATCAGAATATTCACCTCTTCCTTCTTTTTGCCTGTAACGTACTGACAATGGAGCAAATAGGCCATTAGATTTTTTGAGGTGAGGGCATTGTGGTAAATGTGGGGTTGAAAGAGAGAAATGAAGCTGAAAATGATGGCAAGAATGAAAGTGAAAGATGGCACAAGGTTGCTGATGGCTGAAGCTTAGAGCTGAAATTGATCATTGTGTAGCCCATGATCTGAGATGAATTCGTGCCCAGAATTAAACCCAACAAGATGACCAATTTAATTAGAAAATTTATTATCAAATAATTCAATTGTTAATTAGTTCTAAGAAAAAAATTCATGGGTTTTGAAAATCCTCACCCTTTGACTCCAAGTAGAAAAATTTTAGACACTATGGAGAAATTGAGAGGAGGAAGCACCCTTGATTTGAAACTTAACAAATATAATTAGACATGCATGTTCCAAAAATAAAAAATTTATCATATCTGTTTTTTATCTAAGCCGTGGAAGATAAATGGGACCAGAAGGAGAACAAAGGCAACAAGAGATCAAGAATACATAACAAAGACATGGTAGCAAAGCAGAAGAAAATTCATCAATTTCCACCACCATTCTTTCTATGGAATGACCAATATACTCAGAATGCAGAAACCCAAGCTACCTCCACCAACCTGTGAATCAAAATGGGCACTAACTATTGCGTACCTGCTGCATCAATTTCCACCACCTATGGGAATATGGGATACCCTGCTGCATCAAGCCCGTCATTCGTAGCCTTACGCACTTCTTCATCATACCTGCAACACAAAAATATTCCAACATTTACACCTTATTCCATAAGTCACAAAATAAGGGCACTAACTATTGCTTTGTTAAGATATGCTCTGTGGCATATGAAATTGGGGTCAACTTGGATATTGAATGCAAATCAACCAAAATGATGGCCAATACATCCCTATTTTTATCGTTCAATTTAACATACATTAAAACGCGTAAGAAGTCCAGAGACCCAATAATTATAAGCAACACATGAATCTATTTTATCGATGTCCAAGCAGGTAGGCGACTTTTATCTGAAATTTATGTGCAATTTAATATATATATATATATATATATTTCTACCGTTGGACAAGAGCATACATAGGCTTGAGATGAGAAACGAGTTGGATGCATCTCAATTTTCTATATAGATACACTTACTAAACTTCTTAACAACTAGCTCCTTGCTACATCATAAGACAATTCCATACTTATTACCATTACTCAACAGACAATTACGAACTGAAAACAATATAACGTTCAAGTAAATACAATTGTACATGATAAGGAAACCTCTACCTATGTCAATTCAAATTTATACTTGGCAGTAATTCAATACCTGTCACACAATACCGCACAATTAATTACAATTTGAAATAAATCTGTAATTATTTTTATAAATTTGAATTCGGTAAACGACGATGAATGATATTTCTAAGATACGATCATCCGTTGCTATTTTGACCACATGCTTAGATACCAAAATTTGGTTTTCAAAGTTAACGATGAATAATATTTTCCAAGATATGAATATCCCTTGGTAATTGACCAAATAGCTAGACATCAAAACTTGGTTTTCAAAGTCTGAATTGAAAAGTATTGCAAATTTACACTAGTACAATAGTAATGAACAAGTCCAAGTTAAAAAAGAGAAAAAAATCAGCACCTTCTTTGCTTCTTCACTAATTCAAATATCAATAGCAGGAAGATCCTGGAGATTCTGGACGAAATCTGTCGGATCTTTCTTTCCAAACTGTCAGATTTCCAAGACGATTTTTTCTCTCTCTCCCTTTCCCATGGCTTTTCGTTTAAAACCCTCCCACCTTTCTCTGTCTACAACATCAACACCTTCGTCCTCCTCTCTGCTATTGGAGTTATTGCTTTTAGTTTCTCAAAATCAGAAATTAATAGATCATGGGTTTGGCTGCTGAAGAGCCTCAGTTTCATGTTCTGGCTGTTGATGACAGCCTCGTTGATAGAAAGCTGATTGAGAGGCTTCTCAAGACTTCTTCCTATCAAGGTAATTAATTTGCCCAGTATAACAAATATATTATTTCTGCTCTGCTTTAATTTGTTTTTGGGTTTTACTTTTGTGCTAAATCTTGTGGGTTTCTTTCTGTTTTTTCAGTTACTGCTGTTGATTCTGGAAGCAAGGCTTTGGAATTTCTGGGTTTGCAGGATCAAGATGATCAAATGGATGCAGTTAGTGAACCTTCCCTGTCTCCAGACAATTACCACCAGGATCTTGAAGTAAACTTGGTCATCACAGACTACTGCATGCCAGGAATGACTGGCTATGATCTCCTCAGAAAAATTAAGGTAAAAAATAGAAAAAAAAAAAAAATCATTTTCATATCATTCCCATTACAATCATGTCAATCAAGCGAAATTTAAGGATCAAATTCATATCAATCGAGCTGAAATTTACTTTTATTTGATTTTTTTCCCTTACTAAGAGAAAATTCGATTTTATAATTTTTGTAATTTTCTTTAAATGATAAACATCAGAAGAAACTGAAATTTGTTTGATGTGCAGGAATCAAATGTTCTTAAAGACATACCAGTTGTTATTATGTCCTCAGAGAATGAACCATCAAGGATCAACAGGTTAGGGGAAATATTCAACATGTCCCAACTGAAATTTCATATTTTATATTTCAAAAATCTCAATTTTTTATTTTTCAAAAAAATTATGATGATGATGATCTGAGATGGGTTGATGGGTTTATGATCAGATGCTTGGAGGAAGGGGCAGAGGAGTTCTTTCTAAAACCAGTGAAATTGTCAGATGTGAACAAACTTAGACCTCACATCAATAAGAGAAAGGCCATTGAACAAGAAGAAACCCAATCACCAGACAGAACAGGAACAAAATATAATGACTTGGAGTTGGAACTCACTTGTTGAACTCCATCGATCCTTCGATTGTCAATCCTTGATGCATGCACTTATCGCTTAAATTTGTCCCATGTGCACCAACGATCAACTTATAAAATCAAATCAAATCAAATCAAAGCTATTTATCATTATACTACGCAGGAGATTTCTCTATTCTCTGCCCTCTGCTTGACAAAGAGGACGAGCCATGTTCAGAAATCTTCAATTTTGATCTGATTGTAAATTTACGGGGAGGAAAATATTCAAGATTATCATAGTTGACTATTTTTTGTTAGCTTCCTTGTCGGTGCAATTGTGCCTCCTTGCCAGGGAAATACTTGAGAAATATAATAATAAATAATAATTAGAGAGATTTGGTAAAGGGCGCTAAGAATCGTTTGAATCATGTGGTGCATGCTGTGTTTTGAGGAAACGTGTGGAATTGTCTTTTCGTTTGGGTTTTGACTTTTGAGGCGCTCCTTTTATAAGTAGATTTGACATTTAATGTATATAATTTATATTTTATAATATTTTTTCTTTTGAATTGGGCTTCTATAAAGTGATATCAAATCTTCAATATTATTATTTACAAAATAAAAAGATTTTATCACGCAATAATATTATTATCGATGTTTATATTATCTCGATGTTGAACTTGAAGCTCTTGATATATAAATTAAGATTTTTACCAATGAAATTGGATTCACTTGGATCAATATTATTATAGAAAAAGTCGATATTATAATACAATTTGTGTCAAAACGCACAACAAATTTAACTTTAAATTTCTCATTTACAAATGAAAAAAAAAAAAACCTATATACCCTTAAGTACAAATGTTCTGAAAGTATAGAATATTCAATTTCATTCACTAATGTGTAACTAAACTTTATGGGCAATAACTAAATAATTTAACACTGTAAGATTATTGCAATAGAATTAAGAAATTTAAGCTAAATCTCAGCTAAGAGGGTATATTCAATTGAAATTTTTATTGAATTTAAATGTCTCTAAAATTTTAGATGTATTATATTAAAACTTTTAAAGTGTTAGTAAAAATTTGAGGTATTTAATCTATATTTTTATAGAAATTTAGAAAATCATCAAAAGTTCAGATATATTCAATCATGATATTTCATAACTCCACAATAATTTGATGTATTCAAAATATCAATAAATATTGAAGGCTTTATTAAGTGGTAGCATTTTGTGGAGTTTCATATACATTTTAGTCCAAATTATGCTTATAGAAATTTTTTGATTTAGCTAGCTTTCCCTTCTTAGATTTCTATAGACTTTATAGAAGGCTTAAAAAATAATATTTGCGATTTTTATATTTTTCAATAGATCGAAAAAATTCATGCGTCCTGTCGATATCTATTATCATATGTCACTTTTTATAGGAATTATAAATAATTAAATAATATAAAATTTACATGAATATATTTATTGTTTGAAGAAAAAAAATATATCTTAAAGGCATGCATGATTCCTAGGGAACCTACCTCTCTCTCTCTCATTGGTAGTAAAAAAGTTCTATTTTTATTTTTGTACCTGTAATATTATATATTGCCAAAAAAATTATAATGATCATATATATATAATTTTATTATAATTTAGTGAGAGAATTTTTAGTAAAAAAATATAATTTTATTATATAATTCTTCAAACAAAAAAGATATCAAATTATATAACTTAATATCATTTTCTGTAAAACTCAATCACATTATATAAAACTCGGTATGACTCTGCAAAATTATGTTATATAACTCTATATAATTCCGTTATTGACTCTATAAAATCTTTTGGTAATCAATGAATCTGTAAACTCAATCACTTCAAAAGAAAACTCAATAATTATCTGTATAAATTTGAATTCAATACACCCCCTAGAATAGTTGAAAATTTAGCAAATTGCTTTAAAAAAATTCACTCAAGTAATGTAACGACCCAGAAATTCGAAAAAAATTATTTTCGTGAATTTAAAAAAGGAATTGACGATTTTCGCTTTTAGGGTCAAAAGTTAACTTTTCGCTTCAGGTACTTTTTGGACTTTTCGCAAGGACTATTACGTAGGCCTCGGAATTCTAAATTCATAGACAAGCGATATACTAGAATCGAAGAGCGAATGAGTTCGTTTCGGGTCTAAACTAATTATGAGTATTTTGGTAATTTTGACGCTAGGGGCATTTTGGTAATTTCACAAAGGGAATATTTTGTGAAAATGACAAGTGTCCATACTTATCATTACCACCCCTTCCCCCCCATTATCTTTGTGGATTGGTTGCACCGACATACTGGATACATATATTGTTTGTGCGTGCGTACATTTTTTGTTGAAAAACCCATGAGCAAACTGTGAGGGAGGAAGGAAGAGCAAACTGTGAGGGAGGAAGGAAGAGCGAACTAGGAAAAGAAGAGAGAAGAAGCAGAATAAAAAGAATAAAGAATGGAAGAAAACCAAGAGGGAAAGGAGAAGGTAAACTAAAAAACTGAAAGTCCGAAAAATTGTAATGTCATCGTATGAGTTGTGTAAAGCCTCTAAGCTTGCAACCAAGTTATCTAAACTCGTAGTCGGATTCCTGGGTTTGATTTGGGTTAGAAAAAGTTAAGTTTGGATGTGGGAAGGCTTGGAACCCAAGCTTGAATGTTGGCTGAAGCTTGGAAGGATTAAATAGAAAAATTGGGTCAGTTTTTCCTCATTTTGATACTGTAGATCCCTTCCTTAGGTCGATTAGATCAAGATTGACTATTGAAGATTAGAATTTGGACGTTAAACGGTCGAGTTCTAGCTAGGCTGAGTTCGCGCTTCGAGGACCAGAGTTGCATAAATCGGGTCAACCTGGTTCTAAGATTGAAGACAACCTGCATAGGCGCGTAGGCACCACGCACAGAGGCTAGGTACGGTGCGGGAGTGACAGGACCCGCCCCCAATCCCCCTGGATTAAGGGTTAAATCCTGCTCCCGTCTAACTTACGCATAACACGGAGGCTAAACTGACGTCCAACCTCCATGTGACACGTAAGTCGGACAAGGGATTCTCGATCAAACCGTCCTAAAAGTATCAGGACTTCTCAGAGTGCGCCGAAACTACTGTGGATCGCGGGTGCGATGTCTCCGTCACTCTCGATCAACAGCCCGCACCGCAACAACCTGGAGGGTATCAAAAACATGAAAAGACTGTGAGTGGACAAAAATAAAGTATAAGTTTAAAAACAGTTCATAAAACAATTACATTTATACCCTCCATTTAAAAACCAATGCATGCATATCAATACATATTATGAAACCATTCGTATCAAAACCATCAATGAAAACCATCTGAAAACCCGAATCAAATCCACTATTCAAATCCAGGCCTCAGCCTCAAATCTCAAATCAATCTCAAATACGGGAACTCAGTCCCAAAACTTATCAAATCCATATCACCCGGACCACTGCCCAAAACATTCTGAAAACCAGTGAAAAACATCAATCATACAAGTTTGCTGGATCACAAGTGCGCCCGAATCTTTAAACTCAAAACCATTCGTAATAATCAAGCCTTCCCGGGATATCAACGAGTCTTTAAACTCAAAAAACAATCAACAGGCCGCTGGGGGTATCACAATCACCGAGTCTTTAAACTCAAAACATATACCGAGTCTTTAAAATCAAAACATATACCGAGTCTTTAAACTCAAAACATATCAATCCAGGGCCCTCCCCCCGTCAATCAACCGAGTCTTTAAACTCAAAACCAGATCCAGCGGTTTTTCTTTTTCTTTTTCCGGGTCTTTAAACCCAAAACTGTTTTTCAAGAAACAGTGAAAACCGTAGAAAATCCTTATCCGAATTCGCAACAATGATTCCGTAAGCCAGCATCCGGAACCATCATCCTGAATCCAAATCCAGATTTCCTTTACAAAACCAAAGCCGAAACATCATTTCAGAAATCCAGTTCCAAAATCGAAATCTCATAAACAGGGCTCCAAGCCCGAAATCACTTTTCTAAAATCCATTTCAAATCCTTGAAATCAAATCATATTTCAAATCCCGAAATCAAATCATTTAAACCATGGTCAAATCACCACATCGATCGAAATCTCGTAAAAAGTGAAATTCCGTAATATCTCGAAAATCGTGCAAAATCGTAAATCAGTAAAATCATAATCATATTATAGAATCACGTATAGAAAACATAAGAAAACATATAAAAACATATATGCATGCATCAAGAGTTAGAAAGCAAAGTCCACTCACATACCATTTCGTCGCTGCCTCGATACACATGCACTTATGCCGTTCCCGGCCAATCCACTATTACCGCCTTTCCCAAACCTGTCCAAATCCCAATATAAGGTCACTAACTACTTCATAAGGCTTATACTAAAGTCCCGTAATTTTTTTCGTATTTTTAACTCTTTAACCGAGGCCTAAAATCTTCAGACATCCCGAAACATATCGAGACGATGTCTGATTGACTCGAAACTCGTCCCAAAATGTTCGTTACATCGATTAGAGTGAAAACCATGTTGAACACTTCCCCAAAAGAGGCCCCACGCGCCGCCCAAAGGGGCTGCACGTG
The DNA here is from genome assembly GCA_032719365.1 of Prinsepia uniflora. Classification (NCBI taxonomy): domain Eukaryota; kingdom Viridiplantae; phylum Streptophyta; class Magnoliopsida; order Rosales; family Rosaceae; genus Prinsepia; species Prinsepia uniflora. The sequence goes on along the minus strand of CM064874.1, from coordinate 43,914,249 downwards.
GGAGCCACGTGCGACACTGTTCATCATCTTCTTCCTCTCGCCAGCCCGGTTCAGACCGGTCCGAACCGGCCCTTTCCAACTGAGCCGGCGAGGCCGATTTTCACCCATTTTCAACTATTTCCAAACCTCTCTTCACCACTAGCTTCGTCCTTAAGTTTGGGATTGATTCTACTAACTAAAACACGAAATGAGACTATATTTCTTACCTCCCAACTTCGAACCAAACTCAGAAATTTTTCGGTATCTGTTCCCAACCACCAGTCACCTCTCCGGTCACGATATCATGTCCTTGGGTCCCTGGGTAATCTCCTAAGTCGATAAACAACCACACAGTGGTTCAATAACACGCCAAAACCATCGATTTTCAATCAATCCGTTTCTGAAAAAACAGAGGAAACCTAGAGGACTTACCCGCTTCTAGTCCTCCGCCGTGGATTCCACCGTGGTTCTCAATGTCCTAGGTTCGAATCTAGCTCACTGAACACCACCACAGACCAGAGTTTAATGGGTTTTGATTGATTGATGTTTCAGGGTCGTGCACGATTGCCTCTTTGTTTTTCTGGTTCCTCATTCCTCACACAGCCTTCTCACTCAATCCTCACTCACAAGGATCACCAGTAAGCCTCTGATCACTCACTCACTATCACAAGGAACTCACACATTATTCACTCACTGAGAAATGGTCAATTATGCCACTGTCTCTGTTTTCCCATTTGATCGATAACAGCCAACCGTGTGGCACTTGGCTAGAAACCACTAGAGGCTGGCCAGGTTTCCTCCAATATGTGGTTTCAGCCCAAAAATATCCAATCCAGCAGCCCTAGGTGTCTTCACCTGATTGCTCACAGATCCCAAGGTGCCAAAAAGACCATTTTGTCCTTCTATGTCCAAATTACCGTTTTACCCCTCACAATACTTAGACCTGTAACTTAACCGTCCGACGTCCGATGACGACGTGCTACCTGTCATCGTACTCAGGACATCGAGACCTACCTAACAGTTCTCGATTTGCGTGAAGAATACTCGTCGTGGAAAAAGTCAACAAATTCCCTCTTTTTAACCAAATTACCAAAATACCCTCGACCTTCCGAACATTATAACATTTCCCCCGAATGTCGGAATCGGACGTGCCACCTGTCTATGAACTCGTGACGTCCCGAACTACGTCATGGTCATCGGTCAAATTCCATTTGACCGTTCCAACGAAAAGTTAACATTTTTGCCCAATCTAGGGGCAAAATCGTCATTTTGCACCATCTGCCCGAACACATCCAACTAATCACCGATTAACTTCACTAATCCATCATTAATCACTAATCTAATCCCAATTTTTGGAACGGGTCGTAACAAGGAGCGTGCGTGCCACCCCACCTTAAAGTGTGTTTAACATGGTTTTTCATGTATTTGATGTTACGAACCTATAGGCACAAATTTTGAGTCGATCGGACACCATCTTGGGATAGTTTTGGGTGTCTGAAGTGTTATGTTAGGTATAAAATTAAAATTTTAATCCAGAAAATTAGGGGATGTTAATGTGAGGTTTGGGACATTAGTGACCTTTGGTAGTGATTCATGACAGGCGATAAAATTATCGCAATTTACTGAGGAGCGTATAGCTCGAAATTCAACTACAAGGATGGTGTGTGAGTGGTCATTCTTTCTATAAATATTATGCATGCATAGTTAAAAGTTTTAATTTCTTTATTGCATGATTTTTGTGATAATAGTTTGAATATGATTTTCTAAATAATTATTTGACAATTTTCTGGATTTATTGATTGGTCATTAGACACGTGTTTAACTGTTGTTTGTGAAATTTGTCTTTTGGACTTAGGTCTGGGGTTTGAATATGTTCTATCTTGATTTTGAGTCAAGGATTAAGTTAAATGAGTTTTCATAGTCGTGAATTTTTAGTCCATGGTCAGCCATCCTGAGTTGAGTTAGTGCTCAGACGTCCGGAGCTCAGTTCCGCAAATCCTAAGAGTTGTGACATGACATCTTACGGATTGGAACAATGATAGGTCTTTATTTGAGCTTTATTTTATATTATTTTATATTCTTTATACTTATATTTTAATGTTAAAATACCAAACAATTTGGAGAAAATAATTTATTTTGTGAGAAATTTACATGAATAAATAAATCTTGGAATTCTGAGCATTTTGGCGAAAGAATCGTCCCAATTGGAATTATAATGAAAAAATTATGGACGCAACAAGGAAGACCACCGGAAATCTCAAGAAAATTCGGTGGAAGCCTATCGAATCCAATCAGGCCCAACCCATTTGCTGCAGCCTAACATCCAAATTGCAAATCCAGTCTATCAGCCCAAAACACGAGGCCCATACGTGAAGCCCAGGCTCGCGACCCAATCTGACACCTGATAGAGCCTAGTGTAGCAGTTCCGCAAGTATCGGCCGAATCCATAGATTCCAATTCGCCGCGCGTGTGCCATGCCCATGCCCCTTTCAGCGCTTAATGCACGAATCCGCCTTACTTTTGTCAGTTGCATTCTTATGAAAGCAACCTGCTCCTCTGCGTAGGCCATGACGAAGTACAACTAACTATCTTCAGTAGCTTCTAGCCGAAACTTGCTCCTCTGCTCTAGACACTCCACCTGCTTCATTTCAGTCCAATTTTCAGCTCCAATCAACCCTAAAAATCATCCTTTTTCACCATTTCTTCTTGTAATATTTTATTGTTCTTTTTTTTTTTGTATTTTTGTTTTATTTTTTCTTCTCTATAAATAGAGAGGTGATTTTCATTGTTAGGGGTCCCCTCTCCTTCTTCTCGTTTCTCTCTTTGTAAATATATTTTGAGAGCTTCTTTTTTCTTTTCTTTTACATTTTTTTTCTTAGTTTTTCTTAGACTTTTTCTTTTTAGATTTTCTTTGTAAACTTTTTTTTAACTTCTTTGATTTTTGTTTTAGACATAATTTTATTGTAACGACCCGTCTCGGAAACCGGGATTAGATTAGTAGTTAATGGCGGATTAGTAAAGTTAATCAGTGATTAGTTCGGTGTTTTCAGACGGACGGTGTGAAATGACGATTGTGCCCCTAGAATTGGGCGAACAGTTGAATTTTCGCTCGGACGGTCAAATGGATTTTGACCGATGACTATGATGCAGCTCGTGACGTCACGAGTTCATAGACAGGTGGCACGTCCGATTCTGACATTCGATAACGAAGTTACGACGTTCGGAAGTTTGAGCGTATTTTGGTAAATTGGTGGAAAATGGCAAATGGTTGACTTTTTACACGACAAGTTATTTTCACGCATTTCGAGGACCGCTTGTTAGGTCTCGATTTCCTGAGAGCAACGACAGGCAGCATACTGTCATCGGACGTCGGACGGGTTCGTTATGAGTCTCAATACGTGAGGAGTAAAATGGTAATTAGGGGCGTTTTGGTCATTTGATAGCCTAGAGAGTTGTGCCCAGTTATCTGTGGACACATGGCTTACCTTGGGATTTGTGCCCAACAAGATTAGGACACCTGACTTCCCTTGGATGGTTGTAGAAGCTCCTCCCTATTTCTCACATTTGTCACACAGTTTAAATCCTGGCTTGCACGATAATGGAGGGGAAAACAGAGGACAAGAGAACTGAGTAACCATAAGAATCCAAACTCTTTCAACCTCATTGTTTACTTCTGAATTTTTAAGGCATAAAGGGGAGGAGGTTAGGGTGAGTTTGTGAGAGTGGCACGGCGGCCCACGATGGCGTAGGAAGGTAAGAAAAACCGTGATACCCAGTTTTGTTTCAAAAATTGGCAAATCACGATTGAGGTTTGATGATCGAATTAATTGCTAGGATGATATTCTGGAGGCTGCTAGGAATGGTTTGTGCTTGGAATTTGGGCGGCGCGTGAGGGCGCGTGGGGCCCCTCTTGGGGAAGCTTCCAACACGACTTTTAAAGTATTCGATATAGTGAACATTTTGGGACCGGTTTCGAGTCAATCGGACACCGTCTCGATATATTTCGGGGTGTGCGAAGGTTTTAGGGCTCGTTTAAAAATAGTTAAAAATTCGAAAAAATTACGGGGTTTTAGTAGAAGCTTAATGAAGTAGTTGGTGACTTTCTTATGGAATTTGGACAGGTTCGGGGAAGCCGGTGATAACGGATTAGCCGGTAACGGCATAAGTGCGCGTGTATCGAGGCAGCGACGCTAATGGTCTGTGAGTGGACTTTGCTTTCAACCTTATGATGCATGCATAAATGTTTTTATATGTTTTCTATATTTGATTTCTATGTTTATGAGATGATCTTGCTGATTTACGATTTTGCACGTACTTCGAGATAATTAGGTATTTGCACGTTTTACGAGATTACGATTTATGTTGTGATTTGACTATGGTTTGATGATTTGATTTTGGGATTTGAAATATGATTTGATTTTGGAAAAGTTATTTCGAGCTCGAAGCCCTGTTCATGTGATTTCGGTAAACGTGATTTTGGTTTTGGAATTGAATTTCAGAAAAGTGATTCGGATTCAGTTTTGGAACTTGAAAGAGAAATTCTGGATTTGGGTTCGGGATGATGGTTCCGGATGCTAGCGTACGGAATCATTATTGCGAATTCAGATATGGATTTTCTATGGTTTTCACTTAGTTTTGGGTTTAAAGACCCGTTGAAAACTGGTTTTGGGTTTAAAGACCCAGAAAAAAAGAAACTTGATGGATCTGGTTTTGAGTTTAAAGACTCGGTTGATTGACAGGGGAGGGCCCTGACTTGATATGTTTTGAGTTTAAAGACTCGGTTATTGTGATATCCCCCGAGGCCTGTTGATTGTGTTTTGAGTTTAAAGACTCGTTGATATCCCGGGAAGGCCTGATTATGCGCATGTGTTTTGAGTTTAAAGACTCAGGTGCACTTGAGATCCAGCAACTTGATTGATTGATGTTTTTCACTGATTTTTCACTGGTTTTCAGATGTTTTGGGCAATGGCCCGGATGATTTGGATTTGATGAGTTTTGGGCTGAGTTCCCGTACTTGTTGAAGATTTATGATTTTGGGCTGAGGCCCTAGATTTGAATTATGGAGTTGAGAAAAGGAAATGATTCTGGTTTTCATTGATGGTTTTCTTATCATGGATATGAAATGGTTTTATGGAATGGTTTTCATATGCATGCATTGGTTTTTGCGTGGAGGGTATAAATGTAATTTCTTATGAACTGTTTTCAGAACATATTATTCATTTTTGTCCACTCACAGTCTTTTATGTTTTCGATACCCTCCAGGTTGTAGCGGTGGGGCTTTTGGTAGAGAGAGACGGAGACATCACACCCGCGATCCACAGTAGATTCTGCGCGCTCTGGGAAGTCTGGTACTTGTGGACGGTTCGTTTTGGAAATCCATTGTCCAGCTTATGTGTTAAATGGAGTTTGGACGTCGGTTTATCCTTCGTGTCACGCGTAAGTTAGACAGGAGCATGACTTAGCCCTTAATCCCGGGGGATTGGGGGTGGGTCGTGTCATTTATGCTTTCCTTAAGAAAATCTTAGGCCGAGTATTTCCGAGGCAATTCTAGATTTTAAGTCAGTAATTCCTCATGTTTCTTCCTCCATCTTCACAAGGTTCCTTCCACTATCATAGAATTTTGTGAATAACATTTCATTGTTTCCATCCACCTAAGAATCACAAGCTGTTTTTGGATTCTGAAAGTGTAACTTTGTTCCATCTACTCAAAACTCTTGTTATTGTTTCGGTTTACTTATAATTCAATACATGTGTTGTCATTTTCTTTCTAAACTTTTGTAAATGTGAATACAATCTCCATGTGTTTTACTTTCTGAATTTCATTTATTTCATAAGTTTTGGTGCTTAACCTTCAATTTAACGCTACGTGTTTATTACTGCTATTCGGTGCACTTAGAATATGATTGAAGAGATTTATATGTTTGACGCGCATTCAAATAAAAAACGTAAGGTGAATCATATTATAGTTGTTTATGACCATTGTTCTGTACATTGATGTTATTGAAAAATTTATGCATGTAATTGAGATGATGAATGTAGGATTTTGTGATTGGTTCAATTTGAGCAAAATGTTAGAGTGTTGGTAAAATTTGTCTTTGAAGAAAGTCTATTGTAGGAGTAGTTTAAATAATATGATTGTTAATTTGGATTTATGTAACGACCCGTCCCAAATCTTTGGGATTAATTAAGAATTAATTGAGGATTAATGAGACTAATCGGGACTTAGTCGAGGATTATCGAACGTTCAAGGTGAAATGACCATTTTGCCCCTAAAAATGGGCAAAATGTTGACTTTTGACCCTGGAGGTCCAATGCACAATGATTGAGGACCATTACATAGATTGAGTCGATACGAGTCCATAGTTAAGCGGCACATCGAGTTCAGACGTTCAACTGAAAAGTTACGGGTCACAGAAGTTTCAGAGTACTATTGCACGATTTACGAGGAATTGGACTTTTGTCTCTTGTGGGCCCCAGTTATTTTGTGTAGGCCTAATGGATTGAGTTGTTTGTTTGAGATTTTGCAAAAATACTTTATTTTTAGTATGTGAGCATCATTCTCACATACCTTGAGTACAAACACAAACACTTACAAATTGAGTGAATTATGAGTGCATATCCTTGTGAGTTGATTCAAACTTGTTTTATTCATGTTGAGATCCATTTCACCAAAGTATTTTCTTTTCAAATCTAGTTGTCATTACTTTTTTTTTTAAAATAAAATTGTTTAAAATAAAGAAAACGTTTTCATGCCTTTATTTATAAAAAAAATGAAAAAAAATTAATTTCAATTTTGTTTAGTCTTAGCATTGTGTTAGTGTAAATTTATACTTGTGAATAAATCTTATACATATGTTAGTTGTGAATATATTTTTTGAATATCATTATTTGTGCATAAAATCATACTTGTATAAATTGTTCATATGCAAATTGTCATATTATACTTGTTTAAATTTGTTCATAAGTTTTTGTTTTCATAAAACTAGTCTCGACTATATGTGAATCACTTGTGCTTCGGAGTTTAGATTTTGATCTTTAATGGAATAGGTGATGTCTCATTTGTTAACTCTCACCTAAACCCTTCATGGACCTAAGAAGCCATGAGGTTGAGGGCGGTGATTATTAACACTTGAGTTATCTTAGAACAAACATGTATTCATCTGGAGTAAGAAATTTTCAAGGATGATGTCTAGGATAAGAGACGATACTCGTAACGGGTTTTGAGTTTAAGAAACGAATATCAATGGAGTTTAAGCCTCAGGATGTCTTAAAATTAGCCCTACGTCTTATGTTTATTCTTTCTAACCTAGTCACCTTTGAACTTGCCCTAATAGTTGAATAAATCTAAGATATTTTCTTGAGCCGCACAAACGTAGAAGTCTTCATCTAAACTTCGAAACTATGTGAATCATATATATCCTTGACTTCTCCAACGTGTAAATATTGTTTCTTATTGCATTTGTAAATTGCCTACCCTCCCTAAGGTTTCATGATGCTCGGATTTCATCACCGCCCCCCTAGAATAAGTGAATCTAGGGAAGTGAGATCAAAAGTGTAGGCCATTATTTCTTGCATTTTCACGTAACTCTTATGTCTTGTGCATGTTTTAAGAATTTATCTTTTATGCATTCACACCATTTTTTCATGTAGGTAGTCATATGTTGCATTAGTTTAGACGTTTTTGGAACTTGTTGATTTACTTGATTTTACCGTGACTCTACTTTGTGCATTCTAAAACTTGTTTATACTTCGTTATTTCTTACTTGTATATATGTTATTTCATACTTGTATATATATTATTTCATACTTGTATATATGATAATTACATTTGTTTATACCTTCTCTTACATTACTTGGCATGCATCTTTAACTAAACTTGCATCTTCATCTTTAACTTGCATCTTTAACTTTAACTTTAACTTGCATAATTGACAAACGTGCATCTCTGACTAATTAACTTGCATCTTGGTCTAGGCTGGATGAACGTTAAATTTCAAGCGCTTGTTGGGAAGTAACCCAATGTGTTTACGAGATGTGAAGAAGTCATCAACACAGATTTGCTATCTTTCAACCCTTCACTCTCTTTTACTTTGTTTATTTTTTTTCTTGCGTTATTTTCATAAATCCTCTGCCTCACTTTGATTTTATGTTCATATACTTTTTACATACTTACATTGAGAACAATGTAGAATTTAATTGTGAAGGAATGATTTACAATTTTAATTGTGCAATGAAATTTCGTGTTAAAAAAAATTGAGTTTTTAAAGCTTTTTTTTTAGTCTTTTTTGTTGTAACTTAATGTTTTTACAAGTCGTAGTATGCCCTTAAACCTGTCGTTGATATAAATGAAGGGAAATGAATACGATATTCCTGAAATATGATCACTGCAACTTGACTTCGTTTGTTAATACTATGTGATTAAGTGTTTATGACTTGTAGATAATGCATGTTAAGCTAGTACATAAACGAGCATGTTAAGATAAATATAAATCATATGAACCTTAAGTCAATAAACTCTCTGATTTTGGAAATGATTAAGGCATTAGGGTTAACACCACATAAGGCATTAGATTTTGTAAATTTTGATTAGTTGAGTTTATCACTAGAATAAGCTTATGATTTTGGTTCATTTGCGCAAGTATGTTTAGCTTTTATCTTGAGATGTTTGTTTGAGATTTTGCAAAAATACTTTATTTCTAGTATGTGAGCATCATTCTCACATACCTTGAGTACAAACACAAACGCTTACAAATTGAGTGAATTATGAGTGCATATCCTTGTGAGTTGATTCAAACTTGTTTTATTCATGTTGATATCCATTTCACCATAGTTTACTCATTATCTTACTTGTTAAAACATTTTGTTACAATTTATTAACTCTTGAATTCCATATGCTTTAATGCCTTATAGTGTAAATCTTTTATACCATATGTATATTAAGGAAATTTTGAGGCAAATGGTTAAGGGCTTAGTTGTTTTAAATTCTTAGTTTAATTTTAGTATTTGCTAGGGACTAGCAAAGTTTAAATGTGGGGGTATTTGATAGGTCTTTATTTGAGCTTTATTTTATACCTTTTATACTTATTTTTTAATGTTAAAATACCAAAAAAATGGAGAAAATAATTTATTTTGTGAGAAATTTGTAGAAATAAATAAAGCTTGGAATTATGAGCATTTTGGCAAAAGAATCGTCCCAATCAGAATTATAATGATGAAATTATGGACAAAATAAGGAAGGCCACCAAAATCTCAAGGAAATTCAGTGGAAGCATACCGAATCCAATCAAGCGCAACCCATTTGCTGCAACCCAACATCCAAATTGCAAATCCAGTCCATCAGCCTAAAGCACGAGGCCCATGTGTGAAACCTAGGCCCGTGGCTCAATCTGACACCTACTAGAGCCCAGCGCAGCCCTTCAGCAGGCGCGGGCCAAATCCATAGCTTCCAGTTTGCCGTACGTTCATCGAATGGCCCTTGCCCCTGTTAGTACCTGATGTGTGAATCCGCCTTACCTATGTCAGCTGCTCCCTGCCGAAAGTAACCTGCTCCTCTACGCAGCCCATATCGAAGTACAACTACCATCTTTAGCAGCTTCCAGCCGAAACCTACTCCTCTACTCCAACCATTTCACCTGCTCCATTTTAGTCCAATTTTCAACTCCATTCAACCCTAAAAATCAGCCTTTTCATCATTTCTTCATGTAATTTTTTATTGTTCTTGTTTTGTATTTTTATTTTTATTTTTTTAGCTTTCATTGAGGCACCTTCTCTATAAATAGAGATGTGATTTTCATTGTTAGGGGTCCCATCTCCTTCTTCTTTTTTATCTCTTTGTAAATATATTTTGAGAGTTTCTTTTTTCCTTTCTTTTACATTTTGTTTCCTAGTTTTTTTTTCTAAGACTTTTTCTTTTTAGATTTTCTTTGTAGACTTTTCTTTTTAATTTCTTTGATTTTCTTTTAGACACAATTTTATACTTTTCTTAAGAAAATCCTAAGCCGAGTATTTTCGAGGCAATTCTAAATTTGAAGTTCGTAATCACTCATGTTTCTTTCTCCATCTTCACAAGGTTCCTTCTGCTGTCAGAGAATTTTGTGAATAAAATTTCATTGTTTCCTTCCACCTAGGAATCACAAGCTGTTCTTGGGATCTGAAAGTGTAACTTTGTTCCATCTACTCAAAACTCTTGTTATTATTTCAATTTACTTATAATTCAATAAATGTGTTAATATTTTCTTTCTATACTTTTGTAAATGTGAATACAATCTCCATGTGTTTTACTTTCTGAATTTCATTTACTTCATACGTTTTGGTGCTTAACTTTCATTTTAACACTACGTGTTTATGACTGTTGTTCAGTGCACTTAGAATATGATTGAAGAGATTTAAATGTTTTACGCTCATTCAAATAAAAAACGTAAGGTGAATCATATTATAGATTTTTATGACCGCTGGTCGGTGCATTTATAGTATTGAAAAATGTATGAATATAATTGAGATGATAAAGGTAGGATTTCGTGATTGGTTTAATTTGAGCAAAATGTTAGAGTGTTGGTAAAATTTGTGTTTTAAGAAAGTCTATTGTAGGAGCATTTTAAATAATGTGATTGTTAATTCGGATTTACTTACGTAAAAGTGTCGATTTTGTCTATAAAACTAATTTATGGTTTGTAAATTCTAATTAGCATGAGCATTCGTATTTTAATTCTTAATTTGTTTTAAAATGTAGTTTCTGCGACAAATCTTTCCAAAACCCCCCAAATCATATAATTTTTTAATTTTTAATGCATTCATTATTTTATTCTTTGATTATTTATTGTTCTTTTTCACTAACCATTATTTAATGTTCCCTAATTTCTTCGGTTAAGAATGATCCATATTTACCAATACTATATCTACACAAAATGGTTTAAATTGTATATACTTGTAGGCCTAAGCACGATTCGATATGGTACGATATTTGTTGATATCGATACCATACCATTAAATTTTCATCGGTTTGGTACGGTTCGATATTTCACAATTTGAAATTGATACCGGATCGTACCATACCGATGAAATTCGGTATGGTTTCGGTTTTGAGCCAAAATGTCACGACCCGCCCTCAATTCCCCGGGATTAAGGGCTAAGTCATGCTCCCGTCTAACTTACGAGTGACACGAAGGCTAAACTGACGTTCAACCTCCGTCTGACATGTAAGTCGGACAAGGGATTCTCGAGCCGACCGTCCTAAGAGCTTCTGGACTTCCCAGAGCGCGCAGACTCTACTGTGAATTGCGTGTGTGATGTCTCCGCCTCTCTCGTTCAACAGCCGGCACCGCAGCAACCTGGAGGGTATCGAAAACACACAAAAAAAAGACTGTGAGTGGACAAAAATAAATAATAAGTTTAGAAAACAGTTCAGGAGAAAACACAATTACATTTATACCCTCCATTTAAAACCAATGCATGCATATCAAACCCCATGTTATAAAACCATTCTATATTCAAGTTATTTAAACCATTTAAGAAAAAACCGAACACATGCCCCTTTCTCAAATCCCGGGCCTCAGCCCAAACCATCAAAAGCTGTATCATTCGGGCATAGCCCAAAACATCTGAAAACGATTATCGAAAACCATCATCATCAAGTTTCAGTAAAATCCAAAGCACATTCGAAATCACATTTCCATCCATCGAACCTGCTGGATCTATCCGAGTCTTTAAACTCCCGAGTCTTTAAACTCAATCCAGGCCTCAATATAATCCGAGTCTTAAACTCCCAAGTCTTTAAACTCAATAGGCCTACGGGGGAAATATCAATATCCGAGTCTTTAAACTCTCAAGTCTTTAAACTCAATCCGGGTCTTTAAACCCAATCCGGGCCTGCCCCCGTCATAATCATATATGGGTCTTTAAACCCAATAACCAGATCCAGCAAATCCAATCCAAAACCGTTTGAAAACCATTTTCCATTTTCGAATTTGAATCTGCAATCTCATCAGGATCCCGAATCCAAACCTAGAACTCATATCTATAACCGTTTTCAAATCCGAGTCAGAAATCATCATTCCATAAGCCGGCATCCGGAATAACCATTCCGAACCCAAACCCAGAAATCTACTTCCAAGTTCCAAATAGAATGTAACGACCCGAACTGAGAATAATAATATTTTAATGTAAAAAGACTATTTTGCCCCTGAAGGGGGGGAAACTTTGACTTTTGACCCGGGAAACAATTTGGACTTTGACCCATGACTATGACGTAGGTCGGGACGTCACGAATCCGTAGACAGGCGGCACGCCGAAATCGGAGTTCGTATGAAGAAGTTATGGTCAAGGAAGCATTTTAGCGGAATTTACGAACCGAGAACAACGGAATAAAATATTAATTTATTACGGGAATCCGTGTCAACCTAATATTTAAATCAAACCAGTGGATTGGTGACAAGTGTCACCCATCCAAGCCTACACTATTCCCATAAAGCAACTTACACTATTTAATCCATTTTATATTATTTATTTTTCCCTCCAATTGTTTCCAGCCTTTGGATTTCTGCTCAAAATGCATCCTAGCCCTTCATTCTCATCTGCTTCCCTTATTCATGCACGATCATCTCTGCCTTTTTCTTACAAACACACACATTCATCCCCCCACAACCCGTGCTTCTTTCTTCTCATTTTCTCTCCAACCAAACACACGAACCAGCAGCCCTCACACCACCAGACGACCACCCACATCACCACCATCATCTGCTCACCATCACCGTGCAGCACCGGCGACAGCCACCCCATTTCCCTGCCCCGAACGACCGTCCAAAAACACGACCCGAAACACCAAGGAAACGGGTCCAAGAAGCAAACCGTGACAACCACACCACCTCGACGCGGGGGAAGCTCCAGTCTGCACCGTGAGGACCCCAGGAGCACAACTGGACGACGGCGAGGGCTACGGCGGCGTGACGGCGGATGTAAGACCCAAAACCCGAAAGCTCCGTTTTGATCCTCTGTTTCGAACCAACGTGTTTTAGTGCTAGGAAATTGATTGTGTGATGTTAGAAATGTCCTAGGGTGAGAGACGAGTTGATCAGGACCGGTTTGGACGACGGAGACGGCGTAGATCGCCGGAGAAGACGATCGGACCTTGGCCGTGAGTTTCAGTGACGAACTGATGAGTTTTCTCCCGTTTTCTTTCTAGTTTGAGGTTGTAGAACCATAGAACAGACCTAGACGACCCTATAGGGATGAACCCCGTCGAAAATGGTGGCCGGAATTGTACGGTTGAATCGGGTCAAGCCGTGGGTCGACGGCGACCCGGTTCCAGTCAAACGGGTCTGACCCGGTACTGTAGCATGATGACGTCATCATGCTGACGTCACTTCTGACGTCATCCTGTCAGATATTGTCAGACCAGGGACCAATCAGAACATGCCACGTGTCACCTGACAAGTGTCAGTGATGACGTCATGCTGACGTCTGCATGACGTCACTGCTGACGTCAGCAGTACTGTAGCAGCGTTGACCCACGCGTTGACCAGGTGCATGGGGGCACGTGTGAACAGTGATTTTGGTGGGGCCGGTACCATTTTCAAGGTTTCGACGATACGGATCCAATGGAGGTGGTTTCGTGTCGATCGGAGATCGTTATGTTAGTCAAAATGGGGTTTGAAGCACCGGGAATAGTGCCCGGGATGTGATTTTGAGGCGGATCTGTTCTAGGGTCTTGGTATTGATGTTATAGGGTCCTTAAGTAACCCTCAGGAATAATAATACAGGTTTATAGAGATCGTTGAGCAGCAAGGACCGAGTGTGAGTGGGCTGTTTGATTTATAAAAGGCTTGCATGCATAAACTGTTTTACTATTTCCACTGATGAGTCTTATGAACTGTTTATATCTGTTATTACAATGTTTTGGGCATGAGACCCGTCTGGATTATATGTGGATTTTGTTTGGGATGTCCGGGGGACATAGGGTAAACTATACTGTTATTGTACTGTACTTTCCTACCTGTGTATATTGTCTCCTCCAAGGAGGGTCGTTGGCCTGGGTGGACCCTGGAGTAGTCACGGGGCTCTGACTGAGTGGAGTTGACCCCCGTTGGGCTGCTTACTCTCAGGAAGGCATGTTTATATACCTCGGGCAGTGACCGGGATACCGGGAGCTGATGTACCTAGAGAGTCTCGGGTGTGAGACCCTGAGTGGCAACGCGTAGCCTTAGAACCGTGACATCATTTGGGTTGGGTTTTACAGTGCACTGATATGTTAGTTTCACCTTTCGATTATTATTGTGGTTTATTTGTTATGATGTCATTATGATATTATGTTTTCACTGCATGCAAGATTTGGAAAACGGAGGGGTAAAACCTTATGATTATTTTATTATTAAATTAATTTCTAAACTGTTATTTTTGGCCCACTCACCCTTGTTTTACTGACCCCTCCAGACCCTGACACGGAAATAGAGGAGGAGGACCCGGAGGAGGAGGCAGAGGTTTAGTTTGCCTAGCTGTGCACCTGTACACCCACTTGTGGGTAGGTTGAGCACCGAATAAATGTACTCTGACTAGTGTGCTCACATGTTGTATTTTACTTTCCCTTGTCTGACAGTATCACTTTAAACACTGTGATTGTACGTTATCTATCTATTTAAGTCTTCGGTTTTTATTTAAGGGTAATTTTGGTATGTTTAGAGTCATTGTCAGACGGGAGCGGGGCACGTCCCCGGGTGGTCCCAGTGGGATTGGGACGGGTCCTGTCATCGAATCCTGAATCGTCATCCGGAACTCCGATTCAAAAACCCGAAATCACGTTCTTAAAACCATTTATCTGAACTGGGCTTCAAGCCCGAAATCATTTTTCCGAAATCCATTTTAAATCTTTGAAATCAAATCGTATTTCAAATCCCGAAGTCAAATCATCGAAACCATAGTCAAATCCCAATATCGATTGAAATCTCGTAAAACACGTAATTCCGTAATTATCTCGAAAACTGTGAAAAATCTTAAATCATCAAGATCATAAATCAAATCATAGGATCACGTATTGAAAACATATAAAAACATATATGCATGCATCATAAGTTAGAAAGCAAAGTCCACTCACAGACCATTGCACTGTTACCTCGATACGCGCGTACTTATGCTTTCCCGGCTAATCCGCTATCACCGGCTTTCCTGAACCTATCCAAATTCCACAATAAGGTCACTAACTACTTCATAAAGCTTCTACTAAAGCCCCATAATGTTCCCGAATTTTTAACTATTTTTAATCGAGGCCTAAAACTTTCGGACATCCCGAAACATATCTAGACGATGTCTGATTGGCTCGAAACTAGCGCCAAAATGTTCGTTACATCGAATACTTTAAAATTCGTGTTGGAACCTCCCTCAAACTCTGTGCCACGCGCCCACATGCTCCGTCCAAAGGGGTTGCGTATGGGCCTCACGCGCCTCAGCATTGTTCATCTTCAACCTTTCGCTGGGCCGGTCTAAACCTGTTTGAACCGGCCCGGTCCAATCGAACCGGTGCAGGCGGTTCAGCCTCCTGAATTGTCTAATCTTTGTCCATTTTTCATCCCGATCCATCCTACATTTATGTCTCTTCATTCCCCACACATCTGTGTTTTTAAAATGCAAAATTGGGGTCTAAATCATACCTTCCTGTTAAGTCGTCAAAACCTCCAAATTCTCACATCCAGTTTCCATGATCCCGACCATCCCGTTCCTTGATTTTTTGCTTGCTAGCTTCGTACCGTCCTTTAAAAACTCATAAAAACCATTAAATCAAATAAAACGAGTTAAATTCAAGGTTGCCATTTTCGGGTAAAAAGTCGAATTTCTTGGAAATTCACTTACCATCCATTCCAAGCTTCATAACCAAGTTCCTTCGATTCCCCAGACCTCTAGTAGCATCATTCATCCATTATAATCAATCAAACCGTCAAGAAATACAATTTGCCATTTCAATTCCCAGGCTTCAAAGCTTCTCGGGTTTTCTTCCTCAAAATGCCATCATAGGCGCCACCGTGACCACCAACTTCATCAGTTCACTATTCTTTTTCACTCTCATTCACATCCCATGACCAATTGATGAAGATCGAATGAATTAAAGGGAAATATTCTCTCAGTCTCCCCTGTTTTCTATTCTACACCGTGCACACACAAATATCAGCCCTGTTTTAAAACAATTGAGGCGGTCGTCCAACCTTCCACAGCCCTCTAGAGCAAGGACAAGTGTCCCAATTCTACTGGGCACAAGTTCTCAGTTAGCCACATGTCCAAACATAGCTGGTCACAGCCAAAAAGACCAAATTGCCCTTGCCCTTGCAATTTACCATTTTGCCCCTCAAGTTCCTAGACCCGTAACTTTATCGTTCGACCTCCAATTAACGCATGCCGCCTGTCATTGTACTCAGGGGATCGAGACCTTCCTAATGGTCCTTGAAGTTCATGAAAATTCCATGTTGTACGAAAATTTAACCAATTGCCCCTTTTTAACGAAATTACCAAAAGACCATCAAACTTCCGAACGTCATAACTTTCTCCTCGAATGTCGGAATCGGACGTGCCACCTGCCTATGAACTCGTGACGTCCCAAACTATATCACAGTCATCGGTCAAAGTCAATTTGACCGCCCGATCGAAAAGTCAACATTTTGCCCAATTCTAGGGGCAAAATCGTCATTTCGTACCGTCCGTCCGAACGCCTCCAACTAATCACCGATTAACTTCACTAATCCGTCATAACAACTAATCTAATCCCGATCCCCGGGACGGGTCGTTACAATTTTTTTTTTGAATTTAGGATTTAGGTGAATGCTAATTAGGAATTATGATTTCTAGTGTAACAAATACTTGGTTAGAAAGTTTTTTTTTGGTTCTACTATTAATGGGGAATTATGATGACAACTCCTTAGGTGACTACTCGTGTTGTTAGTATTTAGATTAAGAAAAATGGTTTCTAATGTAGTTCAACAATACTATTTTCAAGTATGGTAGACAAAATAATTTTAATTAGATAAATTTATTATCATTAGGCCACAAAGAACTCATAATATTTTTTAGTATATGATTGTTATATAAACCAACAAGAAAATAGTTTTAGTTATTTTAAAAAAATAGAAATGCTAATTCGGTTCGGTATCGGTACGAGACGGTTTTCAAAACCTCAAAACTGAAACCGTATCGATCATTACATCGGTTTTACTATTCAGTATTTTTTCGGTTTGATCTGATCTGGAACGATATGATTTCGATTTTTCGGTTCTATATGCCCACCCTAATATACTTGAATTACGTGTTTATTTAAATGTGTAGTTCAAGCGGTATCAAACAACCAAAGCCTAGGGTAGCTTCCCGAACGTCGTTGATTCCGAAAGATGGGACTCAGACGTCCAGAGCTTAGCTCCGTAGATCTTGAATTTGTGAGGCTGTCTACGTAGACAGGATATTTGGCTACCTAAGCCCAAGTTACTTGGTATTGGTTGGTTATTTGGTATTGGTTGGATACTTGATATCAGTTGGTTACTTTGTATCAGTTAGTTGATTGGTATTAGATTGGATGGTCTGAATTATGAATATTGATTGGTCGGTTGATATTGGATTGGTTGATTTGATATAATTGATTGATTTCAATTTTGGTTGTTTACTTTTTATTATATGCATGCATGTTTTAGAAATTGGATTATAGATATTTTGATTTTTCTCGGGAAACGTGTTTTTAAATGTTTATTTTTGTTCACTTACATTTTTCATGTTTTCGATGACCTCCTCAGGTCATTGCATGAAGATTGGAACTGATCGATAAGCATAAGCATGAACAGTAAGGCAGTTCAAGTATCCTTTGTCTGACAAGAATTGTGGGTAGTTTTAGTATTTTGGGCTCGTTGTCAGATAGGAGCAGGATTTGGCGCGATTATCAAAATATTTTAGAAGCAGGTCCTATCAAGTAATGTCCTTTATTTTGGGTCATCTAAAATGTTTTATTATTTATTTCAATTTAAAATTTTGAAATTAGAACGAAATTCATTCCATAAAAAGAGGAGATAACAATTGCTACTTTCTCATTCCTATTTGCTAAATTTTGGGGGTTTTAGATTTCTAAATTAGGGATCTAGAATCCCCAAATATTAAAATTTTAAAGTAGGGAGTGAAATAGGGACTCTATTAGAGCTTTATTTTCATTGAAAATCTGTAAATTAGGTAGAAAAATATATTTTAGGGATTTTATTGGAGATGTTCTAAATCCTCTTTTATATTCATGTGAATATAACTATAGTTTTTAAACCACAACTGATTGGCTTAGTGGTCAGGGTATTTTTGGGCTCAATATGTTTTGACTCATCTTGAATACAATTCTTGCTGATTATTTGACAGGACCCACCCCGATTATCGCCTCGATAATCGGGAAGCATCCTGCTCCCGTCTGACAATCGAACCCAAAAGACCGGAAGACTAGTTAAAATTACAACACACCCATTGTCAGACCAGGGAGATTAAACAAATACATGCGACTGGACGTCAAGTCCACAGTTTCACAGAGCAATATTACAAAACAAATTAAAGAACAAGTCCTACTCTGTGAACTAACTACTCCGCAACGGAAAACGTTATGCCTCCGCCCCTGCCTCGGCGCTTGCCCCCACGCTTGTACCACGACCTGGAGGGAATTTAAAACAATAAGGTGTGAGTGGACCGAAACATAAGTTTAACAGGAAAAACAGTTTTTCCGAAATCGGGTTCGCCCTCCAGTTTTGTAATCCGCATGCATAACCAAATATTCAAAATTGTGTATTAAACTTTTGAAAACTCTTTTTCCGAAACACAAGAAAAACGTTACAAGGATCGTCATAACCCATGTAAAACCATATAATAATACCAGATTCCAGAAACCGTCATTTTGAAACATTATTTGCACAAATCAAGTGAAACATAAATCAATAATCATGATTATGCCGTTGGATCCATCCGAGTCTTTAAACTCAACATTAGGCCTTCCCGGGATATCAACGAGTCTTTAAACTCAAAACACGATTAGTAGGCCTCGGGGGTATCATAATAATCGAGTCTTTGAACTCACGAGTCTTTAAACTCAATTTTCGGGCCCGCCCCCAAAATCAACATACCGGGTCTTTAAACCCAAAACCAGATCCAACCATCAACCGGGTCTTTAAACCCAAAACCGTTTTTAAACATAATAAATCAAGATTCATCACAAATCTTTTTCCAACATTATTCCAAAAACATTTCTCATCGTAACAGGACTCATGCCCGAATTCACACGTAAATTCCAACACATGCAATTTCCAGAAAATTACTTCACAATATGATCAAACATCATAAATCCGAAACATGCATATTCATAACCAGATACTTCATCAAAATTATCACGCATGCATAGGCAAAAACCGAAATCTCGAAATGCGTGAAATACGATAAATATCTCGAAAAACGTGAAAACAGGTAAAACCGATATATCATCTCACCATCATAAAATCATACGTAAACCATGAGATAAATAAGCAAAATAGTCATGCATGCCCAATTTAGAAATCAAAAGTCCACTCACAGTCTTAGGACACGTCAATCGCGTCCCGCGCACTCCTCCGTAGCTTCGGAAGTGTCCGGGCCTGTGAAAACGTACAAGAAGGGTTACAAACACCCCAAAATAACTCGTAGGATTTTTCCTAATTTTGCCGGATTTTTCGGCGAAAATAAACTTAAAGACTTAATCTTCCGGACTCCCGAAATTATCCCGAATGACTCCCGATCGATTCGAACTCTAAAGATAAAATGTTAATTAAACTGTAAGGATTAATTCTCATGTTGACCGTGATCGGAGTTAACGTCACACGCGCCGTCACGCGCCGCCCAAAGTGGCTGCGCGTGAAAGCCACGCGCCAAGCTACAGTACCTTCGTCCTTACCCGAATCAACTGATAAACGGGTCTAATACCCGCGACTCAACCCGACCAGTTCAAGCCCAATTCTCAATCAATTCCTCTCGTTTTTGATTCTATTATCTTCTCTAATCCTTTAATTTTAGGTCTGTATTGAAGATTAACCTCGACTAGTACCCAAACGACCCAACTCAAACTCGAACAGTCGAACAAATCGACATTCTGGAACTCACCCAAACTAACCCCAATCTCAAATTAATTTCACCAGTAGCTTAAGGGGACTTATACGAACACAATGGTACCGTCAATTGGTCTCGCCGTTACCTGGAAGTCGTCGTCCTCAAGCTCGAAAATACTCAGAACCAGGGCACTCCGTTCCTGGCCAATTTGTGGATGTCGTCCTTCGAATTTGACGTGGTTGGTTTCCTCTTGCTCCCAGAAGACTAGAATGGCCCCTAGTTTAGCTCGCAAGTCCCCACAATTTGATCTTCCATTTTTCCTCCACTGGTTTTTCCTTCAAACTGGGACTTGGGTTCCTGGGCAAAACGGCTCCAAACTCAACAACTCCAGCACCGTCGTGATTCTATCACTCCCAGAAGACTCCTTATGTGTTTAGTTTCACCTCAAAGCCCGTAGGATTTGAACTCTGAGTTTCCCCCCGAAAACCCGAAACTGTTTTCTCACCGTCTCTCTCAACCGCAGCCCTCACAATGATGCCCAAATGACCCAACCGAGTCCCCCCTCACTCTCTTACTCTGTCAATCGATTCAAACGGCCAGCACCCGTGGGAGACCAGCTGAGGTTCTCTGAAACTTGCTTCCCACAAACACAGAAACCATGGCCATATTAAACTCAATCCCGTGCCTGCAACCTGCTCACGCCACTCAGTCGTGCTCCCACTACCTCAATTCACATAAACAAACATCTGATCAATCCACTAAAGCCATAAACAATTGAACGCACAAACCCACGGCCGCTGCTCTGTTTTCCACGGTGGTGAACAGTACCCCGTGCGGAAATTACCAAAATGCCCCCAGGGCAAAAATTACCAAAATGCCCTCCAACTTCCGTGACCCGTAACTCGGTCGTCCGACGTCCGTTTCAAGCGTGCCACCTGTCGTTGTACTCGGGGCGTCGAGACGAACATAACGGTCTTCGAGTCAAATGGATATCAATTGTCAAACAAAAAGTCAACAAATCGGCCACACAAACACAGGGGTAAAAACGTCATTTTATTCAATATTTAATAATATTACATTTCCAGAAAGTCCGGGGCGTTACAATCTCCCCCCTTAAGAAATTTCGTCCCGAAATTTCAAGGAAACAAGTAGGGGAACTGTTCTTGCATCTGCGCCTCGGGTTCCCATGTGGCTTCCTCCACATTCTGGTTCCTCCAGAGAACCTTTACCAGAGGAACGGTCTTCCGACGTAGCACTTTCTCCTTTCGATCCAAAATCTGTACCGGTTGTTCCTCGAAGCTCAAATCATCTCGAAGTTCAATGGGCTGATCCTCCAGTACATGAGATGCGTCAAACACATATTTCCGCAACATCGACACATGAAAAACATCGTGGACCCTCGAAAGCTCTGGCGGTAGTGCCAGCTGGTAGGCCACCGGGCCAATCCTCTCGGTAATCTCATAAGGTCCAATATAACGAGGGCTCAACTTTCCTCGCCTGCCGAATCGCACTACACCCTTCCAAGGGGACAATTTCAGAAATACCCGATCTCCGACCGCAAACTCCAGATCTCGAATCCGATGGTCCACATAGCTCTTTTGTCTGTCCTGGGCTGCCTTGAGCCGATCCCTGATGAGTTTGACCTTCTCGGTCGTCAGTTCCACCAATTCGGATTTAGTCAGCCTCCTTTCACCCACGTCCGTCCAACACAACGGAGTTCTGCACTGCCGTCCGTACAAGGCTTCGTACGGAGCCATCCCAATGCTCGCTTGATAGCTGTTGTTGTATGAAAATTCCATCAAGGCTAGATGTGACTCCCAAGTGTCCTGAAATTGCAAAACGCAAGCTCGCATCATATCCTCCAATGTCTGGATGGTCCGCTCAGACTGTCCGTCAGTCTGAGGATGAAATGCAGTACTGAAACGAAGTTTCGTCCCAAATGCTTCCTGCAGACTCTGCCAAAATCGAGAAGTAAATCTTGGGTCTCGGTCAGAAACTATTGATTCCGGAGTACCGTGCAAACGGATGATCTCGTCAATAAACAACTGGGCCAACTGCGTCATCCTGAAGTTCTCTCGCACTGGCAAGAAGTGAGCTGATTTCGTAAGCCTGTCCACAACCACCCAAACTCCATCGTGACCCCTGGGTGTCCTAGGAAGTCCAAACACAAAATCCATCGTCAAGTGATCCCATTTCCATTCCGGAATAGGTAGTCGTTGCAAGGCTCCATAAGGTCGTTGTCTCTCAGCCTTCACTCGCTGGCAAATCAGACACCTGCTGACGAACTCGGCAATCTCCCGTTTCATTCCCGGCCACCAGTAGTGCTCTCGCAAGGTACGATACATCTTGGTCCCACCAGGATGCATCGCGTAGGCCGAACTATGAGCTTCGTCCAAGATCTCTTTCTTCAGTGCCTCAACGTCGGGCACACACAACCGTCCTTCTTTTAGCAAAGCTCCATCCTCCCTGACTGTAAAATCTAGCCGTTCACTGGCTTCCACTTCAATCCGAAGTACACATGAAACAGGATCTTGAGATTGAGCCTCAACGATCCGATCGACCAGAAGTGGTCTCACATGAAAATTAGCCAGCAAGACACCTTGGCCATCCAAACCCAAATCAATGCTATTCTTACGGAGTTCAACCAAAAGTGGTAAATGAACCGTCCGTAGATGTGCTACAGAATGCGTTGACTTCCGGCTTAGAGCATCAGCCACCACATTGGCTTTTCCCGGGTGGTACTCAATCGTGCAATCATAGTCCTTAATTAGCTCTAGCCACCGTCGCTGCCTCACATTCAACTCCTTCTGAGTGAACAAGTACTTCAGGCTCTTGTGGTCCGTAAATATTCTGCAAGTCGCACCATACAGGTGATGTCTCCAAATCTTCAATGCATGCACAACAGCAGCTAACTCCAAATCGTGCGTCGGATAATTGCGCTCATGCGGTTTCAACTGGCGTGAAGCATAAGCGATCACTTTCCCATGCTGCATTAGTACACATCCCAACCCTGTAAGGATGCATCACTGTACACCTCAAATTCCCCACTGTCGTCTGGAAGGGTCAGTATAGGAGCAGACGTCAACCTTTCCTTTAGCTCCCGAAAACTACGCTCACAATCGTCATCCCACTCAAACTTGACTCCCTTCCGCGTCAGTCGCGTCAACGGGGCAGCAATGGTAGAGAAACCCTCTACAAACCTCCTGTAGTAACCAGCCAAACCCAAGAAACTCCTGACTTCAGTGACGGTCCTCGGTTGTTCCCACTTCGCCACTGCCTCAATTTTCTGAGAATCCACACTGATCCCGTCAGTTGAGATCACATGCCCCAAGAAACTCACGCTCGTCAACCAAAACTGACATTTGCTGAGCTTCGCGTACAACTGGTTTTCCCTCAAGGTACCCAGCACCATCCTTAAGTGCTCCTCGTGCGCTTCCGCACTCCTCGAGTAGACCAGGATATCGTCAATGAACACGATGACAAAGTGATCCAAGTAAGGCTGCAACACTCGGTTCATCAAATCCATAAACGCTGCGGGTACGTTGGTCAAGCCAAACGGCATCACAAGGAACTCATAATGACCATAACGGGTCCTAAAGGCTGTCTTGGGTACATCCTCATCCTTAACCCGCAATTGATAATACCCAGAACGTAGATCAATTTTGGAGAAGTACTGCGCTCCTCGCAGCTGATCGAACAAATCATCGATCCGAGGCAACGGGTATTTGTTCCTGACTGTTACTTTATTCAGTTGCCTGTAATCGATGCAAAGTCTCAAACTCCCATCCTTTTTCCTCACAAACAACACCGGAGCTCCCCAGGGGGATACACTCGGTCGTATAAATCCCATCTCAAGTAATTCTTGTAACTTCGCCTTCAGTTCTTTCAACTCGGCTGGTGCCATACGATACGGAGTCTGAGAAATAGGTTGCGTACCTGGAACCAGATCAATAGTGAACTCAACATCTCGATGCGGTGGCAATCCCGGTAGATCCTCCGGAAAGACATCCGGGAACTCCCGTACAATCGGTATGTCCTCCACCCTCAATGGTGCAGCTCGTGAATCCATCACTCGGGCTAAGTATCCCTGGCACCCCTTCCTCAACAACTTACTTGCCTTCAGGGCAGATATCACTCCGACAGGAGTTGCTCGCTGAATTCCCTGAAAAGTGGTTTCCGGTAACCCCGGGCTCCGAAAAGTAACCCTCTTATCGACGCATTCGATAGAGGCATGATGGAGCGTCAACCAATCCATACCCAAGATGACATCAAAGTCATGCAAGTCCAAGAGTATCAAATCTGCCACCAGACCAACATCAACTACCATTACGGGGCACTCCCGCAACACTTGATTCACCACAAACACATCTCCGGTGGGCGTACTCACTCCCATGTCACAGTCCAGTGCGGACACCTCTCTACCCGCCAACAACTCACAGTCTCGTGAAATAAATGAATGAGTAGCTCCGGGATCAATTAAAGCACAAACATCATGTCCAAAGATCGTGAGTGTACCTGTCACAACACCAGGCGCTGCCCTGGCCTCCTGCTGCGTAACAGCAAAACTCGGGCCTGTGGTCCAGCTGCTCGCCCACGGCCCCGGCCCCTCTGTCCATTAGCCGCTCCGGTACCACCTCCGCGAGTGCTCCCTGTCCCAGAAACTGCAGCCGTGCTCCGTCCCTGCTCTGCTCCACCCCGACCTGCGCCACCACCCTGTGGCAAAGATGGACAGTCCCTCCGATAGTGGCCCCGCTCGCCACAGAAGAAACAGATGACACTGGAAGCATCTCGAACAAAACCACCACCCTGCCGTCCCGTGGAAGCAACAGAAGTCGCGCTCGCCTGCGGAGCAGTCTGCGCCCTAGGCGCTCGGAATCCGGAACCCTGATAGTTAACAGGCCTGCCATAACGATCATTGCCTGCAGATGAGGCTCCACCATAACGTCCCTTCTTCGAGGCTCCCTGACCATACGATCCAGAATATGAACGCCCGCGACGTTGTCCACCACCAGAATACTGTGGACGTGTCGGGAGACTAGCCTCAACCCGCACCGCGGCATCAGACAACTCCCTGAGAGTAGCAAAAGCTCCGGCCATCACAATGGCCCGTATCTCACCCCGTAGGCCAAGCTCGAACCTACGGCATTTCTCAGCCTCAGTAGATACAAAGGTAGGAGCAAAACGAGCTAGCATCTGAAATTTCTGTTCGTACTCTGCTACGGACATGCTCCCCTACTGGAGCTGCAGAAACTCGGTCTCCCTAGCATCACGGAATGAACGGGGATAATACTGATCCAGAAACCGCTCACGAAAGGTCTCCCAAGTCACTGTACGGGCATCCCAACCCGACAACTCCAGAGTGTACCACCACTCATAAGCGGATCCATCAAGTAGAAATGTAGCCAACACCACACGCTCCTCAAAAGGACAGTGTATCACAGTAAAAATCCGCTCAATCCGAGAAATCCAACGGTGAGCATCCTCGAGATCCGCTCCACCACTGAATACCGTAGCCCCAAGACGCTGGGCTCGCTCAATCGAAGCGCTCTCGGCATCGCCATTAGGTCGTGGAGGGGGTTCGCGTCGCGGAGGCATGGCCGGTCGTCCTTCTCTGAAAGAGGCATAAGTTAGTACAATAATCAAGGCACACCCGAGAGCCGGACACGAATCGTAAACCTAGGCTCTGATACCAATTGACAGGACCCACCCCAATTATCGCCTCGATAATCGGGAAGCATCCTGCTCCCGTCTGACAATCGAACCCAAAAGACCGGAAGACTAGTTAAAATTACAACACACCCATTGTCAGACCAGGGAGATTAAACAAATACATGCAACTGGACGTCAAGTCCACAGTTTCACAGAGCAATATTACAAAACAAATTAAAGAACAAGTCCTACTCTGTGAACTAACTACTCCGCAACGGAAAACGTTATGCCTCCGCCCCTGCCTCGGCGCTTGCCCCCATGCTTGTACCACGACCTGGAGGGAATTTAAAACAATAAGGTGTGAGTGGACCAAAACATAAGTTTAACAGGAAAAATAGTTTTTCCGAAATCGGGTTCGCCCTCCAGTTTTGTAATCCGCATGCATAACCAAATATTCAAAATTGTGTATTAAACTTTTGAAAACTCTTTTTCCGAAACACAAGAAAAACGTTACAAGGATCGTCATAACCCATGTAAAAACATATAATAATACCAGATTCCAGAAACCGTCATTTTGAAACATTATTTGCACAAATCAAGTGAAACATAAATCAATAATCATGATTATGCCGTTGGATCCATCCGAGTCTTTGAACTCAACATTAGGCCTTCCCGGGATATCAACGAGTCTTTAAACTCAAAACACGATTAGTAGGCCTCGGGGGTATCATAATAATCGAGTCTTTGAACTCACGAGTCTTTAAACTCAATTTTCGGGCCCGCCCCCAAAATCAACATACCGGGTCTTTAAACCCAAAACCAGATCCAACCATCAACCGGGTCTTTAAACCCAAAACCGTTTTTAAACATAATAAATCAAGATTCATCACAAATCTTTTTCCAACATTATTCCAAAAACATTTCTCATCGTAACAGGACTCATGCCCGAATTCACACGTAAATTCCAACACATGCAATTTCCAGAAAATTACTTCACAATATGATCAAACATCATAAATCCGAAACATGCATATTCATAACCAGATACTTCATCAAAATTATCACGCATGCATAGGCAAAAACCGAAATCTCGAAATGCGTGAAATACGATAAATATCTCGAAAAACGTGAAAACAGGTAAAACCGATATATCATCTCACCATCATAAAATCATACGTAAACCATGAGATAAATAAGCAAAATAGTCATGCATGCCCAATTTAGAAATCAAAAGTCCACTCACAGTCTTAGGACACGTCAATCGCGTCCCGCGCGCTCCTCCGTAGCTTCGGAAGTGTCCGGGCCTGTGAAAACGTACAAGAAGGGTTACAAACACCCCAAAATAACTCGTAGGATTTTTCCTAATTTTACCGGATTTTTCGGCGAAAATAAACTTAAAGACTTAATCTTCCGGACTCCCGAAATTATCCCGAATGACTCCCGATCGATTCGAACTCTAAAGATAAAATGTTAATTAAACTGTAAGGATTAATTCTCATGTTGACCGTGATCGGAGTTAACGTCACACGCGCCGTCACGCGCCGCTCAAAGTGGCTGCGCGTGAAAGCCACGCGCCAAGCTACAGTACCTTCGTCCCTACCCGAATCAACTGATAAACGGGTCTAATACCCACGACTCAACCCGACCAGTTCAAGCCCAATTCTCAATCAATTCCTCTCGTTTTTGATTCTATTATCTTCTCTAATCCTTTAATTTTAGGTCTGTATTGAAGATTAACCTCGACTAGTACCCAAACGACCCAACTCAAACTCGAACAGTCGAACAAATCGACATTCTGGAACTCACCCAAACTAACCCCAATCTCAAATTAATTTCACCAGTAGCTTAAGGGGACTTATACGAACACAATGGTACCGTCAATTGGTCTCGCCGTTACCTGGAAGTCGTCGTCCTCAAGCTCGAAAATACTCAGAACCAGGGCACTCCGTTCCTGGCCAATTTGTGGATGTCGTCCTTCGAATTTGACGTGGTTGGTTTCCTCTTGCTCCCAGAAGACTAGAATGGCCCCTAGTTTAGCTCGCAAGTCCCCACAATTTGATCTTCCATTTTTCCTCCACTGGTTTTTCCTTCAAACTGGGACTTGGGTTCCTGGGCAAAACGGCTCCAAACTCAACAACTCCAGCACCGTCGTGATTCTATCACTCCCAGAAGACTCCCTATGTGTTTAGTTTCACCTCAAAGCCCGTAGGATTTGAACTCTGAGTTTCCCCCCGAAAACCCGAAACTGTTTTCTCACCGTCTCTCTCAACCGCAGCCCTCACAATGATGCCCAAATGACCCAACCGAGTCCCCCCTCACTCTCTTACTCTGTCAATCGATTCAAACGGCCAGCACCCGTGGGAGACCAGCTGAGGTTCTCTGAAACTTGCTTCCCACAAACACAGAAACCATGGCCATATTAAACTCAATCCCGTGCCTGCAACCTGCTCACGCCACTCAGTCGTGCTCCCACTACCTCAATTCACATAAACAAACATCTGATCAATCCACTAAAGCCATAAACAATTGAACGCACAAACCCACGGCCGCTGCTCTGTTTTCCACGGTGGTGAACAGTACCCCGTGCGGAAATTACCAAAATGCCCCCAGGGCAAAAATTACCAAAATGCCCTCCAACTTCCGTGACCCGTAACTCGGTCGTCCGACGTTCGTTTCAAGCGTGCCACCTGTCGTTGTACTCGGGGCGTCGAGACGAACATAACGATCTTCGTGTCAAATGGATATCAATTGTCAAACAAAAAGTCAACAAATCGACCACACAAACACAGGGGTAAAAACGTCATTTTATTCAATATTTAATAATATTACATTTCCAGAACGTCCGGGGCGTTACATTATTGGCTCTTAGAAGAATAGACTATCGTGATTGGCCACTAATCAATGATTTTTTTTAAAAAGAATACAACTCTTGTTTACTACCATAAGGTGGTGCTAATGCCCAAATTATCTAAAAGAACATGTATTGAAGTTGACTTGAAAAGATCATGATTCATGTCGAGTTGTGTTAATGAAATGATGCGACATTGTTCGTGTAAGCCCCTTTCATTAATTTGCACCTAGTCACAGAAAATATGTTCGAAAATTAAGATGGATTCCTAACACTTAATCATGATACACATGATGGATGTTCCCCTAATTAAAAGGTTACTAGGCGGAAGAACTAAATAAATTGATATATGCAAAATTTCAAATCTTAGAAAGCTGCTAAAACATGAAAATATTTTTGTTAAAATGATATGTGGGCATGGGATTGCATTAGGCACATTGGTATCGACTTAACCATTTTCGAGAGCCGAATTTAATTGAAACCTTCTGCATAGTTTATGAAGATTGTTAAACTCAACCAAATTCGTTTCTTCATTGCAAATGACCCTACTTCTGCAATGTGTGGTTTGATAGAAGAATTTGTGAACCATTTTTCGATTTTGTTGTGAATTTAAAATTTGGGAGCTGGTTGTTGAAGGATATTCAATAACCCTTATTTATGCCATCAACAAGAAGGGGAATGCTTTTTGGCGTATTCCACGATTGTAAACATCATTAACAAGATTCAGATGAAGTTCATAATTATTTAATTTTTTTTTTTTTGGTGATAAGGAGGAGAAAAACAAACCCAAGAAACGCAACTAGACCACCTCCCTAGGGAGGCTCAAACCATGGACATCGTACCGATGAAGAAAAACAGCAGCAGCATGAGGTTGCTCAAACCGATGCATCCCTATCTCCATATTCAATCCGAAACCAGCCAAAAAAAAGCCACTCGATTACCTTCCATATAAACATGCATCACATGACAACTCCAATCTCTGCTCACTAAATTCTGACAAGCAACCAACAAGTTGTTCAAAGGATGAGTCTCGGGCACATGATGGGTGACAAGGTGAACAGCAGCCTCCGAGTTAGACTCGAGAAGAATCGATCTTTCCCCCATCTCCCAAGCAAACTGCAGCCCTTGGAAAATACCCCATACTTCCACATCAAGAATCTTCCCAATGCCAATGATCAAAGAGAAACCACGAATCCAGGCTCCCTCGGAATTTCGAAACACACCTCCAGCTACAATGCAGCCTTCCGCACCCCTACATCACCCATCGATGTTAATCTTAGTGACTCCCAAATGGGGTTTCGTCTAATCAATCTCAACCAAATGACGCGTCAGTTTGCTTGAGTTGCGCCTATTAGAAAGGTGCCATTCCTCAGCCGTCCTCAAAATCATCATTTTAGGATGCACAGGAAATTGAAAATCAGCCTAAAAAATTCTTTTATTTCTCAATTTCCATAAAAACCAGCAGCAAAAACTGAAGACAGTAGACCACTTAACCGCAAGACTACCAGCAGCATCATTCTTCAGATTTCTAAGAAGCCATTGTTGAATGTCCCCATCCCAACTATCAACCACCCGCTCAGGAACTCCCATCACACTCCACACGCATTTCGCAACACTATAGTCCCTGAGGACGTGAATAGAAATCTTAGAGACTTCCCCATAAGTAGAGCATAAATCAACATCAGCAATGTGTCTTTGCACCCTATTAGCATTTTTCAATAACCGATCTTGGATAGCCAGCCAAAAGAAGAACCTAATTTTAGAAGGACATGTAGACTTCCAGACATCAACCCAAGGAACATTAGGTCAAGCAAACCCATGAACAAGCCGCTCATAGGCAGATTTGACAGAAAAACCTCCTTGAGTCGTGTGCATCCAGATGATACGATCCTCCCCACACCCTTGCAGCCCCACAAGAATAGCAAGGATAAGAGCAATCAGATTCTCAAGTAAGTCCAACCTGAGTTTTCTCAGATTCCAACCGTTGCAATCAATAAAGTCCCCAACAGACTCGATACTATCAGGGGGACAGAAGACCTTCATAATTAACAAGAGGGCCCTCCTCACTCCAACAAGCATGCCAAAAGTCAATTGTTTGCCCATTGCTAATACGCCATCTTACTCCCTTACTAACAAGAACCGTTGAAGGCATACTCACACGTGGGAGGGTCTCACCAAGTGTAATAGTCACATCCACCTGAAGATATCTCGAAGCCAAGGCATTAACCCATAGGCTTCCCGGGTTCTGTAGCATACGCCACCCAATCTTAGCAAGTAACGCTTGATTCATAAGAGCAGATTGCTTGATACCAAGCCCACCCTTCGCTTTTGGTCTCACCACCTTATCCCACCCAAGCAGATGAAATTTCTTCTTATCATCACTGCTGCCCCACAAAAAATTCTTATTAATTCGGTCTAATTCAACACAAACACTTGCCGGGAGCTTCACTGTTTGCATAATGTAAATAGGGAGAGTAGCTGTGACTGATTGGATAAGTATAGTCCTTCCTCCCATGTTAAAGAGTTTACTCTTCCATGTGGCCAAACGTTGTTGAGTCTTATCAACTAGGCTCTAATAAGTATTTTTTGTAATCCGTTTATGAATTAAACGAACACCTAAATACCGACCAAGGTCCCTCGTTAAAGGAGACCCACAAATATCATTGATCCAGCTTCAAGCCTCCGACCGACATTAGGGGAGCAGAAAATGCAGGATTTTTCATAACTAATCTCTTGACCGGAAGCCTGGCAGAAAACATCTAGGCACTCCTTAAGAACCCTGGCTTGAGAGACACTAGCTTCAGCAAATAAAATCAAATCATCGGCAAAACACAAGTGAGAAACTTTCGACCCATTCCGAGACACACTCACCGGCTTCCACTTATTCTCATTCACCGCATTGGTAATTAGATATGACAGTTTCTCCAAACACAACACAAAAAGATACGGGGAAAGAGGATCCCCCTACCGCAACACCCTTTCAAGAGTGAAAGACTCAATAAACTCACCATTCACCAGAACTTGCGAGGTGACAGAAGACACACATTGCATAATCAACCTATTCATAGTATCTGGGAACCCCGCTTCATTTAACACATTCTTAAAAAAAACCCAACTGATTCGATCATAAGCCTTAGAAAGGTCAATCTTCTAAGAAATGAAACCTTTCTTTCCCTTAGACCGTCGAAAACTATGCAATAATTCTTGAGCCAAAATAATATTGTCTGTAATATGCTTTCCAGGGATAAAACTGACTTGATTCGGGGAAATAAGGTGTTGGAGAGCAGGACGAAGCTTACCAACCAAAATTTTGGAAACGACTTTATACACTGTATTGCAAAGACTAATCGGTCGTAGCTGCATGACCGTAGTAGGGTTAGAAACCTTAGGGATGAGCGTGATGATCGT
This sequence comes from Prinsepia uniflora, assembly GCA_032719365.1. Lineage (NCBI taxonomy): Eukaryota > Viridiplantae > Streptophyta > Magnoliopsida > Rosales > Rosaceae > Prinsepia > Prinsepia uniflora. Next base: position 43,882,310 of record CM064874.1, on the reverse strand, counting down.
ACTATTACACTCAGCACTGAAACCACTCCCAAAAATCCCCTTCACCATCTTACAAACATCAGCCCCACACACCTCCCAACACTGCTGGTAGAAGCAAGCAGGAAACCCATCCAGCCCGGGAGCTTTATAAGGTCCTATATAAAACATCATGTTCTTAATTTCTTGATCATGCACAACCAAATTCAGACTATTACGAATCTCGCCTGGAAGATGGGGGAATAAGCATGGAAGGGAAACATACTCCACCCTTTTAGGTTAGAAACTCAGAACGCTTCCTACATGTGCTATTCAATCTTGAAAGTTTGATCTTATTAGTGGTGGCTGCCCTAGGGGCTTTGTCTACGAAACACACCATATTCTTAATGATTGTGTGTAGTTTCTAAGGGAATTTTATTCTTGAAAAGATCAAGTATTTTTTTACTCTCTCTAGAAAACTATCTTCGCCTTATCTCTTGAATTGTCTCCTTCTTCGAAACTCTAGCCATCGGTCCCCTCCTAGGGTTGACGACACCACTTTTCTTTCTCTTCCCTTTTTCCCCCTTTTCTCTCTCTTTCTTCACTCCTTCTCCATTTCTTCTCTCTGTTTGTTCCTCTATCTGCTTGGATTCAGCTTCGCTGGTTGTCCATGCATGGTGGTTGTGTTAAGAGGAGGCGTTAGGTGCCTTCTATTGTGGTGGCTAATCGACCAGCTTTCTGTTGATCTCTTTCTTGATATCTGCTTTGGGGTTGACGTATGTGGGAGATCCAGAGTGGGCTCGTTCTGTTGCGACGGTGGTCCTGCTTCAACGACAGTGAGTCCTTCCACCATTTCGGTGCAATGATGAAGGTAGAGAGTAGGCTGCAACATTGGTTATGCTGATGACCATGGTGACGACAACTATGTCGGCAACTGTGACTGTGGACTTCTCCGCCCATATCGACGATGCTGATATGGTGGAGTTAGGGTTATTATGTTCAATGTGTGTGGTATCTGTCACGACCCGGCCCATCTAACACAATATTGTCCGCTTTGGGCCCAGCCCTCACGGTTTTATTTTCGGGAGCTCACGTGCAACTTCCCAGTAGGTCACCCATCATGGGATTGCACCAGCCTCAACTCGCTTAACTTTGGGGTTCCAATCCCCCCCAAATCCACTGAGCTCCCAAAAGGCCTTGTGTTAGATAGATACGTGCCCACACATATAAGGTACTTCACCTTTCCCTCTCCGAGCGATGTGGGATCGTTCACCGATCTTACCTTTCCAAGCTCACGGGTCTTGCTCACCGATCTTGCTTCTCAAGCGCATGGGTCTTGCTCACCGTTCTTGCTTCCAAGACCGGGTTTTACAATCCACCCCCCTTGGGGCCCAGCGTCCTCGCTGCACACTTCCGGTCAGGGTTCGGCTCTGATACCATTCTGTCACGACCCGTCCCTTCTAACACAATATTGTCCACTTTGGGCCCAGCCCTCACGGTTTTGTTTTCGGGAGCTCACGTGCAACTTCCCAGTAGGTCACCCATCATGGGATTGCACCAGCCTCAACTTGCTTAACTTTGGGGTTCTAATCCTCCCCAAAGCCACCAAGCACCCAAAAGGCCTTGTGTTAGATAGATACGTGCCCACACATATAAAGTACTTCACCTTTCCCTCCCCGAGCGATGTGGGATCGTTCACCGATCTTACCTTTCCAAGCTCACGGGTCTTACTTCTCAAGCTCACGAGTCTTGCTCATCGTTCTTGCTTCCAAGACCAGGTCTTACAGTATCCATGTTACTGGTTGGGTTCAGGTAGATTAGGTTTGGGGATTTTGTTTGGTCTAAGCCTTTATTTTGGGCTGGGCCTTGTTTAGTTTAGGTTCTAGTCTCTTGTTTGTGCTTGCGATTTTGGGTTTGAACTATTTTTTGGATTATAGTTATTATTTGATCCAAGTTAAACCTAGTACTTTTGTTTATGAGTTTATTTGTGAGTATTTCTTAAATTTATTACTTAGGAATGAGACTTGTAAACTTGTACTCGTATATTTGTTTGAATGATACTACTTAGCTATTAAAACGAAAACATCTACCCTTAAATTAATTGCATGATTGATATAAGACACTTGAAATCACTTTTCATCTCTAATGGACGAACGCTTTTCCTATTAATAGCAAATTTCATACCATCCAGGAGAGCTTACTCTTTTTTTTTTTTTTTTTTCTTCCTGAAAAGGAGAGCTTACTCTTGAGTGATGAGAAAATTATTAGATCATGGTATATAACTCTTTGCTTGTATTAAAAATATATCAAAATAAATAACTCTTTCCTCAAAAGGGAAGAAAGGAAAATAGACAAAACAGAAATCATAGTGTTCCCCTTTGTTTCATGCGGTCGTGGCAATTTGTGAATGGTTCATTGACCATAATAGTCAGTGGTTGACTACTCAGCTAGAAATAAATAAAATTACCAAATAGTAATTTAAATGAAAAAGAAAAAGAAAAAAAAGAGCTGGCAACGCCACTGTCCCGTCGACTACCGGCTCAATCAATCACTTTCGACGCATCACTTACTCAGATTCTCTCTCTCTCTCTCTCTCTCTTCCCCCTCTATTTCTCACTCTAAGCTCTCTCACCGTCTCCGATCAAAAAAAAAAAGGCTCTCTCACTGTCACTGTCACAGTCACTGTCACTATTTCTCCCGCTTTTTCGGTCTCTTTCCGCAGAGCCCGAATTTTTCTCCCATACAAACACAGAGCCTCGAAGTAAACGAGCCGAGAATATTGGAAATCACCAAAATTGCCACACGTTTTTTGGCCACATTGACTCCTCCTTTAGGGATAAGCTTGTTCCACGCTGTTTCGCCGCCTTTCTTTTTCTTTTTCTCTTCTTCGAGCTCGACGCCGAGCTGCGTGGCCTCAGCAAAATGAACTTCAATTCGATCAGTGATCTCCGTGAACCAGTTTAACCAACGGCTCTGATTGAGACTCTGCGTCGGATACTGAAATAGAGTTCAGGAGTTATCGAGGGAGGCAATGGGAGGTGCGGTGGGTGCAATGGAGGTTAGGGTTTCGGAAGGGAAAGGGGGATTGAATCGTTGAAGTTGCGTATGGAGAGGATGACTGCGGATCAGGCAAAGGCGGGCCCACTCGAAAGGGACATTGACTTGGTGAGTTTATATTCGTTATGGAATTTATTTATTTTTTGTTTATTTGTTTTAAATTTAATTTATTTGAAGTTGAAAGCGAAGATGATCAGTGAATAAGAAGCTTCGTTGATAATTATTATTTAATTTTAATTCGTGGATTTGATTATTGTTATGTTTTCTTTTCTCCTTTTGGGTTATGTTTGTTGAAATTGCAAGGCCTTATAGTTGAAAAGCTTGGTAGTGTTGAATCTGTTGATGGGGGATGCAACACAATAAACTTAACATAATTGATAATCTTATAATCACTGTTTATCGTCAAGATAATTTTCTGTGCCATTTACTGTTGGTTTGTCTTAGTGAATACTAAGAAGTTGTATATCCACTGATGACGAGTTAACTCAATTGTTTTGTGTTTACATTGCCCTATTACTCGTAGCATTCATTGTATCGATTATTTCCTATGCGTATGTGCACATGTTTGTGGGTGCGGGCTCCTGTTAGACAGGGAACAAGAGATTAAGAAAAAAGTAGTTTAATGTTGCAACGATTTTGCCAGGGATATTGCTCATGGTTTATAGTTGATGAACTTAGGAGGTATAGCTTGATTCCCTAATAAAACTGTACTTGTGAAATATCTGTGTACATATGAAAAAAGGAAAGGCCTCACAGATGCTCAAATAGAAGTGGATTATTTCATAAGGAAATGAAGTGACGTAAACTTATATAAATGTACAAAAACTGCCTTGGCAAAAAGGAAGAATGAACTTTCTCACATGGGCTAAATATCTTAGTGCTCACGTATTTAGCTGGTGTTCTTGTAATCAACAGTATACTGCATGTCTTTATCCCCCAGTGTTCTAGGGTACCATTAATATAGCCCCTTCCCATATAATTACCAGTTTGAAGACCTTGTGTAGTTTGGCCTAATTCATGTTCTCTGTGCATTGAAAAGCAGGCCATCACTGCTCTGAAAAAAGGGGCACAATTACTCAAGTATGGGCGCAGAGGCAAACCCAAATTTTGTCCGTTCAGACTGTCCAATGTATGTTCAGTTGTATTTGAAAAAAATGAACATTATTATATTGATTTTTTCACGTTTACTTTTCTCAATTGCATATTGTTCTTTCTGTTGAATTTTTCAAATGTAAATTTGAGTTTTCATCAATGGATACTTTTGGTTCATGCGGATTATGATTAGTGCTTAGTCATCAATGTTTTTCTTCACTCAGTTTATGTTACAACTATAAGGTATGTCAGAAGGGATCTTTGGTGAAATATTTGATATCTATATCCATATATACATACATATGTTTAAATTGTCTCTTGTTAGGCTGTGTCTTTCATATTCCAGCAATAGTTGCAGTAATTTGGAGAGATGCAGATACATAAGAAACTGGTGCTCTTATATTGACATGTCTATGTTGGGTTGGTTTTAATTCATACTCTGAAAAGGTTTTCGTCACTAGCAATATCAAAAAACTCTTATGTGTGCTGCTTATATGCTACTGAAAGTAACACAAAAGAAGTATGAAGGTAATGACGAAACAATGAGGATTTTTGTCCGCCAAAGCAAAAATCACAAAAACAAATATCTTGGAGAGAGTTGGTATTGGTCCAATCAGAGGGTGAACGCAGTGAGGAACATCCTCTTCATACTGCTCAGTGTTCACATGCTGCTATATGATGCTGCGTTAGTTGAATTTAGGATTCTGTCCTGATGTTTTGTGGTCCTAGATAATGTTTGGATGCTTTCACATTCTATATCTGGTCAACTTGATGTTACAGTGTTTCTATATGTGAAGTTCGTTGTTCTTAGCTACATGGCCTTAAAAGATTCTCGTTACATTTATGTTTACTTTCTCGAGCTTGAAGGGATCTGAAATCATACTTTGTATGAGTAGTTTATTATGGTTTCTCGTGATCTAGTGGAAAAAGAAATTGTTGCTGTGAGTTTCCATTTTTTTTTATTGATATTTTGACTGTTTTTCCATGTTACTTCTTTCAGGATGAATCTGTTCTAATATGGTACTCAGGGAAGGAGGAGAAATATGTTAAACTAAGTTACGTCTCTAGAATCATACCTGGTCAGCGCACTGTAAGTTTTTCATTTTGAGACCTCCTACAGCTCCTAAATTGTATATTCTTCTATGAATTTTCCAGTAATACATGACAAGAACATATCAATAACATTTGACAGTTTCACACCTGATACTTTTAGGTTTGTGAAATCGACTAAGTTAAGAACCATGCCTATAGTACTAAGTGTGGTTTGCAAAAAATTGAGCTTTTATGTTTCTTACACACTAAATTACACCTGGGTTTGGAAAAAGGCTCAGAAAAAACCTCCATGGTATATTTCCTTATTATTATTCTCGAAATCCTCAAAGAAGCAAAAGAAAAGTGGATTATATTCTATAATTGAGTGGCTCTAGATAACCTGGAAAGGAGGAAATAGGTTTATCAAGTTTTTAGAATATTTCTTGGATGAATGTTGGATAAGTTATAATTTTTAACTGCATATGAAGTATTTATTTCTCAAAACATTGTTGCCTGCATCAGTACATATCAACTATGGAAAGCTCTTGCTGGAAACCTGTGCATCTTTTTTATTAGAGAAACATAATCATCATTTGGAGTTATCATCATCTTTGATAGTTTGGTATGGTGTGATGTATGTGGTTGTTTGCCTGTGTCTGTACTATCATATATTGTTGCATGGTAGGCTTTGGTTTAGTATTTGTACAGTTCGGGAAAGGGGCCTTGCACCTTGGCATGTGTGAGAAAGCGGGAGGGTAAGCTGGTGTTTTCACTTGGAACTAAGCTTAGACCTTAAAATTTGCTTGGCTAATTCATAACTTGTAATTGTGATGCCTCCAACAGTGTACAGTTCTGAATTTGTTCTTAAGCCGTCTTACTTTGTACAATGTTTGACAAGGACTTTTAATGTTGTAATACTATGTTTATTTCGGGGTCTCGTTTATTTCTCAGTTATGACTATAACATAACATTCTTTAATTTGATATTATGGCAGCAAACCTTTCAGAGGTATCCTCGGCCAGAGAAGGAGTATCAGTCATTTTCTCTTATATACAATGAAAGGTCTTTGGATTTGGTAAGCATCTTTGTTCTGGTTTGCCATACCTCGTTCTTGGATATGGTTTTCCACGCTCAGTTAGTGTTCTTTAAATTTATGAAGGACGTACTAGCGTCTGGATTTTTTTTAAGTGTTGTATTACAAGTGAAACATGCTTTCACTTTTTCTGTCCAATCTATTTCTTTGGGTCAGAATCTGTTTCATTATTTACATTTGACGTCTCTGTTTATAACTTTTGTGTATTGCACCCCTTTTGTTTTCTTCCATAATTTTCATTTACTTTGTTTGCATTAATAAATGTCATTTGCTTATACCAGATATGCAAGGATAAAGATGAAGCCGAAGTTTGGTTTACTGGTCTAAAGGCATTAATATCACGCGGCCATCATCAAAAGGGGAGGACAGAAACAAGAAGTGGAGTGACATCTGAAGCAAATAGCCCAAGGTCGCACACCCAAAGAAGTTCCCCTTTGAGCTCACCTTTTTGTAGCGGTCATAGTTCGCAGAAGGTGTTCTATTTTTCTCTCTTGTTAATGGCGTGCATGAAACTGTAATATGCAAGTAAATTCCCTTCTTGTCACTAATGCAGGACGGGGTGGAACCCATTCATCTTCATGCTACATTCGAAAGCCCTCCTAAAATTGGTCTGGAGAAGGCTTTATCAGATGTCATGTTATATGCGCTGCCTCCAAAAATTCCCTTTCCTTCGGATGCAACTTGTGGCTCAGTCCAGTCTCTATCATCAGGAGGCTCAGATGGAGTGAATGGGCGAATAAGGGGTGCAAGTGGGGATGCTTTTAGAGTAAGTTTATCAAGTGCTGTTAGCTCATCCAGTCAAGGCTCTGGTCATGATGATGGTGATGCTTTAGGGGATGTTTTCATATGGGGGGAAGGTGTTGGAGATTGCTTTCTTGGTGGAGGATCAAATAGAGTTGGAAGTTCTTCTAGTGGTAAAATGGACTCTTCTGTGCCTAAAGTCTTGGAATCTGTTGTAGTACTTGATGTTCAAAGTATAGCTTGTGGTGGACGGCATGCTGCTTTTGTAACCAAGCAAGGAGAGGTATTCTCTTGGGGTGAAGAATTAGGAGGCAGGCTTGGACATGGTGTGGATGCTGATGTTTCACATCCAAAGCTCATAGATGCTCTAAAAAATATCAATATTGAATTTTTAGCATGCGGGGAATACCATACTTGTGCTGTAACACTTTCTGGTGATATGTACACATGGGGTGGTGGTGCCTGCAACTTTGCGCTCCTTGGGCATGAGTTTCAATCAAGTCAATGGGTCCCAAAAAAACTAAGTGGACCTTTAGAGGGAATTCATGTCTCATCAGTTTCATGTGGCCCGTGGCACACTGCTGTTGTGACCTCTGCTGGACAATTGTTTACCTTTGGAGACGGAACTTTTGGTGTTTTAGGTCATGGGAATAGAAAGAGTACTTCTGTGCCCAGGGAGGTTGAGTCCCTTAAAGGCCTCCGCACTGTGCGAGTAGCTTGTGGTGTTTGGCACACGGCAGCAGTAATTGAAGTTATGGTTGGGTCATCAAGTTCCAGCAACTGTTCTTCTGGAAAGCTTTTTACATGGGGAGATGGAGATAAAGGTCGACTTGGACATGGTGATAAGGAAGCAAGACTTGTGCCCACTTGTGTTGCAGCTTTGGTTGAACCTAACTTCTGTAAAGTTGCCTGCGGACAATGTCTGACTGTTGCACTTACAACTACAGGCCATGTTTACACGATGGGAAGCCCTCTTTTTGGTCAATTAGGGGTCCCTCAAGCTGATGGGAAACTTCCATGCCGTGTTGAGGGAAAGCTAATGAAGAGTTTTGTTGAAGAAATTGCTTGTGGTGCTTATCATGTTGCAGTTTTAACTTCTAGAACCGAAGTTTACACTTGGGGAAAGGGTGAAAATGGTCGATTAGGTCTTGGGGATACAGCAGATAAATTTTCACCAACATTGGTTGAAGCTTTGAGAGACAAACAAGTCAAGAGTATTGTTTGTGGCACTAACTTCACTGCAGCTATCTGTCTTCATAAATGGGTCTCAGGCGTTGATCAATCAATCTGCTCTGGCTGTCGCCTTCCATTTAATTTTAAACGAAAAAAGCACAATTGTTATAATTGTGGACTTGTGTTATGCCATTCATGCAGCAGCAAAAAGTGTCTTCAAGCTTCCATGGCACCACACCCAAATAAACCTTATCGTGTCTGTGATAGCTGTTTTGACAAACTTAGGAAGGCCACTGAAAGTAACTCTTCATCTGGGTCTGCGTTTAGTAGAAGAGGAAGTATGAATCAGGGATTCAGTGAACTGATTGAAAAAAATGTTAAAGAAATGGAAAGCGGATCTTACAAAAGAAACAAGAAACTGGATTTTAGCAGTAATTGCGTTACGCCCATTCCAAATGGAGTTGCTGAGCGACATGCAGTAAATGGGACTAAATCATTCAACCCAGTGTTTGGAGCATCCAAAAAGTTTTTCTCAGCTTCGCTTCCTGGATCCAGAATGGCCTCGCGTGCAACATCCCCAACATCCAGGCGATCCAGTCCACCTCGTTCCACAACACCAACCCCAGCTCTTTCAGGTCTTACTTTCCCAAAAATTGTGGATGATCCTAAACGAACAAATGACACTCTGAGTGAAGAAGTTCTTAAATTAAGAGCTCAGGTATATTGATTTTCTTTCTTTAATGTCATTAATTGTTTAAGAATTTCCTTTTCTGTCCACTACATAGATTTTCCCTGCATTCTGGTAAAATAAATTTCACTTTTGCTGAGGATAACTTGTCTGGAAGTTCAGGTAGCCATTTGATTTTGTATGAAATATATCTTTCCTATTCTGCTGATTATAGCTTGTGCGCATGATGACTTTGAGCATCAAGGTTGTAGATCATTTTATTTGCTGGGAATAGATTAATGCATGTGTTTTTATTTATTTTTTCTTTTCACCATTGTTCTTATAGGAAATTATTGTCCTTTTCTATATTTGCTGATTTGGTATGTGTTTTTATATGATGTCCAATCTAACAGTTAGATTATACTACCATATTTTGTGGATAGCTGTAATTATCTGACCAGATGCTAATTGTTCTTTTCCTCGTTTTCATGTATAATGTGATTGTAACTTTGAAAATCATATGGGTACAATTATTAATGTTAACTCTGATGTCACTGTAAAAGTGCTGGAAAGAAAAGAATATACGCAAATTTACAGTTTTAAAACCATCCATGATTTTAATTCCGTTCTTCTTGCCTTTGCAGTGCATAATTACTCTGTTCGGTTTCTAACTTTCTGCTTTTCAACTAATCAATCTTTTGATATAGGTTGAAGATCTTACTCGTAAAGCTCAACTTCAGGACGTTGAGCTGGAAAGAACTACACAACAGTTGAAGGAGGCTCTCACAGTTGCAGGGGAAGAAACTACAAAATGCAAAGCTGCAAAGGAAGTAATTAAGTCGCTCACTGCCCAGGTAAGTTTCATGCTCAGGTTTGTTGTGTTATGCAGGAGGAAGGACACATTCTGTATTTAAAAATTTAGTGTTTGAAACAAAATCGGTATTGTGGTCAAGTGCCTACTGAAATTAAAAAGTATGATGATGTCAAGGCCTTTAAAATCATCAACCTTATTTGGGTGCAAGTTTATAAAAACAGTCATTTTAATGTTAATATTGTGGAATATAACAAGAAACAAACTTTTAGCTTATTTGAGGGGTACCTCCATGAAATATCAAGCCTTATTCCTTGTTTTATTTTAGTTGAAGGAGATGGCTGAAAGCTTACCGATTGGAGCAACAAGAAACAATGATATTCACCCATCAGACTCTTTTAGTCCCACTCATGAAGTTTCTTCTGCAGCCATTGAGAAAGGAAGCAGTCCATCGATTTTCCATGAATCATATTCTATTGTATCAAACAGCTTGACGATTTCTGATATGCCAAGGACCGGCACTAACCATACTTCAAATCATTCTGAAATGGCACATTCGGAACCAACAAGTAGGCATAAGAACAGAGGGACAAAAACTGAAACAGCACACGGGGACGAATGGGTTGAGCAAGATGAACCTGGCGTGTATATAACCCTTGTTTCCTTACCTGGAGGAGTCAAAGATCTCAAACGTGTCCGCTTCAGGTACGTCTCTTTCCCCCATTATTACTTCCTGCACCAAAATTTTGTGTTCCAAATTCTACTTTGACCTACAGCTACACTAATAATTGTGTCAACTCAATTGTACTAACTCTGAAGTGCCTCCATTTCCATTCTGTCAGTCGGAAGCGTTTCAGTGAGAAACAAGCGGAACAGTGGTGGGCGGCAAATAGGGGTAGAGTTTATCAACAGTACAATGTTCCGGTGGTTGAAAAATCCAGTATTCCAACGGGGAGAGAAGGGTTAGCTCATTAAGGTGAGTGATATAAGTGGAAAGAAAGGAGTCATGGGTGGAAGAGAATGATAGCTCACTGACTGACCCTTTAGTTTTCGTTTTAAGGCGCTAGGTCATGTGGTAATTTCCTCTACCCTTGAATTTTGTGTTTATCCCTTATTCTTTTCCCCTTAAATGTATTGCTTTTCTTTTTCGTTTTCCGGAATTTTTTTAATTTTTTTTTAATCAATTTTTTTTTTTATCCAGAGGGAGGTGGTAAGAATAGGTAAAGGATATGTAAATTCTCTTCTTTGTAACTAGGTTCCTGGATTTAAACTCAGAATAGCTTTCCTTGTAAATCCATACTCAAACGACTATTTACATAAAATTCGAATACAACTGGACACGTGTCACCAATTATTCTTTGGTACTCTGGCTGGCAACCATGAATCAAAGTGCGAAAATTTTCTGATCTAACGTGTCCTTTTTTGGTCGGATTTCTGATTTCCCAGCAACTCTTGTATTTCTTCTTTCTTTTGCTTTATTTTTTGGCATTGCGATATTATATATATATATATATATATTATATTATATATATACTTCTACTAAAAGAGAAGTTGGAAAATCACCTAGATCTACAAATATTTTTCTCTTTTGCCCCCCTTTTTTTCCTTTTCCTTTATATTTTTTTCTTTTCCTTTATATTTTTTTTTCTTTTCCTTTATTTTATTTTTTTCCCTTTTCGTTTATACATATCAAAATATTTTTTCCCCTTTTTTTTCCTTTTCCTTTATTTTTCTTCCTTTTCTTATATATATATTTTTTTCTTTTCCTTTATAATTTTTTTTTCTCAATTCAACAATCCCGTGGCAACGCGCGGATCTAATTGCTAGTATATACTGAAAGAGAACTGAAAAAATCACTATAAATCTACAGTGTTTTTCCAATTTTTCCTTTTCTTTTTTTTCCTTTTCCTTTATATTGCTTTTTCCTTTTCCTCCTTCATTTATTTTATTTTATTTCCTTTTGCTTTATATTTTTTTTCTTTTCTTTTATACATATCAAATTTTTTTTCCTTTATTTTATTTATTTTTTTCCTTTTCCTATATGCATATAAAAAAATATAAAAGAGAAAAAAAAATATTGTTCCCCTACAGTGTTTTATCGGTTTTGTTTTTTTCCCTTTTCTTTATAGATATAAAAAAATCACTGCGTATTTATGAAAAATTAGCAATACTCAATTCAATAATCCTGCGGTAACGCGTGAGCCTAATTGCTAATATATACTAAAAGAGAATTGAAAAATTCAATTTAGATCTACAGTGGTTTTCCAATTATATCATTTTTTTCCCTTTAAAATTGAAAAAATCACTATAGATCTATAGTGTTTTTTCAATTTTACCCTTTTTTTTTCATTTCCTTTATACATATCAATTTTTTTAAATTTTCCTTTATTATTTTTTAATTATTTTTTCCTTTTTCCTTTATACATATATAAAAAATCATAAAAGAAATATAAAAAAACACTGTTCCCTTATAGTGTTTTATCGGTTCTGTACTTTTTTTCTGCACTTTTTTTCCTTTCCTTTATAGATATTAAAAAATCATTGTTCATTTATGGAAAATTAGTAATATTCAATTCAACAATTTCGCGGTAACGCCCGGACCTAATTGCTAGTCTATACTAAAAGAGAATTGGAAAAATACTGTAGATCTTTTTTTTTCCTTTTCCTTTATATATTTTTTTTCTTTTTCTTTTTCCTTTATTTTATTTTTTTCCTTTTCCTTTATATTTTTTTTTCTTTTCCTTTATACATATCAATTTTTTTTTTCCTTTATACATATCAAATTTTTTTTCCTTTTCATTTTTTTTCCTTTTCCTTTATTATTATTTTTTATTTTTTTTCCTTTTCCTTTATTCATATCAAAAAATTATAAAAGATACATAAAAAAAACACTGTTGCTCTACAGTGTTTTATCGATTCTACCTTTTTTTTTCCTTTCCTTTATAAATATAAAAAAATCACTGCTCATTTGTAGAAAATTAGTAATACTCAATTCAACAACTCCGAGGCAACGTTCGGACTTAATTGATAGTTTGTAACTAATGTAATTTACGGAGAGCAAATTCGAACGGAAGGAAACGTGTGAGACTGTGAGCAATAGCCAACCAACCTAGCCTACAACATGAATTTCTACTATCTCCAAGGGGGACAGAAAAAAGAGATAATTTAATTGGAAACATGATGCGATTATTCATAGAAGCATTTTTCTTTTTACTTTTTAAAATTTAGTTTTTATTTCGAGTGAAAAACTCAAGCGTTTTGATTCATTTTTTCCTGCTTAATTTTTTGTAAGACGACATGGGTACGGTTTGAATAGATATGGGTATCATCTAACCAAGGTTTGAAATATCGATATCGACGGATATATCGCTAGTCAAATTTACGGATATCTCGCTCCAAATATCGATATCGATATAGATATTAATAACGGAAATTTGGTCTAAAAGTTGGAAATTTGGAATGAAATTTTGAGAAAAACTTAAGTACCCAATAATGGTTATATAAGACTAATAAAAATTATAAAATGACTTTGATATAATATGATACAATAGGGTTCTGCCGATAACTAATAATATAAAATTTTAAACATAAATATAAATTAAAGTGAATTACTATAACTAAATGATGAAATTCAAAACACAAAAATTGAATTCTTGAGAATTTTTATTTTGTAAATAAATTATTGACATTATAAACTATTTATCTATATTATTATTATTTATTTATTATTATTACATCCATGAATATAGATAAATAATATATAATAATAATATAGATGGTGGAGAATTTTTAGGGGAAACTACAAAGATTGACACGCCTTCATGCCATATATGCTTTTGTTATTAATTATCTTTTTATTATTATTAATTATTGTTATTATCTATTATAATAAAAAAATATTATAATGATGGACAATATTGAATACGGCAGTGAACCCACCACAAAGATTGACAATCAATTAAAATATGTTTGGGTTATTATCTTTTTTTTTTTCTATCAATTATAACACACTTTTATTCATGTTATTATCTATTATAATAACCCTGAATTCTTATCCCATTATTAATTACCTTTTTTCCACTTCCATTTTACCCCCCTCTCTCTCTCTCCCTCCCAATTTCTCTCGACCTAAGTCTTCTTCTTCCTCTCTCCCTCTCTGCAACTGCAACACCAACCGCCACTATTGCCTTCAAATCTGACCAACAACGAGCTCACCAACGACACCAAACGGAGCCCCTCCTTGATTCCGACCCTCCATGCCTTCACACCCAGTCGGCCCTCACTTTAGAAGATGAATCACCGATCTTCGTGGACATTCCCAGTCGACTCAGGCCGTGAGAATGTCTCTGTTCTCTTCATCTGGCCAAGGAGAATCTTTCACCATCTTTGTTCTCTTCGTTCTTACCATCGACATTTCAGTGGATATCGTCAAATATCAAGCGATTTGGTCAATATCCATCGATACTTGGCGAAACTTTGGAAATTGGGGGACAAAATTTCTTCCCCTCCCCCCTCTGTTTAGAAGTCGACTCCTCCATTTTCCGATATGTCGACCGAAATATCGACGACATCACTGATATTTACATCCATGCATCTAACATAAAATCCAAACTGTAGTACGATATGATTTAAATTTTTGAAAAATAAAATAAAATGAAACTGTTGTTCCAATCCAAACCCTGAATAACAGTTTAGTTTGTATCAGTTTGGATAATTAGACAAACTTTTCATGTAATTTACTCACAAAAAAAAAACTCTAAAACATCATCATTTCAAAATTCCAACGTTCACGTCAACATTAAATTTATCCACTTGAATATTCCATTCATACACATCAATAAATAAAAAATTCCAATATTTTCAAATTCAAATGTGGCGGATTAAGTTCAAATACAATCTAAATTTAAAAACAACACAAAATGAGTAAGGATTTAGTAAGATAGGTCCATAATAAACACTTACACCAACCATTAACAGCTTATATTAGATTCCAGTTGTTTTCAAAATGAAAATTCAAAACCAAACCGTTGTTAGTAGAGTGGTTTGTATTTTCAAATCATCTGGTCAAATCCAAACTGGAGTTCCAATAGCGGTTTGGATAGAATTGGTTTTCGGTTTTAATGGATTTATCCTACTCTTAGTGGGACTCATACAATAATACGGTACACGCTACACAAACTTATAACTACATAAGTAAGTATATTACGTATAATTATGTATGTTGACAGGACCCGTCCCAATCCCACTGGGACCACCCGGGGACGTGTCCCGCTCCCGTCTGACAACTCCAAACATACCAAAAGTACCCTTATTCGAAAACAAAATACTTCAAATTAAACAAATAACGTTCAACAACATAGTTCAGAGTAATAAGCTGTTAGACAAGGGATAGTACGATACAAAACATGAGCACAATAGTCAGGGTACATTATTTGGTGCTTAACCTACCCACTGGGGGTGTACAGGTGCACAACAAACTAGAATAAGCCTCGTCCTCCGGATCCTCCTCTAATCCCGTGTCACGGCCTGGAGGGGTCAGTAAAATATTTAAACAGTGAGTGGGCCGAAAATAAATAGTTTATAAATCAATTTAGTAATAGAGTAAATCATAAGATTTTATCCCTCAGTTTTCCAAATCTTGCATGCATTGAAATAAACATAGTATCATAATAGAATCATATAATAATGAAAAGGGAAAAACCAACATACTAGTGCACTGTAAAACCCAACCCCGGCATCCTTGATGCCTAATAATGATGTCACGGTTCTACGGCTACGCATTGCCACTCAGGGACTCAAACCTGAAACTTCCCTAGGTCCATCGGTGCCCGATATCCCGGTCACTACCCGAGGTATACTAAACATGCCTTCCTGAGAGTAAGCAACCCAACCGGGGTCAACTCCTCTGAGTCAGTGCCCCGTGACTACTCCAAGGTCCACCCAGGCCAACGACCCTCCCTGGAGGAGACAAGATAGAATGGTAGGAAAGTACAACATAATAATAGTATAGTTACCCTGTGTCCCCCGGACATCCCTGAAAACATTCCATATATAATCCAGACGGGTCTCGTGCCCAAAACATCATAATATGTAATTTAAGCATTCCCATATAGTACCCATAATAGTCCCATCTAATCATAAAGTGGAATAGTAAAACAGTTTATGCATGCAATCCTTTTAGAAATCAAATAGCCCACTCACACACGGCCCTCGCTACTCAACGACTGCCAAAAACCTGTATTAACATGTCCAAGAGTCACTAAAGGACCCTACTAGTTCAATACAAAAACCCTAGAACAGATCCGTCTCAAAAACATAGCTCAGGCACTATTCTCGAGGCTTCAAACCCCATTTTAACCATCCTAACGATCTCCGATCAACACGAAACTACCGCCATTGGATCCGTATCGTCAAAACCTTGAAAATGGTACCAGCCTCACCAAAAGTATTGTTCACACGTGCCCCCCACGTGCCTGGTCAACACGTGGTCAACACTGCTACAGTGTTGGTGACGTCAGCATGACGTCATCTCTTACACATGTCAGAAGACACGTGTCACTCTCTAGTTGGCCCCTGGTATGAAAATTTCTGACATGATGACATCATCATGACATCACTGCTGACGTCAACATGATGACATCATCACTGCTACAGTACTGGGTCAACCCGGATTTCTGAAACCGGGTCACCGTCGACCCGCGACTTGACCCGTTTCCAGAATTCGTTTCCGGCCACCATTTTTGACAGGGCTTATTCCTAATGGATCGTCTATGTCTGTTCTATGGATCTAGGACCTCAAAAACTGGAAACAAGGATGATATCCATACCTAGAACTCAAAGAAACTGACGGCCTTGCTCCGGTCGTCTTCTCGGCCTATCTGGTCGGTTTCCAACGTCCAAACCAGTTCCCGTGGACTCGTTACTATCCCTAGAACGTGTACCAAACAAGATAAACGAAGCACAGACGTTAAAAAAGCTCATTTGAAACTTTAAGAAAAACTGGGCTTCTTGGGTTTCACGGCTTACCTCCGCCGTGTCTCCGTCGTAGGTCGCGTTGACTGTCTCGCTGTCTTCCTGGGGTCCTCACAGTCCTATCATGGTCCTGGTTCGAGTCGAGAAGATGAGGTAAGGTGGTTCGGGTTTCTTGGATCCGTAAGTCCGTCTCGGGTCTGGGAGTTTCTCCTGGGTTTTCAGACAGAGAGAAGAGAGATGGGGTGGTGGTTGACTGTGGAGATGGAGGTGCTGAGGTGATGGTCGTGGTCTGGTGGCAGGAGTGGTGGCTGGCTGGGTGTTTGGTGCAGTAAGGAAACCGGGTGGGTGTGTTCTTCACGGTGAGAAAATGTGTGTGTGTGTGAGAGAGATGAGTCGTACAGATTAAAAGGAAAAGGGAAGAAGAAATCCACGGTCCAGATCTATTTGGACAGGGAAAATGAAGGGCTGGGGTTTAATGAGGGAAAATATATTATTTAAAATTAACCAATAGGCATAGGCCTAGCTTTATTGGAATAGTAAACACTAGGATGAGTGACACTTGTCACTCATCCGACGGCTCAGATTAAATCTAAGGATTTGCACATATTTGAATATTTAATTATTATTTTACGTTTTGTTCTCAGTTCGTAAATTTCGCTAAAACGCTTCTGTGACCATAACTTTTTCATACGAAGTCCGATTTCGACGTGCTGTCTGTCTACCAATTCGTGATGTTCCGATCTACATCATGATCATGGGTCAAAGTCTTAATTATTTTACCGGGTCAAAAGTCAAAGTTTTCCCCTTTAGGGTAAAAATAGTCATTTCACAATAAAATAATAATAATCAAGGTTCGGGTCGTTACAACCTACCCCCCTTACAAAAATTTTGTCCTCGAAATTACTCAAACAAGTACGGGTACTGCTCTCTCATTAAATCCTCGGGTTCCTATGTCGCTTCTTCAATGTCGTGGTTCCTCCACAGTACCTTAACTAGTGGGATCGTCTTGTTCCTTAAGACTTTGTCCTTCCAATCCAGAATCTGCACTGGCTGCTCCTCAAAGCTCAAGTTTGTCATCAAATCCAGTGGTTGTTCTAGTAGTGCATGAGAGTCATCCTGAAGGTATTTCCGTAGCATGGACACATGGAACATATCATGTACTCGGGAAGGTTCTGGAGGTAGTGCCAAATGATAAGCCACTGGGCCAATCCTCTCTGTGATCTCATAAGGCCCGATGTAACGGGGACTCAACTTCCCATGTTGTCCGAATCAGATGATCCCATTCCATGGGGATAACTTCAAGAAAACAAAGTCACCAACCTCAAACTCCAAATCTCGGATCCGTCTGTCGGCATAACTCTTCTGACGATCCTGGGTCGACTTCAACCTTTCTCTGATAAACCAGACTGTCTCCTGGGTCATATCCATCAAGTCTGGCCCCATTGTAGTTCTCTCTCCGACTTCCATCCAACAGACAGGTGTCCTGCACTGCTGACCATATAGTGCCTCATAGGGTGCCATCCCAATACTTGCATGATAGCTATTGTTGTACGCGAACTCCATCAATGGTAACCGGTCATCCCATGAATCCTGGAACTGCAGCACACAGGCTCTCATCATATCCTCTATTGTCTGTATCGTCCTTTTAGACTGCCCATCGGTCTGTGGTTGAAATGTCGTACTGAAATGTAAGTTCGTACCCAATGCAGTCTGTAAACACCTCCAAAATAGAGAAGTGAAACGCGGGTCTCGATCCAACACTATCGACTCTGGGGTACCATGTAGTCAGATGATCTCACTAATAAACAGCTGAGCCAAATGGTTGGGCTTGTTAGTCTCGCGTACAGGTAGAAAATGTGCTGATTTGGTTAGTCGATCCACAACTACCCTAATTCCATCGAATCCACTCTGTGTCTTCGGTATCTTGAAGACAAAATCCCTTGTAATATGATCCCATTTCCATTCCGGGATCGAGAGTGGCTGCATGGCCCCATACGGTCGCTGTCGTTCTGCCTTGGGCTGCTGGTAGATTAAACACTTGCTGACGAACTCAGCTACTTCCCTCTGCATCCCTGGCCACCAATAGTGGTCTAGAGGGTACAATACATTTTTGTCCCCCCTAGATGCATAGCATACGCTGATGACAGGACCCATCCCAATCCCCCTGGGATTAGTGCGGGATGACCCTGCTCCCGTCTAACACGAAGTGTCAGACAAGGGATATTTCCGACCTTTGCCCTCCTGGGCTATTAGAGTACGCCAGGATCCGGAGGAGGCATGTGATATCTCGGTCTCTGCTACAGTCCACATCCGCTGTGAACCTGAAGGGCAGTCAAAACATTAAAAGCTGTGAGTGGACAAAACAAGAGTTTATAAAAACATTTCATAAGAAGACATTTGTACCCTTCACTAAAAAGCATGCATGCATTCGAAAACCGTTTATCCGAAATAAACCATATGTGGGAACTAAACCCAAAACCAAGGTTGAAAGAACCATCATGAAAACGACCATACGGGCCACTGCCCAAATCCACAAGGGACTCGACCCAAAACATAAGAAACCAACCATACGGGTCACTGCCCAAAACCTGTATAAACACACATCATATATCTCATAAAGCATACATCATATATACATATAATTCACACAACCAATCCTGTCACGGTTTCCAAAGCTACGCGCGTGCTACCCAGGTCTCAATCTGAGTCTTCTCAAAGTCAAGATCAATGTCCGCAGACCACTGACCCTACCCGAGGTAATAGTAATCATAGCCTTCCTGAGAGTAAGGAACCCAACTGGGGGGTGACTCCACTCAGTCGGTGCTCCGTGACTACTCCGGGGTCCACCCATGCCAACGACCCTCCCCGGAGGAGATAATAGAACAAGTAAAGGAAGGTATACTGTAAGACCCATGTCCTGGAGGGAACAGTGAACAATCCCACATTCCTGCGAGGGGGGAATGGTCTAGGAAGGGAATGGTGGTTCTCCTTAAAGGTGTAGGCACACACCTATCTAGCACGAGGCCTTTGGGAGCTCAGTGGCTTTGGGGGGGGGGGGGGGGGGGGATTGGAACCCCAAAGTTAAGCGAGTTGAGGCTGGTGCAATTCCATGATGGGTGACCCCCTGGGAAGTTGCACCGTGAGCTCCCGAAAACAAAACCGTGAGGACTGGGCCCAAAGCGGACAATATCGTGCTAGATGAGTCGGGACCTGACAGAGGAGGGTCGGGTCCTGACATAATGGTATCAGAGCCAGACCCCGACCGGGAAGTGTGCCAGCGACGACGCTGGGCCCTAAGGGGGGTGGATTGTAAGACCCGTGTCCTGGAGGGAACGGTGAACAATCCCACATTCCTGCGAGGGGGGAATGGTCTGGGAAGGGAATGGTGGTGTGCCTTAAAGGCGTAGGCACACACCTATCTAGCATGAGGCCTTTTGGGAGCTCAGTGGCTTTGGGGGGGATTGGAACCCCAAAGTTAAGCGAGTTGAGGCTGGTGCAATTCCATGATGGGTGACCCCCTGGGAAGTTGCACCGTGAGCTCCCGAAAACAAAACCTTGAGGGCTGGGCCCAAAGCGGACAATATCGTGCTAGATGAGTCGGGACATGACAGAGGAGGGTCGGGTCCTGACATATACGAACATATATATATATATATATACATACCATAAACATTCATGCCCGGTTCCCTTGAACCGTCATGATCCATAACATCCATTAACCAGGGTTCATGCCTGTTCCCATAAACCATCATGAACCAGAATGACATGACAAAGGTTCATGCCGGTTCCCATAAACCGTCATGAACCACAATGACCTTTCCAGAGTTCATGCCGGTTCCCATAAACCGTCATGAACTTGGAAATCCACCTAGGGTCCTTGACCCGAAATCATAAACCGTAAAGTAATTGGGTCTCATGCCCGAACATAGGACATCAGCTGGGCACCGTGCCCGATATCTGAGTCATATGCCCGAGACAAAACCAAATGGGTCTCATACCCGAGTTTATCCTTTTAGAAATCCAAAACATTTTCATTTAGACCAATAAAGGAATACAGACCCGTATAGACACCGTATAGGGTCGAAACCTCGAAATACGTCCCTATACGTAACCACACATCCAAATGCACTCATGGAATCACAAACAAGTATTTAAAACATATAATAAATATTTATGCATGCACCAATTTAGAAAACACGGTCCACTCAGACCGTCCGAGCTGCCGCCTCGATTTGCGTGCCATAGGCTCTCCCGAGCCGATCACTGTCACCGGGACTCCCAAACCTGTCCAAATTTTAATATAAGGTTACTAACTACTTAATTAACCTCCTAGCAAAGCCCCGTAATTTTCCCGAACTTTTAACTATTTTTAAACCGATCCTAAACCTTCCGATGCCCCGAAACATATCGAGACTGTGTCCGATCGACATGAAACCAGTCCCAAAATGTTCGTTACATCGAATAGAAGATTTCACATGTTAAACACTACCCAAAATTATGGCCCACGCGCCCTTACGCGCTCCTAGAAGGGCCAGATCACTATTCATCATCATCAACCTCAGGAAAACCGGTTTTTTTCTGGTTTCTTGGACCGGTCACTGTGCTGAACCGGCGTGACCGGTTTAGTGCTCTCCCTTCCTCGTTTTCGGTCTGTTTGGTCCCATTTTAATCCCTAAATTCCTATTTCCTCATTTCCTATCATTTTCAATCCTAAAACTAAGTAAAACGCCCTAAAACGCATGGTTTAATTATGAACCAAACGGTTCAATATTCCCAAAACTCACCCACGGCTTCACAGCCGTCCAACCACCATAGAAACCTTCTTAAAACTATCCTAGCAACCTATTTGATTCATTAAAACCATTAAAAATGAACCATAACAAGAAAAATGGAAATTGGATCGAAAATGGACTAACCGAGTACCCGCACGGGTTTCCTCCCTTCCAGCCGCCGTTCACGGTGGCCCTGGCCATCCAGGCCGGCCACCTCAACTCCCTCAGCCTCCTGGTCCTCTGTCCTGGTCTTGGGTGAAAATGGAATGGTTTGCACGGTGCATGAATCAATTTGGGTATCCATTGGATGGGTGACACTTGTCACTCATCCATTGGGCATCAGGAAAAATATCTGGGCCCACTAGAGTCCAAAAGTGAACTCGTCTCGTAATTCGTGCAATAGTGCACTCAAACTTCCGTGAACCGTAACTTCGCCGTCGATCGTCCGAATTCGACGTGCCGCCTGTCTATGGATTCATATCGTCCTTATCTACGTAACGGTCTTTGGCCCTCGACCATCGAACATCCTGGTCAAAAAGTCAACATTTGCCCCTTTTTAACCAAAATTACCAAAATGCCCCTAAACTTCCGAACATCATAACTTCCTCCTCGAACGTCGGAATTGAACGTGTCACCTGTCTATGAACTCGTGACGTCCTAAACTACGCCACGGTCCTCGGTCAAAGTCCATTTTACCGCCCGATTGAAAAGTCAACCTTTTGCCATGCTTAAGGGAAAAACGATCATTTCTCATCGTTCGCCCGATTTCGCTCTACTAATCACGGATTAGCCTCATTAATCGTGATTAGTCTCACTAATCATGATTAGTCACTTATCTAATCTTGGAATTTGGGACGGGTCGTTACAACCTTCCCTCCTTAATTAGTTTCGTCCTCGAAATTCCAACCGACCCAAGTTCCAACCGTTCTTCCCTCCTTAATTTAGTTTCGTTCTCGAAACACCAACTATCCTGATTCCACAATCTCCTCGTGGAAATAATTCGATCTCACGACACGTGTACACTAGTACACCCACTAGTCAACATAAACCTCGTCTGCAACTAGACGTATCACTAACACTCTCGTTACATCGACTACCCTCGACCACTTCGAATGACAGTAGTCATATGTTACGAATTGACACCACTTGTCAAATCTACCATTTCGTTGACACAACAACTCGATGGTTTCCTTTCTCAACCACCAATCTAACCTAATGTCTGCTCCCACTGGGAGTCATCAGACCTCACTCAACGATCCTCGTTGACACCTCCAACAAACCGTCACCACTTGACAGTCGTCAGTCAAAACTAACACGACGCCCACTTGTGGTTACACTAACCACCAACACACTCAACTCGAGTATACATATACCAACAAACACTCGATCTGTGTTTAACTGGACCCATCAGAAATATTATGATCCAATGCACCGTATCCAATGTCCAGTCCACGACCTCAGCTACTCCAATGGTATCAGAACCAATCCGACTACCAACACGCTCACCATCATAGCACTGGTATAATCTATATACCATCACCAGGCAAGACAAGTCTGCCCAGTATCGTACCTCGAACAACATACAAGGTACGTACATCTACCCATCAATCAGCCTACAACCATCCAGGTCGTAGTCAATCACATTTCAATTATGGAGTTCACTTGTCCAATCCAGCATTAGACAATCGAAACTCCAACCCATCAGAAATTTCCAAAATCCGAATCTGAATCCGCAATTTCGTAAGAAAGTCCGGATCCAAACCCAGAAATCATATCCATAATCATGTCCAAATTCGAATCCGAAATTATTATTCCGTAGCTAGCATTTGGAATAACCATTCCGAATCCAAATCCATAAAAAGAAAATCCACAGTCAAGCTCTAGAATTAAATCCTGAATCGTCACCCAGAATCCGATTCCAAAACCCAAATCTAGAAATCCTCTTTCAAGTTCCAAAATCAAATTCTGAATCGTCATCCAGAAATCTAATTCCAAAACTCGAAATATCGTTCACGCCTACTGAGACGTACCAAAACCGAACCTATCGGTTACCTGCTCAACCGATTACCACATTACCATCGATTGACTTCATAGGGAAGTCAATCCCAATATCAACATATCTAGGCTGACAAAATCCGACCTCATCGGACACTTACTCACATGAGTAATATACCATACGGGATTTACCTCGAAAAGAAGTTCATTCCCATTAGGTTCCACTCAAACTCTCCACCTATCTGGATCATCAAGATCACGATCCAGATCCAACACTATGTCACTCGACCATAAACGTCACGATCGAGAATCGTCACGACGTCTAAAGTCCTCAACCATTTCCCACATCTAAATAGATTAGTCAACGACGAGACACGCCGAGACTGTGGGTTCTCACTGATTACCTCGTATCGATCCTTGTCATTCCACCGAGGAAAAGCAAAGATGATACAAGACTATGACATCAAAACTCATCCTACGTGAATACAACCAAACTCGCTGCATTCACCACGTCACGTAAACCAACATCGTCTGCCACCAAGTAGGAAATGAGAAATCTCAGTCACCTAACTTCGATATACTCAATTCCTCTTGATGACCCAAAACAAATCCCGGGTTCACCAACCAATACACGATCAGCGTACTGGTGACGCAACCATCCTCTACCGTCATCTACCGTCATCTACCATCATCTACCACAGTAGAAACTGAGAAGTCACCCAAAATGACTTCGAAATACCCAATACTAATGCGGAAAACCCGCATTCCTCTCGTCACCTCAATCGCAACCTCTCTCGATTCCGAAGTTCCAACAAGGTTGGAAACAATATACCCGGACATCAACCACGTGTCCCCTAACTAATTTAACTCTATCTGAGATCCTCTCTGGGACCACATATATCGAACATATGCCCATCACGATGAATGTGACTCAACGTCATCACAATCACCGGCACCAGCACCAGCGCTAGTACCAGCACCAACACACTATCACCAGCACACAAGCATCAGCATCAGCATCTAGTGTGCGAAATAGACAACCCTGGATCTTCGCTCCTACCGAACGACGATCGCGTACCTCTGCTCGAATAGGAGAAACTCTGCCTCTCCCGTACCCAACACCTCTGGGTACAGTCACCCCGATAACTCGTTATGGAAAAAGGAAACGTCCCCTGAACGTCCCCAATTCCCAACAACCATAACTACAACCACTCTCGGTAGTAGTGCCTGCCACAAATTGTACAGACCTAACCACCAGATATAGCGATCTAGACTCCGCATCCAACGGAATCCATCGACCGTACCAACTACTCCGTATCCCCGCTCCGGGGTTCCATCGACAAGTACCAACCCTGATAACTTGTCCAACCAATCACTAACCAGTCGTAACTCGACTCAACCAATGTCGTCTACCAGGTCGCCCACGACCTTAGTTGCACCAACAACCCATCATAACTAAGTAGTACGACAACCAACTAAGTCAAACCGATAAGTACAACCTCGACTGCAGAGCGCAGTCCCATCACTAAAGCTGACATGGCTAGACCGACTAACGAGTCCAAATTAGAATAGTCGTCCAAGTCAAACCACTCGTCAACTTACATTTCCGAACCATACACATCCTACCTTAGGATTCCACGGCCACGCCTAGGGTTCCCCTGAACCCAACTGCGAAAGTAGTAAAATCAACAATCGGACCGACTCCGCGGTCCCCGACATCGTAAAGACGTCAATCCAATCCTACCGGAAAATCAACTAGGATTCCACGAATCTGGCTGCTCCAAATAGCATAAGCACCAAACACAACAAGATCCGATCATCTAATGGTCACAACACCGAATCAGTCGTCGGAACCAATCCAACGACATCGTGAAAGACGATCCCAACTAACCGTCTCACGATCAATGCTAAAGTACTATTACGTTCATCCCTTCGTAGGGTCCCACACTGTCAACCTCGACAGAACTATGGCAACCCCGACATCCAATGCCGAACCAAGATATTCGACGATCCAATCCTACTAACTATCGTATCAACACCCTAACTATCAGGTTGATCACAAACTGTAGCCCATTGAGATATCATATCCTCGACCTGCGTACTACTCTGAGAGCTACATGGTCGCTCGAATAGAGACAACCCCGCTCTGATAATCAATCCTATGCTCTGATACCACGTTGACAGGACCCATCCAAATCCCCCCGGGATTAGTGCGGGATGACCCTGCTTCCGTCTGACACGAAGTGTCAGACAAGGGATATTTCTGACCTTTGCCCTTCCGGGCTATCCGAGTATGCCAAGATTCGGAGGAGGCATGTGATATCTCGGTCTCTGCTACAGTCCACATCCGCTGTCAACCTGAAGGGCAGTCAAAACATTAAAAGTTGTGAGTGGACAAAACAAGAGTTTATAAAAACATTTCATAAGAAGACATTTGTACCCTTCACTAAAAAGCATGCATGCATTCAAAAACCAATTATCCGAAATAAACCATATGTGGGAACTAAGCCCAAAACCAAGGTTGAAAGAACCATCATGAAAACGACCATCATGAAAACGACCATACGGGCCACTACCCAAATCCACAAGGGACTCGACCCAAACCATAAGAAACCAACCATACGGGACACTGCCCAAAACCTGTATAAACACACATCATATATCTCATAAAGCATACATCATATATACATATAATTCACACAACCAATCCTGTCACGGTTTCCAAAGCTACGCGCGTGCTACCCAGGTTTCAATCTGAGTCTTCTCAAAGTCAAGATCAATGTCCGCAGACCACTGACCCTACCCGAAGTAAGAGTAATCATAGCCTTCCTGAGAGTAAGGAACCCAACTGGGGGAGTGACTCCACTCAGTCGGTGCTCCGTGACTACTCCGGGGTCCACCCAGGACAACGACCCTCCCCGGAGGAGATAATAGAACAAGTAAAGGAAGGTATACGAACATATATATATATATATATACATTACATAAACATTCATGCCCGGTTCCCTTGGACCGTCATGATCCATAACATCCATTAACCAGGGTTCATGCGGTTCCCATAAACCATCATGAACCAGAATGACATGACAAAGGTTCATGCCGGTTCCCATAAACCGTCATGAACCACAATGACCTTTCCAGAGTTCATGCCGGTTCCCATAAACCGTCATGAACTTGGAAATCCACCTAGGGTCCCCGACCCGAAATCATAAACCGTAAAGTAACTGGGTCTCGTGCCCGAACATAGCACATCAGCTGGGCACCATGCCCGATATCTGAGTCATATGCCCGAGACAAAACCAAATGGGTCTCATACCCAAGTTTATCCTTTTAGAAATCCAAAACATTTTCATTTAGACCAATAAAGAAATACAGACCCGTATAGACACCGTATATGGTCGAAACCTCGAAATACGTGCCTATACGTAACCACACATCTAAATGCACTCATGGAATCACAAACAAGTATTTAAAACATATAATAAACATTTATGCATGCACCAATTTAGAAAACAAGGTCCACTCACAGACCGTCCGAGCTGCCGCCTCGATTTGCGTGCCATAGGCTCTCCCGAGCCGATCATTGTCACCGGGACTCCCAAACCTGTCCAAATTTTAATAGAAGGATACTAACTACTTAATTAACCTCCTACCAATGCCCCGTAATTTTCTCAGACTTTAACTATTTTTAAACCGATCCTAAACCTTCCGATGCCCCGAAACATATAGAGACAGTGTCCGATCGACACGAAACCAGTTCCAAAATGTTCGTTACATCGAATAGAAGATTTCACATATTGACCACTTCCCCAAATGTTTGCCCACGCTCCCTCACGCGCTCCTAGAAGGGCCAGCTCACTATTTATTGTCATCAACCTCAGGAAAACCGGTTTTTTTCTAGTTTCTTGGACCGGTCACTGTGCTGAACCGGAGTGACCGGTTCAGTGCTCTCCCTTCCTCATTTTCGGTCCGTTTGGTCCCATTTTAATCCCTAAATTCCTATTTCCTCATTTCCTATCAATTTCAATCCTTAAAACTAAGTAAAACGCCCTAAAACTCATGGTTTAATTATGAACCAAACGGTTCAATATTCCCAAAACTCACCCATGGCTTCACAGCCGTCCAACCACGATAGAAACCTTCTTAAAACTATCCTAGCAACCTATTTGATTCATTAAAACCATTAAAAATGAACCATAACAAGAAAAATGGAAATTGGATCAAAAATGGACTAACCGGGTACCCACATGGGTTTCCTCCCTTCCAGCCGCCGTTCACGGCGGCCCTGGCCATCCAGGCCGGCCACCTCAACTCCCTCAGCCTCCTGGTCCTTTGTCCGTGTCTTGGGTTGAATTTGGATGGGTTTGGGTTGCACGGGAATGAGAGAAATGGTGAGATCGGGTGGGTGTTTGGGTTTGAAATGAAAATGGAATGGTTTGCACGGTGCATGAATCAATATGGGTGTCCATTGGATGGGTGACACTTGTCACTTATCCATTGGGCATCAGGAAAAATATCTGGGCCCACTAGAGTCCAAAAGTGAACTCGTCTCGTAATTCGTGCAATAGTGCACTCGAACTTCCGTGAACCGTAACTTCGCCGTCGAACGTCCGAATTCAACGTGCCGCATGTCTATAGATTCGTATCGTCCTTATCTACGTAACGGTCTTCGGCCGTCGGCCATCGGACATCCTGGTCAAAAAGTCAACATTTGCCCTTTTTTAACCAAAATTACCAAAATGCCTCTAAACCTCCGAACGTCATAACTTCCTCCTCGAACTTCGGAATTGAACGTGTCACCTGTCTATGAATTCGTGACGTCCTAAACTACGTCATAGTCCTCAGTCAAAGTCTATTTGATCGCCCGATTGAAAAGTCAACGTTTTGCCACGCTTAGGGAAAAACGGTAATTTCGCATCGTTCGTCCGATTTCGCTCTACTAATCACGGATTAGCCTCACTTATCGTGATTAGTCACTAATCTAATCTAGGAATTTGGGACGGGTCGTTACAGCTGAATTGTGTGCCTCATCAAAAATCTCTCTCCGTAACTTCGGCACCGTAGGTACACACAGACGTCCAAGCTTCACTAACGCTCCATCGCCCCGGATGGAGAAGTCCTGCCGCTGTCCTGTCTCAACCTCACTTTTGTAATCACAAAATATCCGGTCCTGGAGTTGGGCCTCAAAAATCCTGTCGACCAGCACAGGTCGTACATGGAAGCTAGCCAATAAAGCTCCTTGCTCTTCCATCTCCAACATAACCCAGATCTTCCAGAGTTCCACTAGTAAGGGAAGGTACACCATCCTCATGTGTGCAATTGATTCCGCTGATTTCCTGCTGAGTGCATCTGCCACCACATTTGATTTGCCCGGATGGTACTCAATTGTACAGTCATAATCCTTTATCAGTTCTAACCATCTCTGTTGCCTCATGTTATGCTCCTTCAGGGTGAATATGACAGGACCCACCCCGGTTACCATCCCGATAACCGGGACGAACCCTGCTCCGCTCCCGTCTGACAAACACACTTAAAGTACCAAAACAAACTCACAAAAACCCACAATTTACACTGCCAGACCAAGGAGAACTTAAAATCCAACGAGTCAACAGTCATACAGAGCAAAGTACAGTACAAGGTAAGACAAAAATCCTACTAAAAGTTGACTGCGCCCACAACGGAAAAGCTCGTAACGGGAAACGCAGGAAAACTCTGAAAAAAAAACTCTATGCCTCTACCTCTGCCTCAACATCAGCCCCAGCGCTAGCACCACGACCTGGAGGGTATTTAAAAACCAGAAAAGTGTGAGTGGACTAAAAAGAAGTATAGGTTTCAAAACAGTTTAATAAAAAAACCAGGATTTTGCCCTCCGTTTTGAAAACTTGCATGCATAACTACGTATCAGAAAACAACCATGTAAATAGTATGATAATCGCTATGAAAACATCATATTAAAAACATGAAATACCAAGTATCATCATCTAATCAAACCTGCTAGATCTATCCGAGTCTTTAAACTCCCGAGTCTTTAAACTCAATCCAGACCTCAAATATAATCCGAGTCTTTAAACTCCCGAGTCTTTAAACTCCCGAGTCTTTAAACTCAACAGGCCTATGGGGGAAATATCAATATTCGAGTCTTTATCCTTCTGAGTCTTTAAACTCAATCTGGGTCTTTAAACCCAATCCGGGCCTGCTCCCATTATATCATAATCCGGGTCTTTAAACCCAATAACCAGATCCAGAAAATCCAATCCAAAACCGTTTGAAAACCATTTCTAAAGCCAAGTCCAAACCCGAATTCGAAATCACTATTTCGAAGCTATTCCGGCGTTCAGAACCGTCATTCCGAACCCAAATCCGGAAATCCCTTTTTCAAGCTTTAAAATCCAAATCTCGATTCTAAAACCGAACAACTTGATTATCGAATCATGTAAAAAGACTGAAATACCCCTAATTTTTCAAATTACGAGTTTACCTTTCTCTTCCTAGACCCATATCTCACTCGTCTGATGTCCGATAAAGGCATGCCGCATGTCGTTGTACTCAGGACGTTGAGATCTACCTAACGGTCCTTGGTTTACGTGAAGAAACCTTGTCGTGCGAAAAGTCAACAAATGCCCCTCTTTTAACCAATTTACGAAAGTTCCCTCGACCTTCCGAACATCATCACTTCCTCCTCGGATGTCGAAATCGGGCGTGCCACCTGTCTACGGACTCGTGACGTCCCGAACTACGCTACAGTCATCGGTTAATACCCAATTGACCGCTCAAACTAAAAGTCAACATTTTTCCCATTCTAGGGGCAAAATCGTCATTCTACACTGACTATCCAAAAGTATCCAACTAATCACCGCTTAACCTAGCTAATCCGTCATTAACTACTATGAGAAACCCGACTCCCGGGACGGGTCGTTACAATCTACCCTCCTTAAAACGAATTTCGTCCCGAAATTCCACATCTCGTACCTCAGTAACTAACGGGGAGAAATCCAACTGATCTTACACCTGGGTCTCCTACCTGGTGTCCATCTCCTGCCCCAACTTCTCCTGACAGTTCCCAACCTGTCATCAAACGAACCAAATCACCTAAGATCAAACCTGAGTACGCCACAACACCCCTGCTACTAGTTTCGACACTTCTGACACTTTCTCGAGTCGAACGTACCTCGCACCAGAGTTACCACGCACTCGCCTCTACGATAACCAGTCATCCGCTCGGGATTACCCTGA
This sequence comes from Prinsepia uniflora, assembly GCA_032719365.1. NCBI lineage: Eukaryota > Viridiplantae > Streptophyta > Magnoliopsida > Rosales > Rosaceae > Prinsepia > Prinsepia uniflora. Next base: position 43,851,717 of record CM064874.1, on the reverse strand, counting down.
TCCGATCCACATTTTCCTTCCAACAATATCAAACTTGTGGGAACGCCACCAATCGTCCGTCTACCCTGGCACTAACCCAATCACCAACACTTCTTACCCGAACTGCATGTCCAAGTACATAGGCCGGGTTCCGACCACGGTAAAACCTGTACGTACCTTCCACGTACCCGTGCCCAGTACCACCTATTACAACTACATTGCTTACGCAAGGGAAACTCTATGAACTTAAAAGAAACAAAGGTATTTTAGAATACCTCAAACAGAGTTCATAGAGTACATCCTCACGTACTTCCACCTACACCTTCCGGGAAGTCCAACCCAAGGTCCTTCTTAAACTCCCGATCTCCTGGTCGGTAGGAAATCCTAAGGTAACTCAACTACAAATCCAAAGTAGACCCCCAAACCAATTCTAGGTCCAACAACCAATACCCAACTCAAACTCTGAACCAGGAGCGATCCAAACCTGATCTACTCACCCTTAAGGGGATCCTACCTACCGACTCACTACTTCGCCTTCACTTCCCACAACTGCCTAGATCACCCCGTCAAAACAATCGACAAAGTCCTAAAGGCACACCTATAGTCACTCATTTTTCAATTCCTTCTGTCATCCTTCAACGGAACTCTCCGTAGTCCTTAACCTTGTCACTCCGAGTCACCTAGTGGAAAATCCCAAACTCTATGCTGTAAAACTAAAAAGGTAGCCCCGGGATCCAACAAAAAGGTGTACAACACGACCAAGGATAGTAAAATGTATCTGTCACGGCGCCGGGTGCTGATTGAGCCTCCTGATGGGTCATCGCAAAAACTCGGTCCTGGGGTCCTGATGATCGGCCGCGTCCCCTTAAACCACTAGTGGCACCACCACCTCCTCTGGTGTAACAACGGACACTCGCGTCAGAAATGACCTCGCTCTCCACAGTAGTAGCAAACATCCCGACTGGGTCCTCCACTTGGCCTACTTGTAGATACAACAGATGTCGCACTAGCTTGCAGAGTCGGCTATGCTCGGTGTCCACGAAACCCTGAACTCTGGAAACTACCAGGTCTGCCAAAACGGTCATCGTCCACGGATGAAGCTCCACTGTAATTGCCCCTCTTCGGGGTCCTCTAGCTCGAAGCTCCGGAAAAAGGATGCTCTCGGCGTCGTACCGGTAAACTAGCCTCTACCCTCACTGCAGCATCCGACAACTCTCTGAGGGTCGCAAACGATCCAGCCGTCACTATGGCTTGAATCTCACCTCGCAGGCCCAACTCAAACCTACAACACTTCTCTGCTTCCGTAGCCACAAACGCAGGAGCAAAGCGGGACAACATCTGAAACTTCTGCTCGTACTCAGCCACAATCATGCTCCCATGTTGGAGCTGCAAAAACTCAGCCTCCTTAGCGTCACGGAAAGAGCGGGGGTAGTACTGATCCAGGAACCGCTCCCTGAACGTCTCCCAGGTCACTGTGTGGGCGTCCCACCTTGAAAACTCGAGGGTGTACTACCACTCATACGCCGCACCATTCAATAAAAAGGTAGCTAGTAACACTCGATCCTCTGGTGGGCATCGCATCACTGCGAAAATCCGCTCAAGTCTCGTAATCCACCTGTGGGCTTCCTCAGGGTCTGCCCCACCACTAAACGTCGTAGCCCCAACCCGCTGAGCTCGCTCGATCGTAGTACTCTCTGTATCTCTCGCTACGTCTTCGGCAGGTCGTGGAGGGGGATCACGTCTCGAAGGCATGGTCAATCGTACACTGAAAGAGGCATATAGTCCGTAAAACGACCTAAACACAACCTCGCAACAGACACAAAACGTAAACCTATGCTCTGATACCAATTGACAGGACCCACCCCAGTTACCACCCCGATAACCGGGACGAACCCTGCTCCCGTCTGACAAACACACTTAAAGTACCAAAAATAACCTCACAAAAACCCACAATTTACACTGCCAGACCAGGGAGAACTTAAAATCCAACGAGTCAATAGTCATACAGAGCATAGTACAGTACAAGGTAAGACATAAATGTTACTAAAAGTTGACTGCACGCACAACGAAAAAGCTCGTAACGGAAAAGGCTGGAAAACTCTGAAAAAAAACTATATGCCTCTGCCTCTGCCTCAACGTCAGCCCCAGCGCTAGCACCACGACCTAGAGGGTATTTAAAAACCAGAAAAGTGTGAGTGGACTAAAAACAAGTATAGGTTTCAAAACAGTTTAATAAACAAACCAGGATTTTGCCCTCCGTTTTGAAAACATGCATGCATAACTACGTATTAGAAAACAACCATGTAAACAATATGATAATCTCTATGAAAACATCATCATAAAAACATGAAATACCAAGTATCATCATCTGATCAAACCTGCTGGATCTATCTGATTCTTTAAACTCCCGAGTCTTTAAACTCAATCCAGGCCTCAAATATAATCCGAGTCTTTAAACTCTCGAGCCTTTAAACTCAACAGGCCTACGGGGGAAATATCAATATCTGAGTCTTTAAACTCAATCCGGGCCCGCCCCCGTTATATCATAATCCGGGTCTTTAAACCCAATAACCAGATCCAGCAAATCCAATCCAAAACCGTTTAAAAACCATTTCTATAGCCAAGTCCAAACCCGAATTTGAAATCACTATTCCGAAGCCATTCCGGCGTTCAGAACTGTCATTTCGAACCCAAATCCAGAAATCCCTTTTTCACGCTTTAAAATCCAAATCTCGATTCTAAAACCGAAAACCTTGATTATCGAATCATGTAAAATCTTTTATATATGTAAATCCCAAAAGCATGACACCAGAATCAGAATCAAAGCATTTCCCGTAAAACGCGCCGAAATGCATAAATATCTCGAAAAATGTGCAAATAAGTAAAACAGATATAGAATAATCAATAATCATGAAATCATATTTAAAACATAAAACAAGTAGATAAAAACAGTTATGCATGCTCGGTTAGAAAGAAAGAGTCCACTCACTGTTCCCAAACACGTCACTTGCGTCCTGTGCGTTCTTCGGTTGCCTCAGGGTTGTCCCGACCTGTCACAAGTCACCAATCCGGGTCACAACCACTTCATTTAAGCTTACCCTATTTTCCCAAATTTTTCGGGATTTTAAACGTAATTTAAACGAACCCTTAAGCCTTCAGACACTCAAAACTAACCCGATCCGGTGTCCGATCAACACGAAACTTGTCCTAAAATGTTCGTTACATCGATTAGAGTGAAAACCATGTTGAACGTTTCCCTTGAAAAGTCCCCACGCGCCATCTTCCGCCGCTCAAAGGGGCTGCGTGTGGGCTTCACGCGCCTGCAATGTTCATCGTCTTCAACCTCCGTCCAGCCAGTTCAGACTGGTCCGGTCAAACCGAGCCGGCGTGGCCGGTTCTCACTCAAATCCAGTTCGTTTTCAATCCTATCTTCACTACTAGTTTCGTCCCACTCAAAGCAATCGATTCAAGGAAATAAAACACGAATTAAAGTCCAAATCCTCACCTGTCAAACTCGAACTTAAAACCCAGAAAAAACCAGTTTCTGTTCCCTACCACTGGTTGTCCTCCCAGCCACGATTTGGATTCCCTAAGCTCAATAGACACCTCCTAAGACTGTTAGGACCATGAAATCGAGTCAACAACCGTCCAAAATTCAAGACTTTTCATTCGACCCAAAACTGGAAAACAGGGGACCCGAAACTTACCTTCCTCCTGCTCACCGTCGGGAGCTCCTCCGTGAGTCTTAGGGTTCCATAATGAATCCTCAGGTCCCGTGAATACCACCACCAAATCAGCTTTGATGGGTTTGTTCGATACACGGTAGCACCACCACCTCGACTCCTTCTCTGTTTTCTGTAATTCCTCACGACCTCTGAGTCTCCCACTCACTCACCACTCACCTAAAACACTCCCCAGCCTCTCACTTCTCTCTGCTCACACTCACTTGATCACCAAAAAGCACTCACTCACCCAGAAACCGATATATTTCCTCCCTGTCACACGGTCTCCGTTTTTCCTTTGCACGGTTACTCGACACAACTATTTAAACAATTATACCGTAGGCTAGAACCCACTAGACACAAGCCAGGTGTCAAACACCTGGTGGACCAGCCCCAAAAATATCCAATTATCACTGTACACTTGTCCTTATCTGATTGGCACAATTCCCAAGGAGTAAAAAGACTAAAATACCCCTAATTGTTTAAATTACGATTTTACCTTTCGCTTCCTAGACCCATATCTCACTCGTCCGATGTCCGATAAAGGCATGCCACCTGTCGTTGTACTCAGGACATCAAGATCTACCTAACGGTCCTTGGTTTACGTGAAGAAACCTTGTCGTGCAAAAAGTCAACAAATGCCCCTCTTTTAACCAATTTACGAAAGTGCCCTCGACCTTCCGAACATCATAACTTTCTCCTCAGATGTCGGAATCGGGCGTGCCACCTGTCTACGGATTCGTGACGTCCAAAACTACGTCACAGTCATTGGTCAATACCCAATTAACCGCCCAAACTAAAAGTCAACATTTTGCCCATTCTAGGGGTAAAATCGTCATTCTACGCCGACTGTCCAAAAGTATCCAACTAATCACCGCTTAACCTAGCTAATTCGTCATTAACTACTAAGCTAAGCTCGACTCCCGGGACAGATCGTTACAGAATAGATGCTTAAGACTCTGATGGTCGGTCTATATCCTGCATGTTACATCTAACAAGTAATGCCTCCAGATTTTTAAGGCATGAACCACCGCTGGCCTAGTTGGTCATTGCTTCCGTCTTTTGGGGATCCACGCCCAGTCCGACAAAATACTTGCTCAACTTGGCATATAACTGTTCCTGTTGCAATCTGCCCAAAACCAGTCACTGATATTTCTCGTGAGTCCTGGCATTCTTGGAGTACACCAAAATGTCATCGATGAACACGATCACAAATTTGTCCAAGTATGATCGAAAGACTCTATTCATCAAGTCCATGAACGACAGGACCCGCCCCGATCCCACAGGGACCACCAGGGGACGTGCCCTGGTCCCGTCTGACACCCAATAACTCATACCAAATTTAACCTCAAAACATCAAATGCATAAATAACCAAATTAAAGTCATACATCAAGTCCGAATTAAACAGATGTCAGACAAGGGATGAAATCCAAAATTACAAGTTGCGAGCACGACTCTAACATAAACCTGCGGGTAAACCACCCAGCAGGGGTTCAGGTACGCAGAAGTAGATCTATGCCTCAGCCTCAGGTTCCTCCTCTACCTTAGTATCATGACCTGGAGGGGTTACCAAAACATTAAGGGTGAGTGGACCAAAACTCAAGTTTATAAAATCATTTGATAGGTAAAACATATAATTTACCCCTTCCGTTTTCCAAACATGCATGCATCATCATTTAAAATCATAAATCATATAACATGAATCATAAGGCATGTAATAAGACCATAAGTATATTTTTAGCCACTGCACTATACACTCCAATCCGACATCCCTGATGTCTGACGTCCCTGACGTCCAATAAGGTCACAATCACAAGGGTACGCGTGCCACTCGGGTCTCAATTCCGAGTTCAATCCCCGAACCCCGTTCGGGTACTGCATCCCCGATGCTTAGCGTCATAGACGCTGGACGTTCTAGACGTCCGTGACCTCTCCGGGGTACCTCATCCGGAGGAGACAGTATCATATGGAAGGATCTATACTGTGCAGTACCAAATACATTTTATTTATATCCACATGCAAAACATATATGTATACATAGGTAAAATCCGAATCGATCGTTATGTTTCATCAAACGGGTCTCATGCCCAAATACCGTGAAACGTGCCATAACCGAAATCTCAATATCATCAAAACCATTTATTGATTCCAGCATGTGAACATATAAGTAAATCAAAAAACATTTAAGCATGCAAGGTTTTAATGAAATCGGGCCCACTTACAGTACAATCCTGCTAGGAACCGAATGTATACCCTCGTCCTGGTACAAATGTACAATCCCTGTCAAGTCCAAAGTATTCGTAAAGGTCAATTCAAACCCCTAACATTTAACCATGAAACCCTAGACCGAAACCGGTCCGAAGAAGCCGCCCGGACACGCTTCCCAAGGCAATAAACCTTATTTTGACCAACTTAATGATCTCCGATCGACTCGAAACCACCGCCATTGGATCCGGATCGTCGAAACCTAAAGAATGGTACTGTTCACACGCGCCCACACGCGCCAGTCAACGCATCGGTCAACGCAGGAACAGTCCTTGCTGACGTCATCACTGACGTCACTGCTGACGTCAGCATGACATCATGCTGACGTCATCTGACAGTTGTCAGGTCTGCCATGTCAGACTCTGACAGTGCCATGTGTCAACACCCGATTGGTCCACCTCACTGATCTGTCAGGCCACTTGTCAGATCTGACATGTGCCACGTGTCAGCACGGCACTGGTCCACGTCACTGACATATCAGTGACACGTGGCAGTCCCTGACTGGGCCACGTCATTGACATGTCAGTGCTGACTGTGCACTGACATGTGACACGTGTCGGCTCACGGTTGGTCCATGTCACCTGACAGTCTGACAGGGTGCCACATCATCACCTCTGTCCTCAGACGGGTTGACCCGTATCTCTGCAACTCGGGTCGATCAGACCCGCGATCATGACCCGGTCACCATTTTCTTAATTCTCAATCATTTTCACCCTGGTTTGTTCTTAGATGTTCGTCTTAATCCCAGGAATGGTTCTATGGAATAAAATCGATAAACACAGATAGGATCGAAGGCTTACCTCGATGAACAGACCTGGTTCCCGTCGCCGTTTGCACTCCATTCAGGCTACCTCCGGTCACGCAATTGATCCCAATAGGTTCCTAACAGTTCCTAGAGTTGATTAGGGTAAATAGAAACCAAAACTAAACGTTGGAATTCAAGTTACCAAATCCTGGGTTTTTGAAACCGTTTCGGGTTTTGAAGCTGGCTTACCTCGCCGCCGTCTGCCGCCGTCCACCGCCGTGCCTCCCTCCTTCCCCGTGAGTCCAGCAACACACAGACACAGAGACAGGGTGTAGTGCGGGTGTGATGGATGAAATGGGCAGTGTGTGGGTTCGGGTGAGAAATATATAGAAATGGAGGTAAATTATGGACGACCCAGATTGAATCTCAGAAATGAGATCAAGGGCTGAGATGAGATCTGAGGGTTTGAGATGAAGGGCTGAGATCAAAAGTGGTTTTTAATTTTATTTAAATGCTTAGTGGAGCTTGATCCAATCCAGCCAATGGGTGAGTGACACTTGTCACTCACCAGGTTTCCTCCAATCAGAAATTTCAGAATAAAATATTCGACACGAAAACCGAGACACGAACCTCCCGATTTCGCGTTTCTGACCATAACTTCCTCGTACGAAGTTCGATTTCGGCGTGCCGCCTGTCTACGGACTCAGGACGTCGAGACCTACCTAACGATCCTTGAGTCGCGTGAAAATTAGTTTTCAAACGAAAAGTCAACATTTTCGCCCCTAACGTCCAAATTACGGTAATGCCCCTGAACTTCCGATAGTCGTAACTTTTTCCCTGATCGTCCGAATTGGACGTGCCACCTGTCTATGAACTCGTGACATCCCGAACTACGTCACGGTCATATGTCAAAGTCCATTTAACCTACCAATCAAAAAGTCAACAATTTGACCATCCATTCACGAGGGTAAAAACGTCAATTGATACATTAAATTACAAAATTAAAATCCTCGAATGTCCGGGGTGTTACAATGAATGCAGCTGGTGCATTCGTTAATTCGAAGGGCATCACCAAGAACTCGTAATGTCCATAGCTTGTCCGGAGTGCCGTCTTCTGAACATCTCCCTCAGCTATCCTCAACTGATGGTACCCTGACCATAGATCTATCTTCGAGAAGTACCGCGCTCCCCACAGTTGGTCAAAGAGGTCTTCGATCCTTGGTAAGGGATACTGGTTCCTTACCGTGGCCTTGTTTAGTTGTCGGTAATCCACACACAACCATAAGCTGCCCTCCTTCTTTTTAACAAATAAAACCGGTGCTCCCCAGGGTGATGTACTGGGTCAGATAAATCCCAGGTCCACCAGTTCCTGGAGTTGAGTTTTCAATTCCCGAAATTTGGCCGGTGCCATACGATACGGCGCTTGAGATATCGGTCGCATCCCGGGGAGTAATTCGATCGTGAAGTCGATCTCCCGGGGTGGTGGTAATCCGGGCAAGTCCTCTGGAAATAAGTCAGGAAATTCCCGTACCACTGGGATATCCCCGATTTTCAAAGATTCATCCGATGACTCTACCATATATGCTAGGTAACCCTGACACCCCTTCTATAAAAGTTTAGTAGTTGTGAGCACAGATATTACCTCGGGTGACGAGTCTCCACACTCTCCCTGAAAGATCACCTCCGGTAAACCCGGAGTCCTCAATGTCACCCGTTTGTTGCAGCAGTCGATGATTGAATAGTGTTCTGACAACCAGTCAACTCCGAGTATGACGTCGAAGTCGTAATACCTAGTTGACTCGCACAGGTCATCCCTATCGGTGTACCCACACCCATCTCGCTCTCGAGTGCGGATACCTCACGGCTCAAAAGACTCGCACAGCTTCGTGAAATAAATGAATGAGTCACCCTCGAATCCATCAATACATGAACCACAATGTCAGAAATGAAAAGAGTACCTATCACGATTCCCGGAGCAGATCTGGCCTGATGTTGTGTGACTGCATAGACATGAGCCAGAGATTCGGTCACCCGTCCACGTCCTCTAACTCCTCCATCACAGCCATGCACAACACCGCGTCCACGGATACTGGCAGTCCGAGATGCTGAGCTCTGCACTGAAGTGGTACTACCCCGAACTATCGGGCAATCAGATGCATAGTGTCATGGCTCACCACAATCGAAACAAGTAACAGCTCTCGGCCTGCTCGAGTATCCTCCTAGCGAGTCGCTCATGGGTGAGTATTGATGCTGCCAAGAACCAGATCGCTGCCCTGACCTCTGAGGACTCCTGAAACAACCGGAACATCCCCGACTGCCTGAAGATGAATATCCTCCAGAATGTCTTCCCTTCGCGCCCCGACGGCTTGAAAATCCCAAGTGAGGGCGATCACGTCGCCGTGCCTCTCCTGCAGCTCGCTGCCGTGCTAGAAGGCTGTTCTAGACCCTTGTTGTAGCATCGGTCAGATCCCTCATTGCAGCAAAGGGGGTCAACGTCACCATTGCTTGTATCTCTGGTCATAGTTCCCACTCAAACCTGCGGCAACGATCATCCTCGGTGATTGCAAAGTTCTCGGCGAATCGAGACAGCATTAGAAAGGTCTCCTCATACTCCGCCACTGTCTGGTCCCCCTACTGGAGCTGTAAGAACTCGGCCTCTCGGGCATTGCGGAACAACCTCAGATAGAATTGATTGAAGAATCACTCCCTAAAGGTTTCCCAAGGAATGGTATGGACAGTCCAGCTGGCTAGTACAAGGTTGTGCCACCAACGGTAAGCACTCCCATCCAATGGGAAAGTCGCTAGCACCACACGATCCTCAAGTGGGGAATGCATGACTTCAAAGATTCTCTCCCAGCGGTCGATCCACATGTACGCCTCCTCGGGGTCGGTGATCGTGGCACCCAGGCGCTGGACCCGCTCGATACTCGCAGTGTTCACATCTCGCCCAACTTCCTCCTCAGCACGTGCACGGGGATCTCGTCATGGAGGCATATCAAAACTGCTAAGAGGCAAACGAGTTAAAAGACGTCTAAAATGACTATGTACAAGGTACAAACCGCTAACCTAATACACTGATTGCTAATCCTAGTGCTCTGATACCAAGTTGACAGGACCCGTCTCAATCCCACTGGGACCACCTGGGGACGTGTCCCGCTCCCGTCTGACAACGACTCTAAACATACCAAAAGTACCCTTATTCGAAAACAAAGTATTTCAAATTAAAAAAATAACGTTCAACAACATAATTCAGAGTAATAAGCTATCAGACAAGGGATAGTACGATACAAAACATGAGCACAATAGTCAGGGTACATCGAACTAGACTAAGCCTTGTCCTACGGATCCTCCTCTAATCCCGTGTCACGGCCTGGAGGGGTCAGTAAAACATTTAAAGAGTCTGTGGGCCGAAAATAAATAGTTTATAAATCAATTTAGTAATAGAGTAAATCATAAGGTTTTACCCCTCCGCTTTCCAAATCTTGGATGCATTGAAATAAACATAGTATCATAATAGAATCATAATCATAGAATAATATAATAATCAAAAGGGGAAAATCAACATACTAGTGCACTGTAAAACCCAACCCCGGCATCCCCGATGCCTAATAATGATGTCACAGTTCTAAGGCTACGCGTTGCCACTCAGGGTCTCAAACCCGAGACTCCCCTAGGTCCATCAGTGCACGTTATCCTGGTCACTGCCCGAGGTATACTAAACATGCCTTCCTGAGAGTAAGCAACCCAACGGGGGTAAACTCCTCTCAGTCAGTGCCCCGTGACTACTCTAGGGTCCACCCAGGCCAACGACCCTCCCTGGAGGAGACAAGATAGAAAGGTAGGAAAGTACATCACAATAATAGTATAGTTACCCTGTGTCTCCCGGACATCCCTGAAAACATTCCATATATAATCCAGACAGGTCTCGTGCCCAAAACATCATAATATGTAATTTAAGCATTCCCATATAGTACCCATTATAGTCCCATCTAATCATAAAGAGGAATAGTAAAACAGTTTATGCATGCAATCCTTTTAGAAATCAAAAAACCCACTTATACACGGTCCTCGCTGCTCAACGACCGCCTAAAACCTGTATTAACATGTCCAAGAGTAACTAAAGGACCCTACTAGTTCAATACTAAAACCCTAGAACAGATTCGTCCCGAAAACATAGCCCGGGCACTATTCTCGAGGCTTCAAACCCCATTTTGACCGTCCTAACGATCTCTAATCGATACGAAACTACCACCATTGGATTCGTATCGTCAAAACATTGAAAATGGTATCGGCCCCATCAAAAGTACTATTTATATGCGCCCCCACACTCCTGGTCAACGCGTGGTCAACGCTGCTACAGTATTGCAGACGTCACTGTTGAGGTCATCATGACGTCATCTCTGACGCATGTTAGAGGACACGTGTCACTCTCTGGTTGGCCCCTGGTCTAACAATTTCTGACATGATGACGTCATTGTTGACGTCAGCATGATGACATCATCACTGCTACAGTACCGGGTCAACCTGAATTTCTGAAATCGGGTCGCCGTCGACCTGCGGCTTGACCCGTTTCCAGAATCCTTTTTCGGCCACCATGTTTGATAGGGCTTGTTCCTAATGGATCGTCTATGTCTGTTCTATGGATCTAGGGTGTCAGGATCGGCAATAAATCCTCCGGGATTAACGTGGGACTCGCCTGATCCCGTCTGACACGAAGTGTCAGACCAGGAAAAATTCCATCTCTAGCCCTCGCCGGGGCTATCAGAGTGCGTCAGGATCGTAGGAGAAGGGGAGCGATGTCTCGTCTCTGCTACAGCCCGTATCCGCGATCAACTTGAAGGGCATTAAAACACGAAAACCGTGAGTAGACAAAATAATATTTTCATTTAAAAACATTTTCATAAGAAGATATTTTATGCCCTTCATAAATACATACGCATGCATTCCAAAAACCGTTTAGTAAAACATTCATAAAATCAATCAATTCATCAAACATATTTTTGAAATCATTCAAGGGTTCATGCCCGGTTCCCATAAACCGTCATGGTCCACAAACACCTTTCAAAGGTTCATGTCGGTTCCCATAAACCGTCATGAACCATAAATCCATTTGGGTCCTCGACCCGAAATCACAATAAATCAAAACAATAGGGACTCAGCCCAATTCACATCACGTGGGTCTCAGCCCAAAACCATTCTCAAAAGATCACAAACGGGGTCTCCGCCCCAAATAACTTTCACAATTTAAAATACGGGGGTCTCCGCCCCAAATCACTTTCTGAAACATTAAACACAGGGTCTCCGCCCTCAAATCTCGTATACGGGGTCACAGCCCCAAATCTTGTATACGGGGTTGCAGCCCCAAATCACTTTCTAATCATAAAACATAGGGTCTCCGCCCTCAAATTACTTTTCCATAAAACCTCATACGTATCAACATATGTATAACCCATCCACGACACTTCCGAGAAGATACCAACTCGAGGCACACAGCCCCTAGGGAACACATCCCCGAAATAGTCACGATGTCAAATCCATACTAGTGTGCACACTACTCGGGGTCTCACTCCGAGTCTTCTCCCAAGAATCTCCATCTGGGAGGCTCAATCACTGGATCTAGTCCGAGCTCTCTCTCTGGATCTAGTCCACACATCTCTCCGGAATCTGGTCCGGGACCACATCATAATAAGTAACCACCACTCCTCGAACGGGATCCCTATGGGGATACCCACTCTGGTCTATGGATCGTGACTCTCCAGGTTGACATCTGGAGGAGTCCATATAATCGATATGGAGGGTTCATTCACATTTTCAAATACTCTTTTCTTTCTTTCTCAAATCACTTTTCAATTGGGTCTCAAACCCGATTCATCTCAATAGGATTCCTCGAATCCGATTCAAAACCATTTCGCAGGCCTCGACCTAAATCCTCAGCTCAACAGGGTCTCATGTCCGAATACTCGTTTCATAAATCGAACTGGGACTCAAGCCCGGTTTCACAATCAACAGGACCCTAAGCCCGAACCATGACTCAATGGGACCTCACGTCCGGTTTCACAACCAATGGGGCCTTAACCCCGAAATCTCAACTAAATGGGTCTCAGGCCCGATATCATCAATCAACGGGGCATCAAGCCCGAAAGTACTAATAACTGGGCCTCAAACCCGAATCGTAAACCAACTGGACCCCCGGCCCGATCGTATAACACAAATGGACCCTCGGTCCTATTCCTCGTCATTTCAAATGGACTCCAAGTCCGAGAGTTCATAAATCAAATGGGTCTCATGCCCGATTTCATATTTCTAAATCCAAAATCCATTTATTAAACCCTCGTTGAAAACCTAGAACGTATATGCATCGTATAAAATCGTAAATCTCGAAATACGTGCAAATACGTAAATCCTAGGCTACCACAAACCAATGAACTCATGGCATCACAAAACATATATTTAAACAATTATAAAACATTTATGCATGCATCAATTTTGAAAGAAGGTTCCACTCACAGACCGTCCGAAGCCGCACCTCGATACGCGTGCCATAATCGTCTCCCTGGTCAATCGTCGCTTCCGGGATTCCCGAACCTGTCCAAATTAATTTATAGGGTTACTAACTACTTATATAACCCCTCACTAAAGCCCCGTAATTTTCTGAAATTTCTAACTATTTTCAAACGCGAACCTAAATCTTCGGACAACCCGAACTATGTCGAAACGATGTCCGATTGACACGAAACCAGTCCCAAAATGTTCGTTACATCGAATAGATGAAATTACATGTTGGAACCTTGCCCAAAATCTCTTCCACACACCCGCATGCGCGCCTGAAGTGGCTCCGCGTGGGAGCCACGAGTTTGTGAACAGTGTTACCCCTAACCTCGCGTCGACCGGTCCGGTCCGGTTCGCCTGCAACTTGGACCGGCGTGACCGGTTCAAGCCGATAACCGGTCCAGTTTTCACCCGTTTCACTCCTAATCGATCCCAATCTTCATCATTTAATCCTAGGATCCTAACCTAATTAATTTGAAGCCGTAAAACCCTCGAAACTACCCGATTCGATTTTTGGTTCCCACGGTTCAATGTTCAAAATCCACCCTAGGGGTTCTCGACGTCTCACCACTCCCAAAACCTTCCTAACAACCCCTTAGCAACCTAATTAGTTCAATAGAAACAATAAAAACGGCCCATAATCAATAGAATCGAAAAATGGATTAAAACGGTAAAAACCGATTACCCGATCAATTTTTCCTCCTTCGCCGTGCACGGCGACCCTTCCTGGCCAGCCACCACTTCCAGCCAGTCCTCCTCACTTCTCTAGCCTTTCTCAAATGGTCAAATAGGGTTGGGTTGGATTTGGGTGAAGGTTGGGTGAGATTGGGTTTGGACGGGTTTGGTTGCACGAACAAGGAAAGGGAGATGATATGCATGAATGTAAAGGAAGGGCCAGTGGATGGGTGACACTTGTCACTCATCCATTGGTCCCTGACAATTTCCCTGGGCCCCACCTAGGAAAAAACTCATGCTGTTTCGTAAAACGCGCAATAGTACTTTCGTACTTCCGTGAACCGTAACTTCGCCGTCAAACGTCTGAATTCGACGTGCCGCCTGTCTACGTATTCGTATCGTCCTCCTCTATGTAACGGTCCTCGGTCCTCGGACCTCCCGATCAAAAAGTTAACTTTTGACCCCTTTTTCCCAAAATTATCAAAATGACCCTAAACTTCCGAACGTCATAACTTCCTCCTCGAACGTCGGAATTGAACATGCCACCTGTCTATGAACTCGTGACGTCACAAACTACGTCAAGGTCATTGGCCCAAGTCCAATTGACCGTCCAAAAGAAAAGTCAGCGATTTGCCCATTCTAGGGGTAAAATCGTCATTTCGCCCGAACTTTTGCTAATCCTCGTCTAATATCCGATTAGCCTTGCTAATCTGTCATTAAGTCTTAATTAATCTCGTTAATTCGGGACAGGTCGTCACAAACTTCCCCCCTTAAGAAATTTCGTCCCCGAAATTCAAATTGACCCGAGTCCACAACCAAATGTGGAATCCAACCTTATTCCTCGAAACGGATCGTTGCACCCACACGAGAATACTCGTGTAGCAGTACACGTTCAACACACAAGTCGTACTCATTGGTCCTGTCCTTGATACGTATCGTCATCGGAGCCTCCAAAGCTCCAATTCATTTTTCGACATCTACACGTATCCTCGTCTGTCTCACTCGAGGCAGAACATCGACACTCGTCGTTCTCGCCTGTCACTCACTTACACAGGTAAGCAATACCAAGATGATATCTAAACGGCTTTTTAGTCTAACATTCTGACACGTTCCATCCTGCAATCGTCAGACTGAAACGCATCCCTACTAAGGGCTATCACAGCCAAGCTGGCATCCTGCTCAGCATCCAATCTGACAACATTCTGTAGATCCTGCCATCACAATGGCACGAATCCCAACTCACATGTCATCCTCAGACCTATGTCCAAACTGATTCTAACAACTCGTATGAGTCAACTCTCTCAATTTCCTATTCCCCAAAACTAACTCTTCTTAGAGTCATCGGATACCTATCCGAACTCATCGGATACCTATCCGAACTCATCGGATACCTATCAACTCGTTACCACGATATGTCACGCCTTCGTGACCAGCCGAAAACTCCCAGCTCCACTGCGCTACTCTGATCTCGACTCGTTCTCGAGTCCTCTTATCGTATCTCGTATCACTCAGCGATACCACTTGTCATCTAGACTCAGGTGAGTCTCCAAACTATCACTATCGGACCCAATCTGATCGCCACTCATGTCCATTTAGGACTCCATCCAAACTACAGCGTACTCGTACGCTCGGGCACTCTCAACCCGACATACCGATTGATCGTAGTCAATCCCATTGTCAAATGTACACAACACACCGGTGCACCCACATCATATCAACATCGGGGCGTCACCCGACCTACTCAAGGACTGCACTCTGGCAATGTCTAACCACAACTAATGTCCGCACTCCAACCATGGTCCGGACCCCAACCGTCCGTCACCAAGCGAACGTCAGTCCGTCACCTCGGACACTCACTCGTCACATCCTGTGTCACTAACCACCATCTACTCGTCAAGTCAATCAAATTGACCCACAACCTAGGTGTTCGGTTCTTACACCCTCTTGAACTCCTAGCTGTCACAACACTCCTTGTCGTCCCACCTAGGAACGAATCCAAGATGATGTGATTTGATGTCATCGTCGAAAGGACTCTGATGCCACCATCTCGATCACAACCTCTCTTGATTCCGAAGTACCAATCACGTTGGAATCGTGTTTCTTATCCAATCACGAAGCTCACTCCGCACCCAAACTTACTAACGTTCTATAGGCAAACCAGTGCCATGTCCTCACTCGGGAGGTATGGTCAACCGTAGTCAACCAAAACTAATCTGTAATGGACTCTCAAATCCTCAACTCAACCGGACACCATCCACGCGTCCGTAACTCACTTGTCACTTCCATACTTCAGAGTACACCCTCGCGACTCAATCTCGTAGCACTGGGGGAACTAGTCTCCATACCAAGTACTCCCGTACTTCGCACTGAGCCACTCGGGATCCTCTCTGTCCCACTTATAATCATCACCTTTACTAGAGCGTGGCAAGTATGTCAACACTAAAAGTCAACATCTCATTCTGCGATCGGACTCAGCCGTCACCGAGTCGAATCCAGAATCACTGTTCATACTGTGCGTCACTTACGCACCTCATATCATCGTCACGACTTACGGATCCCATCGTCACAATCGTCACGGCAACCTGAGTCCATGCAACTCGATAAGACTCGACTACATCCATCGATAGCAGCGTCTGCCACAACCTCGTGCAGACCAATTTCACAGCCACTTTGCTATCGAGACTATCAAACCATGCGGTAGTCGACCGCCGATACTAACTACTCCACACGGAACATCCAACTATCGGCCTACCTCTGAATCCGTTCACAAGTACCATACTTTTGGTAACTTGTCCAATCAATCACCTACTAGGGTTATCACAAACCCGACTGCCCGCTACAGCCCTATCATCCTGACCGATCCCTCGATCTCGACTCCGAAGAGTCGTCATACTCCAATTCTGGTACCAAACCAGCCAATAACTACAGTCCGAGGATCTCGTCCTCTCGTAACTCTAAGGCTCTTAGTCGCTGGCCTCACAAGGAATTGGCCCTCATCGATACCTACCATCGCTCATCCATGGCATGCCACAAGCATGCTCCATCATGCTACTCAGCATCCATACTAGGAAATCCTCTACTAGTCAACATCCTCTGCCAGTCGGTAACCTGGAGGGATTCGACACACCAAAACATGGCATCACTATGCCAACCAGAGTTACACATTCCTATTCCCAACCATGGTAAGTGTAGTCGTACAGGGTCATCGTAAATCGGGCGACCTTGACCACTGACCACACTGGTATGACTCCGTACATCCTCTATCCGATACGACCACTGTCTAGCGGTCATGACTCTCAAGTCGTCATACTGTGTCTACCGGTCAGCATAGTCCTATCCACCGGTAACACCATGGCTCTAAGCCAATATCTAACACACAAATCCTGATTTTACTCGGGATCAAACATCGAAACACGTGGAATTCAATGCCAATCGAACCTCAAACTATCGTATCACATGCTAAACACCATCTAACTAAGGTTTGATTCTATTGAATCCTCGTACTCATACCCTAACTATCAAGTTGATGACGGGCTGTTACGACTTCAGAGACATTACATCCTCGACCTGCGCGTACTCTACTCTCTGATACCAACTGGTATCAGAGTACCATGAGTATCAAAAGAGCCTGCCTCGCTCTGATACCAACTTGTTAGGACCGGCCCCAAATCCTCGGGATTAACGTGGGACCCGCCTGATCCCGTTTGACACGAAGTGTCAGACCAGGGAAAATTCCATCTCTAGCCCTCGTCGGGGCTATTAGAGTGCGTTAGGATCGTAGGAGGAGGGGAGTGATGTCTCCTCTCTACTACAGCCCGCATCCGCGATCAACCTGAAGGGCATTAAAACACGAAAACCGTGAGTGGACAAAATAATATTTTCATTTAAAAACATTTTCATAAGAAGATATTTTATGCCCTTCATAAATACATACGCATGCATTCCAAAAACCGTTTAGTAAAACATTCATAAAATCAATCAATTCATCAAACATATTTTTGAAATCATTCAAAGGTTCATGCCCAGTTCCCATAAACCGTCATGACCCACAAACACCTTTCAAAGGTTCATGCCGGTTCCCATAAACCGTCATGAACCATAAATCCATTTGGGTCCTCGACCCGAAATCACAATAAATAAAAACAATAGGGACTCAACCTAATTCACATCACGTGGGTCTCATCCCAAAACCATTCTCAAAATATCACAAACGGGGTCTCCGTCCCAAATCACTTTCACAATTTCAAATACGGGAGTCTCCGCCCCAAATCACTTTCTGAAACATTAAACATAGGGTCTCCGCCCTCAAATCTCGTATACGGGGTCGCAGCCCCAAATCTCGTATACGGGGTCGCAGCCCCAAACCACTTTCTAATCATAAAACATAGGGTCTCCGCCCTCAAATCACTTTTCCATAAAACCTCACACGTATCAACTTACGTATAACCTATCCGCGGCACTTCCGAGAAGATATCAACTCGGGGCAGACAACCCCTAGGGAACACATCCCCGAAATAGTCACGATGTCAAATCCATATTAGTGTGCACACTACTCGGGGTCTCACTCCGAGTCTTCTCCCAGGAATCTCCATCTGGGAGGCTCAATCACTGGATCTAGTCTGAGCTCTCTCTCTGGATCTAGTCCACACATCTCTCCGGAATCTGGTCCGGGACCACATCATAATAAGTAACCACCACTCATGGAACGGGATCCCTATGGGGATACCCACTCTGGTCTGTGGATTGTGACTCTCCAGGTCGACGTCTGGAGGAGACCATATAATCGATATGGAGGGTTCATTAACATTTTCAAGTACTCTTTCGCAGTGCTGCATTGCCCACCGGAGGAGCGAGTGTTACTGGCCATGTTTTTACTGGACGGTGCGGCATACGAGTGGTGGTATACCCTCGAGTTGTCTGGCTGGGATGCCCACACTGTAACCTGGGAGACGTTTCAGGAGCGATTTCTAGATCAGTATTACCCTCGTTCTTTCCGAGATGCCAAGGAGGCTGAGTTTCTGCAGCTTCAACAAGGGAATCTGAGTGTGGCTGAGTACGAACAGAAGTTTCAGATGTTGTCTCGGTTTGCTCCTGTGTTTGTGGCTACTGAAGCCGAGAAGTGCCGTAGGTTTGAGTTGGGCCTGCGAGGTGAGATTCGAGCCATAGTGACGGCTGGATTGTTTACTACCCTCCGAGAGTTGTCGGACGATGCGGTGAGGGTTGAGGCTAGCTTGCCGGTACGACGCCGGGAGCCACCTTTTTCTGGAGCTTCGAGTTTGAGGACACCAAAAAGGGGCAACTTCAGTGGAGCGTCGTCATCGGGCGATGATCGTTTCGGTAGACCTGGTGGTTTCCAGAGTTCAGGATTTCGTGGTTACCGAGCACAACCGACTCCACAAGCTAGTGCGACGTCTGTTGCGTCGACAGGGAGAGCGAGTGGTCCTTCTAGACGAGATGTGTGCTACTACTGCGGAGAGCGAGGTCACTTTCGACGTGAGTGTCCACTGTTGCCATAGGAAGGTGGTGTAGGCCGAAGATCGGCAGAGCCTGGATATAGTACAGTGTCAGGGACAGCTAGCACTAGAGGAGGTGGTGGTGCCACCAGTAGTTCGAGGGGACGTGGTAGAGCGTCGAGATCTCAGGCCCGAGTGTTTTCGATGACTCAGCAGGAGGTTCAGTCAGCACTAGGTGCAGGGACATGTATTTTTTACTATCTTTGGTTGTGTTGTACCTACTTTGTTGTTGGATCCCGGGGTAGAGTCTAGGATTTTCCCTAGGTGACCTGGAGTGTTATGGTGAGTTCCGTTGCAGGATGAGGGAAGAAACGGGAAAGAAGTGACTATAACTGATCGATATGAGGTTATTGAAGGAGAGAACCCACAATCTAGAGTTTGCCTTTAGGACTTTGTAGATTTTTCCGACAAGTGGTCGAAGTAGCAGCCGATAAGGATTTTCCCATTGGATTAGATTGTCCTGGGTAGGAGTTGAGAAGGGTTCTGGGAAGTGTCTGTTGTTGTACGTGAGGATGTACTCTATGAACTTTGTTTGAGTACTCCATATGAGGTATTTTAAAATACCTTTGTTTTCTGTTCATAGAGTTTCCCTTGCGTGCACCATAAAGTGTTAGTGGTACGAAGAAGGGGTTAGACGTGGTACACTGGTAATTGGGATGGAGTGAAATACCCAAGGTGGAGATGATAGACAAGAAACCCAGGAGAAGTTGTTGTTGACCTAGTGTTGATTCCGGGTAGGAGACCCTAGGTGTCGGGAACTAGTTGCGGAATTTCGGGGACAAAATTCTTTTTAGGTGGATAGATTGTAACGACCTGTCCCAGAAATTAGGGTTAAGATGGTGATTAAGATGGGATTAGTGAGCTTAATCGGGAGTTAGCTGGTTTCGTTGGGGTCGTTAGTGTAGAATGACGATTTTGCCCCTAGTTCGGGCAAAAGGTTGACTTTTAGTTCGGACGGTCAATTGGGTTTTGACCGATGACCAGGACATAGTTTAGGACGTCACGACCCCGTAGATAGGTGGTACGCCCGATTCTGACATCCGAGGAGGAAGTTATGATGTTCGAAAGGTTAAGGGCATAACCGTAATTTGGTTAAAATAGGGAGAATAGTTGACTTTTCGTAAGATCGGGTTTTGACATGTTGACCTAGGATGTTTAGGTAGATCTCGTCGTCCTGAGTTTGATGACAGGCGGCACATATTCATCGGACTTACGATGTGTGAGTTACGGTCTAGGAAGGTAGTGGCAAAACCGTAAATTTGACTTGCAAGGAGGGGTATTTTGATCTTTGTGCTCTGGGATTTGTGCAGCAGAGAGGGATAGATGGATGGCTGGGATTGGGCCATTTGTGTGAGAAGGGACAGGATGGTGACACGTGTAGGGGAACTAGAGGGTTCCAACATTTTGTGCACGGTCCAAATAATTGGGGGTGCTTGTGTACCCGTGTGTGTTCTTCGACCCAGAGAGAAACAGAGGGAGAGAATTGAGAGAATTGAGGGGTGATCGTGGGTGTTGGTGAGCTTGTGAGTGTGTGAGAGTGACCAGAGAGTGAGAGGGAGATAGTGAGGGAGGTTGGAGGAGTGGTGGCTGTTTGTGTGTGAAAGGGGAGCCACGGGAAAACAGGGAGGAAGTGAGTGTTTGTGGGTGGTGGTGCAGCCGTGATCGATCAATCGAGGCCAGTGGAGGTGTCCAGAGGACGGAGGAGGACGGGACGAGCTACTGCCTCACGGCAGAGCTCACAACGGCGACAGGAGGACAGGTAATTTCTTGTTTTCCCTTTCGATGCTCTGTTTTTGCCGTCTAGTTTCAGACGCTAAGTCGTAAGTTTAGGGGCTGAATCGAGGAGTCTAGTGAGGCCTAGGGGACTCAGTTCAGTCCTAGGCAGCTGCTGGTTGTGCTGCCGTGACGGGGAGTGCACAGTGGAGGTTAGTATGACGGAGAGTACTGGTGTGCCCTGTTTTGCCGTCGATCTTCAAATCGAAAGTCGTGGGTTTTGGGGGTGAGTCGACGGTCTTGGTGAGTTGGGTGAGGTTTAGGCCGGTCCTAGGAAGAGTTTGAGACTGCCACCGTGTTGGGGGAAGACCTGGGTGGCCGGAGAAGGAAACAGGGGCTTATCGGGTTTGTGGTTCGAGCTTGAGTCGACAGGTTTTAGGCCGTGTCGGGGTGTTTGAGTGAGAGGAAAGGGTAGCTTGGGTCTGGATGATGCAGTTGGTGAAGAGAGGAGTGGTTTTGGTGTAGGTACGGAGCAGAACCGTCCTCGCCGGTTCGTTTTGCAGGCACTGTGTCGAACCGGGTCTACTCGAGCAAGACGACGACACTGTAGCAGGTGCGTGAGGGGCGCGTGCGGTGGCAGTTGAGGAAGTTGTCAACCTAGTTTTTGGTCTAGGAGTTGTGGCGAGTCTAATGGGATTGGTTTCGGGTTAATCGGACGTCGTTTGAGGTTAGTTCCGCGAGGTTGAAGGTTTAGGGTTTCGGTTCGTTACGTCCAGGACCCGGGGATTTTTGGAGAAAATTAGGTGGAATTCCGTAGATGTGTTAGTAACGTACTTTGGCGATTGTTGACAGGATCGGGAAATCCCGAGGAAGCTGAGGAACGTACGAGACGTTCGGGACGCGATTGAGGGCTCGGTACTGTGAGTGGACCCCTTCTCTAAACTCCAGCATGCATAACTGTTTTCTATGCTAGTTTTGTGGTTTTATATGTGATTTTATGATTATCAAATATGCTTTGTTGATTTTACATAATTGCACGTTTTTTCGAGAAGGTTCGGTTTTCAGCACGTTTTACGAGGAAAGGGTGATTTTTGAATATGATGCTATGGATTTGGGATTTCAATGGATAAGTGGTTTAAGTGCATAAAGGGATTTTAAAACCTGATTTGGTGATTAAAGGGTTTTCGATTTTGAAATCGGATTTTGGTAACGAGATTTGGTTTTAAAGTTGAAAAGTGGAATTTCGGATTTGGGTTCGGAATGACGGTTCTGGACGTCGGAAGGGCATCAGACCGGTGATTTCGGATTCGGATTTGGATATGGATTTCTAAATGGTTTACAAATGGTTTTGATTGGATTTGCTGGATCTGGTTATTGAGTTTAAAGACCCGGATATTGATTTGACGGAGGACGGGCCCGGATTGAGTTTAGAGACTCGGGAGTTTAAAGACTCGGATATATTGATATTTCCCCTGTAGGCCTGTTGAGTTTAAAGACTCAGGAGTTTAAAGACTCGGATATTATTGAGGCCTGGATTGAGTTTAAAGACTCTGGAGTTTAAAGACTCGGATAGATCCAGCAGGTTTGATCGAAAAATGATGATTTGATATTCACGATTTATGATACGGTTTTATGATGCTTATGATATGGTTTCTATAACTGTTTTATAGTGTTTCTGTTTCTTATGATGTTTTATGGAGATTGATTGATAACAGTTTTCATAACTGGGTTATGCATGTGGTTTCAAAACGGAGGGCTAAACCCGGTTTTCTTATAAAATGGTTTTGGAAACTTTTCTTTCTTTCTGGTCCACTCAAACCTTCTGTTTTAAATTGCCCTCCAGGTCGTGGAGCTAGCGCGGGGTGTCGGCGTCGAGGCAGCGTCTGAGGCATAGAAGTTGCGAGGGCGAATCCCGGAGCGAGGGCGAATCCCGGAGTGTTAAATTTTCCGTTGTGCGTGTATCTGGTTTATCAGTTTTTTTTCCTTTCTTTTGTATTTGGGACTATGCTCTGTACATTTTAACTTCGGGATGTGTATTTATTTTCTCCTGCGTCTGACTGTGCTTGTTGGGTGGTTTACTTTAGTTACGTGTCAGGGTGTGAGACGGGAGCAGGGTTTACCTCGGTTTTCGGGGTGAAATCGGGGTGGGTCCTGACACATCCACTGGCTCATGGCAGTGCGTGTAGCGTCTTTTCAGAGTCTAGTCAACATGAAAGTTCACCCTTATGAGATTGTGGATCCATTGGTTTAAATTTAGGCAAATAGACGTTGTTTCAGGGTAGTTTTATATGTTCGAAGTGACAGCGTAGCGAATATATATATATATATATATATATATATGAACCTCCCAGGGTTTCAGGAATTTATTATGGATTCCTCACATGATTAAGATATCAGAACATAATTGATAGAATTAAGGATCTCAGTCCGAGGCTTGAAAAAAGTCGTGATATTAGATTAGGGATCGGTAAGGACCGAGGAATCAAGTTCCACTATTCGTCAGGGTCAGTGGGTTGGTATGAGAGGTGACCCCAGAGTGACACGTCCAAGGGAAATTATGGAACTAGGTTTTGAGTTGTTAGACGGGAGCAGGACCAGACACAATTATCAAAGAATTTTTGGGAAGGGCCTTGTCAATTTGGTATCAAAGCAAACCATGTTACATTATGCTATGAATTTTGCAAACATGTTCAGTGCGAGACTGAGATTGTTCGAAAGCACGGTAAGTGGAAATTTGCTTTATAAGCTATGTTGCATGCATAATTAAATGTTTTAAATGTTTTATTGCATGATTTGGTTGCAATGGCCTGAAATAAATAATTCTAAATGTGTTTTGATGATTTTCTGGAAAGAAAATATTCATTCAAGATTTGACTGGTTTTTGGACTCGAATTTTATGGTTTTGTGGAAACTATTTTTGGCTTATACTTGATTAGAAAATGTTTTAACTTTGAATTTGAGTCAAGGATTTGTTTTAAAAGCAAAGTTTTGGATTTAATCCATGTATTATTGTTCACTGTTTATGTGATGATTTCTCAGACGATTAAAGTATGGGGTGTTTAGATGACCGAAACTCGAGGTTATTGTTTCATAAGCACCAGAAGATAGGGGTTTTTCCTAGACGGTTGATGCTCTGGATTATTGCTTTCTAGACAGTCAAAGCTAGAGATTTTTTTTTTTCCAGAATACTAATGCTTGAGATAGTTTCTCAAATAGCTGAAGCTCGGGGTTTTTTCCTAGACAACTGAAACTCAGGGTTGTTCCCAAGGTTGCTGATACTAGGGGTGTTTCCCAAGTAGCAGATTACTCAGGATTATTGTTCCCAGGTTGCTGATGCTCAAGGTGTTTTCTAGGCGGCAAATTACTCAGGATGTTTTCCAGGCAGCGTGCTTACTCAGACATTACAAGTAAGATGCGGGATCCCGAGGCTACTTTGAGGTTGTAATTACGCTACAGGATCCCAAGGTTATTTGGATATTGTCCGTACACTACACGATCCCGGGAATGATCTTATGGCAGGACTATTATTCTGCAGGATCTTGAAGATCTCGGAGGTGAGTTTAAATACTTGTGCCCTGGGAGGTCGATATGATATTCATGGACATGGGGACTTGTTGGAAATATGCCTCGAACTCTAGAAATAAATTTCGAGGATGAAATTTCTGTAAAGGAAGAAGATTTTATTGACGCATTCCAAAAATTGGGGCAATTTTTTGA
The DNA here is from genome assembly GCA_032719365.1 of Prinsepia uniflora. Classification (NCBI taxonomy): domain Eukaryota; kingdom Viridiplantae; phylum Streptophyta; class Magnoliopsida; order Rosales; family Rosaceae; genus Prinsepia; species Prinsepia uniflora. The sequence continues at coordinate 43,826,838 of CM064874.1, read as the reverse complement.
ATTAAATTGGAAAAGGACGTATTTAACCTTGTTCTTATTACAGGTCCAAAAGTCAATTGTAATTTGTGGAAATTCTCGGAAGTTCCAATAAGACCGATGTGTATGTCTCGAACTTACAAGTTCAAAGATATGCGACACATGAAAATCGAAAAAATTATAGAAAAAAATTACGGATCTAAATGCCCAAGGGAATTTTAGAAAATTTGGAAAATAGAGGCATTTTTCGTAATTTCCGTTGAGCTACTGTCGATGAGATAGTAATTATGTTGACTAAGCTTGTTTTTTGAAGTGACAAATATCACATGTGGAGGGGCTGGGGGGAGAGTTAGCCTTCATCCCGTGTATATTGGGTCAAAACCAAAACGATTGGAGGAGTGGAAAAAAAAAACAGAAGACCTCTTTTCATGATTATTGTTTTATGAGGTTAGAATAATAAGGGGAAGCTGAATGTTCACAAGGGATGGATTTATTCCTCTAGGGAAACTGAAACAGAAACAAGGAAGGAAAATCACAAAAAATTCTTTTTCGTTGAAGGAGCACCAAAAAGCTGTGTCTTCTCCCCAGGTTATATTTAGGTCGTTTTCATCTCAATTGGAGGATGACAATGATCTCCTTACGTCATTCTCAAGTGGATTGTTCATTATTAGAACCAAAATGCCTGCTGCATATGGAAGAGTATAACAAGCTTCATGGACATGTAACTAGAAGCTTGTTTTCTACCAAATCTAGGTAACAATTCCCAATTTTAATTCCATAATCGAGTTTCTAGGATTAAATAGTTAAATTTTGACTACTGGAACATTGAAATTGGATGGAAATTGAGGAAGATATTGTAACGCCCCGAAAATCCAAAAAAATGTAAAATATTAAAATAATGTGAAAATAACGTTTTTACCCTTGGAGGAATATGGCTAAAAGTTGACTTTTTTGTTTGGAATACTTTTTGTACATTTTTCGAGGACTGTTGTGTAGGTCCCGAGACGCTGAATCCATAGACAGGTGGCACGTCGAAAACGGAGCTCGTATGAAAAAGTTATAGGTCTGGGAAGTTCAGGGGCAAAATGGCCATTTGTGCTGAAAGGGTAAAATGGTAATTGTGAACGAATTCTTTATTAAGTAGCTACAATAGGATTAATTAAATGAATTAAGTGGTTGAATCAGCCCTTAACATGACTCAGGCAGAGTTGGGAGTGACACATGTCACTCACAAATGATCATTAGTGGCACTTTGCATAATTAATGAAATTAATTAACTGTAGCACATGTTCATATACTTGCAGTCGTTGAACAAGCTACAACAGCGAACACAGACAACCACCTTCCTTCATCATGATCGATTAGCAGCAAAACAAGTGAAATTAAGTGATCAATTAGAGCAATTGCAGAGTGAAAAACCGAAAGGAAACAAAGAGAACCCAAGAAAAACACATACTGGACATACTCGAAAAACTACCCAAAACCTTAATTATCGATTTCGATTTCTGAGACGGTTTCGTTTGAAATTGAGGTGATATTAAGCTTTCCGGGAGCTAAACGCATCAAACTGAATCGATTGGGAAGGAAATTGGTGGAGAATTAGTGACGAAAAGACCCTGCGACTTCTTTGAAACTTTGAGCTTGAGTTCGATTACTTAGAGGTAAGGAACTGTGAAATTGATTGTATAATTGTGTTTGTAATGGACCTAGGATACTTCTGGTGTGATCAATTGAAGGAAACAGGTCAGTTTTGGGTAGAACCCGAGTTAGGACCCGTCGGGTGTTCGTCTTGAGTCGAGGATTTTGAGGGTTTGTTTGATTAAATTGAAGTCACAGAACTGTAATCTAGATTGAATTGATGTTAATGAGTGAAAGAATGGACAAAATTAAGGTTGAATCGAAGGAGATTGCACCGGGTCTGATTGCGGGTTGCAGACCCATTTATCAGAGAAACGGGCGAGGGAGAAGCACTGTAGCAGTGCACTGAAGCGTATAGGTTACGTTTAAAATAATATTATTTTATTCCGACGCTTAGGAAATTCGTACAGGGGATTATGTGATAAGCTAGTAATATTATATTACTTGTTTGACAGGCCCGAATACTTCCAGGACGTCGGAAGAGCACGAACAGCTTGAAACTGAACAATTTGGACGGTGTGTGAGTGGACTTTTGTTTTCTACCCTGAATGCATGCATATAGGTTTTAAATGCCTTATAATATGATTTGAAATGATTTGGTATGATTAATGTTTCGATATGATGATTTTTGTATTTTTGGAATATTATATTATTTTATATGCTTTTGGGCACGATTTTCGAGAAAACTATAAAACTGATGTTTTGGACGAAGGCCCGGGATTTGAGCTTGATTTTGACTCGGATTACGAGTCTGGCACTAGATTTGATGGATTTATATTATGATTGAGATTGTGGTTGCATAGATTTGCGTGAAACTGGTTTACGGATGTTGATAAATGGTTTTGATATTAAATGCAATTGTTTTTCACTGATTTTCATGATGATGATACATTAGGGCTTTCGGTGTGGAATATGTTTCCCCCGAAATGAACCCTGGAGATAACGCTCGCCTCCGGGATGGAAGTGTTTACCCCGGAGAGGTCACGTAGCACGGTCTGTTGTCGTGCAGCCAATGGAGGCTCGACTCAGACCAGATGTGCTGGATTATATGGAGCTCAGTCAGTGATATGTTCGTGACGACCTGGATTGCCAGCTGGTGATGTGTTCATAGCGGCGGATGCTCGGGATTTAAGCGGTCCTTGAGCCTATTGATTTGCACACGTTGCAGGGATAACGTGACTATATGAGACCTGGATCCTGTGCTTTTATTGATGTTTGAGATTTATGTTCATACCTTTATTTGATTTATAAGTTATGATATGCATGCATGTTTGTGAAACTGGAGGGTAAGGCTATATTTTGATAAATGTATTTCTAAACTTTATTTTTGTCCACTCACACCTTTGATGTTTTATTTGCCCTCCAAGCCAATGCACATGTACTGAGGCTAATATCGAGGCAGAGGAATAAACAGACCGTTGCGTACTCAGACACGTTGCAGCGTAGGATTTTGATCCCTACTTGTAAATATTTCCTATGCTCTGTAAACATGTTGACTAGGTAAACGGTCTCGGAATACTGAACTATCCGTTGTCTGACAATGTTTATCGTTTGTTATGTTCTATATGTATATATTTAAAACTACTTTTGGTACTTTCGAGTTATTGTCAGACGGGAGCAGGATCTTTCACGGTTATCGAGGGATAATCGGGATGGGTCTTGTCAGATATGGGATTCGGGTCGCGGGTGCTCGTGTTCATAAAAAATGGGTCGGTGGGTCTACTCGATGAGGAGAGGAAGGCTAGTACCATAGCTACTATGTCTACAGTGCACATTGAGAAGACTCGTCGGTCGTCCACCAATGACAGGATCGATTCTGGACTGATCTTGCTCCCGTCTAACACCTCTTATCGAACAAGGGATATTACCAACTTATCTATGTCCAAATCTTTTCAATTAACCAAACGTAATCCCACCCTTGCAGGGTTACTGCCCACATCCAGCCCACTACCCCAACAAGTGGTAGTAATTACGAATTCTACCTTAATCGAGGTCTTACTTACTTCCCTGGTCATTATTAGCCGTTTCAATTATATAAACACATAACAATTATGATAACAAGTTGAAAATACAAAATGGTTTAAATATTCAAATCCATAAGGTAACTCATGCCCCATTCCTTATTCATATCTTTTTATCATGTACACAAACAATCCATATCATTAGAACCATTTTAATATCCAAATACCATCATAGGCTTCGTATACCATTGTACATATTCCTTTTATTATCTAATTTGTCAAAACCTTTCTATGTAATAATTTACAAAGGTTTATTTGTCACAACATTGCATTATTACCTCACTATATGTGTCACTCTTGTGCCAATAACCCTAGATTCATCTTACAACAAGCAATCCATAATCAACATACGTAACATTAGACATAACCAACCTTAAAAAGAAGTCTTTTTAACTTAATAATATGATGATTGAAGTCCTCCTAATTATATGAAAATTACCATGCTAATCCACTAACCATTTGTGTTCGACTTCCATAATAACTCCTTAATTACTCAAAGTTCTAATCAATTTTAAAGTACATAATCACATATACAATCATCATAACATGTCATCATAACATGTAAGTTTGTACATAACCATTAATTATCCAAGTTAGTATTAGGTTTAACTTCTCAAATTTCTTAAAGTTAACCTTGAATTATAACAAGAGCATAAAATCTTACATTTAACACCAAACCGTGAGTTTTCATCCATCCCATTGCATCTTTATAATCTGAAAATCAATTACACAATATTTGAGGATTTATTAAGGATTTTTAAGTAGAACATAAACTTTGAAGCCTCATAACTATCTCATACGATGTCCAATTAATCCCAGACTTGAACCATTAAACTCTAAATTTCATAAGGAATCATTTTTGTGTTGAACACTTCAAGAGATAAGGTCGAACGCACCCTCATGCGCCACCTCTTCCCTCTGCGCATGTTGGCCATGCGCCACCACTGTTCATCTTCAACCTCAGTTTCAAACCTAGTTTTTTGAAATCGGGTTTCCCGCAACCAGTGATATGACTTGACTGAAATTTCATTATTTCTTGATCATTTCGCGTATTTCAACTGCTACAATTCATCTAGTGATCTTCATGAGAGGATCTATGAGTTCAAAACAAAGAAAACTTACCTCGAAAGCATGGCCCAACTTCTTGGGTTTTGGCCAAAGTTCCAAGGATTAGACTTGCAACTTCTCCACGTCCGAACTCCATAATTTTCATCTTAAAATGGACCTAAGAGCTCCAGGAGAACAAGAGATCACTTGTTTATAAATTTTCATGCCCAAAATTATGAAGTTGAAATAGGAACCTGTCACGACTCGACCCCCCTAGCACGATATTGTCCGATTTGAGCCTAGCTCTCAAGATTTTATTTCTGGAAACTCGCACGCAACTTACCAATAGGTCACCCATCCCAGGATTACTCTAGCCCAAACTCTCTTAACTTTGGAGTTCCCAAGGAATCCAAGGCTAATGAGCTCCCAAAAGGTCTAGTACTAGATAGATACGTGCCCACACATATAAGATACTTCACCTTTCCCTCCCAAGGCGATGTAGGATTATTCACCGTTCTTCCCAAGACACGGGTCTTACAATCCACCCACCTTCAGGCCCAGCGTCCTCAATGGGACGCTTCCAATCAGGGTTCAATTCTAATACCATTCTGTCACTAATCGGGATTAGTCAAGGTGAAATGATGATTTTTCCCCTAGAAGGGAAAAATGTTGACTTTTGACTTGGGAAGTCATTGGCACATGGGTCGAGTTTCATTATGTAGATCGAGGGAATACGATCATGTAAATAGGCGGCAATTTTGGACATCATACGAAGATTTTACGGGTTAAGAATAGTCGATTTATACTTTATGGAGCACTTTGTTTGAAAGGAGTTGACTTGGTTTGTTGAATTAAGGGACCCAAAATGTCTGAATATGGACCAATGGATGAGTGACAAGTGTCACCCATCATATTGGTTCGTATCCCCACGTTTTGCTCCTACATTTCCTTCTCTCTTCGTGAAACACACATCTGAACCACCCAACTCATTTTCCTTCATTCATCTATCATCTATAGGTTCTGTGTAAGGGAGAGAGTGACTTGAGAGTAAAGGGAAGACGGTGGAAGAAAGAGTGGCTTGGCAGGCTACCTGAAAACCCAAGACATCAGGTAAACCCGTGAGCCTATTTAAGTTTGATTTTGAGTTTTAGTTATGGACATTCAAACATCGTTCTGAAGCGTTGTATGTGTTCCCTGAGTTTGTACTATTGACCAGGGATAGAAATGGAACAAAGTGGACGCTGGAATCGCACTGGGGAAGCGTTTGAAGGTTGGCTGAAAGATTTTGAGCTTGGCCAAAGAAAATGAGTTATGTTTTTGTGTTTTCAAGCTAGTGAAACGGTTTCGGGGTAGGAGACAAGTTTAAGGGTTAAATAATAGCGAAGAAAGGTCAAGAAATGGCGAAGTTTGGATCGAGTCACGAATCGGGTCAAACGACCTATTACAGTGAGTCGAGCCGACCTATCGAGAGGTTGACGATGATGACATGGCAGTCGACGCCATCTTTTCAAGCCCCGTGGCCAACCAGGTAGTGGCACGTGGCAAGGTGTCAGGTCGAGTAAGCGTCGACATGGTAAGTCTACATTAGCATTATCAGACCATGTGGACCAGTGAGGTGGTTCCACGTGGCAACGTGTTAGAGAGTTGTCAGATTGTCAGGCTGACGTGTCACGTGACGTGGAAGTACAGTTGGTAGTGATGACGTAAACATGTGACATCATCATGTGACATGGCACATGTTAGAGGGTGACATGTGGCACCAGTCAGGTACTGCCACATGGCAGGCTGTCAGGAGTTGTCAGGCAGTCAGATGTCAGGATGACTTCAGCAGGTGACGTCAGCAGTGACATCATCGTTGACCTAACTTTGACTGGCGTGTGAGGGTACGTGGGCCTGAATTTTGAGGTCAAACCAATCTTGTTCAAAAGGTTTCGACGTTCTGAATCTAATGGTGGTAGTTTCAGGTTGATCGGAGATCAACCAGTTGGTGTTTTGGAGGTTTTTCTACTCGAGAAGTGTGTTCGGGACACATTTACTGTACCGGGGTTTAGGGGGTGTTTTCGTATGAACTTGTATAGATTATTAATGACCCCCCGAGTGTGACTTTGAAAGGTCAAGTGGTTCCAGAAGCTTAAAATTTGCTTACGGTGCGGGTTTTGGGTGCGTAGCGTGGACCGGGTGTGAGTGGACCTTATTTTACAAATATAATGCATGCATAAATGTTTTAAATGCTTTATCGTATGATTTGAGCTGAAATGTTTTGATATCATTACTGGATGATTTTGTAGATTTCATTGTCTTTTTCTGAATGATTTTACGGATTTGCTTGAAAATGGTATTTGGGCTTAAGACCATGTTGCAAAGATGTTTGACTCCAAGTGTGAGTCCATGTGAATTTGAAAGAAATGTTGCGATTTAGGAAATGAGTGTTGGACACTGTTTTTATGAGATTTGGTGGAAACTATGTTTTGGGCTGAGACCTTACGTGGAATGATTGTTTTGATTTGAAATACAATTGTTTAGGAAAATGTATTTCAACTGTTTCTACCTAAGCCATCCTCTTTGATATTTATATGACTCTGGTTGGGAATGTGTTTCCCGAAGAGGGGCTCCGGTTGTGAATGTGTTTTCACATGGTATTGTATTACTAGCCCACACACCTCGTACCTTGGAGCATAAGGCCTCGTAGTAGAGCCCCACACACACCTTATACCTTGGAGCACACGGCCTCATGACCTGGTCCACAACTGTACACACATCATTGGTGTTGTCGAATGCTCCTAAAGGCTGATTAGAATTCCCCAATAGACACCCTCACTTGAGATTTCCACCAAGATCCTCTTCCCTTATTCAGGAATCAGAGCAGTATCCAAATCACTCAAAGCACTTGCTGCAAAAGCCTGGCCAAAGGAACGAAGTCCCAGCAAGAGTACCCACCGTGTCCTAGATCGCCAAGCTGCTTGAATCGTCTTACCTAGTCTAAAGCTGTTCCCTTTTAGTCTATTTGTAGGATTAATATTGAAGACATCTTTCACCACAGTATGCCATCAACCAAAGCCCTCGAAAGTCCCAATAGTCAGCTCCACCTTAGGACATGGTTGATTAGAATGATCACAACAACCACACTATAAATAGAAGTAGGGTAATCTTTCGTATTCTATTTCATATTCCTTGGGTGGTTTATCACATTAAAATCGAAGGGTGACCCCGTGCTTCAAAGGCTCATCGACCCGAAGATTAACCCTTATTCACATAAAGCTACTGAGATAATTTCCATTACAACCCTTATCTACAAGGAAGAAACTAGTTATGGTCACCAAATCCAAACCTTCAATGCCCATAATCTAACAAGACTCGACCTCCAAGATTGAAAGAGATTTGGGCAAGGAATTAGACATCTCATCCACAACATCCATTGTAAAAAAAAAAAACCAATCCAAGTGACATCAATCCCTTGCGAAAACCAACAAGAAATATGCTCTAGCCGCCAATGAGAAGAGGCGCTACAACCCTGCTATAAAAAAAGAAAGTACAAAATCTTAAACCTTAACCCTAATAGAGCATTAGAGAGAGACTAAAAATGTTGAATCATAGGGTAGTGTATTGAATGACTGCTTAGGTTTCAGTTGCTTTTCCAGTTAAGATTATACTCAAAATATTAAAAAAAATTCCCCTCTTAAATAATAATGAATGAATAAATACTTTCCATTTGGTGAATGAATAAATACTTACCATTTGGTGAATGAATAAAAGGAAATCACATATAAATACTTGCAGAGTATGTTGATACTTATAATGACAGGACCCATAGTTAATTTACCTTGGCAACCACACCCGATCATGCTCCCGTTAGATAAGCAACAAAAATTACCCATTTTACCCTTAATGCTTATCAAACAAGGGATATTCGTACTCTTCCTCAGTTCATGTTTCCGCGTCTCGAACGGTCTCGAATTCGGTGCAATAGCCTTGAAGGGTTATAAAAAACCACAAAAACCATGTGAGTGGACAAAAATAAATATTTTAAAACATTGTTCGGGAAACATAACTCATTTTACCCTTTGTTTTATAAAAACTATGCATGCATATGAAAAACCATTAAATCTTACTTAACATAAAACACAGCTCATGACCTAAAAAAACATGAAAACTGTATATAAAGAGAATAACATCAGTAAATCATCACAACAATCATACACAAAGCCACCATAGAAATCACACGTAACCAATCCTCGATGCTCAATATTAATCATAATCGATTGCACTATGGGTAGGCAAAACACTTGGGAAATCAGCCCAACTCGACGTCTAAGTGAAAATTGATTCAAGAAAGAATCCCAGCTCGACGTTTGAGTCGTCATCACAATACCAATCTCAAGAAAGAAACCCTCCTCGACGTCTAAAACTAACCAACCATCATCCCGGGAAGGATTGTCCAACAATAAAAATAGTGCAAAAATATCGAGAAACATAATTTCATAACACAAATCAGCACTTCAATCCAAATCCACAATTTGAAATCTATGCCTAAGCCCAGAAACACAATTTAATAAAATTCTCGTAAAACATGCACAAATAACAATTCCGTAAAATCATCAAAAACTATATAAAAATCACATTCAAACTAATATCATATAAATCATGTAATAAAACATTTAAAGTACTTAAATAAGCATGGATAATAATTTAATAAAATAAAGTCCACTTACACACCATCCATATAGTCGAATCTCGAATTGCATGCCTTTCCGTAACTTTTGGGAACTTTTTTACTTGTTGACGCCCAAAATGTGCCAACTTTAAAAGTGAAATCTTGCTCAGCCACTTGTGCCTGGACTCACCTGTTAAAAGAAGGTAACTAGCCGTCAGTTTAAGTTAAGCATCGAAGAAATGGTGCCTGTCTAAGGGTAATCCAACTCCCAAGTCAGTGTTGATCGGTGTGTATAAGAAGTAAGTGGCGAACAATAATTCGTAAGTAGTTATGAATAGTAAATACTTAGTTACTTTTATTTGGAAATGACCCATTTTGTATGGGTGTGAAGGAGTAAACAAATGAGTTATTTTGATGTGTGAGAATGTGCATCTGTTGTGGGACTAGCACGTGTCCTCCTGATGGGTAGGGAAGATGTTTCCATGTGTCAGCTGGTGATCATCCATTGCTAGGGTTTTTCTTGCTAGTTTGGACTTGGGCCCTTTGAGCTTGTAAATTTGTATTGGGCTTAGATGTATTAGGCCCACCGAGTCTAGCCCAATATGGTATCAATAGAAGTCCCCCAAGTTCTTAACCAAGGTGGAATTTCTCAGTTGGGCACTTGTAAAACTGTCATAGACTTGGTTTAGGGATATACCTCTAGTCCCCGAAGTCCCCCAAGTGAGGGAGTATACCAAGTGGAGTTTCCAGTCGCCCACGAGTGCTTTGGATCGGTCTCCAAGTCAGAAATGGATCACTCGAAAAGTGGTACACTAACCTTAGTGTGTTCATCGGGAGTGTTGGTCGGTCAACAAGGGTGAGGCAGGTCAAGAGTTGCCAGCTGTGCGGCTCGGTCTGCGCTTTCTGGGTTTTTAGCACATTCTAGAGGGCCACGTGTGTTCATAGGGAATTGTGAGGCCAGTGGGAGTGTGACAGGTGGCAGATGGTAATTACATTTGTGTTTATACCTAGGTGACCTTTCGCATGCCAACATACCTCTATAAATAAAAGGGGTAAGTGAGTAAGAAATTCACTTTCACATTTTAGGTTGTTTGCTTTGGCGAAGCCCTGTTCCTTCACAAGTTGATTTTCAGTGAGCAGTAGTACGTCGGCATGTGCAGCAAGGTGATTTCTGACAAGGTATGTGTGTCTAACCGAGGAAGCGAGTCAAACGTGGTCTAGGAGTATACTGATGATGACCAATCAGGGGCGTCTTTTTTTTCTCCACCAAACCCGATGGAGAAAATTGTCTTGGTGGAAATTAGTGATAGTGGGAAAATAACCAAGAGACCCGGCTGGGGAGATCAAACTGGCGTTTTAACATCTAGTTGGAGGGTTGATAAAGAAGATAATGCACAGATATAAGGGGAGCAGTCTGGGGAGTTTCACATTTTGGAAGTTACATGTGGTCAGGAGACTGGGTCAGTGAGGATCATTTGGGGGTTGAAAGGAAAAGCTCTGAAAAAAGCAATCCCAACCGCCGTACTGCTACAGAAGAACAAGTTTTCCATGGATGGCCTGATCATTAGGGAGACTGAAGAAAGCTTGTAGAAGTAGAGGTTGTCCTAGAATATCCTCGGAGATATAGAGGTTAATTTGGTCGGTCCGGAAGATGTCAAACAAACCTTCTCAAGGGTATGCCCTTTTTTGGGTTGCTGCTCATTGGGGCTTCGGTCATCGACTCCCCTACCATTAGCCTACTAACTTCCTTGACATTCTAGCACTGTGCAGGCGTCAGCCCCCATACATGGTCTTATGACTGTGCAAAGATCTATATTTTTGGTTAACAGTTACCTGGGCTTGGTCACCCGAGTTATATATGCATGAGGTTAGGTTGCCTTGCGCCCTTGACTTAACAAGATGGTCCGGAATCTGAAGGTGGCCTTTGGTCAGCTCAATCCTAAAATGTGGATTGTGCTGGTCAGTTTGTATACTGCTTTTTTTTGAAGGCAGGGCAGCTGGCACCAACCTATGGGCAAGTGGTGCATCTATATGAGTTTGGTCAACAAAAACAGAGCAGAGGCTAAGTGCACACTCAAGGCCTGGATAAGTGACAGGACCCACTCCGATTATCACCCCGATAACCGAGGTGAACCCTGCTCCCGTCTGACAAGCACAAGTAAAAGACCAAAAGAACTTTACAAAAACCCACAATTTACATTGCCAGACCAGGGAGAAAAGAGAAAAGTTATATCGTTTACAGAGCATAGTAACAGTACGAAAACAAACAAGCCCTACTGTAAGCTAAACGCACAACGGATGACTTTATGCCTCGACTTCTGCCTCGACGGTAGCCCCAACGCTCGCACCACGACCTGGAGGGTGTTAAAAACATTAAAAATGTGAGTGGACTAAAAATAAATAAGAGTTATAAAAGCAGTTCTATAAAGAAACCAGGGTTACACCCTCCGTTTTGAAAACATGCATGCATAACCAAGTAACTAAAAACAACAATAAGTTCGAAAGGAAACAAAGTGCAGAAATCACTAGAAATCCAAAACCAACGTTCAGGCCCTCGGCTCTAAATCCATAAGATAAGTAATTCGTGTCACAGCCCAAAACATTTGTAAAACTAGTTAAAAACATCAATCATACACATTTACTGGATCTCAAGTGCGCCCGAGTCTTTAAACTCAAAACACAATGCGCAATAACCAGGCCTTCCCGGGATATCAACGAGTCTTTAAACTCAAAACACAATAACAGGCCTCGGGGGGTATCATTATCACCGAGTCTTTAAACTCAAAGCCATACCGAGTCTTTAAACTCAAAATCATCAGTCCAGGGCCCTCCCCCCATAAATCAATCCGAGTCTTTAAACTCAAAACCAGATCCAGTGAGTTTTCCGAGTCTTTAAACTCAAAACCATTTTTCACGTATAAGAAAATCCATCAAATCCGAAAACCAAAGCCAAACCGGAAATCTTCAAAAACCGACACTTCGTTTGATAAAAAGGGAACTTCCTCCTGACTTTCATTTCCAACCTCAATCAAATCCACAAATCTTAATAAAATAGAATGCGTATAAACATAATCATTCATCCGAAACCATACTAAAAAAAACATTACAGAGATCATATTCTCGAAGTACGTGCAAATTCGATAACTCGTATTGAAAAACGTGTAATCAAGCATATAAATCATAAACATAACTCCATACATCGAAAGTGTATAAGCATAATCGAAACATAAACAATATAAGTAAAAACAGTTATGCATGCTCGGTTAGAAAACAAACAGTCCACTCACAACTTTCGCGTGCGTCAATCTCGTCCCGTGCGATCCTCGGCCGTCTCAGGCAATTCCCGACCTGTCAAAAGTCACCAAAACGGGTCACAAGCATCTCACGTAAGCTTACCCTAATTTCCCTAATTTTCCCGGATTTTAAACGTAATTAAACGGAACCCTAAACCTTCAAACCCTTAAACCTACCCCGAGACAATGTCTGATCGTCTCGAAACTTGTCCCAAAAGGTTCGTTACAACTATTAGACTAAAAACTATGTTGGACACTTCCCCGGAAACCCCCGCACGCACCCTCACGCGCCGCCCAAAGGGGCTGCGCGTGGGCTTCACGCGCCTGCACAGTAACCATTGTTCACCTTCTTCTTCGATGGTCACCCGGTCTGAACCGGCGTGACCGGTTCTCCGCCGTCCTGCAACCGTTTTTGTTCCTTTCAACTCCCCTAGCTTCGTCCTACTCTAAGCAACCTAATTACCTAATCAAAACACGACATCACGGCCTCTAACCCGTCTCCCTCAAGCTCGAACAAAACCACCCGAAAACCCCTGTTTCGGTTCCCTACCAACCGTGCATCCTCCCGTCACGGCTTCACAACCAGAAGGTTCCTAGGGACCTACTATGTCGATTAGAACTCACAAGACACTTCGACTCAGCCCAAACCTCACGACTTCCAATTTGAAACAAAACGGAAAAACAGAGCAACCAAAGGGAACTCGGGAATTACCTACTTCCAGACTGCCACCGTGCTCGCCGACGCGTTCCCTGGAGTTCACAGAGCCGTCCTAGCCTTCCCTCGAACCTACTTGGATCAACTCGATCACTGATGGTTGCACCACACCCTCGACACCTCTCTGTTTTCCTGAGAAACTCACACCCTCTTCACACACAAACACTCGACTCTCAGTCTTCTCAGCCCAGTCCCTACACTCTCAACCTCCCTCTGATCACACTCACACACTCAAGAACTCTCACCTCCCTGCAATTCGATCGATTTCACCCTCTCTGCCTAGTATCTGTTTCTCCTTCTCAAGCACGACTACACTTCACACACAACCCAAATTAAAAATCACACCGTGCACCCTAGAACCCACTAGATCACCCCCACGTGTCCAAACCCTATGGTCCCATCTTAAAAATATCCAAGGAACACTGTACACTTGTCCTCATTAGATTGCACAATTCCCAAGGCACCAAAAAGACCAAAATGCCCCTAATTGTTCAAATTACGGTTTTACCCTTTGCCATTCTAGACCCGTATCTCGCTCGTCCGACGTCTGATGAAGGCATGCCGCCTGTCGTTGTACTCAGGACATCTAGATCTACCTAACGGTCCTCGGTCTACGTGTAAATACCCTGTCGAACATCATAACTTCCGAAAGTGCAAAAGTGCCCTCAACCTTCTTTTTAACCAAATTACAAAAGTACCCTCAACCTTCCGAACATCATAACTTCCTCCTCGGATATCGGAATCGGGCATGCCACCTGTCTACGGGCTCATGATGTCCTAAACTATGTCACAGTCATCGTTCAATGCCCAATTGACCTTCGGAACTATAAGTCAACTGTTTACCAAAACCAGGGGCAAAATCGTCATTCTGCGCCCAACTCAACACCGATGAACGTAGCTAATCCGTCACTAATCACTTCGCTAATCCCGACTTTCGGGACGGGTCGTTACAATAAGGGTATCCAAGGGGAGTCATCCTTGGTCTTCAGTCATCCTAAAAGACTTAAAAGAAAAAGTTTGACTTCGTTGGTGGGGGCTACAGTGGGGAGGACTTCACATTGGAGTTCTAAAATATGGATGACTGAGATCAGTCTTGATGGCAGTTCATTTTTTTTTTGTTTTGTTTTTGTGTCACACATTGATCAGGATTTTGTGATTGATTTGTGTATATGTATGCATGTACTCTCCCGGAGATGGCCATTTCAGGTAGGCGCAAAGTAGTCTGCGTACTAGTCAGGGAGACACTTAAATTGATCAGGCGTGACCATTTTGTTCTTCATGTGCTAAAGACATTGTTGGAGGTTGGCTTAATCTCATTCTTAGGTAAGGATCTTAACTTTACGAAGGTTTTACTGGTAGTCGGGGTCTGTGTACTGAATCCTTTTTCTATTTGCAGTTGTACCGAAAGATGCAAGTTAGCGCATCGATCGGTCGATGAACGAGGCGTTGGAGACAAGTAGACAGAAGATCTCGACTACGACTTAGTAGGGCCCAATGGCTGAGACAGCTGTGACTTCTCTTCCCCAAGGTCAGTTGGTGGTAGGAAGAGGAAAAAGGACAGAGCATGAGTGAGACGTCTCAGTATCAAGGGCTCTCAGGCATTGATTCGAGGGTCGCAAGTAGGATGCCTCTCCTAATGGAAATGAAGAAGGCCAATAAGGTAAAAGAAAGCGCCTTCGAGGGTGACGACTGTGTGATGACCCAAAAATTCTAAAAAATAAAAATTGGAAAATTGGAAGGAAAGGACAATTTTGCCCTTAGTTATGGGGGCAAAAGTTGACTTTTGTTCGAGACCATGTTTGGACTTTCCGTAAGGACCGTTGGGTAGGTCCCAAGACCCTGAGTCCGTAGACAGGCGGCATGTGTTAATCGGAGTTCAGACGTGGAAGTTACGGGTTTAGAATTATAAGGGGCATTTTGGTAATTATGTGTTGCAGGGGAAAAATGGTCTTTTGGGCAAGTGAATGGCTGATTCAGCTGTGTGGGTGAGTCAGTTAGGTAATTATGTGACACATGTCACTGTGCAAATGACAATTAGTGGCATTGATGCCATTTGATATTTGGATAGAACAAATTCATATATATGCTTGAATTGAGCTTTCCCCGTGTGTGTGTCCTTCCACCAAAACTGAGCACATGATCATAGGTAATCGATCTCAGTGTTTAAGCAGAAACATGAGGGTTTGAACAGGATCAAGAAAGGGAGAACAAATAATCAACAAGAGTGTGGGGTGGGAAATTGTAAAGGAAACCCGAAACCAGAAATCGTGGGAGTTCAAAGTTTATAAAATCAAAAATGATTTTTTAGGTCGTGTGGCTTCAAATTGAGATTGAATTAAGTCTTCTGGGATCATTTCGACCAGGACCAGATTAAACGTGAAGGGAATTGAGGTCGTTTTGGCCTAGAACAGAAGGGGTGTGAACTTTGGATTTTTGAGTTTCAGTTCGAGTACTTGGAAGGATTGAAGGCTGTATTGGCCTTGGAAACATGCTTAGTAGGATCCTACGAAGCTTGTTGATATATCAAGTGAAAGAAAAAGGCTCGCATTGGTGGACTGCGATGGATGACCAGCGCTCGATTGTTCTTCGAGAAATCGATATTGAACTGAGGAATAGAGGTAAGTTCTCAAGTAATTGAGATTACAGAACCTTAATTAGACTCATAACGATGCTATTAGGTGAATTGATCGAAGAAATTGATGAAGAATTTATGGAGAACTGAATGGGTCATGTCACAGGTTGCAGGGATCCGTTTTGCAGGTAAGGGGTGAGGAAGACAACCATAGCAGGAACAGTGTCAGGCGCGTGGACTTCACGCGCAGCCGCTTGCAGCGGCATGTGAGGGCGCGTGGAGCTACATCCTCAGTTGAGGTCAACATGACTTTTACTCCATTTAATGTAACAAACATTTTGACGTTGGTTTCGAGTCGATCAGACGCCGTTTCGATATTATTTCGAGGGTCCGATGAATTAGGTTACGTTTTAATTCGTGTTTAATTCCCGAAAAATGTGGGGGATTTTAATATGCTAGATTTGGATTCATTAGTGACCCATAATCATGTTGGTTGACAAGATTCGGGATTCTTGGAAATATCAAAAATTACAGAAAGGCGTGCAGCTCGGAAAGCGAGCGATATGGACGGTGTGTGAGTGGACGTTTATTTTATAAATTATGATGCATGCATAGTTACATGTTTTACATGATTTATTGTATTATTTGATTTGCAATGATTGCTTGATGATTTGATACGATTATTTATTGGATTTATGGATTATTTTAATCGGTATTTTGGGAACGTTTTACGAGAAAAGTGCAATGATGGTTTTGGGTTAGGCCTGGGATTTTAAGATGATGTTTTGACTTGGATATGATTTTACGGATTTGATATTTTGGGCTTGAGAGCCTGTTGTAAATGGTTTTGACTTGGTTTTAAAGATAATTTTGAAATAAATATTTTGATTTGATTTATGTTCAGGGCCCCCAGATGTGTAATTCCTGGGTAGACTCCGGATGTGTAATTCCCGAGGGACCGGATGTGTAATTCCCGGTGAGGCTGGATGTGTAATTGCCAGAAGATCTGGATGTGTAAATCCTAGAGACTCTAGATGTGTAATTCCCAGAGGAACCTCGGATGTGTAATTCCCGAGTTATGTGATTTTTTTTTATGATAAAATGGTTTTATGAAATGATTTTCATGTGTTTTAGCTTGGAAGCCGGTGATTCATATGTTTGACTCTATGCATGCATGGTTTGATAAACTGGAGGGTATATAATGCATTTTGAAATGTGTTTTCAAATGATATTATTTTTTTCCACTCCCACCTTTTCTGTTTTTGATGACCCTTTAGGCCATGGCACCAGAATTGGGGCTGATGGAGAGGCGACGGCATGAGCAGAAATCAATACAGTCATCGCTGATCTGATAAATGCTGAGGGGTAGTTTTGGGACATAAGTTGACTTGTCAGACGGGAGCAGGACTGGGCACGGTTATCAAAGTCCAGTTGGGACAGGTCCTATCAACTATGTGGTCTGTCCTTCTCCCGAACTGGTTAGTGCGCTGGTGGTTCCCGTTATCGAGTTGAATCAAGAAAGTGTTGCTGACCCTAGATAAACGAGACAGTCCAGGGGGATCGTTCGGTCTATGGGGCCTCAGTCGATTGCTGAGAGGGAGAGGAAAATCTGGGCTTGCCTTGAGTAGGTTGTTGGTCATGTGAAGTAGTCCCAAATTATGGTGAACGGGTCTAGGTGCTTGTTTCCTCCACCTTCCTCTCTATTTTATGGTATGTCCTATCCTCTTATGCCATTTCTGATTGCACCCCTACCACCATCTTTTCACCCTATTCCACCATATTATCATCGTCTACCACTATCTTATCATCAAGCTCCTCACTGAGCAGGTCGGCGAGAAGACGAGCTGATCGACTACGCGGGTGTTGAGCTCAGTAAGTGCACCAAGCTGGGTATGAGATGGGATGACATCTCAGTCAGCGTCAAAGAGAAAATACTATCAGTTATCAACGACGCGGTGACTTGGTCGTCCATGGAGCTGCCTGAGCTAAACGGTCTGCTTGAAGTCTTGATGTCAGAGCGTATAGAAAAGTTACTCCTCATTAGCTCCCACGTAAGTTCTACGCCTTGTTCACACTTGTATTTTTGTCTTGTCTTTTCTATCTTTTGTTCACATATGCTAGGTTTGTGTAGTGCCTCGATGAGATGTTCATCAACTACACTCATGCACTGAGGCGGGTTGCTGCTACTGACAATGGAAAGGCAAAATATAGGGAGCAATCGGTGGCTTTGCGCTAACAGGTTCATGAGGTCGAGTTGACGATTAAGACCAAGTCTGACTTGGAGAGGAAACTCAGACAACAGTAGCAGATAATCGATCAGATGATGAATATCTAGTTATACCACAAGTAAGCACCCATGAAGCACAATAGCTCATGCTCGGTTGTGGTGTCGGCCAATTGGCCAATCTTAGGCAGAAGGAAGTTGTCTTTGGGCACGCCTTGTTCAGGTCGATGAAGTTAATACACATGTAACATGCTTTAGATGGTTTCTTGACCAAGAGCACGTTGGCTTTCCAGACTTCGTAGACCACCTTGCAGACAAAGTGAATGGTACTGAACTTGAAAGTTTTTGCCTTCATGGCCTTGGTCTGTTCGGCATCATAGATATACCTTTTCTACTCGACAGGTAAAAAGCTTGGGTTGATGTTGAGTCGGTGGCATACAACGTCGGTCCAGATGACAGGCATGTCGGCGTGGGACCATGCGAAGACCTCAAAGTTATTGTGTAGATACTTGACCAAGTTAGTGCAAAAGGAAGGGCTGAGTATGGCGCCTATCTTAACTTTATGGTCTACGAAATTGTGAAAGAGGGCAACCTCCTCGATTGGTTGAGGGTATGGTGTTTCCAAGTGGTCGTGTGAATCCTCGAATGATCCATCCAGGATGTGTCGAGCAATCTGAGGGTCGACAAGATTGGCCTTGAAGGTGGACTCGGTGACTACCATTGTTTCATTCGGTTGGTTGATGGCTTTCCCTGCCAGATTGGTAGAATTGCAAGTGTGTGCGGCCATCTGATCTCCTTGGACCTGTTTGATACCCATGGGGGTCAGGAACTTAATCAACAGTAAGTGGGTGGAGACGACTACTCAAAGTTGGTTGATCAGACCTTGCCTTAGTATCACATTGTATGCAGTCGGGTAGTCAACCACTAGGAATGTAGCTATAACAGTGGCCCACTTAGGGTTTTCTCCAATAAAAAGTGGTAGAGTCACAGTTTCGACCAATATAATCGAGTCCCTGGTGAAGCCAAAGAGAGGGGTTGAAGATCAGTCGAGGTTGCACTCTAGGATATCGAGTCGTTAGTAGGCCTGCATGAAGATCATATTGAATAAGCCCGCTGAGTTTATCATGATCTGATCGACATAGAAGTTGGAAATGAGTGCTCAGATGATGATCGGTCATCTTGTAGGTAGATTACCCCTCGTTCCTCCTTCTCTGAGAAGGATATAATTTCCCAGTCAGTCTTCCTGATTTTCCTAGCTCGTTCCCCCTCGATGTGGAAGACTTGCAAATTGTGCTGTGTAGAGCAAAGGAAGTTCTTTTTTGCTCTGTTTGATGCCAAGGCTAAGGAGATGGAGGGGCCACCACTGATCTTGTTGATTTGAGGGTGACAGGGCTCCTAAGGTTCATTATGCAAGAACTGGTTGATCTTATCGTCTCGGATGAGTGCCTCCACCAGATCCCTGAAAGGCATGCACTCGTTGATGATGTGACTGTTGTATTTTTGGTACTAAAAATAGATGCTAGTGTTCTTCGCCAATAGGCCCGTTACTGGTGCCTAGGCTAGATTGTGGATCATGTTCACGACGTTCATGAGTACGTTCTCGTAAGAGGTTTTCAGGATGGTGTACACCTCATACATCTATCGAGGGGGTGATAGCTCAGTGTGAGCATCATTGGACTGATAATATTATCGGTGGTACCCCTGGGGATTAAACCCAAACTGTCCTCACAAGGATTCCCTAACCCTTGATTGATGAATCAGAGATGGAGAGGCACTTGGGACGACTGTCGTGCCATGGTCACCGTGAGCCGCCGTGGACGGTGGCTCTCAGCCCGTGAAAAACAGAGGTCGTATGTGATCGTGAAACTCAATCCATTCAACCTTCAAACGACCTCTTCTGCTCATGGTTTCTGAATAAAAAAGGGAGGAGAAGTTGAGACGAGTCTGAGGAGATTGAAGGAAGGGCTTGCCGTGGACGGTGGCCGTAGAAACCTTGAGCAGGTAAGTTAAACCCGAAAACGGTATATAGAATTTCAGTAACTATTGATCATTTGTGATGATGAAAAACTAATTTGGAGGTTGTAAAGGCTTCTTAGGGATTGAATTCGTGGTTTGGGATGGCCAAGAACACCTGCACGCAAAGGAGAAATTTTCAGAGCTTAATCTTTGCTTTGGAAGGTAAAATTCAGGACTATATTTCATGTTTTGACTAAAAAGATCATCAATGGAGCTTAGGACGAATTGAATGGATTAAAAAGGATAGGAAAAGATGAAAAATTGGACGAGCTAAGAGATGAACCGGTTGCGCCGGTTCGAGTTACAGAGGCAGGTCTGAACCGGGCCTAAATCGGGTCGACAGCGGGTTGAAGATGATAAACAATGGGAGCGTGGCTCCCACGTGTAGCCCCTTTGGGCGGCACGTGAGGGCGCGTGAGGCCCCTTTTGGAGAAGTTTCCAATACGACTTTTAAATTATTCGATGTAACGAACATTTTGGCACTGGCTTCGAGTCGATCGGACATCGTCTCGATATGTTTCGGGATGTCCGAAGGTTTTAAGCCCTGGTTAAAAATAGTTAAAAATTCGGGAAAATTACGGTGCTTAAGTAGGATCATTGTGAAGTAGTTAGTGACCATATTATGGGAGTTGAACAGTTTCAGGAAAGCTGGTGATAGTGGATTAGCCCGGGAAGCGTAATTACGTGCGTATCGAGGCGGCGATGCTAATGGTCTTTGAGTGGACTTTGCTTTCTAACTTCTGATGCATGCAAATATGTTTTTATATGTTTTCTATACGTGATTCTATGATTTGATTTATGATCATAATGGTTTACAGTTTTGCACGGATTTCGAGATTATAACGTAATTGCACGTTTTACGAGGTTGTGATTTATCTTATGATTTGACGATGGTTTCGATGATTTGCTTTTAGATTTGAAATATGATTTGATTGCAATGATTTGAAATGGATTTCAGAAAAGTGATTTTGGGCTTGGAGCCCTGTTCATGTGATTGAGATTTCGGTTTAAAAACTGGATTTCGGAAATGATATTTCGGATTTGGTTTTAAGACTTGGAAAGGAAATCTGGATTTGGGTTTGGGATGATGGTTCCGGATGCCGGCTTACGGAATCATTGTTGCGAATTCAGATAAGGATTTTCGATGGTTTTCAGTGTTGATTGAAAAAATGGTTTTGGGTTTAAAGACCCGGAAAAAGAAGAGAAAAATGGTTTTAATTAATGGTTTTTCAATAGTGATTGTGTTTCTAAACTGTTTTCTGAACTTATTACTTATTTTTGTCCACTCACAGTCTTTTGTGTTTTCGATACCCTACAGGTTGTTGCGGTGCAGGCTGTTGGTCGAGAGAGACGGAGACATCACACACGCGATCCACAGTAGAGTCTGCGCACTCTGGGAAGTCCGATACTGTTGAATGGTTCGTTTTAGAAATCCATTGTCCGACTTACGGGTCACATGGAGGTTGGACGTCGGTTTAGCCTTCGTGTCATGTATAAGTTAGATGGGAGCAAGACTTAGCCCTTAATCCTGGGGGATTAGGGGTGGGTCCTGTCAAATTGGTATCATAGCAAGTTTGTGCGCTCTGCCCGAGGATTGGTTCCCAGAGTCGTTGGTTCGTCAACTTGGGTGTTGTGATGTTGATGTGGATGTGATGTCTCGACGCGGAACAGCCTGTCATCAACCTGGACGCGATAGTGATAGTACGTTCATTAGTGGTTGGTTAGTGGCGATTGTTAGTGCCAGGGTGATAGTCGCTCGATACGTGGTGCGAGATTTGACGTATGTCGGCTTACGACCGAAATAGTTAGTGTGTTGGCTCTAGATATACACGATGGTTGGACCATAGGGTTGGAGATATGCCAGCGGGATTAACCTGGATGGTAGTCGGTGAGCTACAACTGCGTAGGCTGGTCGGTCTGTGGGGCCCGATAGTAGCCTGTTGCGCTAGTGGTATACGTGGGCCTAGGAGGCTGGTTGATGGTGGCATGTTGGGGTGGATGGTGTTTGGACGATGAAAGTATGGACTTGTGATCATTTGGTCAGTTGAGTTGAGCTTGGACTTGTACGGCTACGAGTAGCCAGATGCCTCGAGTGACGGGGCCTAGGAAACTACTTGAGGATCTGAGGGATTCCCTCTAGTGAAGGATACTGGTTGACGATGGGGTATACACCTTACGATAAGGGATGGTCTTAGTCGAGCGTGGCAACCCGAGTGGTAAGATTGTTGTACACTAGTGACTGTCACGGGTTCGGATAACCCGTAGGATATGGATGACTGGTTTAGGAGGATTAGTCGGGACTGTAAGTACCCTTGTGAGAAACCCCAGAGTAAGTGCTTAGTTTGGAAACTGTGAGTTGAGGGTTTGTGGTTAGGAAGTTGTTATGGTTGGGCCGACTTACGGCCGGATTGGAGATGGCGCTGCTAAGTGCAGCTGAGGCAGTGAGTTGGTGGTATTTCTAGTTGAGTATTGATTTACTCAAAGCATAGGACTACTAGGGAGGTTAGTTTCCCCGAACCGAGCGTCGATTGAGGATTTTGGCTCGGTAGGACCAGGGTTTGGGACTGGTGTGATGTGATCACTAGATTGGAATGATGTGCCACGAGCTGGAATGCTGGTGAACGGTAGGATGGGAACATCGTGAGTTGAGGTTGTGACCAGGCGTGAGATGCCGGTGTCTGGAAAGAACTTGAACGGAGCTGGGAAGTGTGATGACCATAAGTAGGTTATGTTTTTTGACGAACTGTCAGGATACCGTGAGTTTGATCAGAGTAGCGCAGCGGAAGCATGATGGACCTATGCCTCGTGTTGGAGCGGGCTAGGTGGGTATGGTCAGGTTGACCATCATTGTGTCGGTACATGCTGAGGTTGATATTTGGGCGATGTCGAGGCCAGTACTCAATGATTTACCGAGCATAGTAATGGACGACTTCGAGGATAATGACTGAGGAGTCCGAGGTTAGTAATCGTTGATTGTGATTCCGAGAGTTGG
Organism: Prinsepia uniflora; assembly: GCA_032719365.1. NCBI lineage: Eukaryota > Viridiplantae > Streptophyta > Magnoliopsida > Rosales > Rosaceae > Prinsepia > Prinsepia uniflora. Next base: position 43,803,693 of record CM064874.1, on the reverse strand, counting down.
TTACTTGTACGATAGTGATTCTCAGAGTTGAACCTCGGAAAGGTTGGAATGCAATCAGCAGGTGGAGTGATGAACGGTGTCCACTGCCAAGCGAGTTAGTCACTGAGTTGGTTTGGTTACTGACACGTAGGTGTGACCAGTAGGAGTTGTGAATCGCCTAAATGTAGCGGAGTTGACGTTTATACGGTTGGTCCAATGGTGGTATTCGTGTTTCGGATTGAGTCCCATGGTTGGAAAAGATGGACATGCTTCCAACATGGTTGGGATCTCAGAATCAGGAGATGTTGTGTTAATTTCGAGACTGGTGTTACATGATGGGTAAAGTATACTCTGGAGTCGATTTGGATGACTCATTAAAGGACCTTCAGGAGTTGTGAACCCATCATTGGTTGTGGACACAAGTGCATGTGTTCAGAAGTAGAAAGAGTACTTAGTGATGCCGGGTGTGGTCTGCGTGGCGAGTGTCAGGGGATGGTGTTAAGATGGATTGAGGTAGGAAGACTTGTGATGACATGGTTGAGGACCATTGTATGTTCCGTTAAAGGATGACGGAAGGAAGCAGAGAAGGAGTAACTATAACTGATCGATATGAGGTTATTGAAGAGAACCCACCATCTAGACGTGTGGTGTTTTGGATTGATTTAATTCGAGGGACGAGACGGGGGATCCACTTAGGAGAGAGTGGATCGGGATTGGATCGCTTATGGCTCAAGTTTGAGTTATTGTGGATCAGGAAATGCGTATGCAAGACAAAGTTTTGGACATGGTAGGAGTAAAGGTGGCTGGATGTCTTGACTATCTTGGAATGTTGTAGGAGTAGTGTAGTCGATTTTTGTATACGTATGGGTAGTAGACTTGGATCTAGTGCTGGGTCTGCCCTATGTACGTGGTTGAGATGTGATGGGATTTCATATTGGTCAAGAGACCGGGAGACTGGGAAGGAATTTGAGTTGGACTTCCCCGATAGACATGAAGTTCATCCTAGAAGTAGGAATGGACCGACGGACTTTACAGGCGAAGCTTGTTTGGCTTATTGGTAGGTAGTAGTCAGTATAGTTATGAGGAATTTTGCGTGCCCTAGAGATTACACCGTGAAGGTGACGGGTATACTATGATGTTGTTGGTTGGACTTTGGGTGTAATAACATGTGGCTGACGCCGTTGTGGTTGATTAGTGGACGTACCGTAGGATGACATTGGAAGTACGTGAGGATATACACTACGATCTATGTTGAGGTATTCTAAAATATCTTTGTTTTATTCCAAGTTCGTAGGGTTGTCCTTGCGTGTGTTTGGTGGTATGCAACGTGTTTCTAGTTGGTGGTACTTGGTGCATGTACTTGGAATGTGTACGTACGGGTTATGCAGTGGTCGGAACTATGCCAATGTAATTGGACATGTAGCGTGATGTTCTGGTATAAGTGTTGGTGATTGGCTTAGTGCCGAGGGATGTTGTCGAGAGATGGATAATCGGCGTAGTTCTAATGAATGGGATTTTGGCAAAACATGTGGGCCGAATCAGGGTGATCCCAAGTGATTGATTGGTTATTGCAGGCTTCAGTGTTGTTATGAGCTCGATGCTCCGAGCCATGAGTGACTAGTGGGACCCTAACATTGAGATGTGTGATCACGGTTTGATAGGTACGTGCTAGGGTCCAGTTGTTGACAAGTGGTGTAGGACGTGGATGAAGTTTCCACCGGTTGACAGTGTTGGTGGTTAGTGGAACCACTGGTGAAATGGTTGGTTGAGCTAGTAGTATAGGTAAGTATGTTGTGAACTTTTATGTGGTCGGTGCGGATCGCTGACGGAAGTAGTATGGATCGTTAAATGGATAATGGTAAACAGAAGTACCGGGTTAGGTAGATGCTCTCTTGAGAATTGGTTGCAAGGTGAGATTCGTGCCTGCTGACGACAGATTTGCACAATGTATTGAGGTGTTGGGACAAGGTACGTTGGACTCAAGAAGGAGTCTGAGATTATTGCGCGGTTACGAGTTGAAATGTGTTGACCTCAGTGAGAATGAGATCATCATCAAAAGGATTGAAAGTCGGATAAGTTGGTTCGTTTGACCGACTTGAGGTGACAGTTTGGGAACTGTCAGGATAAGTTGGATGGGCAGGTGCTGGACAACGGGTAGGAGACCCAGGTGTGAGATCAGTTCGATTTTCCCTAGTAAGTTGAGACCGTACAAGATTCGGAATTTCGGGGACGAAATTCTTTAAGGGGGTAGATTGTAACGACCCGTTCTAGAAATTGATATTAGATTAGTGATTAATGACGGATTAGTGAGGTTAACCAGTGATTAGTTGGGTACGTTCGGACGGACGGTGCGAAATGACGATTTTGCCCTTGGAATGGGCAAAAATGTTGACTTTTTGTTCGGACGGTCAAATGGACGTTGACCGATGACTGTGATGTAATTCGGGACGTCACGAGTTCATAGACAGGTGGCACATCCAATTCCGACATTCGCGGAAAAAGTTACGACGTTCGGAAGTTCAAGGGTAATTTGGTAATTTGGTTTAAAAGGGGCAATTTGTTGACGATTCATATGACATGGACTTTTCACAAAATTCAAGGACCATTAGGTAGGTCTCGATCCCCTGAGTACAACGACGGGCGGCACACTAACATCGGAGTTCGGATGGCTCGGGGTTCGGTCAAGAGATGTTAAGGGCATTTTGGTAATTTTACCTCAAAAGGGTATTTTGGTCCTTTTCCTGCATTGGGATCTGTGCCCAGTGATTAATGGACAAGTGGTTGCCCTGCGGTTGATGTCCACTGGTTTTGGGACATCTGTCCTTCTCAAGAAGGTGGGAGAAGCCTTCCCACCGCCTTCAGTTGAGTTCAAAACAGAGGGAACTTGTATGCACGGGTAAGAAAGGAAACAGAGGAAAATTTGAAGGAGCTTAAACCCAAACCGTCCTCACAAGGATTCCCTGACCCTTGATTGATGAATCATAGATGGAGAGGCAGTTGGAACGAAAGTTGTGCCGTGATCACCGTGAGTCGCCGTGGACAGTGGCTCTCAGCCAGTGAAAAAATAGAGGCCATATGTGATCTTGAAACTCAATCCATTCAACCTTCAAACGACCTCTTCTGCTCATGGTTTCTGAATAAAAAAAGGGAGGATAAGTGGAGACGAGTCTGAGGAGATTGAAGGAAGGGCTTGCCGTGGACGGTGGCCATAGAAACCTTGAGCAGGTAAGTTAAACCCGAAAACGGTATATTGAGTTTCAGTAACTATTGATCATTTGTGATGATGAAAAATTTATTTGGAGGTTGTAAAGGCTTCTTAGGGATTGAATTCGTGGTTTGGGATGGCCAGGAACACCTGCACCCAGAGGAGAAATTTTCAGAGCTTAATCTTCGCTTTGGAAGGTAAAATTCGGGACTATATTTCATGTTTTGACTAAAGAGATCATCAGTAGAGCTTAGGACGAATTGAATGGATTAAAAAGGATGGGAAAAGATGAAAAATCGGTTGAGTTAAGAGATGAACCGGTTGCACCGGTTCGAGTTACAGAGGCCGGTCTGAACTGGGCCTGAACTGGGTCGACAGTGGGTTAAAGATGATGAACAGTGGGCGCGTGGCTCCCACGCGCAGCCCCTTTGGACGGCGCGTGAGGGCACGTGGAGCCCCCTTTTGGGAAGTTTCCAACACGACTTTTAAAGTATTCGATGTAACGAAGATTTTGCCACTAGTTTCGAGTCGATCGGACATCGTCTCGATATGTTTCGGGATGTCCGAAGGTTTTAGGCCTCTGTTAAAAATATTTAAAAATTTAGGAAAATTACGGGGCTTAAGTAAGATCATTGTGAAGTAGTTAGTGACCGTATTATGAGATTTGGAAAAGTTCGGGAAAGCCGGTGATAGTGGATTAGCCCGGGAAGCGTAATTGCTTGCGTATCGAGGCGGCGATGCTAATGGCCTGTGAGTGGACTTTTCTTTCTAACTTATGATGCATGCATATATGTTTTTATATTTTTTCTATACGTGATTCTATGATTTGATTTATGATCTTGATGGTTTACGGTTTTACACGAATTTCGAGATTATAACGTAATTGCACGTTTTACGAGGTTGTGATTTGTCTTATGATTTGATGATGGTTTCGATGATTTTCTTTTGAGATTTGAAATATGTTTTGATTGCAATGATTTGAAATGGATTTCAAAAAAGTGATTTCGAGCTTGGAGGCCTGTTCATGTGATTGAGATTTCGGTTTTAAAATTGGATTTTGGAAATGATATTTCAGATTTGGTTTTAAGACTTGGAAAGGAAATCTGGATTTGGGTTCGGGATGATGGTTCCGGATGCTGGCTTACCGAATCATTTTTGCGAATTCGGATAAGGATTTTCGATGGTTTTCACTGTTGATTGAAAAAATGATTTTGGGTTTAACGACCCGGAAAAAGAAGAGAAAAACCGTTGGATCTGATTTTGAGTTTAAAGACTCGGTTGATTGGACGGTTCATTTTAGAAATCCCTTCGTGTCACGTGGAGGTTGGACGTCGATTTAGCCTTCGTGTCATGTATAAGTTTGATGGGAGCAGGACTTAGGCCTTAAACCCCGGGGGATTGGGGGTCGGTCCTGTCAAGTAGGCTTTGGCCGGTGCAGCGTCCCCCTAGCTAGTTAGCAACTCAACCTTGATGCGAGTCTCGTCCTAACATAAGTTTATTGCAGGTAGACCAACATTGAGTATGTGAGGCGTATCTAAAGTGTGATTTGCACATAACACCCTTAAAATCAATGAAGGCTGCCTTGTCATCCATCTCGACGCACTGAGAGTATTCGTGGCTGAACCGAGCAGCATACTTATGCAGTGGCTAGATCCCCCCTACATTTGGAGGAAAAAACCCTAGGTCGAGAACATGCGGTCAGTTTGTATCATGAAATAATTCAGAAAAACTATCTGGAGCTAGTCGCAGCGGTCGATGGTGCTAGGCCGCAGTCGGTGGAACCAATGATGGCGACATTGGTGAGGGTAGAGCTAAAAACGATGCACCGACTAGTAGTTGTTGAGATGGGTCATGGGATCTCCCTTGCTTGTGTAGAGGGGGACCTTGAGCTACATGATCTTGTGATCATGATAGTTGGACAGGTTGGTAGCGTTCTCATCAGGAGGATTGTTCCTTGTCTCCCTTGGATTGGGTACTCTAGGGAGGCGAGTCTGATCTTCGTATACTGGAAACTTCCTGGGATGAGTTGGAACCCTCTGTGTGCCAGGGGGGGCTGCTATGGATCGGTCTCATGGTGTCCAACTGGTGTGCTCCATTGAAGGTGACTCGTTTCCCAAAGGAATATGAGCTTGATATGGATTAAATGTCAGCAATCCCACCAGGATGTTATGCTCAGGGCATCGCAGTAAATTCTAGTTCCATATTGGCCCTTTCCTAGTAGGATCAAGGAAAAAGAAGCCTTGTATGTCATCTCGGTAGTAGCGGTAGCCCCTTCCCGATCGTACGTCGTATATGCTTGGTGAGCTCGGCGGCCACGACCCTCTCAGCTCCGTGAGCTTCCTCTTGAGCACCGTTGATAACCAGCTCAGCTTGAGCAGTTTTTAACTGTGCTACCATGTCAGTATATTTCCTGCACCTTTTCCTTCCAGATAGTACGTCGATGGTACTCGGTGAGCTTGGTGCGCTAGTCGTAGTCGGCCATGACCCTCTCAGTTCTGTGAGCTTCCTCTTGAGCACCGTTGATAACTAGCTCAGCTTGAGCAGTTTTTTAACTGTGCTACCATGTCAGTATATTTCCTGCTCAGCTCCGGAAATCGTACCTCAACCTGAGTTTTTCTGCCCTTGATCTTAGCTATGTCGTGTTGTAGTCTTTCTAGCGCCCGGGCTACGTCGAGAGAGGTGTCCCTCGGTCCTTGATATCCTAGTACATGTGTGATTTCATCATCCATGTGATCTGGCATGTTAGTGAGATGGCAAGGAAGGTGATGCTCGGCTCGATAGAGTGGAAGACAGACTTAGTACGAATTCACACAGATAGCGCCAAACTATTGATGCACAAAAAGTGTCAACTTTAGAGGTGGAATCCAGCTTAGCTACGTGTCCTTGGACTGACATGTAAAAACAAGGAAACAGGTCATCGGTTAGAGATAAGCACTAGTGTGGTGCTAGCCTAAGGGTACTTTGACTCCCCCGAGTCAATATAAATCAGTGTGTATAAGGATTAAGTGGTAAAATGTAATTTGTAAGTAGTTGTGAATAGTAAATATTTAGTTACCTTTATTGAAAATATGACCCTTTTGTATGGGTGCGAAGAAGTAAACAAATGATTTTTTCTGATGTGGGAGAATGTGCATTTGTTGTGGGACTAACATGTGCCCTCCTAATTGGTGGGGGGAGAGTTGTCCACGTGTCAACTGGTGATCATCCCTTGCTAGGGTTTGCTTATTGGTGTGGGCTTGGGCCCATTGAGCTTGTAAGTCTGTATTGGACTTAGAGGTATTAGGCCCCCCGAGTCAGGTCCAATATGGTATCAATAGTACCTATCATAAATCACCTTTAAGGATTACTAATCGTCTCAATAAACTCATCTTTTACTCTCTTAATTTTTTAGAATTTTAAACGAATTTAAAATAGAACATAGACCTTCAGACAGTCAAAATTATCCTGTGAAGATGTATGTTCGTCTCGACAATCATACCATTAGATTCATAATATCGAGAACATGATCTTTCATGTTGGTTAGACACCGAGATACGGCAGCACGCGACCCCACGTGCCGCCACAGTCCCCTGCGCGTGGTGGCTATGTTCCGCACTATTTAAGTCCCTAACTTATGTTCAAGACCCTTTTTTTGGTTCTCGGGTCACCTGTCTTGCGAGTCTAACCTGACTGTATTTCCTTATTTCAAGTTCTATACATCGAATCAAACCGTTTTGAACTCAAGAACATCCTTATATCCTTAAAACAACTTAAATTGTATTAAAAATTAGAGAAGATTACCTTCAAGCTTCGGCCATGGTTCCAGAATCTATTCTTCGACCTTCCTGCATCCAACCTTCATCCTAGCTATCTCTTGATGACCTAAAGGACTCACCCATCGAAGGTGACTCGTTTCCCAAGGGAATCTGAGCTTGATATGGCTTAAATATCGGCAATCCCACTGGAATCTGCTACTCAGGGCGTTGCAGTAAATTCTAGTTCCGTGTTGGCCCTTTCCTTCCCTGTCGTACGTCGTACGTGTTCAGTGTGCTCACTATGCTGGTTGCAGTCGGCCACGACCCTCTCACCTCAGTGAGCTTCATCTTGAGCACGGCTGATAACCAGCTCAGCCTGAGCAATTTTTAACTGTGCTACCATGTCATTATATTTCCTGCTCAGCTCCAGAAATCGTACCGAGTCTTGAGTTTTGCGACCCTTGATCTCGGTTATGCGCTCGGGCTACGGTGAGAGAGGTGTCCCTCGGTCCCCGATATCCTATTACATGTGTGATTTCACCATACATGTGATCTTACATGTTGGTGAGATGGTAAGGAAGGTGGTGCTCAACTCGGTAGAATGGTAGGCAGACTTAGTAAGAATTCACATAAATGACGCCAAACTGTTGATGCACAAAAACTGCCAAATTTGGTATCCGGCTTAGCCACGCATCCTTGGACTAACTTGTCAAAATAGGGTAACTGGTCATCGGCTAGAGATGAGCATTGGTGTGGTACTGGTCTAAGGATACTCCGATGCCCAAGTCAGTATAGATCGGTGTGTATAAGGAGTAAGTGGTGAAATGTAATTCGTAAGTAGTTGTGAATAGTCAATGTTTAGTTACCTTTATTGAAAAAATAACCTATTTTGTATGGGTGCGAAGGAGTAAACAAATGAGTTATTCTGATGTGGGAGAATGTGCATCAGTTGTGGGACGTGCCTGCTTCCATCTGGCACCGCGTGTCAGACCAGGGATAAACTCGTCACCCGCTCGGGGTCCATCAGAGTACACCAGGATCGGTGGTGGCATGTGATGTCTCAATCTCTATTACAATCCACATCCGTTATCAACCTGAAGGGTATTAAAAACATGAAAGCTGTGAGTAGACAAAAATAAAGTGTTTATTAAAATCATTTATCGAAATCACATTTATGCCCTTCACGTAAAAGTATGCATGCATCATAAAACCAGTTATCAAACCATTTACTTTAATTAAATCATTACTCGATAAACCGGTTCGACAACTAAAACCATTTCCTTCCTCAAATCATCATCAGGGCCTTAGCCCAAATTGTAAAATCAATCACATGGGAACTCAGCCCAAAACTAATCAAATAAACCCAAAAACACTGTTTCATTTCAAATCATAGAACACAGGGTCTCAACCCCACACCATTTTTCGTGAAACATCATATACATATATATATATATAACCCATCCTCAACATCCCTGATGTCTAATCAAAACCCGTCACAATTCTATAAAGTATGCATACTACTCGGGTCTCATCTCCGAGTCTACCCCCAGGATCTACGACATTTGGGAGGACCTGTCTCCGGACCCTGTCCGAGACTTTATCATATCTCTCACTCCTGGGCATGTGCTCCCTCTCGGAGTCACTCATCTCAGGTAGTGGATCGGGACACTACAGGATCATCGACGTCTGGAGGAGACTAATCTACACATATAGAAGGGTATATACATATTCACATACTTTCTTTCAAATCATAGTTCAACTGGGTCTCATACCCGAACATCTCAACAGGATTCCTCGAATCCGATTCAAATCCAAATCTCACAGGGACTCCGTCCAAATTCACATCTCAATAGGGTCTTAAACCCGACTTCTCATTTCATAAACCACAACTGGGACTCAAGCCTGATACCACAATTCAACTAGTCCTCAAGCCCGATATCACAATCAATTGGGCCTCAAACCCGATATCACAATCAATTGGTGCTCAAGCCCGATATCACCATCAACTGGGCCTCAAGCCTGATACCATATTCAACTGGGACTCAAGCTCGATATCATAAATCAAACGGGTTTCAAGCCCGATATCATACACCAATTAAGCCTCAAGCTCGATATTGCAAACCAAATAGGCCTCAAGCCCAATAGCATAAATCAACTGGTTCTCATGCCTGAACCTCAATTTCATGCCTCTCCATGAAATCCCTTTTTAAAACCATTTCTCAAATTCTCGGTTTCACGCTTCTTCGTTAAACTCCTTTAAAACCACTAAATCAAGTCTCCAGTTTCACGCCTCCCCGTGAAACCATCAACATCACATAAAAACACAGGCACGTAGTATACTCGGCTGAAGCCAAAACATTGTATAAAACATAAACCTCAAACTACGTGCAATAACGCATTTTCCTCTGAAATGCCAAACAATTTATATTAAAATCACATGCACTCATGGCATCTCAAATAATGTTTATAATCACATATAAAAAATTTATGCAAACACCAATTCATAGAACAAAGTTCACTCACAGATTGTCCATGTTGCGCCTCGATACACCCGCCATAAGCCCTTCGGTTACTAACTACTTCGAATAGGCTCACATTGAATCCCCCAATTTTTTGGAATTTTTAAACGTATTTTAAATGGACCTTAAACCTTCGGACACCCAAAACTACCCTTAAACGGTGTCCGATCGACTCAAAACCTGTCCCAAAATGTTCGTTACATCGAAAAGATGATTTCATACGTTGACCTCATCCCCAAATAGTGCCCCATGCGCCCTCACGCGCTAGTGTACAGTCCTTCTTCAACCTCCAGAACGGTTCGCTAGTTTCCTATCCAATTGAACCGGCGTGACCGGTTCAGAGCCATTTTCTCCTCCTTTTCAGTCTGTTCCAATTCCTACGTCTTTGTCCCATCATTACCAACCTATATATGTGATCAAAAACTAGAAAACTAGCCTAGAACCCACCTGTTCATTTGTCCTTCATAGCCTAAATTTCCAACCTTTTCCCTGGGCTGCTCAGCCGCCATCCACAGTCCAAAACCACTCCTAAACAATCATACTAACCCAACAAACATCCCCCCAATCAACAGATAACATCCTCAACGTCCAAAACTAGAAATTCAAATTTTGAATACAAAAGGGGTTTCGGGTTTTACCTTTGTTCTGGGCTTCCTCCGCCATCCATGGCGGTCTAGCAGCCTCCACAGCCTCTCACAGTCCCTTACTCACTCTTTGCCTCTCTCTCGAGCAGAAGATGAAGACGGGTGAGAGTTGGGGTGGTGGGTTTGAGCATGGGTTTCGGGTGTGGTGGATGAAACAGAGAAGAATGGGAGAGATGCATGTACGTGAGGGAATGGGCAACAAATTAGTGACACCTGTTGTCAAAACCCATTCCAATCCCCCTGGGATTAACAAGGGACGCTCATGATCCCGTCTGACACTCAGTGTCAGACCAGAGAAAATTTGAACCTTTAGCCCGAAGGCTTCCAGAGTACGCCAGGATCCGGAGGAGTTATGTGATATCTCCGTCTCTACTACAGTCCGCACCGTATTCAACCTGAAGGACATTGAAACCAGAAAAACTATGAGTGGACGAAAAGCAATAGTTCATAAAGCATATTTTATAAAAGACCTTTATGCCCTTCACTAAAAAGAATGCATGCATAGTAAAACCATTTATCAAACCACATATGTTTAAACAACCAAATCCATACGAGCCCCTGTCCAAATCCATTTACAGAAAACTAGAAAATAATAACATATGTGGGATCTCAGGCCAAATCCAGTTATCATCATAAAACACAATTTCGCAAGACTAAGAAATCGTGTTCATCAATATCATATAACCAATCATGTCACGGTATCTAGAGCTACGCGCGTGCTACCCGGGGTCTCAAAGACCAAGTCTCCCCAGGGTCCACCCAGGTCAATGTCCGTAGATCAATGACACTCCCTGGGGGTTATAATCCATAGCCTTTATGAGAGTAAGGAACCCAACGGGGGCGACTCCACTCAGTCAGTGCTCCGTGACTACTCCGGGGTCCACCCAGACCAATGACCCTTCCCGGAGGTGACAATCCATATATAAAGGATGGTATACGAAAAACCATTTGAAAACATTCTCAAAACCTTTCAAGGGTTCATGCCCGGTCCCCACAAACCGTCGTGAACCATAAAAACCTTTCAAGGGTTCATGCTGGTCCCCATAAATCGTCATGAACCAGAAATCCATTTATGGGTCCCCAACCCGAAATAACAATCTTAAAAACATAATTGGGCCCTAAGCCCGAATCCACATACAAAATGGGCCTCTGGCCCGAATCGTAAACCAACTGGGCCTCATGTCCGATTTCGTAAACTAAATGGGCCTCGTGCCTGATATCGTAAACCAAATGGGCCTCGTACCCGATATGTAAGTCAACTGGTCTCCGAGCCCGATTTGTAAACCAATTGGGCCTCGAGCCCGATACATAAATCAACTGGGCCTTCGGCCCGATGCCTTGTTAAATCAAATAGAATTTAGGTCCGAGAGTTCGTAAATCAAATAGGTCTCGTGCCCGATCCATATTTCCAAATTCGAAATCGATTCAAGAACCAATTGGGCCACTCGCCCGAAAACGTAGCTAAAAGGGACTTCGCGTCCGAGGGTTTCCACAAGAAATGAGTCTCGAACCCGAGTTTACCTTTTAAAATCCAAAACCATTTCATGAAATCATTTCAAAAACTATAAGCCCAGAAAATCATTGCAAAACTGTAAACATCGATTTAAGTGCAAGCACGTAAATCACCTCGAAATGCGTGAAACCAAGTAATTCACCAATATCCAATTCAACATCATATAATCATATCCATAAAGCATATAAAACATTTATGCAAATCAAGGTCCACTCACAGACCGTCCTAAGCTGCCGCCTTGATTTGCATGTCGTAAGCTTCACAGGGCTAATCGTCATCATCGGGATTCACAAACCTTTCCAAATCAATCTAGAGGGTTACTAACTACCTTATTAACCTCTCATTGAAGCCCCATAATTTTCCCCGAATTTTTAACTATTTTTAAACTCGATCCTAAACCGTCGGATGTCCCGAACATTAACGAGACAGTGTCTGATCGACACGAAACTAGTCCCAAAATGTTCGTTACATCAAATAGATTAAAAGTCGTGTTGAACACTTCCCCAAACTACCCTCCACGCGCCCTCATGAGCAGCACAATGGGGTTGCGCGTGAAAGCCACGAGCCTGCTACAGTGTCACCATCAACCTCGTGTGAACCCGGTCCGCCTGGTTATTCCGGTTAGACCGATCCGGCCAGTTTTCTCTCGTTTCTCAGCCATTTTGACTCTCGTTTCTTCCTATGTTATCCTCTAATCCCCAACCATTATATGATTTAAAAACCAAGAAAACTAGGCCATAAACTCACCAGAAAATGATGAACAGTGACCACGGCTTTCCTCCTCTGTTTCCAGCCGTCCCAGCCATCCCCTTTCTTCAAAAACAATCCCAGACGAGTCACCCCTGTCCCTAGGTCACATTAGAATCAAAAGGAGCTCAAAACCGTAACCAAAACTTGATTTTCAATTTTTGAAAACTCACGGGTTCACGGTCAACCTTACCTCCGTCGTGGACCACCGTTTCTATTGTCTTTCAGCCTCTCAGGTCACTCTCTCACGGTCACACAGGAGCACCGATGGTCATGGTGGTAAGGTGGTTCATGTGTAGGTGTTTGTTTGCCCAAATGATGATGAAGAATGGAGGGAGTGTTTCGGTTTGTGAAAGAACAGAGAGGGAGGACTGATGATGGTAACAGGGAAGGGAAAATGGACGGCAGAGATTGAAAGAATTGATGAGATGAAGGGCTAAGATTGAGAGAGAGATTAAGGGATATTATAAAATAACCCCAAAACTATTAATATAATATTAAACCCACCAATCACCTTTTAGATCCACTTTTTGGGGTAAACTCGCTGCACTCACCACACCATCTAACCTAACATCATCTGCCACCAAGCAGAAAATGAGAAATCTCCTTCATCTAACATCAAAATACTCAACTCCCCCTGATGATCCAAACAATCACCGGTCCACCGACCAATACATGATCAATGTACTGGTGATAACAACCATCATCTGCCATGGCAGAACCTGAGAAGTCACCCTAATGACTTCGAAATACCCATTACCAATGCGGAAAACCCACACCCCTCTTGTCACCTCAATCGCAACCTCTCTCGATTCCGGAGTTCCAACCATGTAGGAACCTACACACTTGGACATCAATCACGTGTTCGTAACCAGTCTAACTCACAACCAAGATCGCATATCGACTTATACTGTTTATGTACATCCAAAAGGATTTGGACCATCACTAATCGGTTCTCACGTCTGAACTATTGCAGGATCCTATCTAGTCCAACTCTATCCGAAATCCACTGTCGGACCATAGATACCAAACACATGCCCATCTTGAAGGAGTCATATTCCGACTCGTGACTTATCGTCACCACAATCACTGGCACCGGCACCAGCACCAGCATTAGTACCAGCACCATCACTAACACCAGCACACCGTGTGCAAATCAGACAACCTAGGATCTCCGCTCATACAGAGCGACAACCCTGTACCTCTGCTCGAATGGGAGAAACTCTGCCTCCCTCGTACGCAACAACTCTGGGTACAATCACCCTGACATCTCATACGAGAAAAGCAAACATTCCCCAAACGTCCCAGATTCCCAACAACCGTAACTACAACCACTCTCGGTAGTAGTTCCTGCCACAACTCGTCCAGATCCAACCACCAGACATTGCTATCGAGACTCTGCATCTAACGGAATCAATCACCCGTACTAACTACTATGTATCCCCACTCTGGGATTCTATCGACAAGTACCCAACCTTGGTAACCTGTCCAACCAAACTCTAACCAGTCGTAACTCGACTCAACCAATGTCGTTTACCAGGTCGTCCATGACCTTAGCTGCACCAATAATCCATCACAACTAGGTAGCACGACAACCAACTAAGTGTAACCGATTAGTACAACCTCGACTGCGGAGTGTAGTCCCAACACTAAGCTGACATGACTAGACCGACCAACGGTCTCGACTCCGAAAAGTCGTCAACGTCAAACCACTCGCCAACTCACATTTCCGAACCATACATACTACCCTAGGGTTCCATGATCACACCCTAGGGTTCCTCTGAAGCCAACTACAGAAGGCAGTATAATCCACAATCTGACCGACCCCGCGGTCTCGACATCGTATGGACGTCAATCCAATCCTACCGTCAGTTCAACTAGGGTTCCTCGAACCTGGATGCTCCCAACAGCATAGCCACCTAACTTAACCAAATCCGACCATCTAATGGTCACAACTCTTAACCAGTCGTCATAACCGAGCCTACAACATCGTGAAAGACGATCCCAACTAACCGTCCCACGATCCAAACTCAAAGGTACCGTTACGTTCATCCTTCGTAGGGTCCCACACTGTCAACTACGACAAAACTATGGCAACCTCGGCATCGAATGCCGAACCAAAACGATCTATGATTCATTCCTACTAACTATCGTATCGGCATCCTAATTATCAGGTTGATAACGAACTGCAGTTCATAGAAATATCATATCCTCGACCTATGTGCCCTTCACTAAAAAGCATGCATGCATAGTAAAACCATTTATCAAACCACATATGTTTAAACAACCAAATTCATACGGGCCCCTGTCCAAATCCATTTACAGAAAACTAGAACATAATAACATATGTGGGATCTCAGCCCAAATCCATTTATCATCATAAAACACATTTTTGCAAGACCAAGAAAGCATGTTCATCAATATCATATAACCAATCCTGTCACAGTATCTAGAGCTACGCGCATGATACTCGAGGTCTAAAAGCCCAAGTCTCTTCAGGGTCCACCCAGGTCAATGTTGGTAGATCAATGACCCTCCCTGAGGGTTATAATCCATAGCCTTTCTGAGAGTAAGGAACCGAACGGGGGCGACTCCACTCAGTCAGTGCTTCGTGACTACTCCGAGGTCCACCCAAGCCATCGACCCTCTCTGGAGGAGACAATCCATATATAAAGGATGGTATACGAAAAACCATTTGAAAACATTCTCAAAACCTTTCAAGGGTTCATGCCCGGTCCCCATAAACCGTCATGAACCATAAAAACCATTCAAGGGTTCATGTCGGTCCCCATAAACCGTCATGAACCAGAAATCCATTAATGGGTCCCCGACCCGAAATCACAATCTTAAAAACATAACTGGGCCCTAAGCCCAAATCCACATACAAACTGGGCCTCTAGCCCGAATCGTAAACCAACTAGGCCTCGTGCCCGATTTCGTAAACTAAATGGGCCTCGTGCTTGATACGTAAGTCAACTGGGCTCCGAGCCCGATTCGTAAAACAATTGGGCCTCGAGCCCGATACATAAATCAACTGGGCCTTCGGCCCAACACCTTGTTAAATCAAATGAACTTCAATTCCAAGAGTTCGTAAATCAAATGGGTCTCGCGCTTGGTCCATATTTCCAAATTCGAAATCGATTCAAGAACTAATTGGGCCTCTGCCCGAAAACGTAGCTAAAAGGGACTTCAAGTCCGAGGGTTTCCAACACAAATGGGTCTCGAACCCGAGTTTACCTTTTCAAATCCAAAACCATTTCATGAAATCATTTCCAAAACTATAAGCCCAGAAAATCAGTGCAAAACTGTAAACCTCGATTTACGTGTAAGCACGTAAATCGCCTCGAAATGCGTGAAACCATGTAATTCACCAATATCCAATTCAACATCATATAATCATATCCATAAAACATATAAAACATTTATGCATGCATCACAGTTTAGAAATCAAGGTCCACTCATAGACCGTCCTAAGCTGCCGCCTCGATTTGCGTGTTGTAAGCCTCACCAGGCTAATCGTCGTCACCGAGACTCCCAAATCAATCTAGAGGGTTACTAACTACCTTATTAACCTCTCATTGAAGCCCCGTAATTTTCTTTATTTTTTAACTATTTTTAAACTCGATCCTAAACCTTCGGATTTCCCGAACATTATCGAGACGGTGTCCGATCGACACGAAACCAGTCCCAAAATATTCGTTATATCAAATAGATTAAAAGCCATGTTGAACACTTCCCCAAAGTCACCATCAACCTCGCGTGAACCCGGTCCACCTGGTTAGTCTGGTTCGACTGAACTGGCGAACCGATCCGGCTGGTTCTCTCTCGTTTCTCAACCATTTTGACTCCCGTTTCTTCCTTCTCTAATCCCCAACAACCATTTTATGATTTAAAAACCAAGAAAACTAGGCCATAGACTCACCAGAAAATAATGAACAGTGACCACAGCCTTCCTCCTCTGTTTCCAACCGTCCCAACCATCCCTTCCGTAAAAAACAATCCCATATGGTATCAATAGTACCTATCATAAATCATCTTTAAGGATTACTAATCGTCTCCATAAACTCATATTTTACTCTCTTAAATTTTATGAATTTTAAACGAATTTAATATAGCACATAAACCTTTAGACAGTCAAAACTATCTCACGAAGATGTCTATTCATCTCGAAAATCATACCATTAGATTCATAACATTGAGAACATGAAGTTTCATGTTTGTTAAACACCGAGATACAGCAGCACGTTACCCCACGTGCCGCCACAGTCCTCTGTGCGTGGTGGCTATGCACCGCACTGTTCATCGTCTTTAACTTATATTCAAGACCTATTTTCTGGTTCTCGAGTCACCCGTCCCGCGAGTCTAACCCGACTGTATTTCCTTTACTTTACGTCCTTATTTCAAGTTCTATACATCAAATCAAACCGTTTTGAACTCAAGAAATTCCCTATATCCTTAAAACAACATAATTTGTACTAACAATTAGAGAAGATTACCTTCAAGCTTCGGTCATGGTTCCAGAATCTGTTCTTTGACCTTCCTGCCAACCTTCATCCTAGCTATCTCTTGATGGCCCTAGAGACTCACCCAACCTTCTATGATCCTACTTTTGAATCGGACAATCTCAAAACTATCTGATTATCTTCGGGCCATTTTTAATCTCCATGGTTTTTGGGTATGGAGTATTTCACTCTCTTCCTCTGCCATTTGTCTTCAGTTCCTCTCCTTTCCTTTCTTTATTCTTTCTTTCTTCTTCTTCTCTCTTTCTCCTTGACTGGTTTCCTCTCTCGTTTCCCATTTTTTTTCATTCGTTCCTTCCTTTTTTGACCACCCTCACCAAAGCACCATTACACACACACACCCTCTAATATAATGGGTTAAATCGATGGAAGAATAAAGAGGGGAACAATAAAGAAAACTCTATAATGTTCCAAAATAACCCTCTAGAAAAATTACCAAAATACCCTTCAAGTCAAAATTACCAAAATACCCCTAGTCTCTTTTAACCCGTATCGTATTCACTTGATCTCCGATTTCAGCATACTATCTTTCTATGTACTCAAGAGTCCCTGGACGTACGTAACAGTCTTCACGAGATATCCTAAAGATGTCCATGTCAAAAAGTCAACTTTTGACCCTACAATTAAGGGTGGCAATTTTTGACACGACTCAATATACGACTCAAAACCCGCATGAGATTTATCCGAGTCAACCCGCACGATTAAAATTTTGGGTCATTTTCAGGTCAACCCGTTATGACACGTTTAATAAATGGGTGGATTTCAGGTCAACCTGTTAACCTGTATAATGACATGTCAACCCATTTAATATATGGGTAGATTTTGGTTTAACCTATTAACCATATATTGACCCGTTCAATAAACTTGTCATTACTAACCCATATATCTACCCATTTACCTACCTAAATACCTATTAAATCTTATAGTTTAAATAGGTTAAACATGTTAAATAGGTTAAACGGGTCATATGTCAATTAGGTTTCCAGTATGACTTTTTTATTAAATGGGTTATATGGGTTATACGGGTTATTTGGGTTACCTAGGTCATTAACAAGACGATTTTGGGTTGGACATCTTTGACACCATTATTAAAAGAGTTGGGTTCGAGTTGGGCATATTTGGATAAAACATAGTTCATGACACGATACGAACCTGACACGACACGACCCATTGTCACCCCTACCTACAATGGCAAAGCTGATATTTTTCTTTTTAATTTTCCAAATTCACTGTTCCTTGAATTTCCAGCTCGTTACAACCTATCCCCCTTAAAAAAAATTTGTCCTCGAAATTTCGGTGAGTGGGGCTTGTTAGTGGTTACCACTAACACATCAACAGGTTCCCTAATAAGGAATCAATTCTGGGGAATAATTCTACTCTTATCTCCAAACGCTTGACAGTCTATGGTCCCCCAACATCAGTGAATATAGGTGGCTACCATATGATCACACATAGTAACTCTTGCATACCTTTGATTAAAAAAATATGTGTCAACAAGGCATATGGAATAGTGTAGTTAGGCGTTAAGCACAACGCAATGCACTTAGGGGCCTAACATCCGACCTACAAATCATTTGATTTCTAGGGTTTCATTCCCTTCAAATTTCCCTAGGTCTAGAAATTTTTTCCTCCACTTCCATTTTCATCTTCCATATCAAAAAATCAACAAAGCTGTAATCGTAAATAGGCCACTTATGGTATCCCATCAATCAAAAAAACTTCTTAACTTTCGTTATTATCTTTAATTGAATCCCGTTGGTTGTTACCTCAGTTCTACTGGCATTACAACCCCAAAGAATTACACTAGTTATCCCAAACCAACACCGTTACGTACACAAAATTAATCCTCTATTAGTGTATCAAACCTACATATTAAGCATCTATACTATCGGGGAACATTGCATTGGGTTCCTCCTCGAGTCCTTATTTATTATTCAACTTGCAACAACATTTCCATGTGTCAGCTCCTCTCGAGCCCTAGTTTCTCTTGACTCCGACTCTTTCCTAAGTGTTATTTCAATATCTCGACTTCTTTTCAAATCCTCATTAGATATCCAAACTCCTATTGAAGTCATAATTCGATATTTGTAATCCATGCTTAGTCATCAAGGAAACATTGATATACGTGTTGGATCTGACATAAGATTTTTCGTCATTTCAAACACTTACTCTTACAAAAAAAAAAAACGAATTCATCTATCCCATCTGAGTCCAACGTGTAACGAATGAGACATTCCAGAAAAATTAAATTTGGAAAACTTAACATAAATGACAATTTTTCCCTTATAAGGTCAACTAGTTGATTTTTTTTTTACCTAGACACCTTTTAGACGATTCGCAAGTACCATTACGTAGATCTCATTCTCCTGAGTCTGTAGATAGGTGGTATGCTGAAAACTGGGGTCTAATAAGTTTAAAACTGGTTAATGACGACTAAGGGTATTATGGTAATATTGGCATAAAGGGTACATTAGTAATTTTACAATTTTGACATGTGAATTATATGAGATGTTGATATGTGTCTAAAGGGTTTTATATTTTTCCCTCACATTCTCTCTATTGCTAACTTAGCATACTATATATGTGTGTGTGTGTGTGTGTGTGTAAAAACAGAGGTTTGGTGGAGAAGAACCAAACTAGGAAAAAAAAGAAAAAAATGAGAATAAAAGAGGAAATGCAAGGGAGAACGTGAAGGAAATAGGGAGATAGGAAGGAAGGAGAGGAATAAAGGGAAAATGAGGGAAACAATGGAGGAGCAACCCTCCAAAACCCAAAACCCGAATGCTTATGTATGGCCCGAGGAGGTTTAGTTCATTTCAAAGTTGTTGGCTCGAAACTAAGGACCCTGGTAAGTAAAAGGTAGTCCTTGTCATCATTTTAAACTGGTTATGTTGAAGGTTGGATGCATGAGGGCTCGAGGACATACTCTGAAACCTTGGCTGGAACATGGAGGAATAGGTAGTGATTTGGGTAAGTATTTACTTGCTTTGACGACATAGAACCCTTCCTAAGATTGAGTAGATAGAGTTTAGTTATTAGAACGTGGAAAAGGGATGTAAAATGAGAGAAATATAACTAGGTCAAATAACTGGGTCGGGCGACCGGGGTTGCAGACCCGGCTAGACGAAGGGGATGACCCATTCGCAAATGTGTGAGGCCCACGCGCAGAGGCCACCGATGGCAGGTGGCGGCTTGTGCGGCCTCCTTTGGCCATCTGATCAACATGAAAAACGTTCCTCTTTGTATTCTGAATCCAATGGTATAAGGTTTAAGGAATTTGGGCATCGATTGAGTATAGTTTCAAAGTTCAACATATATTGTTTATACTTTAAATCCATAATTAAATTGGAAAATAAAAGGGCTTAATTATAATGTTATGATGGATCTTAATGAGTGATAATGGTGATTATGGTGCTTGGAAACAGCTATGAAGTTCTTCAATGTTCAATTAACAAGAGGTTTGTATAGAAGATAAACACTATTTTTCTTAAGCTCCTAGGTTATGGGCATGTGACAATGTTAATTTATGATATAATGGTTTAACATGATGATATATTATTATGAGATGATATAAAGATTTATATGATAATGCATGATAAAGATGTAATGTTAGATGATGAGAACATCAGACTGATAAGGATGCTATGATATGATGATGATTATGTTGATGATGATATAATGATGACATGATGTTATATATATATATATATATATACATATGTTGGTATATGTGATGTTGATGCTATGATTATGGTGATTGATGGAAAATATGTGAGAAGAATATAACACTAATAATAATAAATAGTGATAAAGGAAAACGAATATGGTCAAACTTGTAAATACCACTACTTGCCGGGGGAAGTGAGCTGGACTTGGGCGATAACCCCACAAGGGTGAGTTTAATTTGGTTAATCCAATAAATTATAGACTTGGTTAAAATTGGCAATATCCCTTGTCTGAAAAGAGTGGTCAGATGAGAGCAGGACCGGTCTGATTTTGATGCAAATTAGGGAGGGGTCATGTCACAACGTGCCAATGAATACTATGGATTTTTCCTCTAAGCTCACTTTACTATCCGGACCACACACCTTTTCCCTTATAAGGGCATAACATTTGGTTTTCAAACTAATGATCCAGGTCTACTTCAAGCCATATCACTATCCTAGACTCAAATACTCGTCTCATTATCAGATCGTGCATGAGGCTCGCATCTCGGAGGCATGACATTAAAAAGCACAACTTAGAAACCTTTCTCTGATACCAATTGATAGGACCCATACTTAATTTACCTTGGAAAACAGCTCCCGTCTAATAAGCTACACAAATTATCCATTTTACCCTCAATGCTTATAAGACAAGGGATATTCGTACTTTTCCTTAATTCATGCCTTGAATAGCCTCAAATTTGGTGCAACGGCTCAGAGGTTTATTAAAAACTACAAAAATAGTGTGAGTGGACAAAATAAATATTTTAAAAAATGATTAGGGAAACATAGTTCATTTTACACTCCGTTTTATAAAAATAATGCATTCATATGAAAAACCATTAAACCTCACTTAAGATAAAACACAGCTCATTACCTCAAAAAACATGAAAAATTGTACATAAAGCGAATAGAATCAGTAAATCATCACAACAATCATACACAAAGTCACCACAACAATCACACACAACCAACTTATCCTCGATACTTGATAAGCCTTGAATTAAGCATCATTTTATACTTTTTATGTCAATCTTTTATTGTTTAAATACCAAACAATTGGAGAAAATAAAATATTTTTTGAGAAATGTGAAGAATTTAGGCGAAACAATCACCTCAATCGGAGTTATATTGAAGAAGTTATAATTGAAACAAGGGAAGCCACCAAAAATATTGAAAGAATTCGGTAGGGGCTTAACGAATCCACAAAGACAGCCCCGAAAACCCTTCGGCATGCGCCTCTCGAACTCCTACAGATTGGTTCGGTGTGTGTGTATCGAATTCCCTTCTCTCCTTTTAGCCGACGCCTGCCGAAAGCCTCTTTCCAGACTTCTTGCGCGTTGACTTTCCTTTGATCGCCGAAAATCCTTCCTAATTTCAGTGGGCTTCCACCGAACCGACTCATGTTCAATTCCAGCACCTATTTTCCTTATTTTTTGAGGAAAATTGTCCAATTCAAGCTTGGATTTGTTTCCTTTTTTATCTAGGAAACCTTTTTAATTAGGATTTTTATTGCCTTTTCCTTTAGGACTTTAATTTAATTAGTTTAATCATTTTCCTTTTAAAATTTAAATTGTAAACTCCTATTTATTTGAGGATTAATTTTCTCCTATAAATAGAGAGGCTTAGGTTATTTGCAAAGGGTCGCTCATTTTTGTACCAAAGCTCTGCTTGACCAAATTTTCCTTTTCAATATTTTCAAGATTTTAAGTGTAAGAATAATTACACCATTCTTCATTTTCTACACCTTCATCTGTGACTGTGTTGAGGAGCCCTTGCTTGTCTCACCAAAGAGTTCCCAATCACTTCGTATCCATAGCGAGCCACGAAGAGAAAAAGTGTAACACGACCTCTTTACCTTGTAGTTATTTCTTATGCTTGACTATTGGCTATATGAATTGATTTCTAACAATATTCTTGGTTTTATGATTTTTATTGTTTCAATATTCTATGTGTTCTATGATTCTAGTTTTTGTTATCTTTGTGTGTTCGCGCTTAATGCTTGACTAGCTATGAGGAGCCCCGAGTCTAGGTCATTGAAAGTGTCGTCGGGAGCCCCGGGTACGTACTTAAGAGAATATGCAAGTAACTTGTAAGATTAAGATTATAGAACTACATAGGTTGAAGTTAATACAATCATGAATGAATTAGGTTTAAAGATGATTTGACCATGTAAATAATAAATTAGGTTAGATTAGATTAGATTAGGTTAGTTAATCACGTAGGATAATAGAAACAATCAACTACCCCGTTAATTAATTAATCGAACGATAATCATGTTTAGGTACCCTCAATCCCCGATTAAGAACGATCTCTATTTATCAATGCTACAATCTACAAAAAAGGGTTTTAATTTTCATATATTTTTATTAAGTGTTAAGTGTGACTTTGTGTTTACTTTAATGTTTAGTTCAAGCGTATCAATTTTTGGCGCCGTTTCCGGTGATTGAAATAATTGTTTGTATGATTTCGTTTATGTAAATATGTTCATAATGTAAATATAATATTCGTACATAATTTTCATACTTGTGGGAAAAAAAATGTTTTCTTTGTAAATTTCTAAAAAAAAACAAATAAAAATTGAATTTCTGAAAATAAGAAAAAAATTTAAAAAAAAAATTGTTTCCTATTAAATGTTTTAGAGTTACATGAACGCCAAAATCTTTCTCTTCAAAATTTTACTTTCGGGAACAGGTAGCGCCCATTTTGTTTACTTCTCCTTAACCCTTCGTGATGTGTGGATTTCGGACAAGAGGTTGGGGTAAGATTGTAAACACTTGGGTTTGGTAAACCTCTATTTTGAAAACTTCCATCGGTTGGTTATGGTGTCTAGGAGGGTTTGACTGGTGACATGTGGGTTACTAAGAAAGAGGACTCCAATGAAGTACATACCCTGGCCAGGTTAGCCTCGGGGTGTTCTCGAAATTAATCCTTGCTTCTTGTATTACATCTATCTCAACTGGCCATGATTAACGTTGAATGGTGGAAGGGATTGAAATATGTTTATCAGTACGCGCAGGCCGTAAGCCTAGGAAAGTACTATGAGAAGCGAAGTGGGAAAGTTATTCATGTCACTTTAAGACTCTATCTATTGTATTGGTAGATTGCATACCCTCCCTGTGGTTTCATGATGCTCGAATTTCATCACCGGGCCCCATATGACTAAGTGAATCTAGGGAAGTGAGATCAAAGGTGCAAGCAATTCTTTTCATGCAACGTCAAGTAACTCTTATGTTTTATGCAGGTTCTAACGATTTCCCTCTTATACATTCACACCATTCTTCATGTAGACTTTTATGTGTTGCATTGATTTGGACGTTTTTGAACTTGTGTTTTTGCATATTATTGTCTTGATCGACCTTGCATATTGTTGGTTTTGCTCTTTAACTTCTTTACTTACTTTCCTATAACCTGTTCATTTCATGACTACCTATCTCGCTTTCCCATTTCTCTTATCTATTGTCGCGATTAGGATATAACTCTCACATTGTATGTTTGTTGCATCTCAGGTTCCTATGCATGACCAAGCCAAAGCTAGTGATTCCTACTCATAGATCTCCATGCTTTGCTAGTTCCAATACACAACCTAAACTGGAAGGTGAGTTAAGGGAAATAAAGTTTGAGAATCCAACCTTAGAACCCATCGTGGAACTTACTTTTGAAAAAGGGTACGAATTTGAGTCTTCTTTTTCCCTAAACACCAACTTGAAAGGGAATCCGAAACTGAGATGGCCAACACCGGACCTAAGTCTCTTCGTTAACATACTTGCTCAACTGAGTAGAGCATAGAACCCTCCTGCATTGTTTATCCTCTACCCAAGGAAAACAAAACGAACATTAAGATTAAGAGTGGTTTCCTTCATCAACTCCCAACCTATTATGGGTTACCCAATAAGGATCTGAATAAACACCTTAGAACTTTTCAATTTGTGTGCAATAGTATGAAACCAAGTGATGGTGATGATGAACTTCTGTAACTTAAGGCATTTCCCTTCTCTTTGGCAGATTGGGCCCAATCTTGGCTCATGGACTTGCCCGCCAATCATATCACAAACTGGCAACAACTTGCGAACTTGTTTTTGGCCAAGTACTTCCCCGCTTCTATGATCACTTCAAAAAGGTGAGAGATCAAATCTATTACCCAAGCACCAGACGAAACCTTTGGTTCATAGTACGATCGTTTCAAGGTCCTTTGTTCTACTTGTCCTTCACATGGGTTCTCAGAGACTAACCTAATGAATTTCTTCTATGATGGTTTCAAACCCATGGACCGAGACCTTCTTGATGCAGCTCCACATGGGGCATTTATGGACTTAGATGAGCCTGAAGCAAGGCAGTTACTTGAGAGTAGGGCCATGGCATGTCTCATAAGAAGTGGATAAGTGTACTTCATTCCAAGGGTGCCTTAGATGAAAAGATTGAAAAGCTCCAATCTATGCTTGAACAAGTTCTTGAATTAGAAGCCAAAAAGGCTATGCAACCTAAGGGACCTATATGTGGAGTGTGCCAATTGGATGGACACCTAAGTGATCAATACCCTCAAGTTACAAACCCAAATGAGGGAATGGAACAAGCCAATGCCTTAGGCGGATATCAAGGGAACCAACGATTCAATAACCTTAAAAACTATGGACAAGGAACCCGTGATCATCCGGGATTCAAGTGGAGCAGCAATGAAGGATGTTTGAACCCTCCACCTCAACACCAACAAGGGTACTCACGGCAACAATTCATGCCAAGGCCACCAATGCCTCATCAACCTATGGGTATGCAACAAGCTCCTCCGGTTGATTAATTTTTTAACCCGGATTATGATAAGATGTTTGCACAATTAACCACATCAACTCAAGCCCTTCTGGACAGCCAAAAGCAAACAAAGGAGACGTTGAACACTCATGGCCGTGACATTTCTGAAATGAAGAAGAAAATTGGTCAAATTGTAGATTTCATGGGCCAAGTCAAAGATACGGGGAAGTTTTCTTCACAAATCATTCCCAACCCAAAGAATAATGCTTTTGAGCATGCTAGTTATGTTACAACTCGAAGTGGGAGAGTTTTACAGGACCCTATGGCCAAGGAAGGCCCGAAATCAAGTTCTAAGAATGCTAGGAAGGAAAGTGACGAATTTGTTTAGAATAAGTATGATAAGATCACCATTCCGACCAAGGAAGTGGCACTAATTTCAATACCATCTAGCAACGACAAAGGTAAAAATCCTACCTCTTCAAATTCTATTCCTACTAACACTTTATTTTCTTGTGCACCCTTTCCAAGAAGATTTGCAAAAACTAAGAAGGATGAGCAATATGAAGATATCCTTGACATATTCAGGAAGGTACAAGTGAACTTGCCATTAATTGAATTAATCAAAAGAGTACCCACCTATGCCAAGTTTCTCAAGGAGTTATGCACTCAAAGACATCAAAGAAGAGAGAAAGAAGTGGTTAAGGTAAAAAAAATTGTCTCTGCAGTTATCCAACGAAAATTACCACAAAAATTGAAAGATCCCGGAAGCTTTTCAGTTCCCTGCATAATAGGTAACAATTCCTTTGATAATGTCAAGCTAGATTTAGGTGCATTAATCAATGTTATGCCATACCATATATATGCATCAATGAATCTAGGTGAATTAAAGGAAGACAATGTGATTATTCAATTAATAGATTGTTCTCAAGCATATCCAAGGGGATATGTAGAAGATGTTCTTGTGCAGGTCAATCAACTTATCTTTCATGCTGACTTTTATATACTTGACATGAATGAGAGTCCTTTGGACAACACACCACTGCTTTTGGGATGTCCATTCATGAGGACTGCAAGAACAAATATAGATGTCCCCAATGGTCTTCTATCCATGGAATTTGATGGGGAGATGATTGAGTTCAACATCTTCGAAACTATGAGGTATCCTACTACTAGTGTTAATGCTTGCTTTGCTATTGACATCATTGAATCTATGTCGCAGGAACACATTAACCATATACAGGATGATGAACTCGAAATAACCATTCGAGAAAGAGCTGGACTTACCCAAATTGGGACTGAAGTCCTCTTCGATGCACTAATTGAGGTCCTTGAACCTAGAATCCTTGAATCGATCATGGCCCTAAATGAAATGCCGAGATATGTACGTCCTCCTTCTCCTATTCCAATCACTTTTGGGAATAATAAAATGCTTCCATCTGTTGTCAAAGCCCCTGAACTGGAACTCAAGGTACTTCCGGAACATTTGAAGTATGCATTCCTTGGAGATAATGACAACTTACCCGTCATTATTTCTTTAACTCTGAAACCTGATCAAGAGACAAAACTTCTGACTGTACACAAGAAGTACAAGACCACGATTGAATGGGCACTTGCAGACATCAAAGGAATCAACCTTCCACTTGTGTTCATCGTATCCTTCTTGAAGATGATGCCAAACCCACTCGAGAAGCACAAAGAAGACTCCATCCACCTATGATGGAAGTAGTTAAAAAGGAGGTAATCAAAATTTATGATTGTAGTGTTATTTACCCTAGTTCAGATAGCCGTTGGGTATCCCATGTGTAGGTTATTCCAAGAAAATCTGGAATCACTATAGTAAAGAATTCCGAGAATGAATTAGTGCCTCAATGAACCATCACTAGACATAGAGTTTTCATCGATTATCGGAAACTAAATGCCGCCACAAGGAAATACCACTTTCCTTTTCCCTTCATTGACCAAATGCTTGAGAGACTCGCAGGACACTCCCAATATTGCTTCCTTGATGGATACACAGGATACAACCAAATAAGAATCGCTCAGGAAGATCAAGAGAAAACCACTTTCACATGCCCTTTTGGTACATTTTCTTACAGAAGGATGTCATTCGATTTGTACAATGCACCAGGTACTTTTCAACGTAGTATGCTTTCCATATTCTCTGATTATGTAGAAAATATTATTTAAGTATTCATGGATGACTTTAGTGTATTCAGAGATAGTTTTGATGCATGCTTAGAAAACCTTGAACTTATATTGCAAAGATGTGACGATTCTAGACTAGTACTTAACTGGGAAAAATGTCACTTCATGGTAACTCAAGGGATAGTTTCAGGACATATTATGTCAGCTAAAGGCATAGAGATTGATAGAGCTAAAGTAGATCTTGTGCAGTACTTACCCTCTCCCATTTCAATGAGAGAGATCCGTTCGTTCCTGGGACATGCATGTTTCAACCGGTGATTCATCACAGACTTCTCATCAATTTCTTGACCCCTATGTCGTTTACTCCAAAAGGAACCCACCTTTGTGTTCAGTGCCGAGTGCCAAGAGGCCTTTGACAAGCTTAAGGAGTTTCTCACTAGTGCCCCTATCTTATGTGCCCCAGATTGGTCTTTACCATTTGAGCTCATGTGCAATGCCTCCGACTATGCAGTATGAGCTGTCTTGGACAACAAAAGGATAAAAATCCCTACGCCACTTACTATGCTTCTAGGACATTGGATGATACTCAACGGAACTACACAACCACTTAAAAGGAACTACTTGAGGTAATCTTTGCTCTTAATAAATTTTTTTCTTACTTACTTCAATCCAAAGTTATAGTGTATACAGATCATGCTGCTTTGAAGTACTTGATGACCAAGAAGAACGCCAAACAAAGACTTATTCGATGGATCCTCTTGCTCCAAGAATTAGATATTGAGGTAAAGGATAAGAAGGGAGTAGAGAATGTTGTTGCTAACCACCTATCTAGGATCATGGAAAATCAGAAGGATGGCATTATACTTGAGACCTTTCCTGATGAACAACTCTTCGGAATTCAGGTAAGTACTTCTGCCAACCCTTGGTATGCTAATATTGTGAACTACTTAGTGACTTAACAATTCCCGAATACCATGCCTAGATATCAACGTGATAAGCTTAAATATAATGATAGAACTTACTTATGGGATGAACCTTAATTGTGGAAACAGTGTTCTGATTTAGTAATTAGGAGTTGTGTCCCGGATAATGAACATAATTCTATACTCGCATTTTTTCATACTGAAGCATGTGGGGGACATTACGGATCCAAGAAAACAGACCTTAAGGTGTTAGATTCAGGTTTCTTTTGGCCTTATTTATTTCGTGATGCTCATGCATTTTGTGCTACATGTGATAGATGTAAAAAATTTGGTAATCTATGACCTAGAGATCAAATGCCACAAACCTATATACTTAATGTTGATATTTTTGATATTTGGGGTATCGACTTCATGGGTCCATTCCCTTCTTCGTTTGGTTTTGAATATATACTTCTTGTTGTGGATTTTTTATCGAAATGGGTGGAAGCTAAAGCCACCCGTACTAATGATTCTAAAGTTGTTGCAGCATTCCTTCGCACTAAGTTATTTTCTAGATTTGGTATGCTCGGCGTAATGATTAGTGATGGGGGAAGGCACTTTTGCAACAAAATAGTTGGCACACTATTAAAGAAGTATGGAATCACTCAAAAGGTATCAACTCCATACCACCCTCAAACCAATGTCTTAACGGAAGTTAGCAACCGGGAGATCAAAAAGATACTTGAGAGAACTATTGGGCCTTCACGGAAAGATTGGAGTGCAAGGTTAGACGATGCTTTGTGGGCCTACAGAAAATCTTACAAGACCCCTATCGGTATGTCACCCTTTCGGCTCGTCTATGGAAAAGCATACCATCTTCTCGTGGAATTTGAACACAAAGCTTGGTGGGCAGTTAAGCGATTCAACATACACACTGATGAAGCAGGAATACATCGAAAGTTACAAGTTTGTGAACTTGAAGAAATTCGGAATGATGCATTCGATAGTTCATGGATCTACAAAGAAAGAATTTTGGCCCTACATGATAGGATGACCCGTGGAAAGCACTTCCACGTTGGTCAAAAAGTTCTACTCTTCAACACACGTCTCAAACTCTTTCCAGGTAAACTTCGTTCTAGATGGGAAGGCCCTTATCTCATTACTCATGTTTTCTCTCATGGTGTTGTACAGGTTCAATCACCTATCACTGGGAAAGAATTCAATATCAATGGCCATCGTCTGAAGCCTTATTTCGAGGCTTTCAAGGAATGCAATGTGGAAGAGATGCAACTCCAAAATCTGGATGTACAGAATGAGTAAATGACGTATCCAGTCTAGGATAATTGGACATTAAACTTCAAGTGTTTCTTGGGAGGCAACCCAATTACGGAGAAGTGGAGGAGCCATCAAACGGAGATTATGTTTTTATTGCTTTATTTTCGTAAATCAATTCTCCCTACTTAGATTCTATGCTTTCACTTTCATACATTGAGGACAATGTCAGATTTAAGTGTGGGGGAGGGGTTGACAACTTTATTGAGTCTTTTTTTCTTAAAACAAAAAAAAACAAAAAAATTGAAAAAACAACAAAAACCCAAAAAGATTTTCTTGTGTTTTAGCTTTTAGTCTTTTGTTAACTTAGTGTTTTAAGGAGTCTTAGGATGCCCTTTAACTTGTCGATGATAAGAATGACGGATAAATGAAGAAAACATGGCTAAAAGATGATCACTACAACTTGAACTCACTTTTTAAATGCTTTATGATTAAGTGTTTATGACTTATAGTAGATGATGCATGATAAATTGGTACAGAACGAGCATGTTAAGATTTGTATGAATCATATGAACACTATGTCAGC
The DNA here is from genome assembly GCA_032719365.1 of Prinsepia uniflora. Taxonomy (NCBI): domain Eukaryota; kingdom Viridiplantae; phylum Streptophyta; class Magnoliopsida; order Rosales; family Rosaceae; genus Prinsepia; species Prinsepia uniflora. The sequence continues at coordinate 43,773,477 of CM064874.1, read as the reverse complement.
TTTAGAGCCTTATATACTTCTTTGTTGAGTGATTCATAGGAGTTCTTTATTTAAATTGATATACATATACCTCATAACTGCTTGCCATAACTTTTAATGAACTCTAGAGTACTAGAACTTATTTTATGTGACTTTCAAAGCTTTTAAGTCAATAAACTCTCTGATTTTGGACATAATTAAGGCAATAGGGTTAGCCCCACTTATCCAAATATCTGAGCCCTACTTGATCACACAAGTGTGATCCCCCTAGTTTGCTCACTTTGAGCCTACATTAAGCCTTTCTTTCATCACCCTAAACATTTCTTCACATAAGACTAGTATAAGACATCATTTACCATAGTTCCTTGGACTTGGTTGAAGAACATAAAAATGGCATGAGATACAAGTACGTGATTTGATGAATGAAGACTTATATGTAAGTGTAGGGAATGACTTTCTCAAACTATGTTGTTATTCATTGCATTACCTCTCAAACGAAAGAAAAAAAAAAGAAAAAAAATTGATGAAACAAAAATACAATCAAGAACAAAAGTTCTATGTGGTACAAAAATTGAGTTTTGAGCTAAGTACCCTATGCTTGTGATTTGGAACAATGAAGATTGGAGGCCTATATGAAGAATTTTGGCCCCTTATCCTAATTACAAACTCAAAGATGTTGATAATGAAGATTAAGGCCCAACAAGTTGATACTTGACCTATGACTATGGAAAACACTTATGCCTATGTGATGGAGCCTTTGGTTGAGTCTTGGAACAAATTTGAACATCACTTATCCTAAATATTCCTTGCCTCTACACCTAACCCCATTACAACCTTCAAATTAAAACCTTATGATCCTTGAGATGAGTAAACTTTGATTAGTTGAGTCTATCACTTGATTAAGCCTATGGTTTTGGTTCATTTGTGCAGGTATGTTTACTATCTTATGGTTCATGTTTAAATTTTTTATAAAGTAACTTATTTTCTATTATGTGAGCATCTTTCTCACATACCTTGAGTGCAAATACAAACCCTATACACATTGAGTGAAATTATGAGTGCATATCCATGTGAGTTGATTCATACTTGTTCTATTCATGTAGAGATACATTTCACCAAGTTTACTCATTGTCTTACTTGTAAAGTCATTTTGTCATGTTGTATTAACTTTTGAATTTCATAGCTTTATAGCTTCTTAGTGTAAATCTTTAAGGCCATACTTATGTTAATACAATTTGAGACAAATGATAAGGGCTTAGTAGTGTTTGTTTTTAAGAAAAAGAAAAGGAAAAAAATGAGTTTTCAAAGCCTTAGTTTGTTTTGGTATTTACTAGGGACTAGCAAAGTCTAAGTGTGGGGGTATTTGATAAGCCTTGAATTAAGCATCATTTTATACCTTTTATGCTTATCTTTTAATGTTTTAAAACCAAACAATTGGAGAAAATAACATATTTTGTGAGAAATGTGCAGAATTGGATAGATCACAGAATTACGAGAATTTAGGAGAAAGAATCACCTCAATCGGAGTTATATTTAAGAAGTTATGATTGAAACAAGGGATGTCACCAAAAAGATTGAAGGAATTCGGTAGGGGCCTACCGAATCCACAAAGATAGCCCAGAAAACCCTTCAGCATACGCCTCTCAAATTCCTGCAGATTGGTTCATGGGTGTGTACCGAATTCCCTTCTCTCCTTTCAGCCGACGCCTACCGAATGCCTCTTTCCAGTCTCCTTGCGCGTTGACTTTCCTTTGACCGCCGAAATCCTTCCCAATTTCAGTGGGTTTCCACCGAACTGACTCTTGTTCAATTCCAGCACCTATTTTCCTTATCTTTTGAGGAAAATTTCCAATTCAAGCTTGTATTTGTTTCCTTTTTATCTAGGAAACCTTTTTAATTAGGATTTTTATTTCCTTTTTCCTTTAGGACTTTAATTTAATTAGTTTAATCATTTTCCTTTTAAAATTTAAATTGTACACTCTTATTTATTTGAGGATTAATTTTCTCCTATAAATAGAAAGGCTTAGGTTATTTTCAAAGGGTCGCCCATTTTTGTACCAAAACTCTGCTTAACCAAATTTTCGTTTTCAATATTTTCAAGATTTTAAGTGTAAGAATAATTACACTATACTTCATTTTCTACACCATCATCCATGACTAAGTTAAGGAGCCCTCGCTTGTCTCACCAAAGAGTGCACAATCACTTTGTATCCATAGGGAGCCGCAAAGAGAAAAAGTGTAACACGGCCTTTTTACCTTATAGTTATTTCTTATGCTTGAATATTGGCTATATGAATTGAATCCTAACAATATTCTTGGTTTTATGATTTTTATTGTTTCAATATTCTATGTGTTCTATAATTCTAGTTTTTGTTATGTTTGTGTGTTCGTGCTTAATACTTGACTAGATATAGGGAGCCCCAAATCTAGGTCATTGAAAGTGTCGTCGGGAGCCCCGGGCACGTACTTAAGAGAATATGCAAGTAACTCGTAAGATTAAGATTATAGGACTACGTAGGTTGAAGTTAATACAATCATGAATGAGTTAGGTTTAAAGATGAGTTGACCATATAAATAATAAGTTAGGTTAGATTAGATTAGATTAGGTTAGTAAATCACGTAGGATAATAGAAACAATCAACTACCCGCTTAATTAATTAATCGAACGATAATCATGCTTAGGTACCCTCAATCCTCTGTTAAGAACGATCCATATTTATCAATGCTACAATCTACAAAAAAGAGTTTTAATTTGCATATTTTTTTATTAAGTGTTGAGTGTGACTTTATTTTTACTTTAATGCTTAGTTCTAACGTATCAATACTCAATATCAATCATAAACGATTGCACTACAGGTAGGCAAACCACTCAGGAAAGGAGCCCAACTCGACGTCTGAGTGAAAACCGACTTAAGAGAAGAGCCCTACTGGATGTCTGAGATTAACCAACCATCATCCAACAATACAGATAGTACACAAATATTGAGAAACACATTTTCGAAACACATATCAACACTTCAATCCAAATCCACAATTACAAATCCAAGCCTAAGCCCAAAAAAACAATTTAAGAGAAATCTAGTAAAACATGCATAAATAACAATTTCGTAAAATCATAAAAAATTATGTAAAAATCACATTCAAACCAATATCATATAAATCATGTAATAAAACATTTAAAATACTTAAATAATCATGCATAATAATTTAATAAAAATGAAAGTCCACTCACATACCCTCCATATAGTCAAATCCTGAATTACACGTCTTTCCGTAATTTTCGTGAACTTTAGTACCTATCATAAATCACCTCTAAGGATTAATAATCGTCCCAATAAACTCATATTTTAATCCCTTAATATTTTGGGATTTTAAAAAACTTTAAAATAGCACATAAACCTTCGGGTAATCAAAACTGCCCTCGAGATGATATATGTTCGTCTCGAAAATCGTACTGTTAGACTAGTAACATCGGGAACATGAAGTTTCATGTTGGTCGAACACCAAGATATGTCAACACGCGCTGCCAGAGTCCCCTGCACATGGTGGCCATGCGCAGCATTGTTCATCGTCTCTAACCTCTATTTAGGACCCGTTTTCTAATTTTAGGTCACTCGACCCGTGAGTCCAACCCGACTATATTTCCTTTATTTTTCATCCTTTTTTCACATTCTATACATCGAATCGAACCGTTTTGAACTCAGGAACATCTCATATCCTTAAAACAAAGTAAATTGTACTAAAAATTAGATAAACTTACCTTCATGCTTCGACCATGGTTTCTGAATCTGTTTTTCGACCTTCCTGCATCCAACCTTCATCTTTTTTGTCTCTTAATGACCCTAGAGACTCACCCAACCTTCTAGGAACCTTACTATTGAACTGGACAATCTCAAAACTATGTGATGATCTTCCGGCCATTTTTAAATCTCCACGAGCTTCGGGTCTGGAGTATCTCACTTCCTTCTTCTATCGTTTTTACTGAGTTCCTCACCTCTCCTTCTTCCTTCTTTCTTTCTTCCTCTTCTCTCCTTCTCCTTAACTAGTTTCCTCTCTCGTTTCCCATTTTTTTTCATTTTTTTCTTCTTTTTCGGCCACCCCTCACCGAAGCACCATTACACCCCCCCCCCCCCCCCTCCATCCCCTGCCTCTCTTATATAATGGGTTAAGTCGGGGAAAAATAAAGAAAACTCTAGAACATCCCAGAATAGTCCTTCTGAAAAATTACCAAAATAACCTTCAAGTTAAAATTACCAAAATGCCCCTAGTCTTTTTTGACTTGTATCGTATTCAATCGATCTCCGATTCCGGCATACTACCTGTCTACGGACTCAAAAGATGTCCAGGTCAAAAAGTCAACTTTTGACCCTACAAGGGAAAAACTATCATTTTTCCTTTTAAGTTTCCAAATTCACTTTTCCCTGAATTTCCGGGCCGTTACATATAAGTATGTCAGATTATACAACATGTGGTTATGAAAGTAATGATAAACAGAGTTCAATGGAAGTATTTTCAAATATTAAATAGCATGTTATAAAATAAACAAAAAAAATAGAAAAGTAGAAATTAATTGTAGGCTAGTAACCTGAAATAAAATACGCAGTAGAAAAATTCCTTTAAAACTGCAAATATATAATGCAAAAACATAAATCCACATTTCCAAAAATTCAACTATATTTGGAACAAAGGCCTTCTAGAGTTCAGTTGTACAGTTTATATTTTACACAGAAAAAATCATGCACATATGATCCTATGCAGAGCTGAAGCTACGAACAGGAGTGCCCTAACATTTAATCAATCATGTCCCCTCTGGGCCGCACTAGGATAACACCACAACATGCGCCCGTAGGGTTTTGTTCCCAAGACCTCACGCCTGGGATAACACCTCAACCAGCGCGGCCAAGGGAGGCCTAGTGCTAGATAGGTGTGTGCCTACACCTTCAAGGCACGCCACTATCCTCTTTCAGACCATTCCCCCTCGCAGGAATGTGGGATTGTTCACCGTTCCCTCCAGGACATGGGTCTTACACACCGCCTTAATCCAAAAGAATATGATGAAAGATTATGGAAAGCAATGAACTTTAATGGCATAAATGAAACTAAGTAAAAAGAGTCTTCTTGTTCCATAGGGCTAAAAGCAATAGTAACGTAAGATTGGAAACAAACTTAATCAACTAATAACTGAAGGCATCCAATTGAAACCACCTCAACTAAAACACTGTGCACAACTAAAAATACAAAAGTTCGCACGTTCAACTCACTTCCAATATCATCCATGCTTTCAAAGTACTTCACATGTTAATGGACATCCAGTGTTACATCTCATCATGTAAACGCAGAATTTAAGAGTTACTACCCTTAATCATGTTCGATTGGGCCTCGACTAGTGAGCTGTTAGGTTAGGCGTAACATTAAGTCCAACATCGCTTATGCCCAAAAGACATGGAGATGTCCATTTGGAATTTAAGTATATATTCGGCCCTGGCCCGTAACCTACATTTATTTTATCCTAAACCCAATCAATCTCCTTCATCATCACACTCTCAACTCTATTCTCTCTCACTCTCGAATGGAATTGCTGAGAAGGAGAGTGCGACCACCACCATCACTCATAGATCATTTGGGCTCCACAATTGACGACTCCTCCGCAACTTGAAGAGAGAGTGAGCCACCCACCGTTCTTTGGCAGCTGCAGGCCACCGTAGTGGAAAGAGAGAATACGACAAAGTTACGATGAACCACACGACCGTCCATCGGAAAACTTCAAACTAGAGTGCCCAACCATACTTACTCCCTTTGTCTCGTCCCTATGAGTTCAGACGACAAGACCATGAGCCATAAGGGCCACTACGTCACGATTGTAATGTGTTACCCATTTTAGACCCGAGAATCACGATCTGTAAAGTGCAAGCTCAAATGAAGGTAAAATAAATCCCTTTAACTGTAATTTTCCCTGTGAGGTTGAGAGCATCACCCTAGACTAACTGCATGTTGTTTTTTACGAGATTTTGGCCAAGAACGGAGTTGGGTGTTCATCACAGATTCTAGACAATTTCGAGGATTTTGAGCTAGTTTCGAGCTTCAAAATTTAGGTTTCTAAAATTTCGGTGTGATTCCAAGCATGTACGTTGAATTCTGGTTGAAATTGACGATTTCCTAGAATTTCGGTCTCTGTGGATGCCAGCGATGGTGGTGGTCTGTCGTCATCTCCAGTGAGACTCTAGTGACTGAACTGACCGTCAAATTTGACTAACGCTATCAAGTCCTACTAGAATATGCTAACGACCTTAGCATATTCTGTTAGAGACTAACAGCATCATAACGATAGTTAATGAAATATTTCAGGGAATATTCTAGCTTGTGGACGACGCATGGTAGCACGTGAGGCCATTTTTTGCCCTCCAGTCGGTTCGTGGCGGCGCGTGAGGTAATTTTCTGGCCATCTGCTAGTGCGTAAGGTATTTTCCAGCACACACCGCCGTGTGGCCCTAATTTTAGGGTGTTTTAGATCGTTTTAAGAACGTTTTATTCCGTTTGAAGTGATTTTAAGCACCGTTTTAAGCAACCTAGTGGGTTTTTACTTAGAATTAACCATTAGTAACCTTTACGAATTATTTTATTAGGGTTGGATCATTTTGGAGCCTGTGCTAGCTTAATATATTGGGTGATATTGGCTCCCTGACTAGTTTGTGAGTGGACCTCCTTTACTATTTTTATACTTTCGATTACTACTTGCACGTTTTAAGTACTTGTTTATGATACATGCTTGGTTATGATTTGTGTGACTTGATGATTAACTGAGCATGTTAGTATATGATTTACTGGTTGATTTCGCTAAGTATGATTGTATTGCTTAAAAATTTCCTTAGCATGTTTTTGTTTGGTATTGATGATGGTAAGTGCATAGTAGTCCCGAGATGGTTATGTAAAATAGCGTAATAACCACCTAAGAGTCGCCGATAACTCAATACCCCAATATATCCTCTATCGCAGTGAAATGTTAATTAGTTTTTGTTAATTACGTTTCACACGATCTACTAAAATACAACGTTTCAATTAATTAGTTTTTGTCATCTGGACGGTCATATTGAAACTGAAACCAATCAGTTTACACCATCATATTGAAAACATAAATATTTTTTGATTAAAAGAAAGAGTAGAGAACACGAAAGATACATGTGAGAGTCCTATTGATGTGGAGGTTGCAAAGAAAGCTCCTCCGTCCAGAGTTCTATTGACGTTTCACCGTCCAGATGTCGATGTCACCCAGGAGAACAGAAATCAATCAGTTTACACCATCATATTGAAAAGAAAAATATTTTCCTCCGTAAAAGAAAGAGTAGAGAACGCAAAAGATGCAAGTGAGAGTTCTATTGATGTGGTGGTTGCAAAGAAAGCTCCTCCACCCAAAGGAGGAGATCGTAATCCTTCTTCATCATTAACAGATGGATTATCAGAATCTGTTGGATTATCGATTTTGATTTTATTGTAGGGTTATTATGTGGGAGGAAGTATGACGAGGTTCTAGCCTTCTCAACCCATCTAATAGAGGGATAGAATCTAAATTAATGAAGATAATTGATAGGTTAGAACTAATTTCCAAATATAAAAATGTCTTAGGCTTGAAAGACAATGTTGGAGGGACGTTGTTTTGATTTAGGCATAGATCACCAGTGTGGAACCATAAATTACCGGAATATTCTGGAGCTGCCACGTGGCCAACAATCCTCATAATTACCGGAATATTACCCTTGGTAAAATTGACATCGACATGTTAAGATCTCCGCATTAATTCAATATATTTATCAGCAAAATATATATTAATTAATCAGATCAATGCTGATAATAAATAACTTCCCAGCGAATTATTTATTCATCAATAAATAAGTGATTACACTCGGTACAATCACTTATTTCATACTTTCTCTTTCAACCAATCAGACGCTCCGGTGACTCTCAAGGCTTCACTATAAATAGAAGACTTCATCTCACTTCTAAAGGTAATCAAAAACTCCTGCAAATACTTTGTCGGTTTATTCTCTCAGAAAACTGACTTAAGCATCAAAGCGTTTACGGTTGAACCACTCCCCCGGGATTCAACCTTAACCCCGTTTGATTTTCGTTCTTGTGTGTAGGGATCGAGAAGGAATTTCACAGAACCGGACGATTTCTGCATCAACAACTGGTGCTTTCATTGAGAGCCGATTTGAGAAATACTGAAAGCTTGCTCTTTAGTTTTTCCTTGAAAAACTCCATCATCACACTTTCGACACTTACCGCTCTTCACATGGCTAGAACACGCTGATCCACACGAGCCTCCGAGGCTGCCACATCCTCTACTGCGATCGCTGCCGTGAGTGAACCCCTTCCAGCAATTCCAGAAGAATCACTTTCCCATCTCCTGCACGGCCTGCGCCACACATCAATTCACCTACCATTCGGAAGGCCGAATTGGACACCTATGTTCAGTTTTGGAACATTCCCCATGGCTGCTGCTACTGTGAACACACACCCCCCCCCCCCTTCCTCCCTCACCTGCAACAGGGACAGGCGCAACGTTTTTTCAACAAATGGACGGGCCGCTAGCAGGAGAAGCATCTCTGAGAGTCCCGAATCAGCTCCATGCCGATTTGGACCTAAGGAGCCACTTGGATGCCCTACACAATCCGCAGGCCAACACCTAGGAACTAGGGGCACATGGTTCGTCGCATCTGTCTGAAGGCGCGCGACGTGCGTCCCAACATGCTACTCATCACGAGCAAGCACCTAGGGGGTCACCTCAGCGACTTGGACTGACACAGCAGGTCGAGCAGTTGGGCAACCAAGTTCGGGCCCAATCAGAGCTCCTGCAACAGCTTTTGGGGGACATCGGAACATCCAGAACCTCTGAAAAAAGGCAATGAACCTCACAATACGTCAGGGGACGTCCCCAAACCCCCCCAAAAATAGCATGTCCACTGCCAGACAATGTCCCGAGACACGTCGCTGAACGACTCAGGGGAAGAAAGCTGCACCCCCAGAGCAAGAGGATAGGATCAACCAAGGCCATCAACCCGAGTATGACTCGGAAGACACCTCGGAGCACTTTCTCGCATTAAGTACCCACGCGATAGCCGATGGCAGCAAGCAGCCTCATGTGCGTCACGCACCCACTCGGATGATCACAACAAGGAAGACGAGACTTACTCGCCAGCACGCTCGAGAGTCAAACCTGCAGCAACTCGAGGGAGTCGACACAATTTGACCCGGCGCGGAAACCCCCGTCACGAAGAACCTTTGCACGCTGAAAACATCCGAAGGATGCTAGATCGACGCCTACATGGAGTTTAGTGTGACAGGGACTTGGAAGATGACCTTTGGTGCTAGATTCAGACGTCATCATCTTCACCATTCATGAGGGACATTGAGGAGGAGCCATTCCCGCAGCGATTTTCAACACCAAACTTCAATCAGGACAAAGGAACCTCTGATCTAGTAAAACACATCAATTACTATCGGGGGGTCATGGTACCTCACATGCACAACGACGCGGTCATGTACAAATTTTTCCAAGCCTCACTGCAAGATCAGGCGACGACATGGTTCAACCATCTCCCTCGGAGATCAATCACTTCCTTCGAAGAGTTGGCCCTTGCTTTCGTGAAGGAGTACTCGCAGTTTTGCACCGTCGAAGTCAAGGATGACTACCTCTTCACCATCCGAAAGAGGTCTAAGGAAACCTTACGGCAATACATCCTGAGGTATTGCGAAGAGAAGTCCCGCATTGTTGGTTGCAGGGATCTCGTCGCAGCCATGGCACTTACGAAAGGCCTACCACGAGAGAGCCAGCTCTACGGAGACATCGTCATAACCAACCCCCGAAGTCTCACCAGGATACTATCCTTGGTAGAGCAACATGCATGTTGGGAGGACGAGAAAAACTCCACACATTCCGCCAACCAGGTCGAGGAAGATGGACATCCCACAAAGGAATTTGCGCAACCAAAGGATGATGCCCACTGCGGGAACTCAGTCAAAAAAGCCAACAAGCGCAAAGGAAACCCGTCATCCAACACGTTCGTGGGTGCAAAGCCAAACACACAGTTTTCGGTACCTTTCTTCCAAATATACAATCAGATAAAGGAAAAACCGTGATTTGAAAGACCAGCTCCCATCAAAGGCGACCAAGAGAGGGCCGACAAGACAAAATGGTGTGCCTATCACAATTGCTATGGACACTACATAAGCTCTTGCCATAATTTCGAAAGATACCTCCGGGATCTCTTGAAGGAAGGACACTGAACCGAGTACGTCAGAAAAAAGGTAACGGATCGTCTCGGAAACAAAGATCCCCAGGAACCCGCACAAAAGATGATCTGCGTGGACACCATCATTGGCGAGTCTGAGTTACAGGGAACAACCAAGAAACTAAATCAGTGACCAAGTCATCATCAAAGACACAAATTTTGTGTTTAAAATTCGTCTCAGTGCCTACTTTGCTCACAAAGCATCTTTCAATAAGATTAAAGATTTTTCGTTTCAAAGTCTAATGAAATTGTCTTATCGTCTACGCTTTTGTTTAGAAAGCACTAGGCCTTCACCACACGAAACACTTCAAAGCCTTCGTTACGCGAAGCACTCTAAGTCTTCACCATGTGAAGCACTTTAAGCCTTTGCCATGCAAAGCACCTAAGCCTTCATCATGCGAAGCACTCTAAGCCTTCGACATGCGAAGCACTCCAAGCCTTTGCCACGTAAAGCACCCGAGTCTTCGCCATGCGAAGCACTCTAATTCTTCGCCCCACGAAGCACTCCAAGCCTTCGTCATGCGAAGCACTCCAAGCCTTCATAATGCGAAGCACTCCAAGCCTTCGCCATGCGAAGCACTCTAAGCCTTCACCCCGTGAAGCACTCCAAGCCTTTTTCATGTGAAGCACTCCAAGCCTTCGCCATGCGAAGCACTCTAAGCCTTCACCACGCGAAGCACTGTAAGTCTTCGCCCCGCGAAGCACTCCAAGCCTTCGCCCCGCGAAGCACTCCAAGCCTTCGTCATGTGAAGAACTCCAAGCCTTCACCATGAGAAGCACTCCAAGCATTCACCATACGAAGCACTCCAAGCGTTCATCATGCGAAGAACTCCAAGTTTTTGCCACGCAAAGCACAACAAGTCTTCACCATGCGGACCACGCCACGACTTCGCCACGTGAAGCGCTCAAGGCTCGTCCCAGCGAGGCACATGAAACCATCCAAGAACATGACTTGTTGGAGTCGGAAAGCTACTAAAAAATCACTTCCAAACCCCACCAAGAGGGGCAACCTCCAGGCCATGACAAACAGTGGGCAAATGTTTTAGCATGCGAAGTTCAATTCTGCATTTAAGTGCACGGGATCGAGATTCATTCGATCATAGACCGCTCAATTTTGCTCACCCTGAAATGAACTTGATGTCCCTAATACGATACGGAAGTCAGCTTTCCAACTCTGTTGACCTCACTCCATTCCGAGTTGTGACGAATTCCCAGCGAACGTTTTTGTACATGAAGGTCAACTGCACGTACCAGCGCACGAATACGAGATTCATTCAGTCATAGACCACTGAATTCTGGTCACCCTTACATGGGGTCAACAGATATAGAAAGCTATAAAAGTCAGCTTTCCAACGCCATTTATCTCACTTGATTTCGAGTTGTGAAGAGTTCCCAGCGAACGTTTTTGTACACGAAGGTTAACTGCACATACCAGCACACGAGTACAAGAATCATTCAGTCATAGACCACTGAATTCTGATCACCTTAACATGAGGTCAACGGATTTATAAATCTATGGAAGTAAGCTTTCCAATGCCATTTATCTCACTCAATTCCAAGTTGTGAAGAGTTCCCCAAGAACATTTTTGCACACAAAGGTCAACTGCATGAACCAGCGCACGAGTACAAGATTCAACCAATCGTAAAAGACTCAATTCGGATCTTCTTGGAACAAGCTTGATGGCAGTAGAAGGGTATGGAACTCAGCTTTCCAACCCCACCAACGGAACTCAATTCGAAGATAAAACAAAGTCAAAATACCAAAATTACTACACAAAGGTCAAATCTGCCGAAAATCACAAAACACTCAAAAACCAATGGAAGGCTTCTATTAATGAAAATTAAAATAGTTGGCAATTCACAAGTTGAATGCTCGCACATATATTCAACGCTAAGATCAAGCTACGAACCAAGAAGAACCATGAAGTTCATCATCAGGACCGGCACGGCCCTAGAGTCTCTCCGTCAACCTGTGAGCAAGCCTTGGATGCCCTCGATCATCCCATCGTGGACTTCTAGTGACGCATCGTCCATGACCTTTTGCAAGCAATAGGGAAACCTCCTTAGCATCGCCTACTTGGCATAGTTGGTTTCACAAAAGCAACTTCACCACTGCTTGACTCTGCAATGGCTACAAAGCATCTTGACTTTCAACTCCAAGGTGAAGCGTTGGTTTGGTGCCATGTCTCTTCACGCCACTTGGCTTCAGCATCTAGATGATGGCATCTCCAAGCTCTCTTACTTCAATTAGACGATGATGTCCAACGTCTCGAGCTTTACATGGGGCATGATCGATCCTCCATTCTTTGTTCCACCATGCTACACCCCATTCTGAGCTCAACAAGGCCTTGAAGATCAAATCTCTCGAAGGTCATCCGTCATCCAAAGCAACTCCTTGGAAAGTTTCAGTTACTTCATGGCACCACATGCACTTCGCCTCGCGACATAGGAAGTCTTGTTTTGAAGATGAAACACATCTCTCCTTGTAGCTGCAACACATATTGCCTTGCAGCTGGAACAAGCCTCATGCTGAGTTGTGACATGTCGCACTCCAAGTGATGGGACTTCTCACCTCGTACTTGCACATCTCGCCTTGTAGTTGCACCATGCATCGCCTCGTACTTGCAGCATGCCTCGCCTTGTAGTTGCACCACACATTGCCTTGCACTCTGCTGCACCACGCCTCGCACTTGCAGCACGTCTCGCCTTGTAGTTGCATCATACCTCGCATTGCACTCTTTTGCATCTTGCCTTGCACTCTGCAGCACTTTGTTTTGCACTCTGCAACACTTCGTCTTGCACTCTGCTACACCTCATCTTGCACTCTGCTGCACCTCGTCTTGCACTCTGCTGCACCTCGCTTGACACTCTACTGCACCTCGCTTGGCACTCTGCTGCACCTCGTCTTGGCACTCTGCTGCACCTCGTCTTGTACTCTGCTGCATCTCGCGTTGCATTCTACTACACCTCCCCTGTTGAAGGCCTTGACATTGGCTCCACCCGTACTTGAAAATGATAAGTCTGTCAACGTGTCAAGCTCTTCTATTCATAAAGCACCACAAGCATGTCAACTGGATGAGTATCTTGATGTCAAGTTCATCATCTCTTGAAGTCGGAAGCTCTAACAAGTACCGGACACGCTACCAGATGGTACTCCACAAAGTGAGGACTTCAAGACTACAGCAGAAGTATGCCTTCATACATCTTGAAATGATCGTCTCGAAGAGGAGCGCATCGCCGCTTGAATCATTGCAATCAGACATCCACAACTCTCAGAATCTACAAAAGATCGAAACTGAACAAAAGAATATATATTCATTTTTATATATTAAAATATATAGTGAAAAAAAGCATTGTAAGAACTACACCAGCAGAAGGAAAAATGCCATTGTAGGCGCTATAGGCAGAAAGAAAAAAAATATAGGTTACAGGCACTGCCAAACAGTAGTGAAAAAAAAATAGTCTTTCCACTGTAGAGTCTTTTTCCATTTGCCTCTAACCAAATGATGTGTTTGCTCCATGGGACACAACCAACATCAAAGACCTGCAGCCGCTTCTTGGGAGTTGATGTCGCTGCTGCCATTTGCCAAACCATCCAAAATTAGTCTAATTTCATCTTGTGACTCCATCAAGAACTTAGACAGCACAGACAATTGAGAAAAAAAAAATAGCAGAAATTATTTTACCTTCCTACACGATGCTTCTGCCTCTCCGATCTTCACCAGTAGCAAGTCAAATATTAGGGTTTTGAAGATGAAGGTCGACAACAGCCAATGACGTCTGCTTCCCTCAACAATAAAGCAATATTAGGGTTTAATTTTCTTTATAAAATAAGAGCCACATGCTCTCATTTAAATAAAGAAAATTAACCAAACCCTAGTAATTAATTGGGCTCGCAAAGCCAACTCAAAGTGGGATTACGAGCCCAGAGAATCCCTTTTGGGACAAGATCAAGGTCAATCTTCAGCTATATCCAGGAAAGAAAAGTCCTACTCCCACAAAAAAAATATTAAGACATAGTTTACTGAAACCACAAGGAAATTACATCTCTTAGGATTCCTCGAATTCCTAAGCGATGTGGGGGCATTTGTGGAACCATAAATTACCGGAATATTCTGGAGCTGCCACGTGACCAACAATCCTCATAATGCCAATATTACCCTTGGTAAAATTGACATCGATATGTTACGATCTCCGCATTAATTCAATATATTTATCAGCTAAATATATATTAAGATCAATGCGGATAATAAATAACTTCCCAGCGAATTATTTATTCATCAATAAATAAGTGATTACACTCGGTACAATCACTTATTTAATACTTTCTCCTTCAACCAATCAGGCGCTCCGGTGACTCTCAAGGCTTCACTATAAAGGTAATCAAAAACTCCTGCAAACATTCTGTCGGTTTATTCTCTCAGAAAACTGACTTAAGTATCGGAGCATTTACGGTTGAACCCCCCCCCCCCCCCCCCCGGGAGATTCAACCTTAACCCCGTTTGATTTTTCGTTCTTGTGTGTAGGGATCGAAAAGGAATTTTACAGAACCGGACGATTTCTGCATCAACAACCAGCAACTTCGTTAGTAGACGAATCGTGTGTTTATGGCAGACACAATGATAAAGAGGGGATAATTGGAGTGTTGTTATGTGATGAACAGACAAGTAGTAAAGTTGGTGTAGTTCCTATAGTTGGCATGAGTGGAATTGGAAAGGTTACTCTTACCCAGATGGTTTTCAATGATGGAAGTGGATAAACATTTTGATGTAAGAATTAGGGTGTTTGTATCTGATCATTTTGATGCAGTGAGCGTGACAAAAAAAATTCTTGAGTCAGTCAATTGGAAAAGTGTTGATCTCGATGACATGAATCAGATTCAAGTTTGTTTGAAAGAAAAATTGGCTGGAAAAAGATTCTTGCTTGTTCTAGACGATGTTTGGGGAAAAAAAAAGTGAAGATTGGGATCTCTTGTGGGTTCCATTGAAAGCAGGGAGGAGTGGAAGCAAGATAATAGTAACAACACAAAATAGTGATGTTTCCTCCGAGGATTGAAATATCGATATCAACGGATCGCTAGTTAAATTTACGGATATCTCGCTCTAAATATCGATATCGTTTACGGTCAACAAAAATGACGGAAATTTAATCTAAAAGTTGAAAACTTTTAATGAAACTTCGGAAAAAATTTTGGGAAGCAAGATAATAGTAACAACACAGAATAATGATGTTGCCTCTAGCATGGGTACAATTCCATCTTATCATTTAAAGGGTTTGTCATTTGAAGATTGTTGGTTGATGTTCAAGAGTCAAGTTTGAGAACAGACCCATTGATGGGAATTTTGAGGCCATTGGTAAGGAGATTGTTAAAAAGTGCAATGGTTTGCCATTGGCAGCGAAAAGATTTGGAATCCTATTGCACTCTAGAATGGAAGATGAATGGAAAGAAGAAAAATATGGGATCTACCAGATGATGAATGTAGCATCCTGCAAGCTTTAAGATTAAGCTACCATCATCTTCCTGCACATTCGAAGCCGTGTTTCGCATATTGTTCCTTGTTCCCAGTGGAAACTGAATTTGACAAGGATTCAGTTATTTTGTTATGGATGGCAGAAGGTTTTCTTGAGTAGCCTAAAGGAATTAAAAAATTGGAAGCTGTTGGTGGTGAGTATTTTCAGGAGCTAGTATCCAGATCATTCTTTCAACAAACAAGTCGCATTAGATCACGTTTTATAATGCACAGCCTCCTGAAAGAGCTAGTTGAATTTGTTTCCGGAGATTTCTGTTTCAGATTGGAAGATTAGGTCAGGGACAGTGATCAAAACAAAGCTTATGAGAAGGCTCGGCATTCTTCATACATTCGTTGTCAGCGTGAGCTAACAACAAGGTTTGAGTCTTTCACTAGACTTGAGTGGTTACGCACCTTCCTTCCACTGGATCCAACGATGGAACTGGTGTTAGCTACCTCGTCATCTGATACCGAAGTTGAGATATCTAAGAACGTTATCTTTCAATGCTTGTCATATTATTGAGTTGCCAGATACAATAGGAAATTTGAAACATCTACTTTATCTGGACCTTTCTCGCACTGCAATTAAGTGGTTGCCTGATTCAATGAGTATGCTTTACAATTTACAGACATTGTTATTACTAGAATGCCGCTCTCTTACTAAGTTGCCAGTTAAGATGGGAAGCCTAACAGCTTGCGTCACATTCGTATTAGTGGAAGCAGAACAAAGGAGATGCCACCACAAATGTGTAGAATGAAGAATCTCCAAACTTTGTCTATGTTTGTGGTTGGAAAAGACAATGGATGTGGAATTAGAGACTTGGGGGACATGTTGGAACTTAAGGGATCACAAGGGATCACATATCATTTCCGGACTACGGAATGTTGCAAATTTTGTAGATGCAATGGATGCTGATCTGAAGGGCAAGGAGGGACTTGATCACTTGGTATTTCAATGGAGTGATAGTTCTGATGGTTCACTCGTTGATACAGATGAAGAGGAAGTTCCCAACATGCCACAAGTTCATAGGGACCTCGAAGATCTTAGCATCAGAGGTCATAATGGAAAAAGATTTCCAAGTTTTAAGGAAACCATGGATGCTTATGACCAAGCGGCTCCTGAGTTAAGGTTGAAACGGAGAAACATTGTGGATGATTCGAGAAATGAAAGAGTTGAGATGGTTGTACTCGAGATGCTGCAGCCTCATAAGAATATCAAAAGACTTACTATTGAAGACTATGGGGGCACAACTACCGGCACTTGGGCAACTTCCCTCACTAAATGACCTCATTATTCAAGGGATGGAAGGGATAAAAAGTATCTGTCCTCAGTTCTATGGAAATTGTTATTCTTCTGTCTTGCCATTTCCATCTTTGGAGACACTAAAATTTGACTACATGATAAACTGGGAAGAGTGGTCGTCTTCAGGGGTTGGAGACAGGGAAGAATTCTGTTGCCTGCAGAAGATTGAAATTTCAAACTGTCCGAAGCTCAGAAAGTTTTCTCAGAACTTCTCTGCGTTGAGAAAAATGAGAATTAAGTGGTGTGAAGAATCGATTTCTCTTCCTAGCCTTTCGAGAACAGATGACTGCTTAGAACAAGGCAAAGAATTTCCCAACCTCCTTGAACTTTCCATATGGACATGTCCCAACTTGAAGGAATTACCTAGCCTATTTCCTTCTCTGCAAACACTTGATCTAAATGGGTGTCAACTGTCAAGAGTTAAAAGAGCTACCCAAGCTCCCTTCAATCAGGGAGTAGGAATTTAAAAAGAGCAATGAGGGTGTACTACAAAGTATGGTTGCACTTGCCTCACTTACCTACTTGCATTTGCATCAAATTCCGCAGCTGACATGTCTGCGTGAAGGGTTTCTGCAACGGTTGGCAGCTCTTGAAGAGTTGCACATTGCACATCTCAGCGAGATCACCACTTTGTCTAATGAGATTGGCTTGCAAAACCTCTTGAACCTTCAGCGCTTGGAGATTTATGGATGTCCGTTCTTAATGGAGTTGCCACAATGCTTGTATGAATTCTCATCTCTTAAGGAGTTTAGAGTATGGAGATGTCCTTCACTTTTATGCTTTCCGGAAACAGTTTTGCCCATCAATCTTAAGAGGCCATGAGACCAAGGGTTGTGATGCTTTGCAACTCCTACCAGATTGGAAAATGCAGAACAGTAACAGGTTGTCCTTTCCACTTGAGTACTTGGTTATCGAAGATTGTTCTTCTCTGAGGTGGTTTCCAGGATGCGAGCTTCCTAGCACGCTTAAAGTACTTGAAGTCCAAAACTGCATAAATGATATGATTCATAATAATACTTCTCTTGAATTTCTGATGATCTCCGGTTGTCATTCAGTTTCCTTTCCAAAAGGTACATTTGGTCTTTCTGCAGCACTATCTAGCAGAGTCATGAACCTTAAACAGCTCATCATCAGCAACTGCGCTAACCTCCAGTCATTACCTGAAGGCCAACACAACCTTATGCATCTCAATCGCTTGGAAATTACAGAGTGTCCACTCCTCCAGTCTATTGCGGAATTTGCACTGCCAAACTCCATGCTTAAATCAATCAAGATTTCCAAGTGTCCAAGCCTCAAGTCCCTGCCAACTCGGATGCACAACCTCACTTCTCTTGAAGAACTATGCAAAGAAAGTTGCTCGTCTTGTGTCGCTTCCAGAGGGTGGATTTCCCACCAATCTATTATCTCTGTCAATCATGGACTGAAGATTTCAAGCCTTCATTTGAATGGAGGTTGCACAGACTCACTTGCCTCGCCAACCTTGCCTTTGGTGGTTGTCAAGGGCTTGTGTCCTTTCCGGAGCATTGGCTGCCGCCTACCAGTTTATCCTCTCTTCAACTTCAGCAACTACCAAATCTCGAGGCCCTTCCCAAAAGACAACAATCTCACCTATCTTGATAACCTGGAAATTTCAGAATGCCAGAGACTTGATGCCTTTTCGAAAGAGGAGCAACCAAAGGTGCTTCGAGATTTTGAAATTTTGGGATGTCCCCTGACTAGCGGTTTAGTGTAAATTTTGATTGCAGCTCTGGCTATTTTCCTTTCTAAATTTGTTGCAAGGAATAAAAGATGAGCAAATTAAAGGATCCAATGAAACTGGGCATTAATGACATTTGACTTGTAAATGTCACTCGCATTAACCCAAAACAAGCATACACGTAATAGCCTAAAATAAAAGAACACACGACAATACTGAATAATATTTTGATTTGCTCAACTAAAGCCATCTCAATGAATCAATTCTATTATTCTATGCCGAAGTACAACAACAAAATAGAACACGGGACAACTTTTGCTACTCTTCTAGCCTCGTCGCTTCTGCTCTAACCGGGGTTAGCCCTGAGATCCGATGGCTAACTTAAAAAGATGGCTCTTGCAATTTTCTTTTCTGCTTCACCAAAGGCGTCTCCAGGATTCAATTCTATGCTCAGTACCACAAAACAAAGCTAGGAATTTACATGCAAACAAGCTGTCCTGGAGAGGGTGCCAAAACGGGCCTAAATAAAATTTTTTTTATTCTGGTCAACGGGGATAAACACGTTCAGTCTAACAGAAAATGGTCTACTGGGGTGCTTGGCCATGTGGCGGCCCTGGTGGAGGTTGAGGCATACTAGATTGACCCCTAGACTGCAAAAAATAGGCAAGACAAGGACACATTCATTAGCTTCTGCGCTGAGTAATGTTGAAATTTATTCTATCAGAGGAAGCAGATTATCGTATCTTACCTGGTAAGGATTATAACCTGGATGCATTGGCATTTGCCCAGGTTGACCACGATTAAAGGCGCCACCCTGAGGGTACATTTGGGCTCCACCTGCATTTGATGGTCCCTGCATGTTTGGCATCCCATTTGGAAAACTTCCAACAGGTGGAGGTCCGCCACTTGTAGGGAGAGGCCCTGAGTGCATTGGGTTCATGCCCATATTATAATGACCTTGTGGCAATGGGTGAACCATCTGATTCATCGTACCTTGCATTCCCTAAAGACCCAGACTAATGTTAATTAGCAATTACAAAGATTTTTGAACAAAAGTACATAGTCGACAAACATCATCCTAATAGCCAAGGCGATAAAATCGTCGCTATTTGTTAATTGAAATAAAGAGCATGCAACTAAGAAACCAGTCTTCTTTGGAGGATTTCAACTTTCAAAACTAAAAGGAGAGGTAAATAAAGTAATAAATAGTTTTCCATGAAAAGGAAAACATACCATTGGCATCGAATGGGAGGTAGGAACTGATGAAGGCATAGGCAAAGATCCAGGCACTGAAGAGGGCATGCCAAGCGGTGACATTTGGGGCGGTGGCCGGTGTAAATGAGGATGCGGCAGCAAAGGTAAATGTGATGGAGACTGTAGCTGTGGCATATTGGGAGGTGCCATAGGCATAGGGGGCATCTGTTGCGGGTGAGCTTGGTGTTGATGTTGCTGTTGTGGCATTTGTTGAGGATTTTGCTGATATTGTTGCTGATGATTTGCAGCAAGAAGAGAGGGGTGTGGCCCAGGTGGGAGAGGAGGAGCCCCTAAAGGCATTGAAAGTGCATGAGGTTGCTGTTGCTCTCCCTGTGTTGATGCATCAAGAGATAACGGCATAGCAACTCCAACGCCCGGAATTGTTCCTTCATTTCGAGTCAACCCAGGTGGAAACGGTCCTGGAGTTGGTGGTCCCTCGGGAACTGGAAAATTACCAGTCATCCGTCCGCCAAAAGCAGGGTTTTGCTCACTATAACCTGAGAAAAGTAAAATGCATGATGCGTTTGTCCAAGTTCAGCTACATCTCCCTCAATTTAAACTACAAATTCATACGCAGGATGTGGGTGGGTGGGTTGTTTGTGTACATGCATGTTTATATGTGCAGTTTGCTCTATGATAGTACATAGCATGCAAGCACTGAGAATTACTGATCTAGAATTAAGAAGAACTTTCAAGCATGTTGACATTATTAATTGCTCAAAGAATTTACAAAAATATTGTAAATGAAAAAACAAATCACAAATATTTCATGTAATTCTATTTGACAAGATAACAGACTATATTTAATGCATATTGATTTTGAGGTAGGCAAAGTACAACCTTGACTCTGACCCATGTTAAATTTATCACGACCAGTATCTCCTGGCCTATTTCTGCACCAAAATTTTGTAGTGTGATCATTGCTCCCACTGCAAGAAGATAAATAAAAGAAATGACGGCATGATAAACATTCATATTCTACCAACAGTATCTCTATAGCACATCCAAAACAACTCTATATAGCACATTCAACCTTCTGAAAATTATACAGATTTAGATGGCCCCTTTGTATATATATCCTTAGCCCAACATTAGACATTTCTAACCAAGTCCAATCATCAAAAGCAATTTGGGCTTGTTAAGGTAGACAAATACACAACTCAATGATGAACCAATAATAGCCAATCCAGATCACAAAGCATGTTCTAAACAGAAACAAACCTCCTCTGACAAACCATGAGGTTCCCAAGGAAGTTCAGAGTAGCAAATTGATTAAGGACAAACCCTAGCTAACGACCCTTAAGATTCATTTAACAATTTAATAGATGGACCATCTTTGGTTTATCACTGGGATATAGTGGCTCTATTGAAAATTACGTGCCTTAGTAAGATGGCTATTGAAGCAATGGAAAATCGAAGCTTTTTAAGATAAGCTTGCAACCACAGAAGGTCAACTATAAAACTTTATTTTTAAAGTGAATTGCTTTTGGGAGCATTCCACCAACTTTTGGCAACGTTCACTCAAATAACAAAATTGTTTAAAAGAGGGCTGACCTCAATAATTTAAAAAAAAAAGGTACACTATGAGGAGCAGTATTACAAACCTGCAAAGAAGATAGCCAATAGGATGCCATGCAAGATCCCACACACTGTTATCATGTGCATTCGGAATTTCCACCTGGGGAGTTTCATGCCTGTGCATAAGAATGATTTTCAATTTTCAGATACAAGACCAATCTAAACCTCCAAATGCAGCAAGGAACCATTACAAGAACAAACCAAACCCAAACAAAAAGGACCAACAATACTGAACTTGTTATAAGATAAGTCATTTTTATAGTCACCCAAAAGCCCATGAAGAATGCATCCAGTCAATTACATTTACATGCTAATCTTCATTTCTTTTATTTCCTGCATTATATGCGACACTAAAGTTCCATGAAAAGCTGATAGTCTTTTCTCGCCCCAAGAACTTCTCAGCATTTTCATCCTTTTAATGAAGCATACATTTCAGTGACCAAATCTGTTACAACTATTACATACAAACTCACCATATCTCTTATGAAAATGCCAATACTTCCAGTATGTACAAATGCCTACATCATTTCATCTTTTGTCATGAGTTACTTCTGAGTCATCGGTCAACCAATTTCTCTTCCAGGAGAGACATACTTCACATTAAATAGGGAAACATAAACTTGCACACCTGTTTTGAATTCCAATTTAAACAATGTAGACCATGATATTTTAGTTTCGTATTAGTTTGGTCCCTTTAGTTTTCATTTGAACAATGCCAATCCTATACTTATCAATTTGTACCAAAGAATTCACTCGTCCAGTTATGACAACTAAAGTGGACATAAATAAATTCACTACTAAATGCAATCTTATGCCTAAATAACACTATTTTTAACATATAGCTATTAAGGACCCTCCCGAATCACAGGAGATTGAGAATCCTTCTCCCTGATTCGGCTGGTCCAAAGTCTACAGGAATCCATCTTGATTCCTTCCTAATGTATTTCCTTCCTAGTTAATCTCTACCACTACATACCTAGTTAGTATTACGGACCCTGCCGAATCCCAGGAGATTGAGAATTCTTCTCCCTGATTCGGCAAATCATATCTCTACAGGAATCATTCTTGATTCCTTCCTACTGTATTTCTTTCCTAATTAGTCTCTACCACTACATACCTAGTTAGGACTCTACTTGTATATACCTAGTTAGGACTCAGTTAAAACCGTTGTATAAATAGGGCACTACTGTAAAGCAAAGTCAATTCAGTAAAATATAAAAACAAAAACCTGTTTTAGATACCTTTTATGGTATCAGAGCCTCCAAGCTCCACCGAGAAAAACTCCAAACCCTAATTCCCGAATCCTCAGTTTCCATGGCCGCCCCACCAAATCCTGCCTCGGCTCCCTCCCTCCCACCACCCCCACCACCCGTCGTTGATCCTACCCTTCCGCCCACCCTCATCACCATCAATGCCGCCGCCCAGCTTCCTGTCAAGCTCACAACCAATAATTACTTTCCTTGGCGTGCCCAATTTCATGCGGTATGATCTTATGGGGTTTGTGGATGGATCTCATCCCTGGCCCTCTGAAACTGAGCCTGCACAGCGTGCCCTCTGGCTACGCCAGGACCAACTCCTCCTCCACGGCATCCTGACCTCTCTCTCCTCAGGTCATAACCCTCATTGCTGCTGCCCCTACCTCTGCTGCTGCTTGGCAACATCTTGCCCACATCTATGCCAACAAGGCCCGTGGCCGTGTTCTAGGCCTTAAGGAGCGTCTTCATCTCCTCTGCCGTGGTGACCGCCCTGTCTCTGATTACTTGCTGGAGGTTCGTCTTATCTCTGACGAACTTGCTGCAATTCACACTCCCCTTGCTGATGATGATCTGCTTCTTTACGTTCTCAACGGGGTGGGATCCCAATTTAAGGACATCACTGCTGCTGTCCGGTCCAGGGACACAGCTGTGTCCTTTGAGAACTTGCATGATATGCTTGTTCAGCATGAGGAAGCCCTACAGCGAGACAGCCCCCAACCAACCTCGGTCATAACTGCTAATGTCACTCAACATGCTCGCCGTGATCCCTCTCACAATGGCCGCTCTCAACCCCCCCCCCCCCCCCCCCCCCCACGACGGTGCAACCCGCCCCTCAGGCCCCCGGACCTCCTCTTCCATCAACTCGGGCAACAACCACCGTTCCTCCAATCCTCCCACTGGCTACCGTGGCTTCTGCCAGTGGTGTGGAACTCAGGGTCACAGCGCCAAACGCTGTCCACGGCTTCAGTCCCCTTCCCACAATCCTCCCGTTGCCAACTCTACCATCCAGGCCCCCTCCCCAACCTGGATTTTGGACTCTGGTGCCTCCCACCATGTCACTGGTCACCCTCACAACCTCTCTGATGCCCAGCAGTACCATGGCCAGGACGAAATAATCATAGGTAATGGTTTGGGACTTGGTATCTCCCACACCGGTTCTGTCTCTTTACCCACACCCACTACCTCTTCCTTTACTCTTCAACATATCCTTTGTGCTCCTTCCATGACCAATAATCTGATTTCCATCTCACAGTTTAATCACCAAAATAACACATCTATTGAACTGTTTCCAACATGTTTCCATGTGAAGGATCTCAGCACGGGGGCGGTTCTCCTTCGAGGCCCGAGTAGGAATGGTGTCTATGAGTGGTCCTCTTCCTCCCTTCAACGGCCTCAAGCTCTGGTGAGTGTGGTGGTCTCTCCCAATCTGTGGCATCGTCGTTTGGGCCATCCCAGCTCTAAAGTTCTTCAAAGTGTCCTTCGTCAGTCTTCCATTTTTGTGTCTCCTAAACATCTTGAGTCAGTTTGTAATTCTTGCTTATGTAATAAAAGTCACCGCCTTCCATTTGGCGTTTCCTCCCTTCAATCCTCCCGTCCCTTACAATTACTTTACAGTGACGTTTGGGGTCCTGCTCCTTACCCATCCGTTGATGGTTTTTCCTACTATGTCATTTTTGTTGACCATTTCACTAAATACACCTGGCTGTATCCATTACGCAGAAAATCAGATGTTTACTCAACTTTTCAGGACTTCAAAACTTTGGTTGAAAAATATTTCCAGCATCCCATCACTTCCCTTTATACTGATGGCGGTGGTGAGTTCATCACACTGAAGCCTTTTCTTGCCACCCACGGCATAAACCACCTCCTAACTCCACCACACACACCTCAACATAACGGTGTTGCTGAACGGCGACATCGTCACATCGTTGAAACTGGTCTCACCCTCCTCCATCAGGCCTCCCTTCCGTTATCCTACTGGTCCTATGCTTTTCGGGCAGCCGTCTACCTCATCAATCGGCTTCCCACTCCCAATCTCCAAAATACGTGCCCATACACTCTCCTCTTTCAACTCCCACCCAACTACACCCGTTTGCGCACCTTTGGTTGTCTTTGTTTCCCATGGCTTCGTCCTTACACCCAGAACAAACTTCAACCACGGTCCACTCCTTGTGTCTTTCTTGGCTATTCTCTTAACCAAAGTGCTTACTTGTGTCTTGACCCCTCCACTCACAAACTCTATGTCTCCCGTCATGTCCAGTTTGATGAGTCTACCTTCCCTGGTTCTTCTACCACTCCTAACAGCCCCCCGGTCACCCCTGACCTCAGTGCTTCTTGGCTTGCCACTCTCCTCCCTGTTTCCCATGTTCCTGTCTCGACTGCCACATCTGCCCCACCGGCTGTACCTGCTGATCCTCCTCCCGAGGACCCTCTCACTGCACCTTCTCTACTCAACCTAGAGGCAGCCCCGCCCCCTGCTGCGATTCTGTCACCTCTTGGTCTCCCGACCACCCCTGCTCCACCTGCACCACCAGAACCCGGCCCCACCGCTCCTTCCTCTGCCGCCACCCTCAGTGACAGCTCCCATGCTCCTATCCTCACCTACAGCCGGCGCCCTCGCCCCCCGCCTCCTCCCACCCTCCTCCACCACCCTCTCGACCCCTACATACACATCCTATGCTTTCCCGGACCCAAACTGGCACCATCAAACCTGTAACCCGTTATGCCCTCATTGCCACCTCTCACCCTCTCCCTTCTCTGGTTGAGCCAACCTGTGTTTCTCAAGCCCTGAAGGACCCTACATGGCGGCATGCCATGTCCGATGAACTAAATGCCCTCATTCGCAATGGCACCTGGGATCTGGTTCCCCCCAGCCCCAACCAGAATGTGGTCGGCAACAAGTGGGTTTTTCGTATCAAACGAACCCCTACAGGTGAGGTTGCCAGGTTTAAAGCCCGTCTAGTGGCCAAAGGGTACCATCAACGACCAGGTGTGGATTTTCTGGACACTTTCAGCCCGGTGGTCAAGCCCACAACCATTCGACTTGTCCTCCACCTTGCTGTGACTCAAGGCTGGCCCCTCCGGCAGCTTGATGTCAACAATGCCTTCCTACATGGCACCCTTACTGAAGATGTTTACATGGCCCAACTAACAGGCTTTGCTGATCCCGATCAACCCACCCATGTGTGCAAACTCCAGAAAGCCCTGTATGGTCTTAAACAAGCCCCCCGTGCCTGGTACAACGAGCTGCATGCCTTCCTCCTTGCTCAAGGGTTTA
Source organism: Prinsepia uniflora (assembly GCA_032719365.1). Classification (NCBI taxonomy): domain Eukaryota; kingdom Viridiplantae; phylum Streptophyta; class Magnoliopsida; order Rosales; family Rosaceae; genus Prinsepia; species Prinsepia uniflora. Next base: position 43,747,338 of record CM064874.1, on the reverse strand, counting down.
CACCTGCCCTCTCGGATGCCTCCTTGTTCATCCTCCGCCAAGGTAATCATGTTCTGTATTTTCTGGTGTATGTTGATGATCTCATTGTGACAGGCAGCAGTTCCTCTCTTATCACCGACTTCATCAACACCTTGGCTGCCAGATTTTCTATCAAAGACCTGGGGGACCTTCATTCCTTCCTTGGGGTGGAAGTCCTTCCCACTCCCACTGGTCTGTTTCCCTCGCAGCACAAATATGTTCGTGACCTCCTCACCACAGCTCGCATGGACGGTGCAAAACCAGTAGCCACCCCACTTGCGGTCTCTCCAACACTCACTCTTACAGATGGCTCTCCCGCTGCTGATGCCACGCTGTTCAGAAAGCTGGTTGGCAGCCTTCAATACCTCAATCTCACCCGCCCAGATCTCTCCTTTGCTGTCAACAAGCTCTCCCAGTTCATGCATGCCCCCACGGACACTCACTGGCAGGCCCTCAAACGCGTCCTGCGCTATCTCAAGGGCACCATGTTCTATGGCCTCCAGCTTCACTCCAAGTCTTCCAACCATCTGCACGCTGTTTCTCACTCCCATAACCACCATGCCTTTTCAGATGCCGATTGGGCAGGAGACCCCGCAGACCGTAAATCCACTACTGCTTACCTGGTTTATCTTGGGGCCAATCTCATCTCCTGGAGTTCCCGGAAACAGAAGGCCGTTTCCCCGTCATCCACTGAGGCCGAATACCGTGTTGTGGCCTCCACCACTGCTGAGCTGCTTTGGGTCCAATCCCTCCTCCGGGAGCTCGGTCTCTCCGTTGCTGGTCCACCAACCATTTCCTGTGACAACATTGGCACCACCTTCTACTGTGCCAATCCCGTTCTTCACTCACGCATGAAGCATGTTGACATTGACTTCCATTTCGTTCGTGATCATGTCACTCGTGGTCTCCTCCGGGTCTCTCATGTCACGACGAATGATCAACTAGCTGATGCTCTTACCAAGCCGCTGCCCCGCCCGCGTTTTCAGCTTCTACGTTCCAAGATTGGTGTCGCTGATGGCTCCACCATCTTGCGGGGGCGTATTACGGACCCTGCCGAATCCCAGGAGATTGAGAATTCTTCTCCCTGATTCGGCAAATCATATCTCTACAGGAATCATTCTTGATTCCTTCCTACTGTATTTCTTTCCTAGTTAGTCTCTACCACTACATACCTAGTTAGGACTCTACTTGTATATACCTAGTTAGGACTCTGTTAAAACCTTTGTATAAATAGGGCACTACTGTAAAGCAAAGTCAATTCAGTAAAATATAAAAACAGAAACCTGTTTTAGATACCTTTTAGTTAGGACTCTACTTGTATATACCTAGTTAGGACTCTATCGAACATCTGTATAAATAGGGCACAGCTGTAAACAAAGTCATTCAATCATAATAACAGAAATCTGTTCATACCTTTTATGGTATCAGAGCATCTAAGCTCCACCGAAAACCCTAATTCCCGATCCTCAGTATCCATGGCCGCCCCACCCAACACCGCCTCTGCCAACCCCTCCCACCACCACCACCACTACCCTCAGTCGACCCCGCCTTTCCACCCTCCATCATCACCATCAATGTCGCCGCCCTGCTTCCGGTTAAGCTCACTACCAATAACTATTTCCCTTGGCGTGCCCAATTTCATGCCCTCCTCCATGGGTATGATCTCATGGGGTTCGTGGATGGCTCTCATCTCTGCCCCCCTGAAACTGAGCCTACGCAGCGCGCCTTCTGGCTCCGCCAGGACCAGCTCCTCCTCCATGGCATCCTGGCCTCCGTCTCCCCCCAGGTGATAACCCTAATTGCCGCTGCTCCCACCTCTGCCACTGCATGGCAGCGTCTCACCCATATCTATGCGAGCAAGGCCCGTGGCTGTGATCTTGGCCTCAAAGAGCAACTAACCCTCCTCCGCCGTGGTGACCGCCCTGTCTCCGATTACCTGCTGAATGTTCGCCTCATCACTGATGAGCTTGCCGCCATTGACACTCCCCTCTCCAATGACGACTTGCTCCTCTATGTTCTCAACAGGGCGGGTCCCCAGTTCAAAGATCTCACTGCCGCAGTCCGATCCAGGGACACTTCCGTGTCTTTTGAGAACTTGCATGATATGCTCGTTCAGCATGAGGAAGCCTCCCACCGAGACACCCCAGCCCCTACCTCGGTCATCACTACCAATGTTTCCCAGCATCCTCGCAGCTATTCCTCTCCCTGCTCTGCACACAACTCCTCTAGCGGCCGCTACAACCACCACCCTCAGGACTTCTCCCGACTCTCTGGCCTGCGGACCTCTTCCTCCACCAGCTCGACTCCCAATCGCCGTTCCACCAACCCTCCTACTAGCTACCGTGGCTTCTGCCAGTGGTGTGGAACTCAGGGCCACAGCGACAAACGCTGTCCACAGCTTCGGTCATCATCCCACCCCTCCCGTGGCCAACCTTGCCACCTCCCCAACCTGGCTTCTGGACTCTGATGCTTCGCACTATGCGGGTGCGCCTACGGCAGGTCGACTTCAGCCAAAAAGTTCGGGATTTGTGGCTGGGTCTGGATGTGGTTCTTTAACCTGCGACGAATCCCTTTTTTTAATGCGGGCATCGCTCTTTCCTTTGACTTGGCTTTTGTTGACGTCGGTAGAGGCTCTGTACTCTACGACTCCGGGGCGGCATCCAACGTCATATGGATATCCCTTTGACGCCCCTTGGTCCTCACCAGCAGTATATCGACAGTCATGTCACTGCCCATTCCCATCACCTCTCTGATGCACAGCACTACAGTGGCCCAGACGAAATCATCATAGGTAATGGTATGGGACTTGGTATCTCCCACACAGGTTCTGTTTACTTACCCTCCCCCACTTCCTCTCCCTTTATTCTACACAATGTTCTCTGTGCCCCTACCATGACCAACAACCTGATTTCTATTTCCAAGTTTAATCACCAAAACAACACCTCTATTGAACTATTTCAAACTTTTTTTCATGTGAAGGATCTCAGCACAGGGGCGGTTCACCTTCGAGGATCGAGTAGGAATGGTGTCTACAAGTGGTCCTCTCCCTCAATTCAACGGCCTCAAGCTTTGGTGGGTGTGGTGGTCTCTCCTAATCTATGGCATCGTCGTTTAGGACACCCTTGCTTTAAAGTTCTCCATAGTGTCCTTAGTCAGTCTTCCATTTTGGTTTCCCATAAACATCTTGAGTCAGTTTGTACTTCTTTTCTTTGCAATAAAAGTCACCACCTCCCATTTGGCGTTTCCTCTCTCTCTTCTTCTCGTCCCTTACAATTACTATATAGTGATGTTTGGCGTCCTGGCCCTTACACCTCCATGGATGGTTACTTCACTAAATATACCTGGTTGTACCCCTTACGTAAAAAATCAGACGTTTACTCCACCTTTCAGGATTTCAAAACGCTGGTTGAGAAGTATTTCCAACAACCCATCACTTCCCTCTGTACTGATGGCGGTGGTGAGTTCATTAAACTCAAGCCCTTTCTTGCTACCCACGACATTAATCACCTCCTCACACCCCTTCACACCCCTCAGCATAACGGTGTCGCTGAACGGCGACACCGTCACATCGTTGAAACCGGTCTCACCCTACTCCATCAGGCTTGCCTTCCGCTCTCCTATTGGTCCTATGCCTTTCGGGCAGCCGTCTACCTCATCAACCGACTCCCCACTCCCATTCTCCACCATAAATGTCCCTACCCTCTCCTCTTCAACCTTCCTCCTAACTACACCCGTCTACGCACCTTTGGCTGTCTTTGTTTCCCTTGGCTCCCCCTTACAACCAAAACAAACTTCTTCCCCGGTCCACACCCTGTGTCTTTCTCGACTACTCCCTCAACCAGAGTGCCTATCTTTGCTTTGACCCCTCCACTCACAAACTCTGTCTCCCGTCATGTCCAGCTTGATGAGTCTATCTTTCCTGGTTCCCCCGCCACCACTCTCAATCCCACAGTCACCCCTGACCTCACTGCCTCTTGGCTCTTCACCCTTCCCCCTATTTCCCTTGTTCCTATCTCGACTGCCACATCTCCACCAACAGCTGTGCCCGCCACTCCTCCTCCCGAGGACCCTCATCATACACCATCTCTGCTCCGTCTTAAGGCAGTTGGGATGCAATGTCTAATGGCGGCATGCAATGTCAGATGAACTCAATGCCCTCATTCGAAATGGCACTTGGGATCTAGTACCTCCCAGCCCTCATAAGAATGTGGTCGGTAACAAGTGGGTTTTCATATCAAACAAACCCCTACAGGTGAGGTTGACAGGTTTAAGGCTCGTCTTGTCGCTAAAGGGTACCATCAGCGGCCCGAAGTGGATTTTCTGGACACTTTCAGTCCGGTGGTCAAGCCCACCACCATCCGCCTTGTCCTCCACCTTGCTGTCACTAAAGGTTGGCCCTTCCAGCAGCTTGATGTCAACAATGACTTCCTTCATGGCACCCTCCATAAGGACGTCTACATGACCCAACCCACTGGCTTTGCTGATCCTAATAACCCCACATACGTGTGCAAACTTCAGAAAGCCCTGTACAGCCTCAAACGGGCCTGGTACAACGAGCTGCATGCCTCTCTCCTCACTCAAGGGTTCACCAATGCCCTCTCGGATGCCTCCCTATTCCTTCTTCGGCAAGGTACTCATGTTCTGTATTTTATGGTTTGTCGATAACCTCATTGTGACAGGCAGCAGTTCCCATCTCATATCCGGCTTCATCCGTGCCTTGGCTGCCAAATTTTCAATCAAGGACCTTGGGGACCTTCACTACTTCCTTGGGGTGGAAGTCCTCCCCACCTCCACTGGTCTCTTCCTTTCGCAGCACAAGTATGTCCGAGACCTTCTCACCACAGCTCACATGGATGGTGCCAAACCCGTGGCCACCCCCCTTGCGGTCTCTCCCACACTTCTCCTTGCGGATGGCTCTCCCCCAGCTGATGCCACGCTGTTTCATCGTCTGGTTAGCAACCTCCAATATCTCAATCTCACCCACCCAAACCTCTCCTATGCTCCAACCGTCTCCACGCCATCTCTCACTCCCATAATCTCCATGCCTTTTCGGATGCCGATTGGGCTGGAGACCCTATAGACCGCAAGTCCACTACTACCTATCCCGTGTATCTTGGAGGCAATCTCATCTCCTGAAGCTCCCGGAAGCAGAAGGCAGTTTCAAGGTCCTCTACTGAGGCCGAATACCGTGCAGTGGCCTCCACCCCTACCGAGCTGATCTGGGTTCAATCACTCCTTCGGGAACTCGGCCTTCCTATTGCTGGCCCTCCTACCATCTCCTGTGACAACATTGGCACCACCTTCTACTGTGCCAATCCTGCGCTTCACTCTCGCATGAAACATGTTGACATCGACTTCCAGTTTGTTCGTGATCATATCACCCGTGGCCTCCTCCAGGTCTCTCACGTCACCACCGATGATCAACTTGTTGATGCTCTCATCAAGCCGCTCCCACGCCCGCGCTTCCAGCTACTTCGGTCCAAGATTGATGTCGCTGACAGCTCCACCATCTTGCGGGGGCGTATTAAGGACCCTCCCGTCTCATAGGAGATTGAGAATCCTTCTCCCTGATTCGGCTGGTCCAAAGTCTACATGAATCCTTCTTGATTCCTTCCTAATGTATTTCCTTCCTAGTTAGTCTCTACCACTACATACCTAGTTAGGACTTTACTTGTATATACCTAGTTAGGACTCTATCGAACGTCTGTATAAATAAGGCACTGCTGTAAACATAGTCATTCAATCATAATAACAGAAATATGTTCATACCTTTTAATAGCTACTTGATCCTTGTTTATGCAGTACAGCTATAGGATGGCAGACTTAATCCTACATCATTTATCATGATTCGTTATAAACACTGCACATCAAAATCTCCAAAACCTTTTTGTTTGTCATGATTCATTATTCAATTTTCTAGCTTCTTTCCCTTAATAGATTCATTGGTCTTTTATTCTTTCTGTTGAATTTTTATGCCACTTCTTTTTTCAGGGTTCCATATACTTCACGTGAAGTTGGGTTGCACCCTGTGGCAATTTTTATTAAATTCCTTGAAGAAATATATTAGTTAATAACATTTGAACGGTTTCCTATTGGTTACTTCTTTGCAAGTGCCTAACATCATACCAAGCGATCATCTGAAAAAGTTCATCCTTTTCAATTAATATGCTTCTTGAAAACAAATTACAGTTTCAATATCATCATATATATTCCAAATTTGACTCAAATGCTTGCACTAACATTTAAAGAATTAGAATGCAAATATCGGTGAGCAGTGGCACAAATAAGAGGACAACTATTCACTTAAATGAATTAAAAATACAACTATAATAAGAGATTTCCTTTTTCTTTTCATGTTCTGATGGGTAAACTATAAAGAATGAAGATGAGCGCAAAATATTGTATCACACAAAAGTAAATCTATCAGGAATAGAGTTTACCCAACAAGCCAATGGTAAATGGATCCATCAAAACTCCCACTGACAAAATACTCTTCATGAAACGGATGCCAAGCCAGAGCTAACACAAAATTTGAAAAATGATAACCATTAGCAATATAACCAGATAAAATGTTAACAAAAATAACGAGTCTGCTAAGCTAACTGGGTCGACCTAGGTGTGAGCATAATAAAGACTCAAGAGAATGGGGATGATGCTTTGGAAACACATATAGCACAATATTATAGAATCTAATAATACAAGTGAACATAGCAAAGGCATTATGAAGCATATCCATGAGAAATATAATAAGAGTTAACAAAACAGACGAGGTACTGATAAAATAAGTACAAATAGCATAGGCATTCAAACAGGATAACCCAGAATACTTGGGATTCGCAATTAAAATCATAGAGCTCCCATTTGATGGCTATCTCGGCCAAGCCTGAAGGAGAAATAGATGATGATGGTGTGATGGATGAAAATTGAAATGAAGCTTTAGGATAAAAATGTACACAACATTTTAAAGTGAAGTCCTAGACAACTGTTATTAGATCAGCTATTCTTTATGGGGACAATGTTAATTTAAAGTTTTAAAGTAAATGCAAGAGTAATGCATCAATGTTGCAGACAAAAGAGTATGGTCCTGAGAAGAAGGGTACAGTTAAGAGGGAGGCCAACTGTGTTGGGTTATCCTAGTTGAGAGTGCGGTCCATTTTGCAGAAGCATAAGCTTTTCAGGGGGAAGAAAGATATGGTCTGGGATAATGTGCAGCAATGGCTATATTTTGGGAAATTTTGGTGAAGAAGACTAGAAGGATACTTGACTGAGGGGAGCGGAGGTGAATTATTTGTGGGACAAGGTTCGCTCTGGGGCATCTCTACATCCTTCAAATTATAGAGCAGCTGTTTGCTAGTGTCATCTGTTTCTTTCCTTTTTTTTTTTTGGCTTGTTGGTGCTCTTTCAGATCTTTGATCTAATGAACATCCTGTCCAGGGATGGGCTTGAGTACCCATGGGTATTGTCTAAATGGGCAAAAATCTAGATGGGTAAAAAATTATCCGTCATCAATTGCGTAGGGTAAAAGTTTAACCATGGGTATTCAATACCCATTAAGTTAAAAACACATTCATTATCCATCATTCGAATTAGCTTACATAAATACTGAATCTGGATTATTTGACAATGACGTTGAGGTTACACTATTGTTGATGATAATAAACTCGCACAAACGTCCTAACTATTTTGTTTTAAAGTTATAAGATTTGAACTTCTAATTTATAATATTTGAACTTGTAATTTTGTAATATTTTTTAATTTTATGCATGAACTAGGAAACTAATGTTATTTTTAAGAACGTTGGAAGAACGTGTTCATTTTCTTATAGTGGAGCAGAAAAAAATGAAAAGGAAAAAAAATAAAAAACATACAAACAGTTAAAAAATCATGAGTACCCCATCACCGATTGGGTAGGGTATGGATGAATACCCTTTAAAATCGAAAATGGGTTGTGCATGGGTATAAGCCCATCCATACCGTTATTCTTTAAAAAACCATTTGATCATCCCTATTCTTGTCCAGTGTTTTGGTACTATATCTTTGTCTTCTGTGTTATTTTATTACCTATAAAAACGGTAACCAAAAAACAATGTTCATATGGGCAGTAGGAATCACTAGGAAGGATAAATTCAAACACTGAGTTATTAAAATAACACCGAAAATGACACCCATAAAAATAAGATAAGAGAAACTACACTTAGGTGATCCGAAAAAGAACTTCACTAACCAGTCACGTCTTTCCGATGCCCACGGAAAGATTCAAGCTCCTTCATAGCTCTTATGTCATAAACCTGAGTGTGGGTTGCAACAATATCAACTATAGAAGAAAAACCATTTCCGCGGAAATAAAATTAATCATACAAACTTATGTGGCATCACAAAATCAAAACATTGGCCACCAACCTTAATGATTTGATCCTTTGAAGCAGTTAGCACCCAGTTACCATTTTGGTTCCATTTAACAGAGAGCACCACATTTTTGTGACCATGACTGCAAAAAAATGCATAACATCTTATAACAATTAAACAAAACGACTTTACAGGTTTAACTGTCATATTTCTCTACTCACAATGAACATAGTTCACGCCCTGACTTAGCATCCCAAAGTTTGACCAGACTGTCTTTCCCACCTGAGTACAAACCAATCATATCAAAATAAATACTTGAACAGTAAAACTTACCAAAATCATTACATGTAAAATCAAAAGAGAATTGTTGCAAACACCGGAAACTAGTAGAGATTTTGTAGGGTGCCAGTCAACACTCTTCACATCCCAACCATGGCCTGCCTGAGTTCAAACCACACAGAAATTCTAAGGTTAATCCATGCACTTTTTAACCATGCAAGCCCAAGAACATGATGCCAAAACACTAAAGAAGCAAAATTCATACAGTTATAAATCAAAAATAATCCCTTCAAAGTTCATGCTTTGAGCTCAATGAAGTATCCTACTAAGAGAACAAACTAGTATCCCAGAAATGGAGAAAACATGCTTTTATGCATCCAGATGATGCTAAAAAAGAGTCCCAAGCTTATAGACGTACATATAGAGTGAGCTTCTTAAATAGGGCCTCACGCTGTTTGAATAGCACCTTATTTTATTTTGAAACATGGCCATTTAGGCCTTACATTTTAGCTAACCGAGCTCTACACCATCAGTAATACACCCCCACCATTTTATATATATATATATATATATATATATAGAGAGAGAGAGAGAGAGAGAGAGAGAAACAGCCTAAACAACAAAGGTTGTTCAAACATCCCTGTTGGCCGTTCAAAAGGCTAAGGGTACTGTTCAGATGTGAGGAAAATGTCCCACATCGGAAAGGTAAACATACACTCCATTCACAAAATTTTCAATAAATGCACTCTGGAGTTCAAAAGTTTCTGATCTTCAAACAGTGATGATATATGTATCTCAAGTTGTAGACAATCCAAATTGAATAAATAAATATTCCCACTCTTCAACAAAACAAAATGTAAAATAATAGACAAATGTCTCAAGACTCTCAACTAACTCCATATTAATGGGATCTCATGATGCGTAATGCAGAGCATGAGTTCCAGAAACAATCTAATTCTTCCAACGAAGTCAATTCTCTATCACAATACTCCAACCCACTGCCAAAACTATGGATAAACTCTGGCTGCCACCCAGGACTACCGATTATGGAAAAGATGTAGGTTGAAAAGAATTTTAAGATCCAAAGTTTTCCTTTGCAAATCCAAAAGAACGGTATATTAAATATTAAATCACTTCCTCTCAAGGAAACTGAAGGGATCTTCTTCTTCATCAACCAACCAGATAGAAAATATTAAATACAGCAGTGCTGGGCTACCAAATTAGGAACAACAAGCTCATTCCAAATCTGTTATGTAGTCAAAGCACTTTACCAGTCAATGTGCGCTCCTCTTGGCACCGTGCGAAGTCCCAAACTTTAACAGTAGTATCATCAGAACAGGAACAGAACTTCAAGTCAGTCTTACAGAAGCTGTATAAAAAAGTCCAGTCAAGACATGTCAAGCCGAGTGAAGAAAGTACACATACATGAGCAGTTACCTTAAGTCGCGAACAGATTCTTTATGAGCAGATTTATTGGCCTTTACATTATTCATGTTGTTCTGCCAATACCTAAAAAGTCGTCCATGTGAAGAAAGGCATTAGAATTTTCATTTTTTAAAAAACATATCAACAATTGAAAATCAAATCTGTAATTACTTTATTGCGCCCCCGTCATCACCAGAGACCATCCAATTGTCATTATGACTCCACACCATAGACCTGATTGCTTGATCATGAGCCTACCGATTGAAAGTTAGAAAATATCAAATCTCATTCTGAAATCCTATATAACTTAATAAAAAAAAAATTCTCAAAAACAAAATTATTAACCTGAAGAATCATTTCAAAGTTAAATGATTGTCCATTCCAAAGAGTGAATTCCCCACTTTGAGAGCCGGTAATAAGACGCCTCCCTGTAGGAGTCCACTTTGAAAAAGAGGGGGGTCAGCCAAAATTAGAACAATAGGTCAACTAAAACAATAAAGTGATGTAAGAAATTTCATCCCATCCAAATAAGTTGAACATCATAAAACCAATAGAATATGAGAACATTTCATAAAATAAGAGTGCAAATGCTAAAGTAACGTTTTATCAGGAGCAGACAGGACTCGTTCATAGCTCGATGGGTTGTGCCATCCAATTTAAAATCTACACTCACTATTTCTTTGAATATAGCTGGCATTGTGATGGTAGCAGAGAATAGGGGATGGAATATACTTGAAGTCCAAAAACTTAGCAGCGGAAAGAAAGGTTACTGCATTAGCTATTTATACGCGCAGCTGACAAAGTAACATGATTGTCCAACGTCTAAATAGTCGGAAACCGGTAAACAGCTTCCAAAATCAAGGACCAGCTAAACTATCTGATGGCTGAAAAATAAGATGGTTTATTGGTCAAAAGTGGTTGGGACAACACCAGTGGGTAGCCAAACCTCCCTCCAAAAAGGAGATCCCTAAATTCAAATCACCCTCCAGCAAATACCGTCACTTTCAGGGGGGGTAAAAAAACTGCTCCTAAGTACAAAACCAATTTAACTTCAAACTGGAAAAGAGAACATCAATATCCTCAATGAAGCATAACGGAACAAACATTTAAAAAAAAAAACACACATACACACAGAGGATTTAAATGTGCATAAAGCTAGATCTTATGAACTTACCAAAACCCGATTAATCGAACAGCGGTTTTTGTTTAAAGAAGTATGTACAAACTTTGCAGCAAAGCTAGTGGATGGATTATCTGAATAGGCAACAGTTGGCAACATCTACACCAAAAGAAAAAATAAATTCTAAAGTAAAACGAACAAATACACCAAGTTAAAACCATGGTTAGACTCCCATCATCCTTCCAGCCAACCTTCTTTATACATACAGAAAATATGAAACAGAAAGAGTAAAGATCACTGACATCAATTGCTGCTGCAGGCGTGGGTTGCAATATTGTTCTATCTCGTGCATCCCGCTGCCACATTCGAATCTAAGGAACAATGATATGTGTCATTTTAAGATACTAGATCACTAAAATTAATTTTCAAGACTAAGAGGCAATTGAAACCTGAACCCTACAAGGTTCTTTACAACTAAAAATGAAATAGATATATCCAAAGAACACACACGTAAATGTTTTGTGCATTTCACATCTGTTTGGGAATTCCACTTTAGATCTATTGTGATGTTTTCTGTTATATTCTGTGCTTCATGAGGTTCTGTTGTGGCTGTTCTGTGATTGAGTCGTTGTAGGGAGTCTGTGGTACTGACTTTGTAGGCTCTTTTATGCTGCTATGTTTGGCAATTTAGTTTCGTGGATTTCTATCACATCATCTTTTAAAGTAATGATTTCGGTTTCCCAGAAAATGGGCACACATGTGGGCCCATCTTGATAGCGTATTATTCATAACTTAAGGAAAAATGCAACAAAGCAAAGAAATTACTGACATACAATATTCAAAAATAGTATTATAGCTTCTCATAAACATAAAGAGACAAAGATAGATAGTAACTTTAAAGTCTATTATAGTTTGGCAAAGGTGAATTAGGAATACCTAGCATTAGATTAGGCAACCTACAATTTTTCTCAGTCAAAAAATAGAAATTGTTTTTAAAACATCCTGGATTTCTCCACAAACCATTGCATTTACACAAATGCACCCAATCCTAACACAAAGAGCTAAAATAGGTCATAATAAATCTACTAAACCAAATGATTGTACAATAAAATAAAATACGAGGAAACATGTCTACCTTACACCAATAGGTAACCAATTGACATAGAATGAAGTCCCCACATAGATGACAGTCAACCCAAAACCAACGCATAAACATAAAGATACACGGAACACCGGTCGGTTAGTGATGGCAGCATATAAAGAAAATAGAACACGTTCAGTTGTATTTCTCCCCAATGGCATGTTCTCTGCACAAAGGGTGTTTGAAAGAGTGCTGCATCACCCATTTGCATCCATGCTGGGTTACTCTAGCTTCAAGTTATGTATCTTGTTAGAGGCTTAAGTTCTTTGGTAAGAGGAATAGGAGTATAGTTCAAGGGCACGTCCTACAGTGGCTACGCTGTGGGTAATATGGCTAGAAAGGAACAGAAAAAGGTTGTAGGATGTGAGTGGATGGATTATGCACAGGAGAAGGCCTCATTCTGGGCAGCTTTATTGACCTCTATATCTTCAGGGCATAGGGATAGTATTTCTTAGCTAGACATTTTTCTTTTGGATTGGAAAGTTTCTGATTCTTAGAGCTGATTGCTTAAACTAATGTGTATTTGTTGGTCTGAAATTATTGGGTTTGGTCATACTGATATCTAGATCAGGGGACACCTTGTCCCTGGTTATGTAAATTTTCATTTTATTAGTCAAACTTGATCTTGTGAGCCAAAAAAATAAAATCAGTATCAACATGTTGGACTTCAATGAAGCCCACCAAAAGAAACCACATAAACTAATTAGCTATAAATACGAAAACAACAGTCGTCTTAAGATATTCCTTAAGCAAAGAAGAGACCAGTGTCAGGATCGTAGTATTTTGCAAAAATTTACATACATGGGTTCATAGAGGATACAAATTAATACATATATGCACACCCCAATTACATGTACCCATTAAATTCAAGGCTGAAGTCTGGCTGAAATGATGACACTAGGACCAACTAAATTTACACAAGAATCTAATCTTTACCTGCATATATCGCACAACAGTGCTAGTGTAATCAACTGCCCTCCTCTGAGTGAGCTTTCTCATCCTTTTAGCAGCAAAACCATCGGCATGAGCTACATTATACAACAAACTTGTCACTCGTTAGAAATAAACGAAACAAAATCATTAAATCTACCCTAAACTTCTACCGAAATATAACTACTATTTCCAGCCATAGTTTACACCTTCAGACTCACGGGCGCACCCTTGTAAATTACAAATTTTAGAAAGTTCAGGATCGACAACCAGTTCTAGGGGTTTAATTTGCAAATTATTTCTTCAAAGCCCTGTATCATTAAAACTGTAAATCCATAGCTGATAATCCCAGTCAACAAAAGAAGAAAAGTGCAGCGAAAATCTTGTCTGGGTGCTTCCAAACGCTTCAAATCTCTTATTTTCTTTTTTCTTTAATTTTCCAGAAACCAAGCAAATAAATGACAACAGAATAGCAAAGCCCAGGCATAAATTGGCACAAACCATCATAAGGAGGAATAAGAGGAGCAGGGCCAGATGGGTGGTGATACTCTGGGGGCATATTAGTTGAAGAGGCAGACAGCTGACGCATCATTGGGGCCGGTGGTGGAGGGCCCCTATGAAAGTCTCCACCTTGGTGCTGTTGATGTTGCTGATGTTGCTGTTGATGAGGATGCTGCTGCTGGTGCGGATGCTGCTGTGGAAGCTGATGCTGTTGTGGTGGATGCTGAAGCTGCTGATGTGGATGCTGAAGCTGCTGTGGTGGATGCTGATGCTGATGCTGCTGTTGGTGTTGTTGCTGTTGTTGCTGTTGTTGCTGTTGAGGATCAGGGTACATCATTTTCGCCCCAAACTGAAGCACTGACCTAACCTAAGTAAATAGAGAAAAAGAAAACAAAAGAAGCCAAACCCTAGGATTAGACAACAGTGGACAGGAGGGGCACTAATTATAACACCTACTGACTGAATGTAACAGCAAATAAATAGTGGGGTTGATTGAGAACCAAACGCAAGTTAAAAACTTCATGAACTGGGGAAAACTCAGAAACCAAAACAATGGAATCCTAGATAAGCAATTACCAATGTCCTAGATTAAATGTCTTTGTCAATTTCGAATTTACAATGAACAATATAACAGAAGAACTAGTTTAACCAAAAATGCACCATCCTCCAAATTTAAAATAATAAATACACAACAAGTCCTCCTTCACATCAGTGCCATGGCAAGCTACGAAGTCGAGAGGTATGTACCTTTGTTAGCCTGCAAAAGTCTCCTTTACGTCTAACTTTCTTTACGTAAACTGAAGTGGGAGAAAACCGCTAGGGGTTTGGTTTCTAGCACAAGAACAAGGAAGATAGATAGAAATATCAAAGAGAGCTCGAATTTGTGGAAACAAACTGCGAGGATCGAGCCAAAAGAGAGCTGTAAGAGCCCCAAAAAAAATGAAAAAAAAAAAGGAACCGGTTTAGGGTAATGAGGAACCGGATTTTTTAACGGGCTTTTTACCTAAAAAATACACCCTGTACCACCATGTTAATCTCAAAATGCACCCCAATATCATTTTTTGTGTCAAAATACACCCCAAACCTCCATTCTCATTCCAATTTGGTCTTTTTCCTTTTGAGAGGTTAAAATCAGGGTTAAATTAATCAATTTGTACACTTAAGCTTCTAAAAATTAATGGAAAAACTGATGTGGTCAGCCACTGAGGTGGCAACATTAGCCCTAAAGTTAAATATAAAAATCCCTTGTGAAGAAATCATTCATCTCTGCAACCATGGAACTGTGGAACTCTGAAGACTTCTTCTCTACAACCGTGGAACTGTCGAACCATGAGCTACAGACGGAATCAGCGCGAGCAGAAGAGGGACGAGCAGTGTCGCAGTAGCCACCAGGTACGAGCGACGAGCAGCGCTGCGAGTAGATGTTCGAGCGTCTCTACGAGGAAGAGCAATGATTACTCGTGAATCCGGAGGCGAACAACCAACCGTATGTCGTACACCGAGAAGACGTCTTTCAGATTCTCCAGTGCCTCCGCCGGGTCGACATCGTTGCTGTTGAGCTCCACAAACTCCTTGAAGTCGATGATGCCATCGCCATCAGAATCGACCTCTAGGATCATGTTGTTGAGCTCTTCCTCGGAGACCGGCTGGCCTAGGCTGCTCATAATGGCTCCGAGCTCAGAGGCTGAGATCTTGCCGTCGTCATTCACATCAAATTTCTTGAAGACCTAATGGAGTTCTGTGATCTGAGCGCGTGAATTGAAGGACGGAGATCGCAAGGGCGGGGAAGGGAATGGGAAAGCAGTGGTGGGTGGGTGAGTTTTCTTCTTCTGGGAGAAGAGAGATTTGAAACCCATCTGAACTTTGAAATCGGTGAGAGATGGATGAAATAAAAAGCAATCAGAGAAGAAGATGATTTGTGATTTGAGATTTGAATTGGGATTTTGATATTTAACTATAGGGTTAATGTTGCCAGCTCGGTGGCTGATATGGAGGCCACATCAGTTTTTCCATTATTCTTTAGATGCCTAGGTGTCAGGACCCGTCCCAAATATCACCTCGATACCCGGGACGAACCATGCTCCCGTCTGACAATCACACTTAAAGTACCAAAATAACCTCAACACAACCATAAGCATAACTATCAGACAAGGGAGTAAATAAAATACAACCGTAAGTCAGAGCATAGTTTATACAAAGCAGGCACAAAATCCTACTAGGGCTAATCTCGCAACGGAAGGACGTCGTAAGCTCTATGCCTCGAATCCTGCCTCAACGTTTACCCCAGCGCTATCACCACGACCTGGAGGGAAATTTTAAAACAAAAGGGTGAGTGGACTAAAAAAAATAAAATTTTCAAAAACCGTTTAACATCAAACTAGGGTTAAGAAAACCAGAAGATTTTTCCCTCCGTTTTAAAAACATGCATGCCTAACGAAGTATCAGAAAACCACGTCATAAAACAGTATCATCAATATGCTAAGATCGTATCATAAAACCAAATCCACAAATATCAAAGTCCGATCAAACCTGCTGGGTCTATACGAGTCTTTAAACTCAACCAGGCCTCAAATGTAATCCGAGTCTTTAAACTCCTGAGTCTTTAAACTCAATAGGCCTACGGGGGTAATATCGTAAATATCCGAGTCTTTAAACTCCCGAGTCTTTAAACTCAATCCGGGCCCGTCCCCCGTCAATCAGAATCCGGGTCTTTAAACCCAATATCCAGATCCAGCAAATCCAATCCAAAAACCAATTGAAAGCCAAGTCTCAATCCATATCCAAACTCGAATCCGAAATCATCGGTCTGAAGCCCTTCCGGTGTTCAGAACCGTCATTCCGAACCCAAATCCGGAATTCCACGAAATCCAATTTGAAACCAAAACAAGGTTGCCAAAATCATGTCTCAGAATTCGTTATAACCATCAGAACACAATTATAATTTGAAATCCCAAAGTATAGCCTCAAAATCAGAAATCTAGCTTTTCTCGAAAAACGTGCAAAAGCCCGAAAATGTCTAGAAAAACGTGCAAGCATAGCAATCACATCTAGTCATCATTAACAAGCATAAAAACATACTTTAAACCATGAAACAGAAATAAAACAGTTAGGCATGCTCGTAAGAAAAGAAAGAGTCCACTCACGAATCAGAAAGTGTCACTCGCGCTCCGTGCGCTCCTCGGCCGTCTCAGTCGTCTCCCGTCCTGACATGACTAGACCGACTAACGAACCCAAATCCGAATAGTCGTCAAAGTCACACCACTCGTCAACTCACATTTCTGAACCATACACCCAAGGTAGGATTCCACGATCACACCTAGAGTTCCCTTGAACCCAACTGCGAAAAGCAGTAAAATCAACAATCTGACCGACCCCGCGGTCTGACATCGTAAAGACGTCAATCCAATCCTACCGTCAATCCAACTAGGATTCCCCGAATCCGGCTACTAACTGCCAACTGCAGTAAATCCATCTAACTCCACCAAATTCGATCATCCAACTCAACAATATTCGACCATCCGATGATCACAATTCCCAACTAGTCGTCGGAACCGATCCTACGACATCGTGAAAGACGATCCCAACTAACCGCCTCACGATCCAAAACTCTAATGTAATACTATGTTCACCATTCGCAGGGCTCCACACTGTCAACCCCGACAGAACTATGGCAACCCCGGCATCAAATGCCGAACCAAAACATCCACGATTCAATCCTACTAACTATCGTATCGGCATCCCAACATCAGGTTGACCACAAACTGTAGCCCAATGAGATATCACATCCTCGACCTGTGTACATACTCCAAGAGCTGCACGGTTGCTCGAATAGAGACAACCCCGCTCTGATAAGCATCCTACGAGCAATCCTATGCTCTGATACCACGCTGACAGGACCCATCCCAATCCCCCCGGGATTAGTGCGGGATGACCCTGCTCCCGTCTGACACGAAGTGTCAGACAAGGGATATTTCTGACCTTTGCCCTCCCGGGCTATCAGAGTACGCTAGGATCCGGAGGAGGTATGTGATATCTCGGTCTCTGCTACAGTCCACATCTGATATCAACCTGAAGGGCAGTCAAAACATTAAAAGCTGTGAGTGGACAAAACCAAGAGTTTATAAAAATATTTTATAAGACATTTGTACCCTTCACTAAAAAGCATGCATGCATTCGAAAACCATTTAACCGAAAGAACCATATGTGGGAACTAAGCCCAAAACCATAATGAAAACGATTGTACGGGTCACTGCCCAAATCCTGTGTAACCACACATCACATATCATATATCATATTTATATCATATACACATATAATTCACACAACCAATCCTGTCACGGTTTCCAAAGCTACGCGCGTGCTACCCAGGTCTCAATCCGAGTCTTCTCAAAGTCAAGATCAATGTCCGCAGACCACTGACCCTACCCGAGGTAATAGTAATCATAGCCTTCCTGAGAGTAAGGAACCCAACTGGGGGGTGACTCCACTCAGTCGGTGCTCCGTGACTACCCCGGGGTCCACCCAGGCCAACGACCCTCCCCGGAGGAGATAATAGAAGTAAAGGAAGGTAGATGAACATATATATACATAACATAATATCCATGCCCGGTTCCCCTGAACCGTCATGATCCATAATATCCATAACCAAGGTAACATGTCGGTTCCCATAAACCTTCATGTACCGTAATAACCAACAAGGGTTCATGTCGGTACCCATAAACCGTCATGAACCACGATACCATAACAAGGGTTCATGCCGGTTCCCATAAACCGTCATGAACCGGGAAATCCATTTAAGGTTCCCTGACCTGAAATCAAAACCGTAAAGTAACCTGGGTCTCGTGCCCTAACATAGGACATCAGCTGGACACCGTGCCCGATATCTGAGGTCATATGCCCGAGACAAAACCAAATGGGTCTCATACCCGAGTTTATCTTTTTAGAAATCCAAAACCATTTCATTAAAACCAATAAAGAAATACAGACCCGTATAAGCACCGTATAAGGACGAAACCTCGAAATATGTGCTTATACGTAACCACATACAAATGCACCCATGGCATCATCAAACAAGTAATAAAACATATAATAAACATTTATGCATGCATCAATTTAGAAAACAAGGTCCACTCACAGACCGTCCGAGCTGCCGCCTCGATTTGCGTGCCATACGGCTCCCCGAGCCGATCACAATCACCGGGACTCCCAAACCTGTCCAAATTTTAATAGAAGGTTACTAACTTCTTAATTAACCTCCTACCAAAGCCCCGTAATTTTCCCAAACTTTTAACTATTTTTAAACCGACCCTAAACCTTCTGACACCCCGAAAACTATCGAAACGATGTTCGATTGACGTGAGACCAGTCCCAAAATCTTCGTTACATCGAATAGAAGATTTCTCGTGTTGAACACTTTCCCAAATTATGGACCACGCGCCCTCACGCGCTCCTAGAAGGGACATATTACTGTTTATCGGCACTAACCTCCAGCAGACCGGTTTTACTGTTCATGGCCGGTTCACCTGGTTTGGCCGGTCCAACTGGACCGACGTGACCGGTTCACAGCCCTAGACACCCTATTTTTCATCCTAGTTCTTCCTTTTTGGTTCCTTTCATCATATTTTGGTGTTTTCTATCCATTCCAATCCTTAAAAACAACCTAAAAACCGCCTAAACCCATGGTTCGATTTTGAACCAAACGGTTCAAAGTTCCCAAAACTCTCCCATGGCTGCCCAGCCATCCCAAGCTTCCTTAAACCTTCCTAACATGTCCCTAGCAACCTAATGGACTCATTAAAACCATTAAAAACGAACCATAACATCAAAAATGTAAAAATGGATCAAAATGGGCTAACCGTGAACCTCACGGGTTCTTCCTCCTTCCAGCCGCCGTGGACGGCGGTTTTGGCCGCCCAGCAACCTCTTCAGTCTCCCTGGTCCTCTGCCTGGTCATGGGTGAAGATTGGATGGGTTTTGGTTTGCACGGATGGGAGGAAAAGGGTGAGATTGGGTGGGTGTTTTGTGCTTGAATGGTGAAATGAAAATGCACGGGAAAAGGGAGATGCATGAATGAATGAAGTTGGCCAGTGGATGGGTGACACTTGTCACTCATCCATAGGGCAGGGATTAAATATCTGGGCCCCCACTAAGTCCAAAAGTTAACTCGTTTCGTAATTCGTGCAATAGTGCACTTGAACTTCTGTGAACCGTAACTTCACCGTCAAACGTCCAAATTCGACGTGCCGCCTGTCTATGGATTCGTATCGTCCTTATCTACGTAATAGTCCTTGGCCCTCGGCCATCGGACATCCCAGTCAAAAAGTCAACATTTCGCTCCTTTTAACTAAAATTACCAAAATGCCCCTAAACTTCCGAACGTCATAACTTCCTCCTCGAACGTCGAAATTGAACGTGCCACCTGTCTATGAACTCGTGAGGTCACGAACTACGTCACAGTCATCGGTCAAAGTCTGTTTGACCGCCCGAATGAAAAGTCAATGTTTTGCCATGACTAGGGGCAAAACGGTTCCGATTTCGCTCTACTAATCACGGATTAGCCTCACTAATCGTGATTAGTCACTAATCTAATCATGGAATTTGGGACGGGTCGTTACATGACGGCTTAACAGAGTCTAATGCTTAAGTTAGTAAGTGAGATGAAAGTTTACCCAAAGTAGACATCATAGAGATATGGGATTGTATTGTTACTTTTGTGAAAGGGTTTGACTTGTATTTATAGTGATAATGAATGTGGTGTTTGAATCCTAATAATGTGAAGTTCAAACTATCTCATGAGATGATGCCATGTGTTCCGAGGATCCAGAATGAAAAGCAGATGGTAGTAAACCATGTCAGGGAGCTATATCTGTCATTTGTCAAAGGGGCAGACCAGGGGTGCCGACCAAGGGTGCCAACCAAGGGTCCCGATCAAGGGTGCCGACCAGTATGGCCTCGAATCCTTATGGGTTAGGTAACACACCATAATCTAGAAAGTACAGTAGGATGATAAAATCGAAGCATGTTAGCCAGCATCTAGATGGTTCTAACTATTCAAGGAGATGCTTTGACATACGAATCTGGGGCGTATGATCATCAAGTGTTCGAAAACTAATGACACATCCTAAAATTATACTCTAATATCAAATTGACACATTTTGATCTGGAAAATTCACTAAGATGCCAAAATTAAGGCATAATGGCCGACATTTGGGTAGTAACGTTCAGATAACAAAAGCCAAATAGGTAAAACGTTGTATTTTAGGAAGTCATGTGAAATGTAATTAGGAAAAGGCAATTAGCATTTCACAACGACAACGGGAGTATAGAGCATAATACACTAATTAATATAATCATATAGTTCAAGTAACTACCTAAGTTATTCTGATTTCCTTTACTTAACTCCAGCTATCAGTGTGAATGCCAGAGCAGCTACCGTGAACTTCTTGAAGTACGTGAATTCATACCGGGACCTGGGGGTTAACTATTCTTTCTTTTGTTACGTTATACTAAAATAATTGTTAGGTCTACTAAACCTTCTGTTTTGTACCCTTCAGACCTCGATGTTAATTCATGTACTTTGAGGAGTTCATGGTAGTTGCTTTAACATTCACATCAATAGTTAGTGTGAAGCAAAGGAAGTCAAGATAACCTGGGTAGTCACTTGAACTGTATGAACATCATAATTAATATATTATGCTTCATATTTTCGCTATCACAGTGCAATGCTAATTGATTTTTACTATTACATTTCACACAACCTGTCACGGCCCGACACACCTAACACGATATTGTCCACTTTGGGCTCAGCCCTCTTGGTTTTGTTTCTAGTAACTCACGCACAACTTCTCAGTGAGTCACCCATCTTGGGATTGCACCAGCCCAAACTAGCTTAATTTTGGAGTTCCCAAGGAAGCCAAAGCCAGTGAGCTCCCAAAAGACCTCACGTTATATAGATACGTGCCCACACATATAAGACATTTAACCTTTCCCTCCCTAAGCGATGTGGAATTGTTCACGATTCTTTCCAAAACACGGGTCTTACAATCCACCCCCATTGGGGCCCAGTGTCCTCGCTGGCACACTCCTAGTCGAGGTCCAGCTTTGATACCATTTATCACGGCCCAACCCACCTAGCACGATATTGTCCGTTTTGGGCTCAGCCCTCAAGGTTTTATTTCTGGGAACTCAAGCACAACTTCCCAGTGGGTCACCATCTTGGGATTGGAATAGCCTAAACTCGCTTAACTTTGGAGTTTCCAAGGAACCCAAAGCCAGTGATCTCTCAAAAGGTCTCACACTAGATAGATATGTGCACACACATATAAGACATTTACCCTTTCCCTCCCCGAGCGACGTGGAATTGTTCACCGTTCTTCCAAAGATACGGGTCTTACAATTTGACAAGTCTCATCCCTAATCCCTCAGGATTAACGTGGAATGACTTGCTCCCGTCTGACACCGCGTCTCAGACCAAGGATAATATTGTGACCCAAATAGGGTTTCTAGAGTACGCAGCTTCATATGATGCCTCGGTCTCTACTACAGCCCGCATCCTCGATCAACCTGAAGGGTATCAAAACCATTAAAACTATGAGTGGAAAAAAAGCGTTTCAAATACATTTCAGGAAAGTACATTTATACACTCCAACTAAAAGCATGCATGCATCAAAAAATATGTAATCTCAAATACTTTCTTAAAATCAAATCATATTTCTTTTCAAACCAAAATATGTTAAAACATCTGGGCACAAAATAATACTCGAAAACATGACCAATCCTCATAACCCACATCTATCTCATCTCATATCATCATCAGTCACGTCATTTGTGTAACGCGTACAAATAAGCTCCAGGATAGCTCACGTCCGAGCACGTCGCCATGAACAAATCAAAGGCTGACGTTCATATCATCATGAACAAAATAACAATCGATGTCATACATAAGCACTCCTGAGCCGAGCCTTCCACGACTACTCATCAACAAGTAGTGCCCTCTCAATATCAAGGCGGATGGTCTAGGTGAAAACATTTGAAATACATTTTCATAAACAGTTGCATTTTAAATCAAAACAATCGTTCCACGTAGGGTCTCAGCCCAAAACATAGTTTCCATCAAATCTTATAAAAACAGTGTCCAACACTCATTTCATAAATCACAACATTTCTTTGAAATTCACATGGACTCACACTCGGAGTCAAACATCTTTCCAACAGGGTCTCAAGCCCAAAACATCATTTCACACATTCCAAACTGGAGTCATATCAATATCAAGGCGGATGGTCTAGGTGGAAACATTTGAAATACATTTTCATAAACAGTTGCATTTTAAATCAAAACAATCGTTCCACGTAGGGTCTCAGCCCAAAACATAGTTTCCATCAAATCTCATAAAAACAGTGTCCAACACTCATTTCATAAATCACAACATTTCTTTGAAATTCACATGGACTCACACTCGGACTCAAACATCTTTCCAACAGGGTCTCAAGCCCAAAACATCATTTCACAAATACCAAGATCATTTCATTCAAATCGAATCATCCTTCAAATCACCTTTAGTGAAATTTCAAAACACGTAGAAAACTCGGCCTAAGCCCAAAGTGTAACATAAAACATAAATCTTGAAATACGTGCACCATAACATTTCCAGGAAAATGATCAACACTAATACTTAAATCATTGCATTTCAAATCATGATCATAAGACATTTAAAACATTTATGCATGCATGTAACGACCCGTCCCGAATATACGAGCTTAATTGCGGATTAATTGTGGATTATCGAGGATTAATCGGGGATTAAGCGAGGATGATAGGACAATCGAGGTAAAATTACGATTTTGCCCTTAGAATGGTGAAAATGTTGAATTTTGATTTGGGAGGCCTAATGCACGTGAACCGAAGTCCATTACATAGATCAAGACGATAAAAGTCTGTAGACAGGCGGCACGTCGAAATCGGACATCGTACGGGAAAGTTACGGATCAGGGATAATTTTTTGTACTATTTATGTTTTGTACGGGAAAGTTACGGATTAGTGACCCTTGGATATGTTTTGGACAAGTCAGAGACTGTGATCTAGCTTCAGGACAGGTTTTAGGCATTCGATTAAGCAGCAGGACAATACTGTGAGTGGGTTTTTGGTTTCTAAATTTATTGCATGCATAACTATTTTCATTATACTATTATATGATTGTGTGTGGATTACTTTGGGTCTTATTTATGGATTACTTATACGTATTACATTGTTTTGGGCATGAGACCCATCTGGATATTATACTGTTGATTTTGGGATTCATATAGGGATTTCATTGGTTCATACTATTGCACTGTATATATTGACCATATGGATTATTGTCTCCTCTAGATATTGGTACCCTAGAGTGGTCACGGTGCATTGCCTGCGAGTGGTCATCCTACGGAGCGACGGGACCGTAGAGTGACTCAGGAGCAAGATTGCTATTATTAGACGTTTGAGACTTCAGACATCTGGGATATCACACCCCGGACTGGGTTCAGGGATAGGACTTGGGATTGAGACTCCGAGTAGCAGGCTTACCCTTAGGACCGTGACCTTATTAGACGTCTGGAACGTCGGACATCAGGAATGTCAGAGTTAGGATATATGGTGCAATACTATTATTGTGGATGTGTCTATGTTATACTGTGTGTGATTATATGATTTATGGTTCGGATATTATTATATATGTTTTGACTCAAATGCATGCATGATTTGAAAACGGAAGGGTAAAATAGTAGTTTTACTATGTATTATAAATGATTTTGAAATACTCTTTATTTTCGGCCCACTCACATTTTCATTGTTTTCTTGACCCCTCTAAGACGTGACACAGAGGTAGAGGCGGATCCCGAGGCTGAGACATAGTTAATTACTACTGCGTACCTGATTACCATTGTTGGATAGGTCGAGCACCATTTTTGTAAACTGGTATTCGTGCTCGTGTTATGTAGTGCTCTATAGTTTGTCTGCCACTGTAGAACCCTAATTCAGATTTATTTATGTTTAAACTTATATTTGAATTATTTAAACATGTTAAGGGCATTTTGGTCTTTCTATGGGGTTGTGTCAAATGGGAGCAGAGCGTATCCCCGTGGGGTCCCAGGGGGGATCGGGATGGGTCATGTGACTGATAATACTGTTATCTTGATTAGGATTTTTTTTAACTACATACAAATCAAAACATGAAGTAAATTGACAAACATGTAGGAATTTTTCAACCTCTTCACCAAGAAAGGAACTGATAATTTTGTTCCTTTGTAATGCTAATCAACATTTTCCTTTCAGGTTTAAGGCTGATGATAAGTTAATTCAAGCAGAAGGTGTGGAATCGCTTTCAGAAGAGGAGCTTCGTGAGGATTATAGGGAGTGTGGCATGCTTGGGTTGCGTTCTGTGGAGGAAATGCGCCAGCAGTTTTAGTAGGACCAGATTCTTCTTTATTACTTTATGAATCCGGTGGTTGAAGCTTAAATACCATTCAGTCTTGCCACCTCATAGTCTGAATAATAACTTCAATGTGACGAGTAGTTAATAGAGGATATATTAAGCATTTAGTATGATCTTTTAGTTGATGAGTATATGAAGCTTCAAATACCATTTCGTATGTCTCTATCTTCTTTTACATTGCCAACAATTTATTAATTATATTAAAGTTTTAGTAATTTATGATAGATTGAAACTGTTATCCGTATTCATTAACATCTCTATGTAGCTTCATGATTGGTTGGACTTGTCTCTCAATCACTCCATGCCGTCTTCACTTTTGATCCTTTCCAGGTATTCTCTAGCTTAATAAAATCAAAATGTATACCCAACTCTTTGGTTTTGCTTGTGTTTATTTATTTTTACTTTAAGAGCCCTACACTTCATGTCTTGATAATGAAGCTAGTTTAATTGGTCTTTGTTTGATATGCGTAATGCAGGGCCTTCATTGTCCTTGGAAGGATGTTGGATCCAGCTAATGTTGTTCAAGCTACACTATCTTCACTGTCGGATGAAGTTGTGGATACTGTTGGTGTTAGTTCGTTGCCCTCTGAAGACTCTGTATCTGAAAGGAAGAGGAATGAGCTATTTCGTTGTTAATTGCTTCGATTGCATTGCAGTTCTCTTTTGCTATTCAACGTCACAATTGAAGGCTAATGCATTGTGGATCGTAGTGGAATAGTAGCGAAGGTAAGTTTCTTAATTACTTTCTACCTATGTTACTATTTTTTTTTCATCTCGTTATACTTTCCTTGTACTTTCTCCATATCTCCCGCACAAAATATGAAAACAGAAAAGCAAAAAGCAAACGATTATCAAATGAGTTCTTTGTTTAACAACAAACACTACAATGTGGCTGCAAGAATGTTGCACATTTGATATCAAATAGTTATCAGCTGTTCTAATCTTTTTGCAATTAGAAGAGTTCATAACCATTAACGAAGGGAGTTGTATACCTTCGACCGTCACCAATGTGGAGAGGATGTTTTTGATGAACAAAGTAGACAACCCGTAAATAGTCAAGCCCACGTTTGCACTTTGATTCCAATTAGTAAGAGGGATATTGAATTAAGAAACCGAATGATTACCAAAACAGGTAAGAAACTGAACAAAAGAAAGAAGAAGGGCGAAATATGGAAATCTTGAACAAGAAAATGACTGTATTTCAATGAATGTGTAGGATAGATGATTTAGTCCTTATTGCATACATAGACTAGGGAGTTTGGGATATACACTTTGCTCTGATGTAAACAAAGGTAGAATTACAATTTACAAACATTTAGGAGTCGTTCTTAATTAGCATTGCAAAGAAATGAGTTTGGACTTCCTGCACTATTTCTAGAGCTCAATCCTTTAGAACTATCGTTCTTTATGGTACAATTGATTTATTTGTAAGTTTTTTTGGAAAGAACTAGTTAGAGTAATTAGCTAGCCATGGAGACCATAACCAAAACGAGAGAAGAATGCCATATGTTTTACTATTGTTGGATTTCAGAACTTAAAGATTGAAGATCAATGAAGAATCGGAGCCAATTTCAGAAGAGCTTCTTGCTGAGGTAACAACTTCTTCCTTACACTCCTAGCTGGAAAACTTGTGGATAGGTTAGATTAGGATTTGAGATGAATGATTTGCATTCTAGCTTTTAGGAAAATGAGAAGAATAAGAAAAAATGAATTGATCGAATAAGAGAATGAACTCAGAGGTTTACTGTTTCATTGATGCACAGAAGGTGTTTGACAAAATACCAATAAGAACAGATTTTCCTTTTTCTTATGCTCTCACCGTCTAGAGAGAGACATACATTCCCTTAATTGATTCTGTGATGATTTTTTACTCATTACATACATTCTTCTCTGTACAATTTGTTAGAGAGGAATGACATCATCACACACACACTTTACATGATTTCTTGCTCACTAAGACACACACTCACACACCCCACTCATGTGCTAACACTAACAGAATTTAATACAGGTGGCAAGGTTTCATTTAAGTGTTTGATCAGCTGCATTGCAGCTTGATCAAACTTAATCCAGGTGCAGCTTACATTCCAACACCCCTTCCTAAGCTGCATTCTGGTTTGACCCCTAGGAGACCCCTTAGGTAGTGAAATCTTGTCTTAGGAAGAGCTTTAGTTAGGATATCAGCCACCTGATCCTCAGTTCTACAGTATTGCAGTAGAACTTCCCCATTCTGCATAGAATCTCTGATGTAGTGCACCTTCCTATTGATATGCTTTGTTCTGTTGTGAAAAACAGGATTCTTTGCCATGGCTATGGCAGATTGATTATCACAGTTAAGGACAGTAGGTCCTGACTGTTTTTCCCCTAGATCCTGTAGAATAAACCTGAGCCACACTGCTTGTGTTGTGGCCTCAGCAGCACTTACATACTCTGCCTCTGCAGTTGATAGTGCCACACAATTCTGCTTGATTGAGGCCCAGGAGAAAACACCATTTCCAAAAGTGAAAACGTACCCAGAGGTGCTTTTACTGTCATCTTCAGAACCCCCCCAATCACTGTCACAGTAGCCTATTAGGATAGAATCTTCACTCTTCCTATACTCTATGCCATAATCCAAAGTTCTTTGAATGTATCTTAGGACCCTTCTTGCTGTCCCAAGATGTTTCTTGGTTGGATTATGCATGTATCTTGACAGTAGACTAGTAGCATACATCACATCAGGTCTTGTGGCTGTTAAGTACAATAAACTGCCAACAATCTGTCTGTAGAGCTGTTCATCAGCAGCTTCACTTCCATCATCTCTTCTTAACCTCTCATTAGCTACTAGGGGAATGCTCACTGATTTACACCCTTTGAGTCCAAATTTTTCAAGCAAGGAAGAAGCATACTTCCTTTGCTGAATAAAAATCCCTGAACTGGACTGAATAACCCTCATTCCAAGAAAATGATGAAGTAAACCCAGGTCTGTCATCTCATACCTCTTCATCATATCTTGTTTGAATTTCTTCATCATTTCAGTGTTATTACCTGTATAGAGGATATCATCAACATAGATAGAAACAATTAAGGTACCTTCACCCTTTTTCACCTTCAAATACAATGTGGCTTCACTTGTGGTCCTTAAGAATCCACAGTCCAGTAGATAGCAATCAATCTCCGAGTACCAAGCCCTTGGTGCTTGCTTTAGTCCATAGAGAGCTTTCTGTAACTTAAACACCTTGTCTTCATGACCCTGTCTTGTGAAACCTTCTGGTTGATCTACATAGACATCCTCTTCTAGAATACCATTGAGAAAAGCTGATTTCACATCTAGCTGAAACAGCTTCCAGCCTCTTTGAGCAGCTAGTGCAATTAGCACTCTGATTGTATCAAGTCTGGCCACTGGTGCAAATGTCTCATGAAAATCAATCCCAGGTTTTTGTGAGTACCCCTTTGCTACAAGTCTGGCTTTGAGTTTTTGAACTGTTCCATCCAGATTTAGTTTGGTTTTGTAGACCCATTTAACTCCAATCACAGGCTTCTCACTAGGTCTATCCACAAGACTCCAGGTTTCATTTTTCTCAATCATCTCAATCTCTGTCTCCATAGCCTTCTGCCATCCTTTGTCTTGAACAGCTTCTTGGAAGGATTCAGGTTCCACAATAGCCACATGGCATCTAGCATAGATTTCATCCAGACTCCTGATCTTTACAGGAGTTGAACTAGTCTCTGAATCTGTCTCTTCACCTGTATTACCTGCAGTCTCAGATTGAGTCTGTCCTGGTACTTCTGCTTCACTGTTTTCAGTACCAGTTGCTGTGAGTATATCGGGAAAACATGGAACACTGACTTCCAAGTTTTCTTCCCAATTCCATCTTGCACTTTCTTTGAAGGTAACAGTTCTAGAAACCACAACTTTCTTGGTTTCTAGACAATAAATTCTGTACCCCTTTTCACAGCTACCATAACCCACAAACACTCCCCTGACTGCAGAAGAATCCAACTTCTGTCTTAGTTGGCTAGGAACATGGTAAAAACAGATTGATCCAAAAACTCTTAGATGACTTATTCCTGGTTTTCTCCCACTATACACTTCAAAATGAGTTTTCTTCTTTAAGGCCTTGGTTGGGCACCTATTAAGCAAATAGA
Source organism: Prinsepia uniflora (assembly GCA_032719365.1). Classification (NCBI taxonomy): domain Eukaryota; kingdom Viridiplantae; phylum Streptophyta; class Magnoliopsida; order Rosales; family Rosaceae; genus Prinsepia; species Prinsepia uniflora. The sequence continues at coordinate 43,717,984 of CM064874.1, read as the reverse complement.
CTGCAGTAGTCACTGCTTCACCCCAAAACGTGTAGGGCATATTCTTGTCATGGATCATTGCTTTAGCCATCTCCACAATAGTTCTGTTCTTTCTCTCTGCAACACCATTCTGTTGTGGAGAGTAAGCGGCAGTAAGTTGCCTTTGAATCCCCAAATCTTCACAGTAATTCAGAAATTCATGAGATGTAAATTCCCCACCCCTGTCACTTCTGATTTTCTTGATCCTTTTCCCTGTCTGAAGTTCAACCATAGCCTTGAACTTCTTGAATGCATTAAATACTCCTGATTTGTGTCTTAGGAGATAGGACCAGCACATTCTTGAATGGTCATCAATAAACGTGAGAAAGTATTTGTTCCCACTTAGAGTCTCAGTTTGCATTGGTCCACAAAGGTCTGTATGTATCAGTTCCAGCAACTGTGTTGATCTCCAAGCACCTTTCTCAAAGGTCTCCACATGTTGCTTTCCAAAAACACAGCCCTCACAGCATTCCTCTTTCTTAGAAAGTCTAGGCATACCAATCACCATATCATTAGTGACTAGTGAAGACAAACTTGAATGATTCAAGTGTCCATATCTTCTGTGCCACAACCATGAACTTCCTTCTTCTACTGCCACATTAGCCATTGGAAGAACTTGCTGGAAAGTTAAAGGGAAACACCTATTACTGGTCATAGCAACACTAGCTATTTCATATCCTTGCTCATAGATAGTTGCTTTCCTCCCTTCAAAAACCAGATTATATCCATGCTCCACCATTTGCCCAACACTTAACAGGTTCTCATCCAGGCCAGGCACTAACATCACTTCTCTTATCATTCTGTCACCCCCCTGTGTCTTGATAACCAGAGAGCCCTTGCCTTTGGCTTCCACCAGCTCTCCTGTCCCCATTTTTACCCTGCACTTCAAGGTTCTATCAAGATCAATCAATGCTGATTCTTGAGAGGTCATGTGGTTACTACATCCACTGTCCAAATACCAGACATCAGCATTCTTAGAAGTAGTAACTGAATGACAGGCATAAAACATGGCTGCATCATCTTCTATCTGCTGAGCAATATTAACACTGCTCTTGGTATGACAGTCCTTAGCATAATGGCCCATCTTGTTACATTTAAAACATTTTCTAGTTTTAAACCAGCAATTGCCAAAATGCTTCTTGCTGCACACTTTGCAAATAGGCTTAGTCTCACCCTCTCCCTTGATTTCTCCTTTGTGTTGCCCAGAATCATTTTCTGTTTTCTTAAACCAAGGTTTGCTTCCTGTACTCGAGCTCTTCTTAGATTTGTTTACCCATGGCTTAACATGACTAGAGAAGGCTTTTTCAGTGGAACTTTCAGAGTGAAGTTCAAGCCTCTGATCATAAGCTTTAATGGAAGCAATCAGTTCCTGCACATTTATTTCATCTAGATCTTTGGTTTCCTCTAGGATTGAAACTATAGGATCATAGGTCCTAGTTAAGCTTATGAGGATTTTCTGCCCCATCCTTGCTTCTTTTATATCTTCACCATAAGACCTCATTTGATCAACTATAGAGTATAGTCTAGACAAATATGCATGCAGTGTTTCATCATCTTTCATTCTAATATACTCAAAATCCCTTCTCAATCCTTGTAGTTTAACAGATCTTACCTTCTGATCACCACGAAATTCCCTCTTTAACAGATCCCATGCTGCCTTAGAGTTTTCTTCATTTGCTATCCTTGAGAAGATGGAATCCACAACAGAGGTTTGTATGAACCCGAGAGCCTTTGCATCTCTGATCAAGTCTGCACGGGAAGGCACCACCATTGCTCCTTCTTCTCCTTCAGGATCAGCATTCACTCCTCTGTTAACAAGCTCCCACAGATCTTGAGCTCTGAGCAAGGTACGCATCTTGATGCTCCAAAACTCATAGTTATTTCCATCAAAAATTGGAACTCTCAGCTCACTGCTTGCTCCTGCCATTTCTGGTTTTTTTTTCTCACAGTACACACCCCAGTTCACAGATCAGAACCGGAGCTCTGATACCATGTTGGATTTCAGAACTTAAAGATTGAAGATCAATGAAGAATCGGAGCCAATTTCAGAAGAGCTTCTTGCTGAGGTAACAACTTCTTCCTTACACTCCTAGCTGGAAAACTTGTGGATAGGTTAGATTAGGATTTGAGATGAATGATTTGCATTCTAGCTTTTAGGAAAATGAGAAGAATAAGAAAAAATGGATTGATCGAATAAGAGAATGAACTCAGAGGTTTACTGTTTCATTGATGCACAGAAGGTGTTTGACAAAATACCAATAAGAACAGATTTTCCTTTTTCTTATGCTCTCACCGTCTAGAGAGAGACATACATTCCCTTAATTGATTCTGTGATGATTTTTTACTCATTACATACATTCTTCTCTGTACAATCTGTTAGAGAGGAATGACATCATCACACACACACTTTACATGATTTCTTGCTCACTAAGACACACACCTCACTCACGTGCTAACACTAACAGAATTTAATACAGGTGACAAGGTTTCATTTAAGTGTTTGATCAGCTGCATTGCAGCTTGATCAAACTTAATCCAGGTGCAGCTTACATTCCAACAACTATGTCTAGAGCTTTACAGTTGGTTACATGTAAACCTTTGAAATAAAAAGAGAGAAAAAAATCTTACCTCAGCTACTATTCCACTATGATTTACAATTCATTGGCCTTCAGTTGTGACGTTGAACAGCAAAAGCGAATCACAATGTAATTAAAAAAGACTAGCTATCGTGAAAGCAAAAGCGAGCCTCAATACAGGCTTGAATGCAATCGTCAACTATGAAATATGGAAAGTGTTTGTATGTATGATGGCTTTGCGTTCTTTGCTTCTGATTTTTGATTCTAGACTAAATTGTTGGTCAGAAATTATTACGTGTCTAGTAAATTATAAAAGAAACGAAAAACTACATAAATCCCCCCTGCCAAAAAAAAACTCCTATCCAGCTATCTAAACTATCACGAAAGATGATTCTTATTTTCCGTGGCTCATGGGCTGATGGTGCTTTGGAAAAAAACAAGAAAACACAAGAAGAGGCAACAAGGAGGATACAAGAAGATGCATCTTTTACTGTTTTTCTTCTTAATTTGTAGAATTTCATAGATATGTTAGTTATGATTAAGTTTTAAGGCTAGTATTTATATTTCTGAGGTCCTCTATTTTTTCATGTTCTTTTTTTTTCATGCTCTTATTTTATTTTCATATACTCGGTTAACTCTTTCTAACAATGTTCTGATACCATAGTGCAGTTGGAACTTGAAAACCTTTCCTTCATGTATACCAACCTTGAAGATTATGCTAAGATCAAGAGAAGAGTTGCAGACCTCTACAAAGAGCATGAGAAAGAACTTGTGGAGGTAATATGCATTCATTCGTTCAACACCAAGGTCTTCATGCTGCTTAAGTAAAAATATCAATCACATGGTTACTGTTTTGGCATGCAATAGAGGTTCACCAGACACTGTTATCGGTTAAGTTTGCTCATCAAACCTTAGTTCTTTGTGCTAGGCAAACAAAATTTTGTAGGAGAAGATTGAGGATGACGAATTCTTAGAACTTCTGACTGTGAAAACTGAAGTTCTTGTTGTATGTAAGGAACCATAAAGGTCAGGCCATATGTCCTACAACCATTTCCTCACTCATCTGTTACCTACTTGGCATGTCTAAACTCATTGCAGCATTATTCTTTCTATCTAAATTATATGCTTTACGTACTAGTTTGTTATTTGGAATGATATATACAATGTATTAAAAAGATCTTAAAGTGCCACCCGAGGGAAGATTGTCTGCCTTAACAATGCAGACAATGCACTCAAGGTATTATACCTATAATCATTCCTAAGTTAGTCGTCCTTGTGGGGGTTCTTGTGAACCCCTTTCATGTCCCCTGAGTTTGATACTTATTTTCATGGATGAAGTCTCTTGTTTCCTCCAGATTGGCTGGTTTAATGTAATAAGAGAATGGCAAGAGGAATTTGTTGGTAACATGAGCTTTAGAGAGTTTGTAGAAACTATCACTAGAGATTTATTGGGTAGTTGTGTGTTTGTGTTTACGCCAAGGGGAGATGTAAGAATTAGATTTTACTTCAGAGTGAGATTGTTACTTATTGGATAAGAAAAACATAGATCTTTACTTAGTAGATAACTTTGCTTGATTGTATTGATAGATTTACAATATTTACAGATAAAAAATCTTCTGCTGATTAGTTCGATTCATAGTGTTTGGATATGAATGCATAAGTGGTCAAGTTAATGCAGTTACTTATCAATATATAACTATACTGTATGGCAGGTGTTTTTGGACGCCAAGGAACGAAACAACACCGTGTACAAGTTGGAGAGCTTTTTTGTTGTGGCACATAGAAATATATCGAGAGCAATACACTTTTCTGCTATATGTAACTTTGGCTTACACTTTTCTGCTATATATAACCTAGGTTTAGGTTTCTGTTAATTTTGCCTCTTTGTTTTGGTATATGTTGAGAGACATGCATTTAACTACATAGCTAACTCTTGTATTTTCGGGATTACAATATACAACTATCTTTGTGGTTTTTAGTTTATTTAATATAAGAATTACGTTTGATGGATTTGCTATTATTGATTGAAAAAAATTTACGTGAACCAACGATAGGTGCTAGAGGAATTGACACGCAAATGTCATGTTCTAATAAAATTAAAAAGTTTCTTACAACAGTGAATTACTGTTGTTTTGATTATTAAAAACCATCATCTAAAACTATATTACACAACATCGCATTAAAAAAAATGTTGTCTATGTTATCATAGACGACGCTTTTGCTAAAAAAATGTTGTCTGATAGTACATCAGACGACATTTTACACAAAAAGCGTCGTCTGATGCACCATCAGACGACACTTTCTTGCATATAATGAGTTGTATCTATTAAACTCAGACGATAATTTTATTGCAAAATCGTCGTCTGATGGTGCATCAAACGCCAGTTTTTCAGTAAAACTGTCGTTACAGTTTTTTTGGGTTGAGGTTTTTTTTTTCAATAGACGATGGTTTTTCTGAAAAAATTGTAGTTTGATGTTATTTTATACGACAGTTAAAAAGTGTCGTATGATATTATTCAGATATATGACACTCATATAGACAACACTTTTTCTTTGTAGTTAAAAGACACTTTTTCGCTATTATGTAAGGGCAAAAACGACATAGTGGAAGAAAAGGATGTGAAATATCTTTGCATAACCTCCAACATGTGTGGTCGTAAACCTACATTGGAGAAATTGAAATGCTCTTAAGTGGCCTCTACATGACCACTATTAGGATAACTGAGGAAAATCATATGGCTAGTTAGAAGCTACCTAACCCACGCAACTACTTATTATGGCATGACTAGTTGGGACACCCAGGTCAAGGTATGATGCGCTGTATCCTCAATATATCACACATGCATCCCCTTACTAATACGGACCTTGTATTTAGTGAAACATTATGCCAAGCTTACTCAATGGGAAAATTGAACAATAGACCATCATGTACGAAGATGAGTAAGGAATCCACCCGTTTCTTGCAAAGAATACAAGGGGATATTTGTTGACATATCCAACCACCATGCAGACTATTTAAATATTTCATTGTTTTGGTTGATGCATTGACAAGGTGGTCACATGTGACACTATTGTCCATGTGTCAATTGTGCCGTCACAATGTATAGAAATGAGATCTCAACGTAGGAGGGCATAAATGTCGGTTATGAATCCTCCTCTACTATACGTTATTTAGAGCTCTTGATAGTTGATCTCTTTACCATCAGATTTACGGATATTTACTTTGATCAGACAGTGTTCTCGCTATTAGGGGGAGATAAGAATGTTAACGTTGCTGAAAAACAATGTGAATTGACGTGGAATGTTCTCACCATGTCTCATCTTGATCCCCCAAATCGCACAAATTGATAATGAAGTACATAGAATTCTAGATCTACAGAGTGTAACTTATATTATGCAGATGTTTTCTCTAATTTAGTTAAAGTGATGAGATCACTTATACCTGCTGTAAATGTGCCTGCAAGGATAGATGTCACATAGGACGGCTCATCCTAGATGGTAGATTTGTCCCAGATGAATAAGATATGGCAATGGCGATTAACTAGTCATATGTCCCTACCCAAAAATCTGGTAGATTAATAGGTTCAAAGGATTCTCATCCCGAGAAGAGGATAAATTTGGAATAATTGAATACCTTAGGTATCTTAATATCAATTGATCCATCTCATATGATAATTCCAAATTATAGGTCTATCATAAAACAGACGACCTTGGGGACGCTTTAACATCTAAACCCACTTTTGAGACTAGAGAGATATCGGTAAATTGTGCATGTTGGAGATATGGAATTAAAATGATATTATCATCAATGATAAATTTAAATTCACAGTAGCTAACGAAAGAATAACTAATGATGATATTGAGCCTCGCTCGAACCTCGCTATGTTAATGAATGCCAACTAGAGAAGACTGGCCAAAATAGAAAGAAGAAATCTAGGTCAAATTAGATTTCTTAACAAAAAGAAGGTGCTTGGACCTGTAGTTCCCGCACCTCCCCATGTTAAACTTGTAGGATTTAAATGGGCATTTGTAAGGAAGCATAACGAGAAGAATGAGATTGTGAGATAAAAAACTCGTCTAGTGATGCAAGGTTTTTCTCAACACCTTGAGATTAATTACGAGGAGACATATTCTCTCATAATGGACATCATAACATTTCACTACCTTATCAATTTGGTAGTTTCCGAAAAACTAAGTATGCAAATAGTTCCCGACCACGTAGCTCTCCATTCGTTTGAGACGTTCACTTTACAGATTCAAACAATCTGGACGGATGTGGTATAACTGTCTAAGTGGGTATTTGATCAGACTGGAAATGCCCATGGGTGTTTGTTAAGAAAACAAGTTCCAGGTTTGCTATTGCGGTAGTTTATGTTGATGACATGAATCTGATTGGTATTCCTGAAGATAAAGAAACTGCTGAGCATCTAAAGCTAGAATTTCAAATGAAGGATCTTGTGAGAACAAACTTCTTTCTCGACCTAAAGCACGAGCACCATGTAGATGGAATTTTAGTCCATCAATCAAATTACATCTAGAAGATGTTGAGACACTTCAATTAGGATAAAGTGAAGCCTTTAAGCACACCCATGATTGTCCATAGTCTAGATCCTAAGAGGGAGCCGTTTGATCTGGAAGACAACAACAAAGAGATATTGACACAAGAAATTCCATATCTAAGTGCAATAGGCACATTATTGTACTTGGCTCAATGCACTAGACCAAAAATTGCTAGCTAAATTTAGTTATGCAACAACACACTACCACTAGAATAGCATAAAAGACATTTTTCGATACCTCAAAGGTACAATAGATATGGATTTATTCTATCACTACACATCAAGGAATGGATCAAACTTCTGTGATCCTTGGAATGATGCATGCCTTGTTGGGTATGCTGACGCAAGTTACCTATTAAACCCCCACAAGGTGCGTTCCTAAACTAGTTATTTCTTTACAATTGGGAACAACCTAATATCTTGGAAGTATATGAAACAAAACCTTGCTTCCACGTCTTCAAATCATGTAGAGATTCTAACTCCTCACAAAGCAGTACTTGAATGTATATGTTTGAGAGCCATTATGGGGCATATTCAAAGTACTTTTGGATTGTATTCCACCAATAATGAACCCACGATAATCTATGAAGTTAATGCTACCTACATCGAGAAAATGAAGAATGGTCTTATTAAAAGAGACGACACCAAGCATATTGCACCAAAGTTCTTTTTCGACCAACAGTAGAAAGAGCATCAAAAGATTGAGATCAAATTAATCCAATCTTAAGACAACGATGCATACCTTTTTCACCAAGTCATTACCAAAGGCTGCATTCCAGCAACATGCACAAGATATTGACTTACATAGACTGACTGGTCTACTTAGCCTTTAGGTTTTAGGGTGGTCGATATCAGGGGGAGTATCCTGAAGTATATCAAGTAATCGGAAGTATACTGAGTATCTTGAAGTATACTAACTTAACCATCATGTACTCTTTTATCCTATGACTATGGTTATTTTGTCCTATTGGGTTGTGTTACCTTGCTAGATTTTAACGAGGCATACTTTTGGTATGGCCACTCAATTAATAACGCATTCTGAAGATGCCATGATGCGACTCATATGAATTTGCTCAACTTTTCTCTTCGACCACGCCATTTTCCCACGAGATTTACTTTGCGAGGTCTTGGTGTATCAACTCTACTGCATCATATCCCAAAGACATACTATCTACTCATGATCTAGAAGAGATGACTTTAACTACCTATGGAGATTCCGATGCGACTACTCTGTATCCACACGCGCTGCACTTTTTTTCTTCAACTAGGGTTATTTTTGTCCATAGGGTTTTTGTCACCTAACAAGGTTTTAACGAGGCACCATATAGGCTCGTAGCCAAACAGTACTAGCACATGAAATATACCAGGGGGGGGGGTATTATAAATACATAGAAGTTAGTGGCTATTTTCATGTAAGGGTAGATAGATTTTTTTTTTGGTGTATTTTGTTAATTCCCTAATGTATATGTTGATACTATATCGACCAATTAGATTCCGTACGAGCAACACTGCCACGTGGTCGATAGGCCCACGAGTTCGCAGGCAATATTGGTGGTCTCAGTTGGCAGGCGTTATAGGTGATGTCATTTGATAGCCAATACAGGTGGTTACAGTCGGCAGGCATACCCAGGGATTCCATTCAGCAGGTGTGATCGACACCCATTGGTCGAATCTGCCAGTTGTCAACACTAACTCCCTAGCATACCAAGAAGTTGGTTGCCACCTGGCATACATCCCGAATCTGCATGGAACGTGGCAACATCTTCTATTGTGGCTTGGAGCCTACTCCAAATAGTGTTCAACCACCACATTCATTGCTCCTATAAATACCCCCAAACCCTTTCATAAATGTAACTTTCTCTCATCACTTCTCTCCCTAAACACACACAACCTTGACTCTTTAGTCTTTATGCTGTGATCTGCCTATTTGGTGTTCCATACACTTATTGACTTAAACATCTGAGCCTCTTAGCCTAGCACCCCACCGGTGTCTGGTGTTTTCTCTCTGCCTCACAGGTCACTTGATGGCCAGAAGTAGGATTCCAATCAGCACCCCCAGTAAGTTTGAACATCTCTCAGCGAGTCCTAGATCCCCCAGTGGGTCTCATCATGTTAGGTCCATTTTTTTATCGAACATTTGGCATCGTTTATGGGAACTCTAACTAAGTTCCTCCCACTAGCTCACATACATCCACTCCAACTCCTTGCCTAATCAAATGATTAACGAGCGAGATAATGATGAGCTCAATAACACTTCTCAAGGAGATCTTAACAGAACCAGAACCAATATGCCTTCTGAGGCCATGTGATAGGTCATAATTTGTGCATGTTTTATCCATGATTTAATACTCTTTTATGTATGTTTTGTTAATATTTCGTTCTATACAATTGGAGAAAATAATATATTTTGTGAGAAGTGTGTAAATCAAATATATATTGGAATTATGAGAATTTGGGCGAAAGAATCACCTAAATCGGAGTTGAAACGAAGAAGTTATGAAGGAAATAAAATGGCACAGGAATTCAGTGGCCATCCACCGAACACCGAATTCAGCATCAGAGACTTCACGTGTGTCACTGTAGCGCGACTATCAATTCGGTGCACGCCTATCAAAGCACCTAAATCCTCTTCTGCGTGCGCGTCCTGAAGCTCGCTTGTTCGGTTCGGTGGCCTACCACCGAACGTCTGCATAGCTCCTTGGCTCTTTTGACTTGCGTTGACCACACCTTTGACTGCTTCAATTTTGGTGGTTGACCACCGAAATTGGTCCCTGAAGCTTTAATTCCGAGTTTAGGCTATTTTTAGGTTAATTTCAAGTTCCTTCCACATTTATTCTCCATATTGTATAGGGATTTTAGTCCTATTTCCTTTTGTATGCTTATTTTTAATTCCTTTACTTGTGGGAAAGGTTTTAATTAGATTTCTTAATTATTTAGGAAGCCTTTTCCTTATAGAATTTAATTAAAAACTCCTATTTTTAAGAGGATTAATTATTCTCTTATAAATAGGGGTATTAGGGTTTATTGTGTGGGGGCCGAATTTACCTCTTGAAGGTCCCCGAAACTCTATCAAAATTCGTACTTCAATCCATGTTCTTAGTTTAGAGTTTTGTAATTTAATTCAAGCACTCTTTATAATTCAAGCATCTTCAAATTCAGCACGTCTACCTTGAGGGAGTTTTCCTTCATCTCTTTTATTCATTGTCCTTTTATTATTTCTTGCTTTATTTATGTTTGTGCACCTTTTAATTATGTCCTTGTTTTATTCAATAATGTTTGAGTAGTGTAATTAGGGCTAGGGTTACTTGAAGCCCTAGCCATGTTAGTTCGTGTTTGATTTATAGCTCTTGATTATGATTGTTATGTATGCCTGGATTTGTTGGATTACTGCACTTCATGAACTCAATTTATGCTTATAAGCTTAGCTACCTTCTTTGTGTATAATTGTCGATGTAATTGCTTGACGGATAACCTCGATATTTGTGTTCACCCTGCAATTTATAGCATTACGTTTAAGAGGGAGAATCTTATTTGTAATCTAAGCTCATGACTTCCTAGGTCTGCATATCACTTTTCTAAGGATAGTGTAGTGTCATTAAATCTTCTTCATGTTTCATGCATTATCACGCACCATCGGTAATAGTTGTTTAAGGGCGGGTACATCACGCTTAAACATGCAATCTAAGAGAAGATAATATGTGTGGGGTGAGCCTTAGCCGGACCCCTGCACTTGCACTTAATTCAGATATATGCATAGTAATCTAATCAAGGAAATCTAACGAAACTTTAATTGGTAAAGGTGGATAGAAACCCTAGCTCGACTTAGTTAGTTAATCTTAGTTAATTTACTAACATTAATTCAACGTAACAAACCCCCCATTTCATTTTAATTACTCCACTTAAGTTAATTGAGTTAAACGGAATTGGATATCATTGAGCAAGTCTTCGTGGGATCTACCTTTGCTTGCATCTATACTATCTACATGTCTTGTGCGCTTGCAAAGTTTATTACACGTAGAGGTTTTGCTTAGTACATCTTTTGTGCTTGGTAAAATCTCTATCACCATGCTCGCAATATTGAGGACCCTCCGTTTAGAGGTGGCGTGACAGGTCCCATCCCTAAACCCTTAGGATTAGCATGGGATGAACTCCTCCCATCTGATACCACGTGTCGGACAAGGAATACTACCGTGACCCACTCAAGTTTTCCAGAGTACGCAGCTTCATGTGATGCTTCGGTCTTTACTACAGCCTGTATCCACGATCAACCTGGAGGGTTCCAAAACATCAAAAGTGTGAGTGGACAAAATAAAACTTTGAAAAACCAATTTTTGAAATCATCATTTAACCCTCTGTTTTATAAAGAATGCATGCATAATCAATTAAACCATTTCTTTCAAGTAAACAGTACATATAATGTTTATCAAGGAACCAAAACATATGAAAACCTCCGGACACAAAGTAATGTTCAAAACATTCATGACCCATTCTCATATTCATCCTCAATCTCGAACCATAACATCATCAATCACGATATCCATGCAACGCGTGCCAATAAGCTCCAGGACAGCTCACGTCCGAGCACGTCGCCGTGAACAAATTTACGACCGACTTTCAGACGTAAATAAGCACTCTTGAGCCTGAGCCTCCTACGGTTGCTCGTCAACAGGCAGTGCATCATAACCTTTCCAAGGGGGACACATCGCATCCCGGAGGCGAGCAACAACATCATAGGGTCCTCTCTGGGGAAACACATTCACAACCGGAAGCCCTCTCCGGGGAAACACATTCACAACTGGAGTCACATCAATAATCAAAGAGAATGGTCACAGTGAAAATAGTGGAAACGCATTTTCATAAAATGTTGTAGTTCAAATCATATAAGTTGTTTTGCATAGGGTCATAGCCCAAAACATGGTTTCCACAAACATCATAAAAACAGTGTCCAGTATTCTTTTCACCAACTATGATCAATTCATCGTATAAATCTTTATGCAATTCGTCATTCAAAGCAATATGAAAACCTTGCATTTTAAACCTTGCTCATAAGATCATTAAAACATTTATGCATGCATCTTTTTATCAAACAAAGTCCACTCACACAAGGTCCATGCAACGCGCTCAAAACCTGAGCTATAAGCCAATTCGAAGCTTCTGGAACACTTTTCCCTGCCAAAGTCACACTCGGGGGTCACTAAAAATCTATACGATTTCATACGTAAACACCCTCTAAACCTCAAATAGTAAACATGTCCTGAACACGCTTCCCGAGGAGAAAACCTCCAAAACACTACCCAAATGACCTTCGATCGACCTGAAACCACCACCATTGGATTCAGAACGTCGAAATTTTTCTAACAAGACCGGTTTGACCTCAAAATTCGTGCCCACGCGCCACATGCGTCCGTCAAAGTTTGGTCAACACTGGTCAATGCCACTCAGCCCTTAAGTCATCTACTGACGTCAGCCCTCGTTGACCTCACTACTGACGTCAGCCCTCGTTGACCTCACTACTGACGTCGCTTGCTAATGTCAGCCTGGCATCTGACACTAACAACTTTTGAAAACCTACCACATGGCACTTCCTGGCTGGTGCCATGTATCACCCTCTGACACATGCCACATGTCACACGATGACGTCACTTGCTGATGTCATCTTGCCACGTACACTACCTCGTCACCTGCCACGTCACTTTGACAACTCATACACGTTGCCATGTGGCACGACCTCACTGGTCCTCGTGGTCTTACAATGCTGACATGGCAGTGCCAAGTGGATGCTAACTGGACCTGACACTTCGCCACGTGGCACCAAGCTGTTTCACAACCAAAACACGCCATTCTTTCTCTAAACCACTCGTCTCCTTCCCAGAAGAAGATCCTTGACCAAAAAACGTAAAGAATATACCTCCTTTACCCTGGCCAAGCTCGAACTCCCTTGGCCAAATTTCGACCCAGTCGCAGAGCCACTCCAGACGTCCTTTTCCTTTCCTTTTTGTCCCTACAAGCTCGCATGAGCTCAAAGAAGATGATGGTGATCAGAAAATCGCGGTTAGAAAGCCTAGAATCTAAAACCCACAACCTAAGCTAGAGGGTTCACATGTTTACCTTTTTCTCACGATTTTTCGGCCAGCTACCGTGGCTCCTCGCCTCTCCGTCGTCTCTGTCAGTCTCTCCCTCACTCTCAGTCTCTCTCAACCAGCACCAGGTGCTGAGGCAATGAAGGAAAAATGGTGGGGTGAGGGTTTCAGGTTGTTTGGACGAAGGGAATGGAGAATAGTGCATGAACTAAGGAGATGGACCAATAGGATGAGTGACAGATGAGATATTTTAGGGCCCACTAACAAACAAATAACTTCCCAACTTCCTCGTAAAATGTGCCACCATAAAATCCAATTGAACTATTTTAGACCTATAACTTTCTCGTATGATGTTCAAATTCGACGTGTCGCCTATCTACGTACGTGTATGGCCTCGATCTACTTAATGGACCTCGGTTCATATGTAATTCACCTCTTGGGGTCAAAAGTTAACATTTTTCCCTTCTAGGGGCAAAATCATCATTTCTTCTCGACTAATCCCGATTTGTTCTGATAATCCTCAATTTATCCTTAATTAACCTCGATAATCATGTAATTTCGGGGACGAGTCGTTACAATCGACCCTCCTTAAATAATTTCGTCTGCGGAATTCACACTAACGTCAGTCCAAAACTACGAAAACCCATCGTGCCTCGAACTGAAGGCCCCCACGTCTCCACGTACAAATCCAACATCTATCCCTAGCATACATCCGATTCAAATGTCACCCGATATTAATTACAATCCAACGGTTAATGACAAATCCAGGCTCATCCTCAATGACCGTACCTGATAAGAGAGTGGTCACACTGCCACTGAAACTCCAAAACTCAATTCCTAAGCCTCGCTCGAGGCATTGACACTTATCGACTTCACCTGCCACCCACGCAACTCAAAACCCAATCTAAAAATTCTGCTCCTGCTGAGTAATGCCAAGTCCTCCACCTCACTAGACTGTCTTCCACCGTCAATCATAACTACGACGAACCGTCGTGACCAGCTGGTAACTCATCAGCTCCACTCTTTCCATTCAAGTTCCATATCCACATCTGACTTGTACTAAAGTCCTCTTACAGTACCTCATATCACTCAGCGACCAACGCTATGATCCTACCTCCTCTTGAGTCTCAAACTGGTATTTCACTCATCTTGAGTGTATCTTGACCTCATCGAATACTTGCTATAGCGATAATCACAAATACGTTTTTCTAGGGTTCCTCTGGCCAACCATGGCCCTGAGCTCCAAGCTCGCCCAATAATTGAACCCTCTAAAGCCATTTTGCGCTAGCGTACAGTATTCGATTACCATACTATGTCTATCTCAGATTCAATCTGATGATCGTACCACATCAATCAGAATGATCAACACTGAACAATTACACTATCAAACATGCACTACTCACAGGTGCACACACATCACACAATCACATCGGCACTACTCATAGCCCTGCTCAAGGACTGCACTCACGCAACATCTGAGCTACGTCCGAGGACTGAACATGCACCATCTGGACACGTACCAGTATCCACAATCAAATCTACACACCATTTCAATCTCGACTCTAATCTGTCTATCATATGGCTACCATGCCAATCATGATCCAACATTGGAACCTGTCTGACTGATCTCTACTATGGACATATCGTACACTATAACTCAACGTCTTCTCCGAGTTCTCTCGATCACCCGACCAACACTCGAGATATGTCCAATACATACTCATCAAGAACTCCAAGACCAACCGACTTACGCCTACCAAGATGTACCAATCCAAACCTCGATCCCCATCCTGATGATGCGTAGGGTTGGATCCTGAAGCTGTATTGTAAACCTCTAATCCAGCAATATGGGTCTCATGGGAACACTGCCGAACAACGCTCCACATTCATCTACCTCCAGCAATCCTTTCAAACCAAATCAATTTGACTCTCTCCCTAGTCAATAATGTCAACGGGCTGCAATCACGGGGAATTCCGCTACTAGACGCCCGTACTGCTCAACCAATCCGAGAGACTCCAATCTTAATTGTCGTCGTTAGTTGACACTAATCCCAAACCATCTCGATCCTCCGAGGATCCACACTAGTCCTTTCCGCAGAAATAACGTGACCCATAATACAACCACGGGTCCACCAACACTGATACTTACTCAATTTGGTATTTCGCTACTTCCCTTGAGGGTATTCAATACTAGGCTTCGGTATTCCACACTTGGCTTCGTACTTTTTTCATACGTCACGATGTTTTTCATAAAATAATTTCCAAAGCAATCCATACTCTTTCAGAAGGCTTAGTGCATCAAGTTCATCCATGTCATTGTGGGCATTATTCAACCTAAGAGGCACGATCCAAAACTCAAAATATCCATACTGAGTTCAAAATGGTTATAGAAATATCCAATTCCTTGATCCCCAGCTGATGGCATTAGAGTTCGTCTGACGCAAATATGAATAAAAATCCATACTACTCATATCAGCAACATACAACACCAATCATCCTCTGCTTCTCAACTCATTCAAACTTGGCTCACAGCCTGGGGGTAAGGCCTTTAAACAACCTTTGAAATCAAGAGAAATTGTGACACGATCCATCCAAATCCCCCCGAGATTAACGCGGGATGTGCCATGCTCCCATCTAACCCACGTGCCACACGAGGTAACACGAAGGCCATACAAGGGATAATCCGAAGTCTTGAGCCAATTGGCTCCTAGAGTGCGCCAGGATCAGCCGAGGTATGTGAGGTATCGGTCTCTACTACAGTCCGCATCCGCTATCAACAACCTGAAGGGCATTAAAAACCGAAAAAGGCTGTGAGTGGACGAAAATAAATAATTTAATAAAACTCATTTAATAAAAAAACATTTATACCCTTCACTTAAAAACTATGCATGCATACAAAACCAATTAATTCACATATCATTAAACTTGTTTAGAAAACCAACGTCATTTCCTTTTCTCAAATCATTAGGGCCTTAGCCCAAAATCGTAAAACACCAAAATCAGTAAATCCAAATCCGAGTGGGTCATTGCCCAAATCCATAAACACATAAATACCATTTCATAAATCCAATAATTCACTTTTACCAAATACCCATCCTCGGCATCGCAGATGCCTAGCATCCCAGACGCTTGACGTCTCAGACGTCATATCTCACGATGTAAGCAACACGTGCTGCCTGGGGTCTCTCCGGGTCCATATCTCTGACATCCGAGATGTCTAACGTCCCAGACGTCTAATCATAGCAATCCTGCTTATGAGTCACTATACGGTCTGGTCGCTCCGTGCAATGACCCCTCGCAGGCAATGCGCCGTGACTTCCCCAGTATCCCAGACATCTGGAGGAGACCATCCACATATCCTCATCTAAGGATGGTAAATGGGAAACATCTTTATAAAATCATTTCAAAACATCTCAAAGTCTTTCAAAGGGGTCATGCCCAAAATTTCCATAAAATCATCGTAAATCCATAAATCCAATATCCATAAATGGGTCCCCGACCCGAAATCACCTTTATAAAACACAATTGGGACTCATGCCCGATTTCATAAACCAACTGGGCCCCCGACCCAATCGTATAACTTAAATGGGTCCCAACCCGATTCTTCATTAAATCAAATGGACTTCATGTCTGATAGTTTCCAAACTAAATGGGTCTCATGCCCGATTTCATCTTTTCAAATCCAAAACCAGTCTATCAAACCATTATTGAAAACATAAGCACATATAAATCCACATAAAATGATACGCTTCGAAATAACTGCAAATTTGTAAATAACAAATACCACAAACATATGTACTCAAGGCATTCAAAACATGGATATAAAACACATAAAACAGTTCTGCATGCATCATATTTATAAAAAAAAAGTCCACTCACAGACCGTCCTAGCTGTCATCTCGATACGCGCACCATACACTTTCCCGAGGCTAATCACCATCACCAGAATCTCCAGACCTGGCCAAACCATACCTGAAGGTCACTAATCATCTATTTAAGTCCATAAGATAAAACCCCAAAACTCCAGAAAAAGACAACGCGTCTTGGGCACGCTTTCCAAGGTGAAAAATCTCGATTTGATCAACCAAACGATCTGAAACCACTACCATTGGATCTGAATCGTTAAAACCCTTAAAATGGCATTGGGCCTACCTCGAATTTTGAGCCCACACACCTAGTCAATGCTTGGTCAATGCATGAACAGTACCTACTGACGCCGGCACTAATAGTTGTCAGTTCTGGCACCTTTCAGATCTGTCAGTGCCATATGTCAGCCTGCAATTGGTTCCCCGTCTGACATTATCAGACCTAACAAGATGATGTCATCGTGATGATGTCACTGATGACGTCATGCCATTGTCTTCCTCACGACGGGTCCTACAATCGGGTCGCACATGTAACAACCCATCCCGGAAACTGGGATTAGATTAGTGGTTAATGACGGATTAGTCAGATTAATCAGTGATTTCAGATGGACAGTGCAAAATGACGGTTTTGCCCCTGGAGTGGGCACAAAGGTTGACTTTTGGTTTGGGCGGTCAAATAGACTTTGACCGATGACTGTGATGTAGTTCGTGTAACGACCTGTATCGAATTATCGGGATTAGTTAAGAATTAATGATGGATTAGCTAGGCTAATCGGGGATTAGATGTGGATTAACAGACGAGCAGGGCGAAAAGATGATTTTGCCCCTAGATTGGGCGAAATGTTGACTTTTTTTTTTCAGGAGGTCAAACGGACTTTGGCCGATGATTGTAATGTAGTTTGAGACGTCGTGAGTTTATAGACGAGTGGCACGTTCGATTCTGACGTTCGAGGAAGAAGTTATGACGTTTGGAAGTTCAGAGGTACTTTGGTAATTTGGTTGAAAGGGGGCAAAGAGTTAACTTTTGACCCGGGAGGTCTGAGGGACGAGGGCCAAGGACCGTTACGTAGATCAGGACGATATGAATCCGTAGACAGGCAGCACATCAAATTTGGATGTTCGACGGAAGAGTTACGGTTCACAGAAGTTCCGAGGAATTATTTACGAGGTGAAAAGGGATTTCTGTCCTAAGTGGGCCCCAGATCTTTTTAAACAGGCCCAATGGATGAGTGACAAGTGTCACTCATCCATTGTCCATTCCCTTACATTCATGTACCCCCTCCTTTATCTGTTTCATTCATCCAAACCAACCCAAAACTCATAACCCGTGCAACCCACCCCTCACAACACCCCTCAACCTTCTCTGATGAGCATGAACCATGAAGGAAGCAGGGAGAGGAGATTGAATTGATGATGGTGGTGGCAGGATCGGCTGAGCCGTCGTGCACGGTGGAGAGAGATAACTTGGTTTTGTTGTTTTGAATCCAATATTTCGATTGGGACATTATGGTTAATTTTCGATGTTTGGAGTGAGCTTATGGGGTTGTTAGGAAGATAATAGGAAGGTTTTGATAAGGGTTAGAGGCTGGGGAAGCCTGGGGAAGAACTGGGCAAAGTGAATCGTGAAGAACAATTTGAACCCGTGGGTTTTACGCGTTTTGGTTTGTAGGTTTAGGTTCCTAGGATTGAATTAGGAAGAATGGAATCAATTAGGAAGAGATTGGACAAAAAATGAAGCGATAGAGGGCTGAACCGGCCACGCTGGTTCGCCTGGACTGCTGTTGCATGAAAAATTGGGCTGGCTGGTTCGGACCGGCCTGGCCGAAGGTTGAAGACGGTCTACAGTGCGGCGCGTGGCTCCCATGCGCAGGGGCTGTTGCTGGCGCGTGTGGGCACGTGGTCCACTTTCTGAGGAAGGTTTGAACATGTCAAATCATCTATTCGATGTAACGAACATTTTGGGATTGGTTTCGTATCAATCGGACATCGTTTCGATCTAGTTTGGGCTATCCGAAGGTTTAAGTTCGCGTTTAAAAATAGTTAAAAATTCCAGAAAATTACGGGGCTTTAGTGAGGGGTTATTTAAGTAGTTAGTAACCCTCTAAATTAATTTTTACAGGTTCGGGAATCCCGAAGGCGACGATTAGCCCGGAAGAGACTTATGACACGCGTATTGAGGCGCGACTTCGGACGGTCTGTGAGTGGACCTTTCTTTCGAACTTGATGCATGCAGAAATGGTTTATAATTATTTTAATACATGTTTTGTGATTCCATGAGTGCATTTGTTTGTGGTAACCTAGGATTTACGTATTTGTACGTATTTCGAGATTTCTGGTTTTATACAATGCTTGTACGTGCTAGGTTTCAATGAAGGTTTAATGAATGGATTTTGGATTTAGAAATATGAAATTGGGCACGAGACCCATTTGATTTACAAACTCTCAGACTTGGAGTCCATTTGATTTGACGAGGAATCTTACTGAGGGTCCATTTGAGTTATACGATCGGGCCGAGGGCCCTGTTGGTTTATGAATTCGTGCTTGAGGCCCATTTGGTTGTAATATCGGGCTAGAGGACCCGTTGGTTGTGAAATTGGGTTTGAGGCCCCGTTGAGTTATGGTTTCGGGCTTAGGGCCCAGTTATTCGTGATATCTGACGAGAGGCCCAATTGATTGTGAAATTGGGCTTAAGTCCCAGTTTGGTTTATGAAATGAGAATTCGGGCATGAGACCCCGTTGAACTGTGGGTTTAGGCCGAGGCATGTGGAAATTGCTTTGAATCGGATTCGAGGAATCCTATTGAGATGAATCGGGTATGAGACCCAGTTGAAATATGTTTTGAGAAAGAAAGAAAGTATTTGAAATGTACAAACCCTCCATATGATTTATATGGTCTCCTCCAGATGTCAACCTGGAGAGTCACGATCCATAGACTAGAATGGGTATCCCCATAGGGATCCCGTTCCAGGAGTGGAAGTTATGATGTGGTTCCGGACCAGATTCCGGAGAGATGTTCCGACTAGATCCAGAGATAGAGCCTCCTAGATGGAGAATTCTTGGGGGAAGACTCGGAGTGAGACCCCGAGTAGTGTGCACACTAGTATAGAGATGAAATCATGACATATATCAGGGATGTGTTCCCTAGGGGCTGTGTGCCCCCAGTTGGCATCTTCTCGGAAGTGCCGCGGATGGGTTATACGTATGCCGATATGTATGAGATTTACGAAAAATGGTTTGGGGCGGAGACCCCGTATTGTATGTTTTGGTATTTCACTGAGAATGGTTTTGGGCTGAGACCCTCGTATGTTGATTTGGGCTGAGTTCCCACATGTATGGATTTATGGTTTTAAGATTGTGATTTCGGGTCGGGGACCCTTGAAAGGTTTTTATGGTTCATGACGATTTATAGGGACCGGACATGAACCCTTGAATGGTTTTGAGAATGTTTTCAAATGGTTTTATGAATGTTTTGATAAATGATTTTCGAATGCATGCATACGCACTTAGTGAAGGGCATAAATGTCTTTATGTGAAAATGTTTTATTAAAATATTATTTTGTCTACTCACGACTTTTAATGTTTTTAATGCCCTTCAGATTGATCGCGGATGCGGGCTGTAGCAGAGATCGAGACATTTCACTCTTTCTCCTATGATCCTGGCGTACTCTGGAAGCCCCGGTGAGGGCTAGAGACAGAATTATCCCTGGTCTGACACTTTGTGTCAGACGGGATCAGGCCTGTCACACGTTAATTCTGGGGGATTTGGGACATGTCTTGATGGTTTGGGACGTCACGAGTTCATAGACAGGTGGCTCGTCCGATTCCAACATTCGAGGAAAAAGTTATGACGTTCGGAAGTTCGAGGGTAATTTGGTTAAAAAAGGACAATTTTTTGACTTTTCATACGACATGGACTTTTCACGTAATTCGAGGACCGTTAGGTAGGTCTCGATCCCCTGAGTGTAATGACAGGCGGCACACTATCATTAGACATCGGCTGGTTTGAGTTTTGGTCTAAATGCCTGAAGGGCAAAATGGTAATTTGTGAAGGCATGGGCATTTTGGTCATTTGAGGGCTTAGGGATTTGTGCCCAGTAAAATTGGGACACTTGGCAGTTTTGGGATGCTGTGACCACCAGAGTTTGGACACATGTCCCTCCCTAGAAGGCAGTAGAACCCTTCCCACCACCTTCATTTGATTTTGACAACACCAGTGTGTTGTGTGTGCACAGGTGGAATGGAAAAAACAGAGAAAGACAGAGTCCTAGTGTGTGTGTGTGTGTGTGAGTGAACCAGTGAGAAACCAACCCTACAAACACCTTCAAAACGATCTCCTTGGCCCATGCTTTGAACATGAAATTTGAAGGGGAGGATTAGACGATAAGGTTGGGGATACCGGGGAGGACCGTCGTGGACGGTGGCTTTCGAACCATGAGAAACAGAGGGCAGCGTGGCCTTCGATCCAATCTCCTCAATTCCTCATCAATAGCCTATGTTCTGTGATTAAAATATGGAAAGGAAGATGAGACGAACTCATTGGACTCGAATTCAAGGCTTGAGATGGACGGTAAGGTCAAAACCAGTAAATACATAATTTGAATTCGATCATGGCAAGTTGGAATTTAATGGCTGATGCTTAACTTGGTGCTTTGGGTGTGGTTTTGGAAGTCAAAAGGAGTTGGATGGGCTTGAATTCATGGCAAGGGGTGGCCAGGACCGTAGTCACACGATGGAGGAATTTCAAAGTTTTGATCACGATTCAGGAAGGTATGCTTCTAGCCTTAAGTTCATTGTTTAAATATGCAGATCGATAAGAAATCGTGTAAGGAAGCTATAGGATTTAAAATGGGAGGAATTGGAGTTGAATTGGATGAATTAGAACATCGAACCGCCCTCGCCGGTTTGGTTTCGAAGAGAGAACGGAGATGATGAACAGTGCCGCGCGTGAGGCCCACGTGTAGCCCCTTTGGGCGGCACGTGAGGGCGCCTGGGGCCCCTTTTGGGGAAGTTTTCAACATGAATTTTAAATTATTCGATGTAACGAACATTTTGGCACTGGTTTCGAGTCGATCAGACATCGTTTCGATATGTTTCAGGATGTCCGAAGGTTTTAGGGCTCGGTTAAAAATAGTTAAAAATTCGAGAAAATTATGGGGTTCTAGTATAATCATCGTGAAGTATTTAGTGACCTTATTATGGGATTTGAACAGGTTCGGAAAAGCTAGTGATAGTGGATTAGCCAAGAAAGCGTAATTGCGCGCGTATCAAGGCAGCGGCTTAAACGGTCTGTGAGTGGACTTTGCTTTCTAACTTATGATGTATGCATAAATGTTTTATATGTTTTCTATACGTGATTCTATGATTATGATTATGATCTTGATGATTTAAGATTTTGCACGTATTTAGAGATATTTACGGAATTGCACGTTTTACGAGATATGGTTTTCTGCTGTGATTTGATGAAGGTTTCGATACCATGATTTTGGGATTTTAAATATGATTTGATTTCAATGATTTATAATGGATTTTAGAAAATGATTTCAGGCTTGAAGCCCTGTTCATAAAACTGATTTCGATAAATGTGATTTCGGGTTTTGGAATCGGATTTCGGAGAAATGATTCGGATTCAGTTTTGGAACCTGAAAGTGAAATTCTAGATTTGGGTTCGGGATGATGGTTGCGGATGCTAGCTTACGGAATCATTATTGCGAATTTGGATATGGATTTTCTATGATTTTCACTTGGTTTTGGGTTTAAAGATCCGGATATGGCTGGATCTGGTTTTGAGTTTAATGATTCGATTGATTGATGGGGGAGGGCCTTGGAATTATATGTTTTGAGTTTAAAGACTCAGTTATTGTGATATCCCCCGAGGCCTATTGATTGTATTTTGAGTTTAAAGACTCGTTGATACCTCGGGAAGGCCTGATTATGCGCATGTGTTTTGAGTTTAAAGACTCGGGCGCACTTGAGTTTCAGCAACTTAATTGATTGATGTTTTTCACTGGTTTTTCACTGGTTTTCAGATGTTTTGGGCAATGGCTCAGATGATTTGGATTTAATGAGTTTTGGGCCGAGTTCCCGTATTTTGATGAGGATTTATGATTTTGGGCTGAGACCCTAGATTTGAGTTACGAATTTGAGAAAAAGAATGATTTTGGTTTTTAATGATGATTTTCTTATCTCGGATAATAAGTGGTTTTATGAGAATAGTTTTCTATATGCATGCATTGGTTTTTGCGTGGAGGGTATAAATGTACTTTCTTATAAACTGTTTTCTGAACTTACTATTTATTTTTATCCACTCACAGTCTTTTATGTTTTCGATACCCTCCAGGTTGATGATGCGATGTGGGCTGTTGTGAGAGAGAGACGAAGACATCACACACGCGATCCACAGTTCGTATGCGCACTCTGAGGAGTCAGGACGTTAGTATTGAACGGTTTACTTGGAAATCCCTTGTCGAGATTGCGTGTTCCACGAGGACTGAACGTATGTTTAGCCTTCGTGTCGCACGTGAGTAAGACGTGAGCATGACTTATACCTTAATCCTGGGAGATTGAGGGTGGGTCGTGTCAGCACAGTACTCGCGACCCAACCTGGCCAGAAAACCTTCCTCCGATCACCATTTTCGAAGCCATTGCTTCCAACAGCTTCGTCCAGTCCATACCTATCAATCTATGTCCTCAAAACCACGAAACCAGGCCAAGATCATACCTGTTCGAAGGGGAACAGTAACTAGCCACCTAAAAAACACGTTCTACAGTCGACTCCAGCCACCGCGATCATCGATTCTAAGCCCAGTCGACTCGTCTCACCTCAAGGGACCTCGTCTAAGCCACCAAATCGACCAGAAACCATCGAAACAAAATCAACCATTTTTTTAACTCAAAAACAAGCTTTTCGGTTTAACCTTACCATTGTCGTCGTTTCTCCGCTGTGACCACCGTCCTCATCGTCTTGATGTCCCCTTCCACTTTTGTTCATGGCTGATAGGCAAAAGATGAGGGTTGAAGGGGTTGTATGGGTTAGGTGTTCACGGTTTGGAGAGGTTTCACGAGTTTTGGAAGAAAATACAAAATGAAGGTGATGATTGATAAGGGTGAGGATAAACCCAAAATATTGGTGTTTGGGCCTATCAGATGGGTGACACTTGTCACTCATCTGGTGGGTCCTTCTAGAAGCTTCCCCAATAGAATCCTGCCACGTGTCGATTTCTCGGTTTACATGAATATTACCTTAAAACTTCATAGACCTGTAACTTACCCATCGAACCTCCGATTTCGACGTGCCACCTGTCTACGGACTCGTAACGCCCCGATCAACATCACGGTCATTGCTCAAAATCCATTTGACCGTTCGGGTCAAAAGTCAACTTTTTACCCAATTTCCAAGGGTAAAATCGTCATTTTACACGGTCCGTTCGTGATTCTTCGACTAATCCCTGATTAGTCCCGCTAATCCACGATTACTCACTTATCTAATTTCGAAATTCGGGACGGGTGGTTACAAATTGCAATCATGTTGCAAGCATACCTAGAAGTCCTTATCAAAGAAGCAGAAAATGAGAAGTAACATGTGTCAATAATACATCAAGGTAATAACATGTGTCAATAATACAACAAAGTTTAAGTAAGTAAATCCAAATAATACACATAAAAGTCTTTTCAACATCATCATTTTCTCTTCATGATCTTCATTTCTTCAACCGAGTCCTTGGAACAAGGGTAAATGATGTCTATACTAATCTCAAGTGTTTATATAATCATGGAGATGAAAGAAATGCTTAATGTAGGCTCAAAGGGGTTAAAACTAAGAGGGTTGCAACTTGTGCACACAAAATAGGGAACATGGATGTTTGAATTTGTTGTGTTAAACCCTAATTTCTTAATCATATCCAAAATCAGAGAGTTTATTGACTTAAAAGTTTTGAAAATCACATATAATAAATTCTAGTATTCTAGAGTTCATTAAAAGTTATGGCAAGTAGTTATGAGGTATATGTATATAAATTTAAACGAAGAACTTATGAATCACTCATCAAAGATGTATATAAAGTTTTAAAGCTCACATAAGGTTCAAATGATTCATACTTATCTTATCATATTCGTTTATGTACCAATTTACATGCATTATCTTAAAGGGTATAAAATAATATAAAATAATTTTTAATTAACGACTTATCAAATACCCTCACACTTAAACTTTGCTAGTCCCTAGCGAATACTAAAATTAAACTACGAATTCAAAACAAGTAAACCCTTAACCATTAGTCTTAATATTTCATTATTATGATCATGGCATCTAAGATTTTCACGTAAAGCATTTAAGCATATGGAATTCAAGAGTCAATAAATGGTCACAAAATGTTTCAACAAGTAAGATAATGAGTAAATATGGTGAAATAGATCTTAACATGAATAAAACAAGTATGAATCAACTCACAAGGATATGCACTCATAAATTCACTCAATTTGTAAGGGTTTGTGTTTGAGCTCAAAGTATGTGAGAAAAATACTCACACAATAGAAATAAAGTACTTTTGCAAAGTTTCAAACAAACACCTCAAGATAAAAACAAAACATACTTGCACAAATGAACCAAAACCGTAAGCTTACTCAAGTGCTTGACTCAACTAGTCAAAAGTTACCATCTTAAGGATCATAAGATCTTTACGAAGGTTGTAATGGGGCTAAGTTTAGAGGTAAGGAATGTATAGGATAAGTGGTGCTCAAATTTGTTCCAAGACTCAATAAACTCCCAAAACGTATCATAATTTCCCATCCTTAGTGCAATAACATAAATAATCCATTCCTTCAAGCATAGGCCAAGTTTATTCATGTTGGGCGTCGAATTCATTCTTTGTGTCGGATTTACGAATGTAAAGGACTTAACTCAAAAATTACATAATCAAACCTTATTACCTTAATAGAAACTCAAAAAATTTTCTTTTTCTCTTTTTTTTTTCTTTTTTTTTTCATTTTCATTTTTTTTGTTTTTTATATCAAGGTAATAACATGTGTTAATAATACAACGAAGTGTGAGTAAGTAAATCCAAATAATATACATAAAAGTCTTTACAACATCATCAATTTCTCTTCACACCATTTTCATGTCTTCAACCGAGTCCTTGGAATAAGGGTAAAAGATGTCTATACTAAGCTCAAGTGTTTAGATAATCATGGTGATGAAAGAAAGGCTTCATGTGGGCTCAAAAAGGGTTAAAACTAAGAGAGTTGCAACTTGTACGCACAAAATAGGGAACATGGATGTTTGAATTTATGGTGTTAACCCTAATGCCTTAATCATATCCAAAATCAGAGAGTTTATTGACTTAAAATCTTTGAAAATCACATAGAATAAGTTCAAGTACTCTAGAATTCATTAAAATCTATTGCAAGCAGTTATGAGACATATGTATATCAATTTAAACATAGAACTTATGAATCACGCATCAAAGATGTATATAAGATTCTAAAGCTCACATAAGATTCAAATGATTCATACTTATCTTAACATGCTCGTTTATATACCAATTTACATGCATTATCTACAAGTTATAAGTAACGACCCGAACCGAGAATAATAATATTTTAATGTAAAAAGACTATTTTGCCCCTAAAGGGGGGAAACCTTGACTTTTGGCCCGGGCAACAATTTGGACTTTGACCCATGACTATGACGTAGGTCGGGACGTCACGAATCCGTAGACAGGCGGCACGCCAAAATCGGAGTTCGTATGAAGAAGTTATGGTCAAGGAAGCGTTTTAGCGGAATTTACGAACCGAGAACAACGGAATAAAATATTAATTTATTACGGGAATCCGTGCCAACCTAATATTTAAATCAAACTGGTGGATTGGTGACAAGTGTCACCCATCCAAGCCTACACTATTCCCATAAAGCAACTAACACTATTTAAGCTATTTTTATATTAATTAATTTTGCCTCTATTTGATTTCAGCCCTTGGATTTTCTGTGCAAATGAATCCTGGCCCTTCATTTCTTCTGATTTTCCCTTGTTCATGCACGATCTCTGTCTGCCTTTTCTTACAAACACACACAAACACACATTCATCCCCCTCCACAACCCGTACATTTCTTCCATTTTCTCTCGACCAAGGCGATCAAACCAGCCATCCTCTTCGCACCAAACGACCACCCACAGCACCACCATCATCTGGTCTTCACAACCCGTGCAACCACCAGCCACCACCAACCCATTTTCCCGTCCGAAATCCCATCCAAAAACTCAGACCCGAAACACGACGGAAACGGGTCCAAGAAGCAAACCGTGACAACCACACCACCTCGACGCAGGGGAAGCTCCAGTCTACACCGTGAGGACCCCAGAAGCTTAACTGGACGACGGCACGGCCTGCGGCGGCGACACGACGGCGGTAAGTTCGAAAACCCGAAAACCCGTTTTACTCCTCTGTTTCGGACCAACGTGTTTTAGTGCTAGGAACTCAGTTGTTTGGTGTTAGACATGTTCTAGGGCGAGAGACGAGTCGATCAGGACTGGTTTGGACGACGGAGACGGCGTGGATCACCGGAGAAGGCGATCGGACTTTGGCCGTGAGTTTCAGAGACGAACTGGTGAGTTTTCTCCCGTTTTCTTTCCATTTTGAGGTTGTAGAACCATAGAACAGACCTAGACGACCCTATAGGGATGAACCCCGTCGAAAATGGTGGCCGGAATCATACGGTTGAATCGGGTCAAGCCGCGGGTCGACGGTGACCCGGTTCCAGTCAAACAGGTCTGACCCGATACTGTAGCATGATGACGTCATCATGCTGACGTCACTTCTGACGTCATGATGACGTCATCCTGTCAGATATTGTCAGACCAGGGACCAATCAGAACATGCCACGTGTCACCTGACAAGTGCCAGTGCTGACGTCATGCTGACGTCAGCATGACGTCACTGCTGACGTCAGCAGTACTGTAGCAGCGTTGACCCACGCGTTGACCAGGCGCGTGGGGGCGCGTGTGAACAGTGATTTTGGTGGGGCCGGTACCATTTTCAAGGTTTCGACGATACGGATCCAATGGAGGTGGTTTCGTGTCGATCAGAGATCGTTATATTAGTCAAAATGGGGTTTGAAGCACCGGGAATAGTGCCCGGGATGCGATTTTGAGGCGGATCTGTTCTAGGGTCTTGGTATTGATATTATAGGGTCCTTAAGTAACCCTCAGGAATAATAATACAGGTTTATAGAGATCGTTGAGCAGCAAGGACCGAGTGTGAGTGGGCTGTTTGATTTATAAAGGCTTGCATGCATAAACTGTTTTACTATTTCCACTGATGAGTCTTATGAACTGTTTATATATGTTATTACAATGTTTTGGGCATGAGACCCGTCTGGATTATATGTGGATTATGTTTGGGATGTCCGGGGGACATAGGGTAAACTATACTGTTATTGTACTGTACTTTCCTACCTGTGTATATTGTCTCCTCCAGGGAGGGTCGTTGACCTGGGTGGACCCTGGAGTAGTCACGGGGCTCTGACTGAGTGGAGTTGACCCCCGTTGGGCTGCTTACTCTCAGGAAGGCATGTTCATATACCTCGGGCAGTGACCGGGATACCGGGAGCTGATGTACCTAGAGAGTCTCGGGTGTGAGACCCTGAGTGGCAACGCGTAGCCTTAGAACCGTGACATCATTTGGGTTGGGTTTTACAGTGCACTGATATGTTAGTTTCACCTTACGATTATTATTGTGGTTCATTGGTTTATAATATTATGTTTTCACTGCATGCAAGATTTGGAAAACGGAGGGGTAAAACCTTATGATTATTTTATTATTAAATTGATTTCTAAACTGTTATTTTTGGCCCACTCACCCTTGTTTTACTGACCCCTCCAGACCCTGACACGGAAATAGAGGAGGAGGACCCGGAGGAGGAGGCAGAGGTTTAGTTTGCCTAGCTGTGCACCTGAACACCCACTTGTGGGTAGGTTGAGCACCGAATAAATGTACTCTGACTAGTGTGCTCACATGTTGTATTTTACTTTCCCTTGTCTGACAGTATCACTTTAAACACTGTGTTTGTACGTTATCTATCTATGTGAGTCTTCGGTTTTTATTTAAGGGTACTTTTGGTATGTTTAGAGTCATTGTCAGACGGGAGCGGGTCACGTCCCCGGGTGGTCCCAGTGGGATTGGGACGGGTTCTGTCATTATAACACTTAATCACAAAATATTAACAAACACATTCAAGTTGTAATGATCATCTTTATAGCCATAACATATTCATTTCCGTTCATTTATATCATTGACAAGTTAAAGGGTAACTTAATACTCGTAAAAACACTAAGTTAAAACAAAAAGACTCAAAGAAAGCAATAAAAACTTGATTTTTTTTATAAAACAATTTTATTGCACAATTAAAATTCTAAACCACTCCCCCACAGTTAAATTCTATATTGTCCTCAATGTAAGCAAGTAAAAAGTAATCTAACATAAAATCAAAGTAAGAAGATGATTTACGAAAATAAAGAAAGAAAAACATTAAGTAAACAAAGTAAAAGAGAGTGAAGGGTTGAAAGATAGCAAATCTGCGTTGATGACTCCTTTACATCTCGGAAACACATTGGGTTGCCTCCCAACAAGCGCTTGAAGTTTATTGTCCATCCAGCCTAGACAGAAATGCAAGTTAGTTAGTTAGAGATGTACGTTTGTCAAGAATATAGGTTAGATATGCAAATTTAAGTTAGGGATGCAATTTGAGTTAAAGATGCAAGTTATATAGATTAACGATGCAATGCAAGTTAGAATGAAAGATGCAAGTTAGTTAAACTAAAGATACAAGTTAAAGTTGTCATGACAAGTAATTTAAGTTAAGATATAAACAAATGTAAAAAGATATAAACAATATTTGCATGTCGGGGAAAGTCAAAGATATATACGGTTCACATAGCTTCAAAGTTTAGATGGAGACTTCTACATCCGTGCGGCCCAAGTAAATATCTTAGTTTAATTCAATTGTTTGGGCAAGTCCAAAGGTGATCAGGTTAGAAAGAATAAACATAAGAGACAGGGTTAATTTCAAGACATCCCAAGGATTAAACTCCATTGATGTCCCTTTCTTAGACCCAAAACCCGTTATGAGTACCGTCTCTTATCCTAGACATCACCCTCAAAAATTTCTTACTGCAAAGGAATTAAGGTAACTCAAGTGTTAACAATCACCGTAGGTGAGAGTTAACAAAAGAGACTTCACCTATTCCATTAAAGGTAAAAAATATAAACTTCGAAGCACAAATGATCTACATATAGCCGAGACTAATGCATGAAAAATTTATTCACAAGTTTGTTTTTATGCACAATTTACAAGTATAACATGACAATTTACATATGAACAATTTATACAAGTATGGACAATTTATTCACAAGTATGGTTTTATGCACAAGTAATGATATTTACAAAACAATTTCACATTAACGAACTAATATATGTACAAGATTTATTTACAAATATATATTTACACTAACATAAAGCTAAGATAAGATTTTTTTTTTAAATGAAGAAAAAGACAAACCTAAATAAATACATGAACAGATAAATAAAATAAATGTAAACAAGTAATATAAAAATTATGAACTAGTATAAACAAATAAGTATGAACAAATATGTACAAATATGAACAAGTATAAATAAAAATAAATTATGAACAAGTATGAATGAACACTATGAAATATAAAAGTTATGAACAATTGATGAACAAGTATGAATAAGTAAGAACAATTATAAACAAGTATGAACAAGTATGTACAATTACGAACAAAGTATGAACAAATATAATAAGAGTTTGAATTTACATAAACAAATATAAAAATAAAAATTGTGAACATGCATACAAATGAAAATTATGAACGTATAATAATTATGAACAAGTGTGAAGAATAACAGGTAACATATATACAACATTTATTCCCAAGTATAAATTAATACTAACATAAAGCAAAGATTAAAGAAAATAGGAAAGTAAACTTTATTTCTTTTTTTCGATTTTTTTTTATAAATAAAGAAAGATACAAATTAAATTTAAAAAGAAATATCCTTTTCTTTTTGAAAATTTTTTCTCGATTTTTTTTACAAAAACAATTCAAAAGAAATAAAAACAAAAAATAAGAAAAAGTGAGCAAGTATAATATACAATTTATGAACAAGTATAATATGAACATTATGTACAAGTATGAACAAATATCTACAATCATAGACAATTAAATAAAAACAAGTATAAAATGAACAAGTTTGTACACTTATAAACAAGAATAAAATGAACAAGTATAAAAATAAAAGTTATGAACAAGTATAAGAATAAATGAACAAGTATAAAAATAATATACAAGTATAATATGAAAATGTATAAAAATAAACATTATGAACAAGTATAATATGTACATGTATAAAAAATAAAAATGAACAAATAAAATAAGAACAAAATTAAAATAAACAATTATAATATAAAAATATAAACAAGTATAAGAATTATAAACAAGTAAGTAAAAGTTATGAACAAATATAATATGAACAAAAATATAAATTATAAACAAGTATAATATTCACAATTTATATACATACACTAACAATTAAAAATGATTTTCAATTTCCCCGGCAACGGCGCCAAAAATTGATAATGCTCAAATTATACATTAAATTAAACACGTAATTCGAGTATTATGCAATTTAAACCCTTTTTGTGTAGATGTAATACTGGTAAATAGAGATTGTTCTTAACTGAAGAAATTAGGGAACATTAATACTGTGTTAGTGAGAAAGAATAATGAATAAAAGAATAAATTAGTAAATGAATTAATGAATGCAAGAATTAATGAATAAATGAATAAAATAATTAAAGAATTAAAAGAATTAAAAGAATAAAAGGATAAAATTGAGGGTTTTGAAAGATTGTAATCATAAAATAAAGAAAACAAGTAAAAACAATTATGAACTTAATTCTACTCCTACTTTAACCTTTATACAAGTGGACTTTCTTCAAACACAATTTTTACCAACACTCTAACATTATGCTCATATTGAACCAATCACGAAATCCTACCTTCATCATCCCAGTTACATGCATACAACTTTCATATTATAAATGCACCGAACAACATATTATTACTTACAATATGATACACCTTAAGTTTGTGATTTAATGCGCTGAACATCGGTCAAACAGTAAATCTCTTCAATCCTATTCTAAATGCCCCAAACAGCGGATCAACATTTAGCGTTGAATTGAAGTTTAAGCACTAAAACATATGAAGTAAAAGAAATTCAAAAAGTAAAACACATGGAGATTGCATTCTTACTTACAAATGTTAGAAAGAAAATACCAACACATATATTGAATTATAAGTAAAACCACTAATAATAACAAGAATTTAAGTAGAAAAAGATGGTTTTTTACAAGAATCATCGAACAACAGCAGGAAACGTGTGAAGATGGAAGAGGAAATACGAGAAACTCGGTCTTAAAAACTCTTAAATTGCCTTAGAATTATTCGGCCTTGGTATTTCTTAAGGAAAACACAAAATTATGTCTAAGAGCTCTCAAAGAAAAGTCACAAGAACAAAGTAAAGAAAAAATGAAATTAAGAAATAAAACGTAAAGACAAATCAAAAACAAGAATTAAAAGAAAGCTAATTAATAAGAAAATCTACAAGAAGTTACAAATGGTCCCAAAAATAAAGAACAAAATAGAAAGAAGATGAACTTAAAAGAAGAGAGAAAATATAGAGAAAAATTACACAAAAGGGAACCAAGATTACATGTAATGGCCTCCCTATTTATAGAGGGAGTGCCAAAATATTCAAATAAAAATACAAAAATTAAATGATGAACAATGATGATTAATGATGATTTTGGGGCTGATTTAGGGCTGAACTGGAGTAGGTGGGCAGCGTGTCAGCCGCTAAAAGTTATGAACAAAAGTGGAGTAGGTTTGAATCAGCAGCAAGCTGCGAGTTGCAGTGATGGGACTTGGCAGAAGCTGGCTGAACTGGAGTAGGTGGGCAGCGTGTCAGCCGCTAAAAAGTGAGGCTAGACTTCGGCAAGCGTGCACTAACACAGGCAAGTAGAAGTCGGCGGATTCAGCGCTAGGGAGGGCAGGTCACTCGGTGCACGCGCGCTGAACTTGCGACCCTCACTTTGGCAGACATGCGCCGAGAAGTCTTCAGGGCTGCGTGAGCTGGGCTTCGAGCCAGAGTTTGCTGGGCTTTGGGCCGATTTTCAGGACTAGAGCCTGGGCTTGGATTTCTCATGGATTGGGCAGCACAAATGGAATGGGCTAGATGAATTCTTGGGCTGAATTCAATGGATTTTAAATTTTAAAAATGGATTTGTATAAATCCCCAAAATTTTGCCCAGAATTTTTTGCTCTAATTCCGATCGGGACGATTTTTTCGCCAAAAAGCTCCAAATTCCAAACTTTATTTAATTCTACAAAAATACCACAAAATATATTATTTTCTCTAATTGTTTATTATTTTAATATTAAAAGTCAAGTGTAAAGGGTATAAAATAATATAAAATAATGTCTAATTAACGACCTATCACTAGATTCCATCAAACTCATCTCCAACTGAGATGCCACACCCGATAGAGTTTGTAGTGTGGTGCATCCTCCAGCCAGCATTATCACTCAAATCTCATCGGAAGACTTGACAAACACTAACGAATCCTCATCGTCTCAATCATCACCGAAACATGAGCATATCATGATAAAGTCACAAGCCTATACTCGTACGAAGCTACAATCAAATCTCCTGCTCATGTCTAAGGAACTCCGCCTCGCTCATACTCGATAAGACTGGGGCGAGAATGATGTAAGAAACGTTCCTTGGACGTCGTCCAAATCTTGGTAGTCTCATTTAACGCATGGATAGCAATGTCTGCCACCAAGCATATGCAGACCTATCCAAAAAGCTCACTTCTATCAGAACCAAACACTCAAGGGGGCAACCAACGTCCGTACATCTGCTCCTAGTGTAAGATCCACTGATCGGCCACCTCGTGACCTGATCCACAAGTACATGTTTCGGGTACTAGCGTTCCATCGTTCCTGATCCAAGGTCGTCTACACCCTAGCTACTAGGAACAACACATCCAAGCTGGTCATCCATTGGTTAGAACTCCGAAAAGTCACCATACTGGGATCTAATAAACCAATAACTCCACGGCTCCAAGCCGCTGGGTCCACATGAAAATATATCCTACTGGGAACTCGAACCCCTAAAACTTGACATCTAATGCCTAATTAAACCAATGGGTTGGTTCTTCCCATTTAACTTTCTTAGTCTGGTCCTCTTTCTCAAGTTGATAACGAGGTTGTTGTTGTAGAGACATCACATCTGAAGCAAAACTATTGTGGACCTTCAGTGCGCGACACCACAATAGAAACTCAGTGCTCTGATACCAAACGGACAAGTCCCATCCCTAATTCATTAGGATTAGCATGGGATGACATGCTCCCGTCTGACACCACGTGTTAGACTAGGGATGCTACCATGACCCACTCAGGGTTTCCAGAGTACGCAGCTTCATGTGATGCCACGGTCTCTACTACAACCCGCATCCGCGATCAACCTGGAAGGTCTAAAAACATCAAAATTGTGAGTGGACAAAATAAAACTTTGAAAATCCAATTTTCAAAATCATCATTTAACCCTCCGTTTTATAAATCATGCATTCATAATCAATTAAACCATTTTTTTCAAGTAAACAGTACATATAATGTTTATCAAGGAACCAAAACATATGAAAACCTCTAGACACAAAATAATGTTCAAAACATTCATGACCCATTCTCATAGGGTCAACAACATCGTAGAGTCCTCTCCGGGGAAACACATTCACAACCGGAGTCACACTCGCATTTTCATAAACTGTTGTATTTCAAATCAAATCAGCTGTTTTGCATAGAGCCTCAGCCTAAAACATGGTTTTCCACAAACATCATAAAAATAGTGTCCATTATTCTTTTCACCAACTATGATCAAATCATCGTATAAATATTTATGCAATTCATCATTCAAAGAAATATGCAAACCTTGCATTTTAAACCATGCTCATAAGATCATTAAAACATTTATACATGCATCATTTTATCAAACAAAGTCCACTCACACACGGTCCATGCTACGCCCTCAAAATATGAGCTGTAAGCTAATCCGAAGCTTCCAGAACATTTTTCCCTGTCAAAGTCACACTTGGGGGGTCACTGCCAATCTATACGAGTTCATATGTAAATAAACCCTAAACCTTGGAACAGAAAACGTGTCCCGAACATGCTTTTTGAGGAGAAAAACCTCCAAAAAAACTCCTCAAACGACCTCCGATCGATCTGAAACCACCACCATTGGATTCAGAATGTCGAAACGTTTTCAACAAGATCAATTTGACCTTGAAATTCATGCCCATGCGCCACACGCGTGGTCAAAGTTCGGTCAACATTGATGTCAGCCTCACATTTGACATTGATAACTTCTGACAACCTGCCATGTGACACTTCCTAACTAGTGCCACGTGTCACCCTTTGACATGTACCATGTGTCACATGATGACGTCACCTGCTAACGTCATCGTGCCATGTGTACTTCCACGTCACTCTAACAACTTTAACACATTGTCACATGGCACCACCTCTTTGGTCCACGTGGTCTAACAATGTTGACGTGGCACTGACACATCGATGCTGACTGGACTTGACACATCGCCACATGTCACCAACTGGCCCCTACCACATTGACTAACAAGATAACGTGGCTTGCCCCTTCATTGTCCCTTACCTCTACCGTTTCTCTGCCAAAACACTTCATTCTTTCTCTAAGCCATTCGTCTTCTCCCAAAAGAAGATCCCTAACCCAAAAATGTAAAGAACGTACCTCGTTTTCCATGGCCAAGTTCGAACTCCCTCGGCCAAACTTCGACACACTTGCAGAGCCACTCCAGATGTCCTTTTCCTTTCTTTTTCATCCTTACAAGCTCGCATGAGCTCAAAGAAGTTGATGGTGATAAGAAAATCAAGGTTCGAAAGCCTAGAATCCAAAACCTACAACCTAAGCTAGATAGTTCACGAGTTTACCTTTTTCTCACAATTTTGCGGCGCCACCGTGGCTCCTTGCCTCTCCGCTGTCTCTATCAACCTCTCCCTCACTCTTAGTCTCTCTCAACCAGCACTAGGTGCTTGAGCAATGAAGGAAAAATGGTAGGGTAAGGGTTTCAAGTTGTTTGGACGAAGTAAAGGGAGAATGGTGCATGAACTAAGGAGATGGGCCAATGGGATGAGTGACACTTGTCACTCATCCATTGGCCCAAATGAGATATTTTGGGGCCCACTAATAAACAAACAACTTCCTCATAAAATGTGCCATCATAAAATTCAATCAAACCATTCTAGACCCATAACTTTCTCGTGCGATGTCCAAATTTGATGTGCTACTTGTCTACCTACTCGTAAGGCCTCGATCTATGTAATAGACCTCGGTCTATGTGCAATCGACCTCTTGGGTCAGAAGTCAACATTTTTCTCTTCTAGGGGCAAAATTGTGATTTCACCTCGACTAATCCCGACTAGTCTTGATAATCCTTAATTAACCTCGATAATCACGTAATTTCAGGACGGGTCGTTACATGGAGAACTCAGAAAAAGCAATGCTGTTATCGAGAGTAGAAACCATGTGTGGGGAGATCAACATGGAAACACCATCACTATCCTCCAATCCACAGGGGAACTGAGGGAGCAGTAAGAAGCGACTGAGCGAGCATTGGCTGTCGCTGTTGACTGGTAGGTAGGCGGGCCCTACCTACCGGAAGTCATAAGCTCTTTTCGATTAGAACTCTCCAGATGAATGCTCTTCCACCAGATGGATGTAGTTGGATCTTCAAGCAAGCAAATCTTCCATGATGCTCATGAGCTACTTAACAGAAGGATGAGTAAATTCAAGGCACTCGGCTGACCTACCCAACAAAAGATCCTAGAATCTAGGATCAGCGACCCCTACCTCTCTTGTCCCAATGAGGCCATTCTTAGTCAAGAGCAGCTCTAAGGAGATCATAGTGTCATAAGGCACCAGCTCAGCAGACGAAAGATCAACCACTGCAGATCAACCCACACCACCTAGAGGACGATGTCAACTCAACAAATGCTGTGTCTAGCAGAAGATCCAAACAGGTCAAACGGTCGAGGAGGATTACCAGCAACGTGAACTGTCGACTCGTTGCTGAGAGACTCGGGCCACTGTCTAAACTCCCCCAGTCAGAAAATGTCATCCATGAACTTCTCCAATGCGTCCGCGAACAGAAAAATGTCAAGAAGAAGAAAAAATCTCCCATGAAGATTAAGTCCTACGTCGGCCCCCTCACATAGCGCATCCTCCAGTATAGACATGAGATAGAGGTCAAGCCCCTAAAGATCGTTTTGTACACCTAGAAGGGAGACCCACTCACTCACATAAACAATTACCAATCTACCACGGAGTTCAGAAACCTCTCCGACGAGGTTGAGTGCCTAATCTTCAGCTACCACCCTTATGAAAGTTGCACTCAACTAGTTCTATGGCTAGAACCAAAGACAAACGACTTATTTGGACAGCTGCATGCAGTCTCCCTGAACCAGTTCATGATCATGATGAATCATGTAAGACCCGTGTCTTGGGAAGAACGGTGATCAATCCCACATCGCTCGGGGAGGGAAAGGTGAAGTGTCCTATATGTGTAGGCACATATCTTCCTAGCACGAGATCTTTCAGGAGCTAACTGGCTTTGGGTTTGCTTGAAACTCCAAAGTTAAGCGAGATTGGGCTAGAAAAATCCTCCTATGGGTGACCCACTGTGAAGTTGCACGTGAACTCCTAGAAAAAAAACCATGAAGACTAGGCCCAAAGTGAACAATATCGCGCTAGTGGAGTTGGGTCGTGACATATCGATTGATAACCATGGAATATCTAAGCGCTCTCTGACAGGCAGAGAATGATTCCTTACTACAATACGTGACGCAATTCAGCCTTGAGTACTCAAAGTGCCATGAGATGGACGACAAGGCAGCCTACATGGCATTTCATAGTGGCTTGTGGTAGTCTACCTTCAAGAACCATGCCTTCAGACATGGATGTGATGATTACAACGAACTAATGAGGTAAGCGGAGATCCACACCAAGGCAGAACACTTAAATGCACCACGAGTAGATTCAAAGTCGACCTCTACCCCTACCTACTCTGCACCCGAGAGCAATTAGCAGCCCAAGCCACACCACGACTCCAGTAGTCAGCATCCTTGGCAGGACCCTCCCCGAGATCATCCTCGATTGTCATGAGATGACTTGCTCCCGTCTGACACAAACACTTTAAAATTACCAAAGTACCCTCAACCTGAAATAAACAAACTTATCGAGTGTCAGACAATAGATAATTACCACAACCCACTAAGAATAACAAGAGTGTGCAAACCCACGTGATGCCTCAGCCTCAAACACTGCCTGCTGGTCCAACCAGATGCTAGTCCAACTAGCATTCCCTCTGTACTCGGTAGATAACTTTGGATCCTACGGAGTCCAACTCCGTTGGCGCGTGTCGAGTCCAACTCTGACCAGGTCCGAGTCCGTCCTTGGGAATCTTTGGAGTCCAACTTCGAAATAGCGATCCAATTGCCTGAGGATGATATACCAAAAAATAATGTCCCAAAAATACATTTCCAAATCGGACATCAGCCAAAAACAGTTTCCATCCCTATAAAATACTGCGTCCAGAAAACCACAACTGAAAATACATTCCAAACCAAA
The DNA here is from genome assembly GCA_032719365.1 of Prinsepia uniflora. NCBI lineage: Eukaryota > Viridiplantae > Streptophyta > Magnoliopsida > Rosales > Rosaceae > Prinsepia > Prinsepia uniflora. Next base: position 43,679,086 of record CM064874.1, on the reverse strand, counting down.
CATTTATCCAGAAAACATAACCATATCCATAACCACGCCAAACCATACCAATAAGCTAGTAAAAACATATAAATATGCATGCATCACATTTATCAAATAAAATTTCCACTCATAGTATCATTCAAAACCTGAGCTGTAAGCCAATCCGAAGCCTCCGGGACATCCTGACCTGTCAAAGTCACACTTTGGGGCTACCAATAATCCATATAAGTTCATACATAACCACCTCTTAAACCTTGAACCGACACACGCTTTCTGAAGAGAAAACCTCTAAAAATACCTCTAAACAACTTGAAACCACCACCATTGGATTTCGAACATCAAAACCTTTCGAACAAGATCAATTTCACCTCGAAGATCAATTTCACCTCAAAATTCAAGCTAACGCACCCACATGCGCCAGTCAAAGTTCCCACGTGCCTGGTCAATGCTGCTGACATCACGTGCTGATGTCAACCCTAGTTGACGTGTCACCTAACAACCATAACACCACCTGCCACGTGGTACCCCCTAACACGTGCCAAGTATAATACTAGGGGCAAAACCATATAATTAACCTAAATATATCCCAAAAAATTTCGAAAAATCCTAGAAATTCTCGTTAATCCCGTAATTCAGGTATGGGTCGTTGCAATCAGGCTCACAGGAACAACTCTTACTCAAGTAAGCAAAAAGGTTCCTACAAAAATGACTACAAGGGGAAGAAGGAGAAGTACAACCCCAAAATGGGGCACAAGCCAACCAATCATCATCAACATGAAAAACCCTATGCAGGGTCAACTTCCAAGTTTGAAACTTACTTCATCCTAAATACTTCACTAGAGAACGTTCTCATGAATATTGAGGGGATGATCGCGAAACCACATATACAAGCAAAAGGCCCCCGACTTGGAGTTCAATCTAACTTGTACTGCCAGTACCACAAATTCAGCGGTCAAACCATTGATGAGTGTGTAGCCTTCTGCGACATTGTGGAAACCCTCGTCAAGAATGGAAAGATCAATTAGTTCATACAGAATGCGCGACCTGGGCAGAATAACCCACAGATCAACACAATCAGTGGAGGCCCAACCATCTCTTCCTCATACACCTCAAATAGGGCGAAGAAAAGCTTCCTTTGAGCAACCGAGTCCAACCACCAAATCTTCAACATCGAGGCTGGAAGGGAAATGAAGGTAGCAAGAACATGATGGACACCCATCACCTTTTTAGAGGAGTAAGAGCACAAAGTAATCTTTCCTCATGACGATCCCTAATCATCCAAGCAACAATTGCCAACTTTGATGTAGGTCGGACACTGTTGGACATCGATAGCTTCGTTAATGTCCTTATCGTGGAAGCTTTCAACCAACTTGGAATTGATTCGAAGGAGCTCACCCAGATCATCTGCCCGTTACTTAGCTTATCTAGAGACTCACTCATGCTCATCGACACTATCTCTCTGCTAATCTCCTTCGACATCACACCTCACATAACAACAGCCCTCACCACCTTCCTGGTGGTCGACTTCCCCACAACATACAACGTCATACTTGGTAGAAGGCTCCTGAAACAGCTCAACATGGTCACTTCCACCTGCCTGTTGTTGATCAAATTCCCTACCATTATGGGCATTGGCCAGGTCAGGGGTAATCAACAATCGGTGTGAACTTACTACAAATCTGCACTGACCAAGGTTAACCCTGTGTACTAGCAGGGAAACCATGGATGTCACTGAATCAACTTACAAGCTTGATCTCATCGGCCATGACCTTGCTTAGAAGATAAGATGAAGTCCCTTTGAGGACCCCGAGGGACCTATTGGCCACATCACAACCTCAACGCATTGAAGAAACCAGCTGATCACACTCAATGCAAAACATCTCGTTCTACACGTGAACATTGGCACCACCATCGCACAGAAGACCAGCGATGAACTCATCGGACTTTGCATGGTCATACGCCGATATGCCAGGGATCTACACTGATGTCATCTGCCACCGCCTCACCACCGATGATTCCTTTAGGCTGTTCATGCAGAAGCAATAGACATACAACACCAAGCGTCAACATTCCATGCTAGAGGCGATCGCTAAACTTAGTACATTCCACTTTATTGGCAAGGCCATCTACTCTGCATGGGTTGCCAATGTTGTTCTAGTGGAAAAACCTTCAGGCTCCTGGAGGATTTACATCGAGTTCACTGATCTTGACAAGGCTTGCCCTAAGGACAGTATCCTATTACCAAATATTGATCTCTCAGTAGACGCCAATACAAATCACGAGCTTCTCAACTTCATGGATGCCTATTCAACCTTCAACTAGATCAAGATGCACCATGTCGATCAGATCCATACTAGTTATTACACTAACCTCAGTGTCTACTGCTACAATGTCATGCCTTTCGAACTAAAGAATGCCAGAGCAACTTATCAATGCTTAGTGAACTTCATATTCGCCAATCAGATCAAGAAGAATATGTAAGTCTATATGGAAGACATGCTGGTCAAGAGTAAAACTACTGAAGATCACGTCACCAATCTCCACAAAATGTTCAAGATGCTCAAGCAATACTAGATGTAGCTCAATCACGCCAAATGTGTTTTTGGGGTGAGATGCATTAAATTTCTCGGCTATATAATCAGCTAGCACGGATAGAGGCCAACCCTAAGAAGATCAAGGCATTCCTTGATATGTAGGCACCCCGCACAATCAAGGAAGTTCATACCCTAACTAGAAGAGTCACCGCTCTTACCAGATTCATCTCCAAGGAAACGGACAAGTGCCTCCCATTCTTCAAGGCTTTGAAGACAAACAGCAAGACCATCATTTGGAACGTTGAATATGATGGGGAATTCAACACATTGAAGGCATACATGAGCAAAGCACCACTTCTAGCTCGACTAGCACTGGAAAAAAACTCACTGTATACCTTTCAGTCTCCACCACAACCATCATCTATATCCTAATCAAGACAAATGAGGGAGATGAATTTTCAGTCTACTACATAAGAAAAGCATTTTTTGGATGCAAAGACCATATACCATGACCTGGAGAAGCTCGCCCTTACCTTGGTCACAACAGCCAGACGGCTTAAACCCTACTTCCAAGCTTACCCCATCTTTGTTCTAACAAACAAGCCTCTTAGGTAGGTCCTCCAGAAGCTGGAAACATTCAAAAGATTGATCAAGTGGGCAATTGAGTTCAATGAGTTTGACATCACTTTTTCTCCACGATTCATTGAGAAGGGCCAATCCATCACCGACCTTTTCTCTGAGTTTACCTACGACACGTTCTAGTACATATCAGACGATCAAGCCACCAACACTATGCATCTAGCTGCACCTCTCTAGATAGAAAATAGTTCATCTCCCATGGAAAAGTTCACGCTAATCTGGACCCTCTACGTGGACGGATCGGCTTGCCACAACGGCTCTAGCGCGGGGCTCGTGCTCAGCACACCCGACCAAGCCAAGCTCGGATACGCACTCTATTTCTGTTTCAAGGCTTCCAACAATGAGGCAGAATATGAGGCACTCCTCATAGGGTTTTTCCTCGTAAAGGACTTACAAGCACGGCAGGTCCAAATTTCTACTGACTCCGGAAATCCAAGAAATGTTCATGCCAAGAATGGGACTTATTTAGAATCCCATGCCCCCATACTTGTGAAATAATAGCTAGAATGCATGGGAAACCAGAAGCTTATCTACATGAATACTACAACAAAGAGGCTTACATGAGATTCTATAAGTAGATCACTAAGCCATTGACAAGTGAACATCAATGGCAGTCCTCAGGTTTACCTCCTTTGAAGCCCCTAACATACCACAGATAACTAGGCGGACCAAGTAAAAGTAGGAAGAAGTCTACTAGTGAGGCAGACCTACCTCAAAATCCAACCAAGCCTGGAAGGTTCAACATTGAGATGAAATGCAATAATTATGGTCAATTGGGGCATAGGCTTGACAAATGCAAGGTACAAATCACTTTAGTTAAGAATGTTTATTTACCTCATTTGGATGCTTTTTTAACTACTTGTTTGCTATTTGTTTTAATTTCACAGAAGCTTGTAATAGACAAGGCCCAAAGCTTGAGAAGGAAAAGAATTGAAGCTAAAGAAAGGAGGGCACAAGCCAAGGGAAGTGGAGCAAGTGAAAGTGGCACAAGGACTGTAGATCAGCAAGAAGGATCAGCAAGAAAGACTGGAGATTGCCTAAGGACTGCATATCAGCAAGAAGGATCTTAGCCCCAACCCCAAACAGAAGCCCAGCCCCAATCAAAACCCCAAGCCTAGTTAGAACCCCAGCCTTAACTATAACCCCATCCCCAATCCCAAACCTAACCAGAACCCCAATGCCAACTCTAGCCCCAATCACAGCCACCTCCAATTGTGCCACACCTGTCTCAGATTATTGGATCTCCTCAACCACAAACATAGCCTACACCAAAACATCCTCCATTGATTCAAGCCTCTCATCATAAGAAAACTCAGGTTTAAATTTCCAATAAGGAGTAAAAAGTAGCATTGAAAATTCTTGGCTTAAGGTTTTACAGTTGGGATTAGTTTGGTGTATTCGGTTAGGTTAAGTGTACGACTGTTAGGTGTATGCTGGTTGGTGCATGTTGGCTAGTACACGTTTGTTTGGTGTATACTAGTTTTGAGTTTAAATACATCTTGTACTCACACTTTTGTGTCACTTTGCACCCTTTACTAGCACTTTTGTGTTTAATTGCACCCTATAACAGACAAAAAGGCCTACTTATGCAACAATCTGCTTCAATTGTTGTTTTTGTGTAATGAGTTATGTTTTCACTTTCAAGTTCTTCTTTTCCTTGCATATTTTAGGATTAGTTGAATGCTTATTACTCACTTTTCTCCCCTAACTAGACATAAAGTACCACTTTGCTCCCCAAAATGAATTTAGTACCAATGTACTGCTACAACTGCACTTCTATTAGCACCGTTGCTCTATTCTGTTAGCCAAGTTACTAACTGTGTGAAGGGTTCATACGTGTCAATACATGATTGGTTGTTTAATTATTTATAAAAAATTAGTAAAATTAAAAATGTTAAAAATTAAAAATTAAAAAGGAAGACGAACATCTGGGTTTCATTGTTCATATTCCTTAATATGAACAATTTTCAGCGGATGGGCTTCCTTAATGCAAGTTTTTACCACCCAAATCTCTCTCGATATGTGCAACTCTTGGGCTTTCTTTCCTTCTTTTGATCTACTGAATTCCCAATTCGATTCCTCTGTCGTCTCTCTCGCCCTAGATCTCACTATCTTTCTCTCTTGGAATAAATCTAAATCTTCAAGTTTTTTTTTGAAAAAAATACAATGACCAGATGAATCCATGAGATGGGCGCCCTAGATCTTCCATTGGTTATCCTCCTCCTACTACTTCGACATCACAGAGATTGACAGCGTCAACACCAATGAGCTCTACAACGCTGCCAACTCTACTTAAGCTTCACCGTCTCAATCACCGGCTCACGCCTCAACTAGACACGTGCCCTCAATTCCAGCGTCGTCACTTTCGACCTCTCTAACAATGACTACATGGTGTACACCTTCAATGGCGTCATTGTCTTCTAGGAATGCGTGGTCACTCAAACACAATCCCAAAACTTCTCATGGAGGCCATTGTCAAAAGGACAAAAAGGCTTCACTCTTCGCTTAAAAAAAAGGACAAGTTCATCATCCTCAAAAATTACCTTGGTTTCATAACGGAAAAGGCCAATGAAATTCGAAGAAAAAATCAGGATCGACTTTTGTACGTGAATTCACGAGGTGGGTCGTTGGATGCTCGAGGGCATCTATGTCGTTCAAGCACTCGAGCACTTTTGACACATTAGTTATGGAACCAAAGGTTAAGAGAGAGATTATGGATGATCTCATGGATTTTTCCAACAACCAAAACTTTTATAAGAAAACAAGGTGTGCTTGGAAGAGAGGGTACCATTTGTATTGCCCACTAGGTACTCGAAAATCAAGCATGGTTGTAGCCATGGCTAATTATCTTGGGTATGATATTTATGATCTTGAGCTCACTGAGGTGCATAACAATTCTGAGCTTAGGAAGTTGCTCAGCCATCTTAGAAGAAGTTTAAATCTTCAAGTTTTTCTGACAAAATACCATGACCAGATGAATCCATGAGAGAGAGAGATGTTGAGATCTAGGGCGATCGAGAGGAATGACAGAGCAATCAAATTGGGAAAGCAGTAGATCAAAAAGGAAAGAAAGCCCAAGAGTTGCACAAATCGAGAGAGATTTGGGTGGTAAAAACTTACATTAAGGAAGCTTATCAGCTGAAAATTGTTCATATGAAGGAAGATGAACAAAGAAACCCAAATCTTCATCTACCTTTTTAATTTTTTGTTTTTTCAGATTTTTAATTTTAATAATTTTTGAAAAATAATTAAACAACCAATCATGTATTGATATGTAAGTATCATTAACGCGATTACTAACTTGGCTAACAGAATGAAGCAACTGTGTTAACATAAGTGCACTTGTGGCATTGCATTGATACTAAATCCATAATTGCTTTCTTGCATTTAAACAGACCCGATTATCATAAACTACATATAATCCCAACATATGAAGAAAATTTAACATCTTTCAACTAAAATTTGGAGTCATAAACCTACAATCTAAGTAGGTTTACCATATGAAGGAATTCTTGATTTTTCATCGTAAATTCAACAATGAACACAAATTTGTGATTTTTCATTATCCCGGAACATGGACACACTCGAAATCTCTTGCTAGGATGTCTGTCACCAAGAAGTCATGATTTTACATTTCTTTACTTAGTAGTGACTTCTCACTTCATGCTCATCCATCTCTTCTTTTTTAATGCTAGGTCACGTTGATGATGAAAGAATGGAATTCCTAGGTCGCGTGGATACGGGAAGGACAAAAGATGGGTCGCGTCGACGAGGGAAGAGAATACCTGGGTCGCGACTTCTCTGTTGAGATTTTCGAAATAGGGTTTCTCAATTTGGGACTCCAAATTAAGGGCTTCAATTGTGAGGTTCCACAATTTCCCTTTGCCAAATAATTGTATTTTAATCAACATAGGTGCCATATAGATATTTTTGAGCCAACAGGAATGGCTGTGATTGAAATGGAGTTGAGTGGCTCAACTTGACTATTTGATGCTGTTAATTGGAGCAATAACGAGTTCAGAGTGCAAAGTGTGACTAATGTAGGAGTTCATAGTGCATTTAAGCTAATAATCCTTTTTTAAAAAGTACTGTGATAAAGTAAGGGATTAAGTTTTAAATAAATAGGTTCATTATATGAAAATTTTTAAATTGAAAACGAAAGGAATATATTTGAATCATCTTAATTAACCCCATCAATTCAACTATCTAATGTGTTACATCCTATTTTGTAAATGGGAAATTAGAATTTCTAGAATTACCAAATTACCCTTATGAGAGTCGTGTGGGCTTTGAGAGTTAATGTTAGTAAGAGCACTTTGAACCCAATCTTTAAAGGACCAACCCCAATACATACTGATTATTACTACTCTACATCAATAAAAACTCATTCATTTTACCCACCTCAACTTGTGTCTCTTTCGAAGCTTTGAACAAGATTCATGATCATCCCCTTCCTATGCGCCATCTCACCGCGAGTTTGGTAGAGTAGGTGTGGTGAGCCAAGAGGACCACCATGGCTCAAATAGTGTGGATGGATCTGATTTCGAACTGAGAACTACGCGAAGAATTCAAGATTAAACAAGTTTAAGTTTTGAACCCAAACCCACACATTTGATTCGGATTAGTAAGGACTTATTAACCTTGCTTATGCTTTAACTTTTGAATGGCGTTTTTCGCCGTAAGGGTTTGTCGGAATCTGGAAAACGAAAGAACCATTGAGCCTTCTCGTCAATTTTCGGGCGTACTTAGGTAGTTTCTTGGATTGGAAGTTAGATATTTGTAATCCTTGGCTCAAGTCCATTAGGGTTTACTATTTTCATGTTAAAAACAATGAAGATTTGAGGAAGTTGGTGTTGGATAAAATAGACAACATAAATAAATATGAAATCTATTTTATTCAGTTACTATGCATATTCTGAATTTAATGCTGGTGCACGGGTCCGACTAAGGCTCACCCGACACCTATCATCCTCTCTTGATTTATATGTTTTAAGCGTGATGTCCACTGTAAAACTTCTATTATCAATGGTACGTGCAGTCATTGGTTGTCATGAGTTTAGATTACGAATAAAATTCCCCCTCTTAAACTCAATGCTACAAATTGAGAGATGATATGTTGGTCCGTCAAACAATTACATCAACAATATACAAACAAGTTGGCTAAGCTTATAAGAATAAATTGAGTTCGTGAAGCACATAAATCCAACAAATTTAGCATGCATAATAACCACAATCAAGAGCCAGAAATCTAATTAACGAACTACCATGGCTACGGCTTCAAGAAACCCTAACCTAAAAAGAAACTACAAAATAAAAGAAGTTATAAAATAAAAGTCAAAAGTATTTCGCTCTTTATTATTGTTGAATGTAATCCCCTTCGAAAGACTCTCTCCAACCCTCCAAACCTTCTGAACCCCTTTACATAAACCCTAGTACCTTTATTTATAGGAGAATCATTAATTCTCATACAAATATAAGTTTACAATTAAATTCTATAAGGAAAAGGTTTCATAAACAATTAAAAATTCTAATTAAAAATTTTTCCTACAAGTAAAGGGATTGGAAATATAAATAAACAATGAAGTAGGATTAAAATACTTATACAATGTGGAGAATAAGCGAGAAAGTAAGTTGGAATTACCCTAAAATAGGCCCAAAAGTTGGATTAAAGTTTCAGGGCTCATTGTCGGTGGTCAACCACCGACACAGGTGGGTCAAATTGTTCGGTCAAATTTTGGTCAACGCGCAAGGCTCTTGAGCTACGAGTTTCGGTGGAAGCTAAACGAATCATGAAAGTGAGCATCATGACTTGCGTTCCATGGTCAGAGAAGGTTTTCGGCAGACACATACCGAATTGGGGACAATGCTACAGTAACACGCAATAGTTCCTTCTACTTAATTCGGTAGATGGCTACCAAATTTCCTGTGCCATTTTCTTTCCTTCATATCTTCTTCATTTCAACTCCGATTTAGGTGGTTCTTTCGCTCAAATTCTCATAATTCCAATCTCTATTTGATGTTGCACATTTTTCACAAAATTTATTATTTTCTCCAATTGTATAGAACAAAATATTAACAAAACATAAGCAAAAGGGTATTACATCATGGATAAAATATGCATAAAATATGACCTAACAGTTAGGCCTCGCTGAAAACTGAGAATTTTCCGGTGAGATTTTCAGAATTCGACCACCATTGGCGGCGGCGGCCTGGTTGCCTTTTCTGGAAAAGCTTCGGTGACGGTTAGTCAATAATCACTCAACTAACACTGTTAGTAATTGAAAAAATATGCTAACAACGTTAGCATCACATTACATTAAGTACTAACATCGTTAACATATTCCATCAAATACTTCAATCAAAATATGCAGTAAGAGTTAACATAAGATTCTATCAGAGTGGAATATTCCACAAGGAATATTTCACAGGGAATATTCCACTGCATGGCCATCTTGCATGGCCTCTAGTCTGCGCGTGGCGATGCGTGAGGCCACATTTCGGCCTCCAACTAGCTCGTGGCAGCGCGTGAGGCTACTTTCTAGCTTTCTGCCGATGCGTTTCCCAACGCACGGCTGTGCGTGGCGGCACGTGTAGTAGTCTTTTTATCCATGGCGACACGCGAGCCTATTTTTGGCGTCTTACATATTGTTTTAAACACGTTTTGATCCGTTTGAAGCGATTTAAGTACCATTTTGGGCAACCCAATTAGAGTTTTCTTAGCGTTTGACTTGGAAAGTGTAAGTAACTTCTATGAATTATCTTGTTAGGATTGTTCTAGCTTGGAGCTTGTGTTGGCTTGGCTTTTTGGGTGACTTCGACTTTCCGACCAATTAATGAGTGCACCTCCTTTACATGTTTTATACTCTTAATTTATTTCTTGCACTTTTTTTACATACTTTATGACAGGACCCACCCCGATCCCCCTAGGACCACATGGGGACGTGCCCTGCTCCCGTCTGACAACCAAAATAACATACCAATTTTAACCTCGAACGTTCAAATTAATAAATAACCAAATAAAGTTATACATCGAATCCAAATTTAATAGATGTCAGACAAGGGATGAAAACCAAATTACAAATTGCGAGCACGACTCTAAAATAATCCTGCGGGTCAAACCACCCGATAGGGGTTCAGATACGCAGAAGTAGATCTATGCCTCAGCCTCAGGATCCTCCTCTACCTCAGTAGCACAGCCTGGAGGGGTTACCAAAACATTAAGGGTGAGTGGGCCGAAACACAAGTTTATAAAACCGTTTAATAAGTAAAACATATAATTTACCCCTCCGTTTTCCAAACATGCATGCATCAGAATTTAAAACCATAAATTATATAATATGAATCATAAGGCATGTAATAAAACCATAAACATAATTTTAACCACTGCACTATACACTCCAATCCTGACATCCCTGATGTCTGACGTCCCTGACGTCCAATAAGGTCACAGTCCCAAGGCTACGCGTGCCACTCGGGGTCTCAATCCCGAATCCAATCCCCGAACCCTGTTCGGGTACGGCATCTCAAATTCCTAGCGTCCTAGATGCTCGACGTCCCTGACGTCAAATTATAGAAATCCTGCTCCTGAGTCATTTTACGGTCCGGTTCCTCCGTAGAATGACCCCTCGCAGGCAATGCGCCGTGACCGCTCCGGGGTACCACATCCGGAGGAGACAGTATCACAAGAATGGATCTATACAGTGCAGTACCAAATACATTTTATCGATATCCACATGCAAAACATATATATATATAGATGAAATCCAAAACCAATCTTTAAGTTTCATCAGACGGATCTCAAACCCAAATACCGTGAAACGTGCCATAACCATAATTTCAATATCATCAAAACCGTTTCTTGATTCCAGCATGTGAATATATAAGTAAATCAGAAAACATTTAAGCATGCAAGGGTTTAATGAAATCGAGCCCACTCACAGTACAATCCTGCTGAAAACTGAACGTATACCCTCGACCTGGTACTATTGTACAATCCCTGTCATGTCCAAAGTATACGTAAATGTCAATATAAGCCCCTAACATTGAACCATGAAACCCTAGATTGAAACCGACCAGGAAAAGCCGCCCGAACTCGCTTCCCGAGGCAATAAACCTCATTTTGACCAACTTAATGATCTCCGATCGACCCGAAACCACCGCCATTGGATCCGGATCGTCAAAACCTAAAGAATAGTGGTGGTCCCACCAAAAATACTGTTCACACGCGCCGACACGCGCCGGTCAACGCTCTGGTCAACGCAGGAACAGTCCCTGCTGACGTCGATGAACAGAATCTGGGTTCCCGTCGCCGTTTAACCTTCGTTCAAGTCACCTCAGATCACGAAATCACGTCTTATAGGTTCCTAACAGTCCATAGAGGTGAATAAAATTAACAGGAATCAACAATGAACGTTGGAAGTCATGCTTCCAAATTCTGAGTTTTCAAAACAGTTTCGGGTTTTAGGACCGCCTACCTCGCCGCCGTCTGCGGCCGTGACCACCACCGTCTCTCAGCCCTCACCAGCCCAGTCCAGCCACACACGAACACTGAGAATGAGTGATGAGCTGGGGTGCTGTTCAAAATGGATCGTGTGTGCACTTCGGGTAGGAAATATATAGCATGGAGGGAAACTGATAAAAGAGAATGGACGGTCCAGATTCAATCTCAGGGATGAGATCAAGGGTTGGGAGGAAATCTGGGAACTTTTGATGAATGGCTGAGATTAAAAGGTGGATTTAATTCTATTTAATTACTTAGGGGAGCTTGATCCAATCTAGCCAATGGATGAGTGACACTTGTCATTCATCCAGGTGTCCTCCAATCACAATATCAGAATAAAATATTCGACACGATTATCGAGACGCATACCTCCCGATTTCACGTTTCTGACCATAACTTCCTCGTACGGAGTCCGATTTCGGCGTGCCACCTGTCTACGGACTCAGGTTATCGAGACCTACCTAACGGTCCTTGAGTCATGTGAAAATTAGTTGCCAAACGAAAAGTCAACATTTTCGCCCCAATCGTTCAAATTACGGTAATGCCCCTGAACTTCCGATAGTCATAACTTTTTCCCTGATCGTCCGAATTGGACGTGCCACCTATCTATGGACTCGTGACGTCCCGAACTACGTCACGGTCATTGGTCAAAGTCTGTTTGACCCACCAATCAAAAAGTTAACAAATTGGGCAATAGAATTCACAGGGGTAAAAACGTCAATTCATTCAATAATTTGTAAGATTAGAATCCTCGAATTTCCGGGGTGTTACAACCTTCCCCCTTAAGAAATTTCGTCCCGAAATTTCAAAGAAACAAATAAGGAAATTGTTCTCGCATCTGAGCCTCTTGCTCCCATGTGGCTTCTTCCACATTCTGGTTTCTCTAGAGAATCTTCACGAGAGCGATCGTCTTCCGACGTAGTACCTTGTCCTTCCGATCCAAGATCTGAACTGGTTGTTCCTCAAAGCTCAAATCCTCTCGGAGTTCGATCGGTTGTTCCTCCAGTACATTGGAAGCATCATGTAGGTACTTCCGCAGCATCGATACGTGGAAAACATCGTGAACTCTAGAAAGTTCTGGAGGTAGTGCCAATCTGTAAGAAACCATGCCAATCCTTTCCACAATCTCATATGGTCCGATAAAACGTGGACTCAGTTTCCCCCGTCGACCAAAACGTATAATCCCTTTCCACAGAGATAACTTCAGGAAGACAAAATCTCCCACTTCAAATTCCAAGTCTCGAATCCGTCGATCGGCATAACTCTTTTGGCGATCCTGTGCCGCCTTCAATCTTTCCCTGATAACACGAACAGTTTCCAGGGTTATGTCCATCAATTCTGGTCCTTCAGCCGCTCGCTCCCCTATCTTCATCCAGCAGATAGGTGTCCTGCACTGTCGACCATACAGTGCCTCATAGGGTGCCATCCCGATACATGTCTGATAGCTGTTGTTGTATGCGAATTCCATCAACGACAAATGCGTATCCCATGAATCCTGAAACTGTAGCACACAAGACCTCATCATGTCCTCCAGGGTCTGAATGGTCCTTTCAGACTGTCCATCGGTCTGTGGATGGAAAGCAGTACTGAAACGTAGGGTTGTTCACAAAGTAGTTTGCAAAATCCGCCAGAACCTGGAAGTGAAACGCGGATCATGATCGGACACGATCGATTCCGGCGTACCATGCAATCGTATGATTTCCGTCACGAACAATTGAGCCAGTCGGTTAGGTTTATAAGTCTCCTGAACTGGCAGAAAATGGGCTGACTTAGTTAACCGGTCCACAATCACCCATACTCCGTCGACTCCACTCTGAGTCCTTGGTAACTTAAAGACGAAGTCCACGGTGATGTGATCCCACTTCCACTCGGGAATCGGAAGTGGCTGCATAGCCCCATAAGGTCTCTGCCGTTCCACCTTAACCTGCTTATAGGTTAAGCATCTGCTCACGAACTCTGCAATATCTTTCTTCATCCCTGGCCACCAATAATGGCTCAGGAGGGTATGGTACATCTTTGTACCTCCCGGATGCATGGCATAAGCCGAACTATGGGCCTCCTCCAGAATCTCGGCCCGTAACTCTACCACTGCAGGTACACACAAACGGCCCAACTTCACAAGTGCTCCATCATCCCGGATGGTAAAATCCTGTCTCCCATCCACATCGACCTAAATCCTGTAAATACAGAGTATCGGATCCTGAAGTTGTGCTTCAATGATCCGATCAATCAGCACTAGTCGTACATGAAAGCTGGCCAACAAAGCTCCATGCTCATCCGTATCCAAAATAACTCCCGCCTTCCGGAGTTCCACTAGCAAAGGAAGATATACCATCCCCAGGTGTGCGACTGATCCTGCTGACTTCCTGCTGAGTGCATCTGCCACCACATTGGCCTTACCCGGATGGTACTCAATTATACAGTCATAATCCTTCAGCAGCTCTAACCATCTCCGTTGTCTCATGTTAAGCTCCTTCTGAGTGAATAGGTACTTTAGGCTCTAGTGGTCGGTGTATATCCGGCACGTTGCGCCGAATAGGTAATGTCTCCAGATTTTTAGAGCATGAACCACCGCTGCCAACTCCAAATCATGGGTAGGGTAGTTCAACTCATGAGTCTTTAGCTGCCAGGATGCGTAGGCGATAACCTTACCAGTCTGCATCAACACGCAGCCCAAACCTTGTAGCGACGCGTCACTAAAGACCACGAATTCTCCACTGTCATCCGAAATGCGAGGACAGGTGCAGTGGGCAATCGATCCTTCAACTCTTGAAAACTTCGATCACACTACTCGTCCCAAATAAACATTACTCCCTTCCGAGGCACTCGAGTCAACGGTGCAGCAATTTTGGAGAAACCCTCCACGAATCTCCGGTAGTAACCTGCTAAGCCGACAAAACTCTGCACCTCCATTACCGTTGTCGGTCTAGCCCAGTTAGTCACCGCCTCTGTTTTCTGGGGATCCACGCTAATCCCATCCGTTGATATCACATGTCCCAGAAAACCAATACTGTTTAGCCAAAACTGGCACTAGCTCAGCTTGGCGTACAACTGTTCCTGTCTCAGCTTCTCCAACACCAACCGTAGATGTTCCTCATGTGCTCGGGCACTCCTTGAGTACACCAAGATATCATCGATGAACACAATCATGAACTTATCCAAGTAGGGTCGGAAGACCCGGTTCATCAGATCCATGAATTCTGTCGGAGCATTCGTCAAGCCGAAAGGCATCACAAGGAACTCGTAGTGTCCGTAACGGGTTCGAAAAGCAATTTTTGGAATATCCTCCTCCGAAATCCTCAGTTGGTGATACCCAGACCGCAAATCAATCTTCGAGAAGCACTGTGCTCCCCGCAACTGGTCAAAAAGGTCATCGATCCTGGGTAGAGGATACTGGTTCCTCAGTGTCACCTTGTTGAGTTGTCGATAATCAATACACAAACGGAGACTCCCCTTCTTCTTTTTCACGAACAACATCGGTGCTCCCCGCGGTGAAGTACTCGGTCGGACATATCCCAAATCCACCAACTCCTGCAACTGAGTTTTGAGTTCTCGTAACTCGGCCTGCGCCATCCGTTATGGTGCCTAAGATATAGGTCGGGTACCGGGTAGTAGTTCAATTGTAAACTCGATCTCCCGCGATGGTGGTAATCCAGGTAAGTCTTCCGGGAATGCATCCGGAAACTCATGTACCACCGGTATCTCGTCCATACCCGGAGTATCAACCTGCTCCGACGCGACATGTGCCAGATAACCCTGGCATCCCTTTCATAGAAGTTTGGTAGCAGTAAGTGAAGAAATCACTTCAGGAGGCAAACCATCACGCTCCCCCTGAAAGATAACCTCCGGCAAGCCCGGACTTCGCAGAATCACTTGCCTACTACAGCAATCGATGAGCGACCCATGCTCCGATAGCCAATCCATCCCCAAGATTACATCGAAGTCGTGGATATCCAGAATGATTAAGTCCGCTGGTAAATCCACATCCTCAATTCTCACCGGGCACCTCCGAATCACCTGATTCACAAGGTACACGATGCCCATCGGGGTGCCAACACCCATCTCGCAATCTATGGCTGATACCACACAATCAAGCATACCAGCACAACTCCTCGAAATAAAAGAATGTGTAGTCCCCGCATCCATCAATACACGTACAAGAAGGTTTAAGATATGTAGTGTACTTGTAACCACGCCTGGGGCATTCCTCGCCTACTGCTGGGTCATTGCAAACACCTGAGCCCTAGGCCCTCCATTCCGTCCGTGCCCGCGCGTGCCACGCCCAGCACCACGGTCACCTCCCTGACCTCAACATCCGTTAGTGTGGGAAGCCGTGCTCTGCACCACACTAGAGCCCCCAGCGTCGTTGTTCTTGGACAACATCGGGCAATCACAGGCATAATGGCCCTCTTCCCCGCAAGCAAAACAGTTTACTGGCCTCGGCCTCTCCGAATGCCCACCAGAAGCACCGCTCTAAGATGAACGCTGCGCAGAGTTGAATCCTGATCCTCTGCCCTGAGAGCCCCCACGTCGACCTGACCAGCCACGACCCTTAAAGGATGAGGGTGCTCCCCTATAGCCTCCTCCTTTATTGTTCTTCTGGCCTGATGGCTCTCGGTGTGGGCGATCCTGACGTCTCCCCTCGCCCGAAGACTTTCGTGTCTGGTGTGCCGCCAGACTGGCCTCGAAACGCACCGCAACATCGACCATATCTCTCAGAGAAGCATGAGTGGTAGCAGTCACACTTGCCCAAATCTCCCCTCGGAGTCCAAGCTCAAACCTCTGGCATTTGTCTTCCTCCGTGCTTACGAAAGATGCAGCGAACCGGGAAAGTTTCCCAAAAGTCTGCTCGTAGTCCGCAACGGACATATTCCCCTGCTCCAGCTGCAGGAACTCCGCCTCACGTGCCGCGCGAAACGATCGCGGGTAATACTGGTCCAGAAATCGGGAATGGAAGACCTCCCAGGTAGTGGTGTGGACAGACCATCCCGACATTTTGAGGCCGTGCCACCACTGATAGGCTCCTCCTTCTAGTAAGAAGGCCGCCAAGGTCACCCGCTCGCCTGGAGGGCAGTGCATTACCGTGAAGATCCTTTCCCACTTGGTGATCCATTCATGAGCATCTTCGGGGTTTGATCCCCGTTGAAACGAGTGGCTCCCAGACGTTGAGCCCGTTCAATGCTTGCGCATTCCATTTCCCTCTTCAGATCCTCGTCATTCCGTATATGAGGAATCCTCCTTAGAGGCATAACCAACTGTCAAGAGGCATAGATCAAATAACATTATCCTTAAACTCGAAAAGTAACTAGTACTAATCACTAGTCTAGCATGCTGACCACAACCTAGTGCTCTGATACCAAGCTGACAGGACCCGCCCCGATCCCCCTGGGACCACATGGGGACGTGCCCTGCTCCCGTCTGACACCCAAAATAACATACCAAGTTTAACCTCGAATGTTCAAATTAATAAATAACCAAATAAAATTATACATCAAATCCAAATTTAACAGATGTCAGACAAGGGATGAAAACCAAATTACAAATTGCGAGCACGACTCTAAAATAATCCTGCTGGTCAAACCACCCGACAGGGGTTCAGATACGCAGAAGTAGATCTATGCCTCAGCCTCAGGATCCTCCTCTACCTCAGTAGCACAGCCTGGAGGGGTTACCAAAACATTAACGGTGAGTGGGCCGAAACTCAAGTTTATAAAACCGTTTAATAAGTAAAACATATAATTTACCCCTCCGTTTTCCAAACATGCATGCATCAGAATTTAAAACCATAAATTATATAATATGAATCATAAGGCATGTAATAAAACCATAAACATAATTTTAACCACTGCACTATACACTCCAATCCTGACATCCCCAATGCCTGACGTCCCTGACGTCCAATAAGGTCACAGTCCCAAGGCTACGCGTGCCACTCGGGGTCTCAATCCCGAATCCAATCCCCGAACCCTGTTCGGGTACGGCATCTCAAATGCCTAGCGTCCTAGACGCTCGACGTCCCCGACATCAAATTATAGCAATCCTGCTCCTGAGTCATTTTACGGTCCGGTTCCTCCGTAGAATGACCCCTCGCAGGAAATGCGCTGTGACTGCTCCGGGGTACCACATCCAGAGGAGACAGTATCACAAGAATGGATCTATACAGTGCAGTACCAAATACATTTTATCGATATCCACATGCAGAACATATATATATATATATATATATATATAGATGAAATCCAAAACCAATCTTTAAGATTCATCAGACGGGTCTCAAACCCAAATACCGTGAAACGTGCCATAACCATAATTTCAAAATCATCAAAACCGTTTCTTGATTCTAGCATGTGAATACATAAGTAAATCAGAAAACATTTAAGCATGCAAGGGTTTAATGAAATCGGGCCCACTCACAGTACAATCCTGCCGAAAACCGAACATATACCCTAGACTTGGTACTATTGTACAATCCATGTCATGTCCAAAGAATACGTAAAGGTCAATATAAGACCCTAGCATTGAACCATGAAACCCTAGACTGAAACCGACCCGGAAAAGCCGCCCCAACGCGCTTCCCGTGGTAATAAATCTCATTTTGACCAACTTAATGATCTCCAATCGACCCAAAACCACCGCCATTGGATCTGGATCGTCGAAACCTAAGGAATAGTGGTGGTCCCACCAATAATACTGTTCACACGCGCCCACACGCGCTGGTCAACGCAGGAACAGTCCCTGCGGACGTCACTGCTGACGTCAGCATGACGTCATGCTGATGTCATCTGACAGCAGTCAGGTCTGACGCGTCAGACTCTGACAAGTGCCACGTGTTAACACCTGATTGGTCCACATCACTGATCTGTCAGGCCACGTGTCAGATCTGACGTGTTCCACGTGTCAGCACGGCACTGGTCCACGTCACTGACATGTCAGTGACACGTGGCAGTCCCTGATTGGGCCACATCACTGACATGTCAGTGCTGACTGTGCACTGACATGTGACACGTGTCGGCTGAAGAGTGGTCCACGTCACCTGACAGGTCTGACAGGGTGCCACGTCATCACCACTGTCCTCTTGACGGGTCAACCCGTTTCTCTGCAACTGGGTCGATCAGACCCGGTCACAAACCTTCAATTCTCAACCATTTCAGTTCTAATTTCTTCCTAAGTGTTCGTCACAATCCCAGTAAGAGTTCTATCTAATTAAAATCATCAAACAGAGACTGGATCGAAGGCTTACCTCGATGAACAGAATCTGGGTTCCCGTCGCCGTTTAACCTTCGTTCAGGTCACCTCAGATCACGAAATCACGTCCTATAGGTTCCTAACAGTCCATAGAGGTGAATAGAATTAATAGGAATTAACAATGAACATTGGAAGTCAAGCTTCCAAATTCTGAGTTTTCAAAATAGTTTCGGGTTTTAGGACCGCCTACCTCGCCGCCGTCTGCCACCGTGACCACCACCGTCTCTCAGCCCTCACCAGCCTAGTCCAGCCACATACGAACACAGAGAATGAGTGATGAGCTGGGGTGCTGTTCGAAATGGATCGTGTGTGCACATCGGGTAGGAAATATAAAGCATGGAGGGAAACTGATCAAACGAAATGGACGGTCCAGATTCAATCTCAGGGATGAGATCAAGGGTTGGGAGGAAATCTGGGAATTTTTGATGAATGGTTGAGATTAAAAGGTGGATTTAATTCTATTTAATTACTTAGGGGACCTTGATCCAATCTAGCCAATGGATGAGTGACACTTGTCACTCATCCAGGTGTCCTCCAATCACAATATCAGAATAAAATATTCGACACGATTACCGAGACGCAAACCTCCCGATTTCACGTTTCTGACCATAACTTCCTCGTACGGAGTCCGATTTCGGCGTGCCACCGGTCTACGGACTCAGGTCATCGAGACCTACCTAACGGTCCTTGAGTCATGTGAAAATTAGTTGCCAAACGAAAAGTCAATATTTTCGCCCCAATCGTCCAAATTACGGTAATGCCCCTAAACTTCCGATAGTCATAACTTTTTCCCTGATCGTCCGAATTGGACGTGCCACCTGTCTATGGACTCGTGACGTCCCGAACTACGTCACGGTCATTGGTCAAAGTCCGTTTGACCCACCAATCAAAAAGTTAACAAATTGGGCAATACAATTCACAGGGGTAAAAATGTCAATCCATTCAATAATTTACAAGATTAGAATCCTCGAATTTCCGGGGTGTTACAACCTTCCCCCCTTAAGAAATTTCGTCCCGAAATTTCAAAGAAACAAATAAGGAAATTGTTCTCGCATCTGAGCCTCTAGCTCCCATGTGGCTTCTTCCACATTCTGGTTTCTCTAGAGAATCTTCACGAGAGCGATCGTCTTCCGACGTAGTACCTTGTCCTTCCGATCCAAGATCTGGACTGGTTGTTCCTCAAAGCTCAAATCCTCTCGGAGTTCGATCGGTTGTTCCTCCTGTACATGGGAAGCATCATGAAGGTACTTCCGCAGCATCGATACGTGGAAAACATCGTGAACTCTAGAAAGTTCTGGAGGTAGTGCCAATCTGTAAGAAACCCTGCCAATCCTTTCCACAATCTCATATGGTCCGATAAAACGCGGACTCAGTTTCCCCCGTCGACCAAAACGAATAATCCTTTTCCACGGAGATAACTTCAGGAAGACAAAATCTCCCACTTCAAATTCCAAGTCTCGAATCCGTCGATCGGCATAACTCTTTTGGCGATCCTGTGCCGCCTTTAATCTTTCCCTGATAACACGAATAGTTTCCGGGGTTAAGTCCATCAATTCTGGCCCTTCAGCCGCTCGCTCCCTTATCTCCATCCAGCAGATAGGTGTCCTGCACTGTCGACCATACAATGCCTCATAGGGTGCCATCCCGATACTTGGCTGATAGCTGTTGTTGTATGCGAATTCCATCAACGGCAAATGCGTATCCCATGAATCCTGAAACTGTAGCACACAAGACCTCATCATGTCCTCCAGGGTCTGAATGGTCCTTTAAGACTGTCCATCGGTCTGTGGATGGAAAGCAGTACTGAAACATAGGGTTGTTCCCAAAGTAGTTTGCAAAATCCGCCAGAACCTGGAAGTGAAACGTGGATCACGATCGGACACGATCGATTCCAGCGTACCATGCAATCGTATGATTTCCTTCACGAACAATTGAGCCAGTCGGTTAGGTTTATAAGTCTCCTGAACTGACAGAAAATGGGCTGACTTGGTTAACCGGTCCACAATCACCCATACTCCGTCAACTCCACTCTGAGTCCTTGGTAACTTAAAGATGAAGTCCATGGTGATGTAATCCCACTTCCACTCGGGAATCGGAAGTGGCTGCATAGCCCCATAAGGTCTCTGCCGTTCCACCTTAACCTGCTGACAGGTTAAGCATCTGCTCACGAACTCTGCAATATCTTTTTTCATCTCTGGCCACCAATAATGGCTCCGGAGGGTATGGTACATCTTTGTACCTCCTGGATGCATGGCATAAGCCGAACTATGGGCCTCCTCCAGAATCTCGGCCCGTAACTCTGCCACTGCAGGTACACACAAACAGCCCAACTTCACAAGTTCTCCATCATCCCGAATGGTAAAATCCTATCTCCCATCCGCATCGACCTCAATCCTGTAAATACAGAGTATCGGATCCTGAAGTTGTGCTTCAATGATCCGATCAATCAGCACTGGTCGTACATGAAAGCTGGCCAACAAAGCTCCATGCTCATCCGTATCCAAAATAACTCCCGCCTTCCGGAGTTCCACCAGCAAAGGAAGATACACCATCCCCAGGTGTGTGACTGATCCTGCTGACTTCCTGCTGAGTGCATCTGCCACCTCATTGGCCTTACCCGGATGGTACTCAATTGTACAGTCATAATCCTTCAGCAGCTCTAACCATCTCCGTTGTCTCATGTTAAGATCCTTCTGAGTGAATAGGTACTTTAGGCTCTGATGGTCGGTGTATATCCGGCACGTTGCGCCGAATAGGTAATGTCTCCAGATTTTTAGAGCATGAACCACCGCTGCCAACTCCAAATCATGGGTAGGGTAGTTCAACTCATGAGTCTTTAGCTACCGGGATGCGTAGGCGATAACCTTACCAGTCTGCATCAACACGCAGCCCAAACCTTGTAGCGATTCGTCACAAAAGACCACGAATTCTCCACTGTCATCCGACAATGCGAGGACAGGTGCAGTGGTCAATCGATCCTTCAACTCTTGAAAACTTCGATCACACTACTCGTCCCAAATAAACTTTATTCCCTTCCGAGTCAATCGAGTCAACGGTGCAGCAATTTTGGAGAAACCCTCCACAAATCTCCAATAGTAACCTGCTAACCCGACAAAACTCTGCACCTCCGTTACCGTTGTCGGTCTAGCCCAGTTAGTCACCGCCTCTGTTTTCTGGGGATCCACGCTAATCCCATCCGTTGATATCACATGTCCCAGAAAACCAATACTGTTTAGCCAAAACTGGCACTAGCTCAGCTTGGCGTACAACTGTTCCTGTCTCAGCTTCTCCAACACCAACCGTAGATGTTCCTCATGTGCTCGGGCACTCCTTGAGTACACCAAGATATCATCGATGAACACAATCATGAACTTATCCAAGTAGGGTCGGAAGACCCGGGTCATCAGATCCATGAATGCTGCCGGAGCATTCGTCAAGCCGAAAGGCATCACAAGGAACTCGTAGTGTCCGTAACGGGTTCGAAAAGTAGTTTTTGGAATATCCTCCTCCGAAATCCTCAGTTGGTGATACCCAGACCGCAAATCAATCTTCGAGAAGCACTGTGCTCCCCGCAACTGGTCAAAAAGGTCATCGATCCTGGGCAGAGGATACTGGTTCCTCAGTGTCACCTTGTTGAGTTGTCGATAATCAATACACAAACTGAGACTCCACTTCTTCTTCTTCACGAACAACATCGGTGCTCCCCACGGTGAAGTACTCGGTCGGACATATCCCAAATCCACCAACTCCTGCAACTGAGTTTTGAGTTCTCGTAACTCGGCCTGCACCATCCGGTATGGTGCCTGGGATATAGGTCGGATACCGGGGAGTAGTTCAATTGTAAACTCGATCTCCAGCGATGGTGGTAATCCAGGTAAGTCTTCCGGGAACACATCCGGAAACTCACGTACCACCGGTATCTCGTCCATACCCGGAGTATCAACCTGCTCCGACACGACATGCGCCAGATAACCCTGGCATCCTTTTCGTAGAATTTTGGTAGCAGTAAGTGAAGAAATCACTTCAGGAGGCGAACCATCACGCTCCCCATGAAAGATAACCTCCGGCAAGCCCGGACTTCGAAGAATCACTTGCCTACTACAACAATCGATGAGCGACCCATGCTCCGATAGCTAATCCATCCCCAAGATTACATCGAAGTCGTGGATATCCAGAATGATTAAGTCCGCTGGTAAATCCACATCCTCAATTCTCACCGGGCACCTCCGAATCACCTGATTCACAAGGTACACGATGCCCATCGGGGTGCCAACACCCATCTCGCAATCTAAGGCTGATACTACTCAATCAAGCATACAAGCACAACTCCTCGAAATAAAAGAATGTGTAGCCCCCGCATCCATCAATACACGTACAAGAAGGTTTAAGATATGTAGTGTACCTGTAACCACGCCTGGGGCAGTCCTCGCCTGCTGCTGGGTCATTGCAAACACCTGAGCCCTAGGCCTTCTATTCCGTCCGCGCCCGCGCGCGCCACGCCCAGCACCACGGTCACCTCCCTGACCTCGACCTCCGTTAGTGTGGGAAGCCGTGCTCTGCACCACACTAGAGCCCCCAACGTCGTTGTTCTTGGAAAACATCGGGCAATCACAGGCATAGTGGCCCTCTTCTCCGCAAGCAAAACAGTTTACTGGCCTCGGCCTGTCCGAATGCCCACCAGAAGCACCGCTCCAAGATGAACGCTGCCTAGAGTTGAATCCTGATCCTCTGCCCTGAGAGCCCCCACGTCGACCTGACCAGCCACAACCCTTAAAGGATGAGGGTGCTCCCCTATAGCCACCTCCCTTATTGTTCTTCTGGCCTGATGGCCCTCGGTGTGGGCGAACCTGAAGTCTCCCCTCGCCCGAAGACTGTCGTGTCTGGTGTGCTGCCAGACTGGCCTCGAAACGCACCGCAGCGTCGACCATATCTCTCAGAGAAGCATGAGTGGTAGCAGTCACACTTGCCCAAATCTCCTCTCGGAGTCCAAGCTCAAACCTCTGGCATTTGTCTTCCTCCGTGCTTACGAAAGATGCAGCGAACCGGGAAAGTTTCCCAAAAGTCTGCTCGTAGTCCGCAACGGACATATTCCTCTGCTCCAGCTGCAGGAACTCCGCCTCACGTGCCGCGCGAAACGATCGCGGGTAATACTGGTCCAGAAATCGGGAATGGAAGACCTCCCAGGTAGTGGTGTGGACAGACCATCCCGACATTTTGAGGCCGTGCCACCACTGATAGGCTCCTCCTTCTAGTAAGAAGGCCGCCAAGGTCACCCGCTCGCCTGGAGGGCAGTGCATTACCGTGAAGATCCTTTCCCACTTGGTGATCCATTCATGAGCATCTTCGGGGTTTGATTTCCCGTTGAAAGGAGTGGCTCCCAGACGCTGAGCCCGTTCAATGCTTGCGCATTCCATTTCCCTCTCCAGATCCTCGTCATTCCGTATATGAGGAATCCTCCTTGGAGGCATAACCAACTGTCAAGAGGCATAGATCAAATAACATTATCCTTAAACTCGAAAAGTAACTAGTACTAATCACTAGTCTAGCATGCTGACCACAACCTAGTGCTCTGATACCAAGCTGACAGGACCCGCCCCGATCCCCCTAGGACCACATGGGGACGTGTCCTGCTCCCGTCTGACACCCAAAATAACATACCAATTTTAACCTCGAACGTTCAAATTAATAAATAACCAAATAAAGTTATACATCGAATCCAAATTTAACATATGTCAGACAAGGGATGAAAACCAAATTAAAAATTGCGAGCACGACTCTAAAATAACCCTGCTGGTCAAACCACCCGACAGGGGTTCAGATACGTAGAAGTAGATCTTTGCCTCAGCCTCAGGATCCTCCTCTACCTCAGTAGCACAGCCTGGAGGGGTTACCAAAACATTAAGGGTGAGTGGGCAGAAACTCAAGTTTATAAACCGTTTAATAAGTAAAACATATAATTTACCCCTCCGTTTTCCAAACATGCATGCATCAGAATTTAAAACCATAAATTATATAATATGAATCATAAGGCATGTAATAAAACCATAAACATAATTTTAACCACTGCACAATACACTCCAATCCTGACATCCCCAATGTCTGATGTCCCTGACGTCCAATAAGGTCACAGTCTCAAGGCTACGCGTGCCACTCGGGGTCTCAATCCCGAATCCAATCCCCGAACCCTGTTCGGGTACGGCATCTCAAATGCCTAGCGTCCTAGACGCTCGACGTCCCTGACGTCAAATTATAGCAATCTAGCTCCTGAGTCATTTTACGGTCCTGTTCCTCCGCAGAATGACCCCTCGCAGGCAATGCGCCGTGACCGCTCCGGGGTACCACATCTGGAGGAGACAGTATCACAAGAATGGATCTATACAGTGCAGTACCAAATACATTTTATCGATATCCACATGCAAAACATATATATATATATATATATAGATGAAATCCAAAACCAATCTTTAAGTTTCATCAGACGGGTCTCAAACCCAAATACGGTGAAACGTGCCATAACCATAATTTCAATATTATCAAAACCGTTTCTTGATTCCAGCATGTGAATATATAAGTAAATCAGAAAACATTTAAGCATGCAAGGGTTTAATGACATCGGGCCCACTCACAGTACAATCCTGCTGAAAACTGAACGTATACCCTCGACCTGGTACTATTGTACATTCCCTGTCATGTCCAAAGTATACGTAAAGGTCAATATAATCCCCTAACATTGAATGAAACCCTAGACTGAAACCGACCTGGAAAAGCTGCCCGAACGCGCTTCTCGAGGCAATAAACCTCATTTTGACCAACTTAATGATCTCCGATCGACCCGAAACCACCGCCATTGGATCCGGATCGTCGAAACCTAAAGAATAGTGGTGGTCCCACCAAAAATACTGTTCACACGCGCCCACACGCGCCGGTCAACGCTCTGGTCAACGCAGGAACAGTCCCTGCTGACGCCATGCTGACAGCTCTCAGGTCTGACGTGTCAGGCTCTAACAGTTGCCACGTGTCAACACCTGATTGGTCCACATCACTGATCTGTCAGGCCACGTGTCAGATCTGACATGTGCCACGTGTCAGCACGGCACTGGTCCACGTTACTGACATGTCAGTGACACGTGGCAGTCCCTGATTGAGCCACGTCACTGACATGTCAGTGCTGACTGTGCACTGACATGTGACACGTGTCGGCTGAAGAGTGGTCCACGTCACCTGACAGGTCTGACAGGGTGCCACATCATCACCACTGTCCTCTCGACGGGTCAACCCGTTTCTCTGCAACTGGGTCGATCAGACCTGGTCACAAACCTTCAATTCTCAACCATTTCAGTTCTAATTTCTTCCTAAGTGTGCGTCACAATCCCAGTAAGAGTTCTATCTAATTAAAATCATCAAACAGAGACTGGATCGAAGGCTTACCTCGATGAACAGAATCTGGGTTCCCGTCGCTGTTTAACCTTCGTTCAGGTCACCTCAGATCACGAAATCACGTCCTATAGGTTCCTAACAGTCCATAGAGGTGAATAGAATTAACAGGAATTAACAATGAACATTGGAAGTCAAGCTTCCAAATTCTGAGTTTTCAAAACAGTTTCGGGTTTTAGGACCGCCTACCTCGTCGCCGTCTGCCGCCGTGACCACCACCCTCTCTCAGCCCTCACCAGCCTAGTCCAGCCACATACGAACACAGAGAATGAGTGATAAGCTGGGGTGCTGTTCGAAATGGATCGTGTGTGCACATCGGGTAGGAAATATAAAGCATGGAGGGAAATTGATCAAACGGAATGGACGGTCCAGATTCAATCTTAGGGATGAGATCAAGGGTTGGGAGGAAATCTGGGAATTTTTGATGAATGGTTGAGATTAAAAGGTGGATTTAATTCTATTTAATTACTTAGGGGACCTTGATCCAATCTAGCCAATGGATGAGTGACACTTGTCACTCATCCAGGTGTCCTCCAATCACAATATCAGAATAAAATATTCGACACAATTACCGAGACGCAAACCTCCCGATTTCACGGTTCTGACCATAACTTCCTCGTACGGAGTCCGATTTCGGCGTGCCGCCTGTCTACGGACTCAGGGCATCAAGACCTACCTAACGGTCCTTGAGTCATGTGAAAACTAGTTGCCAAACGAAAAGTCAACATTTTCGCCCCAATCGTCCAAATTACGGTAATGCCCCTGAACTTCCGATAGTCATAACTTATTCCCTGATCGTCCGAATTGGACGTGCCACCTGTCTATGGACTCGTGACGTCCCGAACTACGTCACGGTCATTGTTCAAAGTCCGTTCAACCCACCAATCAAAAAGTCAAAAAATTGGGCAATACAATTCACAGGGGTAAAAACGTCAATTCTTTCAATAATTTACAAGATTAGAATCCTCGAATTTCTGGGGCGTTACACTTTAATTTGATGCATACTGGACTATAATTTATTTCATAATTTCAGAGCATACTAGATATAATTTACTAGATGATTTTCCCGAGCATAATTAATTTATTTAAAGATTTCTCTGGCATAAATTGTTAGTGTTAATGGTGGAAAGTAGAAATATGTCCCGAGACTGTTGTATATGTAAGTGATTCGATAACAACCTAGGAGTTCGCGATATCTCAGGTGCCCGCCTACTAGGATGCGTACTAGCTTCCACGTGAACATTCACTCTGCGCTTGCTAGTAATTTTATAGTTATATAGCACGAGATTGTCCATAAGCTCTAGGGGACACGCGGTGACGATGCGATGCACCCATCCTTCACATGGATGCGGCACACTAGAAATTACATAAATACTCAAGCTGGCATGAGCATAAATTTCGTGCCACTCAAGAGCTTAAATATTGGTTCATGTATGCTTTATTCTTACTTCGGGACGATTTTTGAGATTTGTGATTATTTATTATGATTTCTCATTTAACGTGCAGGTTAAAGGCTTTGATAACAAAATTTCAGAAAAACTGAATGTTGAAGTTTGTTTTATGACTTGCTGTTTTACATTGAAATAATTTCTAGGTTCACTCACCCTTCTGTTTTTTGTATGTCTTAGGTCCCAATATTACTTCATGTATTTCGAGGAGTTGACGGTAGGTTGTAACGACCCGTTCCAAATTCCGGGATTAGATTAGTAACTGACGAAGGATTAGTGAGTTTAATCGGTGATTAGTTGAGCGAAATCGGATGAACGACGCAAAGTGACCGTTTTGCCCTTAGTCGTGGGTAAAATATTGACTTTTGACTCGGGGAGTCAAACGTACGAGGGCCGATGACCATGACGTAGCTCGAGACGTCACGAGTCCGTAGACAGGCAGCACGTCGAAATTGGACGTCGAACGGAGAAGTTATGGTCACGGGAAGTTGAATTGGACTATGCACGTATTACGAGGCGGGAATTATGTGGCAAAATCTGATTGGGCAGATATTTAGGTGGGACCCATGGATAAGTGACACTCATCCCATTGGTCATTATCCCTAAAAAGTGGATCTAGGTTTTAATTGGTAGATTAAGTGAAATTATATATATATATATAATTAATCCCACCCACTTCCCATCTCCACCATTCATCTCTATCCCCTTCTCTCATCCTGACCGTTCATATCATCATCAGCCATCATCCTTCATTTCATATATTTTCTTCCCACCTATGCACGACATCTCCATCTTCTTTCTCTCTAAACCAACAAACACACAAACACACCACTCCACCACCATATTGGCATCTGAGTTCGTGTGTGAGGACTGAGATAGTGAGTAAGTGAGCAGAAAGACTGAGAACCGGCGAAGGGCTGAGGGCAGCAGCCACGGCGGTGGCCACGGTAGGGCAACTGTAAACCGTTTTGAACCCATGTTCAGGAAACCATTTGGTGACGTGTTCGATCGAGCTGAGTGACCCTAAAGTATTCCTATGACTCAGACGAACGCTTTGGGATCGATTTCAAGGAGTTTGGTGGTCTAAGGCGGCCGATGACCAAAATGGTGAGTCGAATTGGACCGGTTACGAGGTTGGTGGTGCCTGGAGTTGATAGGGGTGAGCAGTTGTAGGGTGGCCAGTTTTGCTTCGATCGTGAAGGTACTCATAACATCTCATTTTTGTGTTTTTAGTAGATGAATCAATTGCAAATGTTGGGACGGAGATTTAGGAATTAAAAGGATTGAAATCAGACTGAAAATGGAGGAAAACTGGCCTCACCGATTCGGGTTGGACTGGGCTGAACCGGACCGATCTGGACCGGGTTTTTAGAGGTTGTAGTCAATGAACAGTGCAGGCGCGTTGGCTTCACGTGCACCCCCTTTGGGCGGCCTGTGAGGGCGCGTGGGGGGTATTTTGGGAAAGTGTTCAACATGACTTTTAATCTATTCGATGTAACGAACATTTTGGGACTAGTTTCGTGTCGATCGGACATCGTTTCGATATAGTTCAGAATGCTTGAAGGTTTAGGATCAAGTTTAAAAATAGTTAAAAAATCGAAAAAATTACGGGACTTCAATGAGAGGTTAATAAGGTAGTTAGTAACCCTCTAGTATGATTTGAACATGTTTGGGAGTTCCGGTGATAGTGATTAGCCTAGGGAGGTTTACAACACGCAAATAGAGGCAACAACGTAGAACGGCCTGTGAGTGGACCTTGATATCTAAACTATGATGCATGCATAAATGTTTTATATGTTTTACATATGTGATTCTATGATGATGATTTGGATATTAGTGGTTTACATGATTTCACGTATTTCGAGGCGATTTACAGTTTTATACTGACGATACGTACTTATGGTTTCGGAAATGGTTTAATGAAATGGTTTTGGATTTGAAAAGGTAACCTCGAGCCTGAGACCCATTTGTTTTGGAAACCCTCGGACTCGAAGTCCATTTTAGTTACCTTATGGGGCCAGAGGCCCAATTGGTCCGTGAATTGATTTCGGATTTGAAAATATGGAATCGGGGACGAGACCCATTTGATTTACTCAGACTTGAAGTCCATTGGATTTAACAAGGCATCGGGCTGGAGGCCCAGTTGGTTTACGTATCGGGCTCGAGTCCCAATTGATTTACGAATCGGGCTCGGAGCCCAGTTGGGTTACGAAATCTGGCACGAGGCCCATTTGGTTTACGAAATCGGGCACGAGGCCCAGTTGGTTTATGAATCGGGCACGAGGTTCAGTTGGTTAACGAATAGGACCGGAGGCCCAGTTGGTTTACGAAATTGGGCGTGAGGCCCAGTTGGTTTATGAATTCGGGCTTGCGGTCCAGTTATGGTTTACGATTGTGATTTCAGGTCGGGGACCTATAAATGGATTTGTGGTTCATGACGGTTTATGGGGACTGGGCATGAACCTTTGTAAGGATTTGAGAATGGTTTCAAAATGGGTTTTCATATACCATCATTATATATTTGTGGATTGTCTCATCCGGGGAGGGTCGTTGGCCTAGGTGGACCCTAGAGTAGTCACGGAGCACTAACTGAGTGGAGTCGCCCTCGTTGCGTACCTTACTCTCATGAAGGCTATTATGGATTATAACCCCTAGGGAGGGTCATTGATCTACGGACATTGACTTGCGTGGACCCCTAGGGAGGGTCATTGATCTGCGGACATTGACTTGGGTGGACCCTAGGTAGACTTGGGATTTGAGACCCCGGGTAGCACGCGCGTAGCTTTAGAAACCGTGACAGGATTGGTTATATGATATCAGTGAACATGATTTTTTGGATTTGTGAAATTGTATTTTGAGAATATTAAATGGATTGGGGCAATGACCCACATATTCGAATTTACGGTTTTGGGCTAAGTTCCCACATATGGCTACTATGTTATGGATTTGAGTAAATGGTTTTGGGCAGGGGCCTGTATGTTTTGGATTACGGAAATTGAGGCTGTGACCCTAATAATGTTTATTTGAATATGTGGTTTGATAAACGGGTTTTCTATGAATGCATGTTTTTTAGTGAAGGGCATAAATATCTTATATGAAATGTGTTTTATGAACTTATTACTTTTCGTCCACTCACATTCTTTTTTGGTTTTTAATGTCTTTCAGGTTGATCTCGGATGCAGATTGTAGCAGAGACCGAGACATCACACTACTCCACTGGATCCTGGCGCACTCTGGAAGTCGGTCGGGCTGATAGTTTTAATATATCCCTTGTCTGACACTTCGTGTCAGACGGGAGCACGGCACATCCAGTGTCAATCCCGGGGGGATTGGGTTGGGTCATGTCATAGGTGCTATGACATTCATGCCAAAAGTTTGGAGTGGCTCAATGAAAATTGGAATAATTCAGAAAGCTACTTGAAATGTATGATCATCAGTAGTGTATTATGCTCTATATTTCCGTTATCGCGATGAAATGTTAATTAGTTTTTTACTAATTACGTCTCATATGACCTTTTAAAATGCAACGTTTTAGCTTTTTGGCTTTCGTCATATGGACCGTCCAGATGTTAGCTAACACCTCTCAATTTTGGCGACCTGACGTCTAGATGTTAGCCAACTCCCCTTGATCTTGGCTACCTAGTGGACTTTCCTAGTCGAAATGTGTCATAATGTATCTTCCAATCAATGAATTATATTATTTCAATAATTTAAATTACCTAATATTTATTTTTGAATAATATTTGGATTCTACTAGTAAGAATAATATATCTTTACTTTTTTATTTTAACCAATAACATTGCACCATTTATATAATTTTTTATTTAAATTAATTATGACGTGCATTTTATTCAAATAGACACATACCATTAAATTAATAAAAATAAGGATTAATAGAGATAAGGATAAATCTTATTCTTACTAGTAAGGAATTAAGTATTACCCAATTTTTTAATAGTAAATAGGATACTATATCAAATGTAATTAATTAATGTAGACAATTAAAATGATTCAAATAATAACGTTCTAAAAATAATGTAGTAATATTTAATGTATTTTAGATTTTTTATTCCTGATTTGTAGTAATGCTTCTTATCACATATATAAAAATTTAATAATCTTACCATTTTCGTTTAAAAAATAGAAGGTATTAATAAAAAAAGTGATAAGATAACAATTTTCGAAATAATAACTGGCGACACTAAAATACTATATGTAATTTTTTTTAAATAAATTTATTGTTATTATTATTTGTTTGTTAAAGATTTATACTTTTTTTTTTAGCAATACATTTGTTCAAATCATTGAATATATGATATTTTTATTTGGGAAACAAACATCCAACTATTGCTCTCTGAAATATAAAACCATTTCCTAATTCTCTCCCTCAACCTCAAGGGTCATGGCCTATATAAAAACCTGTTATTTTGACCAGACAGACATAATCAAGCTGCCTCTTAACTTTGTTATTATCTTAACCGGAACCCCAAAAAAAAAAAATATTAAAAATCGAAAAACAAAAATAATGCCTAGCTTTATAAGCAAGGCATAGAATTCTTTCGCGTCTCAACAAACATAAAACAGAATAAGAAAACAAAAACAAAGAACCGTCGGCTTTGCCAACACAAAAAACAACAAAACAAACCCATCTCCATTTTCATTTCCTTTTCTCTCATCTTCTACCTACCACCTGCATAACTCAAAATCCACCCCCAACGTCACACCCCTTTCCTCTCCACCGCCCTTCTCCACAATTCAACTGTCACTTTTCATTCCGATCAACTCTTCCATTTCTCCGTGGACCTAATTTTACGGTCAATTCTCTTTATTTCTTAATTGCATTCCAATTCGATTTCAAATTCAAACCCTACAGCTGCAAAACCCAAAAACGAGGTCAAAGAATTCAAATTTCCGGTGATTTTTCATCAGGGTCGATGTCGAATTACGAAAACATAATGGATTTATCGGTGAAGCCCAAGCCCACCTTTTTCCTCAATCGGTCGCTTACCATGCACCCGACCCCCATGGAAACCTCCAAAAAGCCTCATTTCCAATCATCGCTCGATCACCACACCAATTCCTTCAAGAAATTCTACAATTCGATGGAGACGGTGCGTTCCGCCAGCACTTCCTTGAAAGGGAAGGTGAAGAAGCTCTGCAGTTTCTTCGAATCGGAGAAACCTGGTTCGAGAAACCCCGATGAACCGAAGGCCCTGACTACTGTCAAGCTAAGGCCCTCGAAATCATTTGCTCCGTCGAAAACCATGGCGCTGGATTTTCGGGCCCTGTCAATTCGGTTGCCGGGCACCGATGATCGAATTGTGGTGTATTTCACGAGTTTGAGAGGAGTTCGGAGAACATACGAGGATTGTTATGCTGTGAGGATGATATTCAGAGGGTTTGGGGTTTGGGTTGACGAGAGAGACATATCTATGGATTCTGCCTATAGGAAAGAATTGCAGAGCGTTTTGGGAGAGAAAAATGTGAGTTTGCCACAAGTTTTTATAAAGGGAAAGTATCTGGGAGGTGCTGAGGTGATCAAGCAACTGTTTGAGACTGGAGAATTGGCGAAAGTTCTTCAAGGGTTTCCCCTTCGAAAACCCGGGTCTGTGTGTGACGGATGTGGCGATGCCAGGTTCGTGCCGTGCATAAATTGCAGTGGAGGCAGGAAAGTGTTTGATGAAGACGAAGGGATGCTCAAAAGGTGCCCAGAATGCAATGAAAACGGTTTGATTCGGTGTCCTGATTGCAGTTCTTGAATTGTCAAATGCCAGTTTGCTGCATACTCTAGACGCATTGTTGTTGTTCATAAATAAGTACTTGAGAATGGTTCATGGTAATGCTTAAAATTGGAATCGAAATTTCTCTTTTGATTTGTGGCTTTTTTGTTGTTTGATTGTGCATCTGCTGGGAACCGGCGTTCATTCACTCTTTGAACTGCATTTTGAATAATACCTTATGTTATCAAAATGCGATATTGGTTGGGTAAGTCTGATTGTAATACACTGTAGGGAGAGGTGTTTATGTCCTCCCTAATGGTAATGTGAATATTTAGTATATTGTATTGCTGCAAAGAGTTGCAAAACTGATGAAATGTATTGGGATTGGATTTATTTGTGGCTAATTGATGCTATTGAATCTCTTTGTACAATGCGGCTTAGTTTACATGTATATGCGGATTGTTTCTTGATTATTGACAATGTTGATACTATAATGTGAATATAAATGGGATCGGGATTTGGACTTTGTGTTTGGGTACCTTCCATATCTGTGTATTTATTCACTTTCATGGAATTGGTGTCGAGCATCTTCACGAGTGTCGTTCTCAAGTTGCTCCATTGAATTTGCGAACACTCATCTAGTTATTTCATAGGATATGAGAGATCTCTCTCTAATGGATATATGGGACTTTCAGTTATTGGTGGTATCTGTTATAAAATGTTCAACAACAGGTACTGATCTTAAGATTGTATTAAAACGATGGCCTGATTATGACTGGCTGAATTTGAACTTCTGTTTCTTAGTTTCTAGTGAACCTTTGAATAGTGATGATGTATACCTGGTGGCCATGAGGATTTCACAGATATTTGAATACTGGTTAGCATTGCTATTTCACCTTCTTAATCTCCAGAAAGAGTATGAAAGAAGAGAATAGCCATGTAGGGAATATTAGGGTGCTGTGTATTAGCAGATTGCCTACTATCAATCATGATTCATGACCAACTGACCATAGATAAAGACATGATTACGATTCTACTTATACATGCGTAAGTGGGTATTTTCCATCTGAGATTAGGCCTGGTTGTTTTACTAGGCTAAAGATATGATCAGGATTCATATTCGATATTTGTTCCTCTGTTTAATTCATGGCTTACTGTTGTCGAACTGTTTACCATATGTAACATGGATGATATTTATCCGATACAGAGCCTGTAGGATGCCAAGTATCTGCCGCCGACTAAATGATCAACATTTGCCTACTTCTGGTTTGATGATTTTATCCTTATTTATCTATTCCCATCACTTCATTTGGTTCATATGTTCTGCCGAGCTGTTACTGTTATATGCTCAATGTATGGTTGTTGGATTGGATTTGGTGATCCCAAATGAGAAATACACGAGTTTAGGGTTCTATATTGACAAAAAAACTTCGGTGTGATATTCGAATCTCTGCGATAAATATGGTGCTGAACACCTCTTTTGTCCTTATTGAATACCTTTGACATTTAGAAAAAAATCATGTCTTATCCAGATTATTACATGCTCTCTCTGTCAATGAATATCATACTCGATCAATGAATATCATACTTCTTGAGGAAGGGAAATCTGCATGGTGAGATGGGATTTGAAACGCCTGTTACAATGGGAGGGCCGGCACTGAGGCTAAAGTTTCAATATTGGTAATCAGATCATGTATGAGAAATTTGGACGTGTTGTAAATAAATGAATAATTGGGCGGTAGTTTAGTTTTTGTACATTTACTCAATTTCCTATTTTATATAAAGGAATGTATTGTTAAGTATTAACCTCTCATTCTCTCACACGTATAATCGTTCTCAAATCTTTCGCAACACGTTATCAGTACGATTGTATCAGAATTGATAATTAATCAAGATGATGATTACTACTCTTCAATCAAATATATTTTTTGAATTCTAAAAATCTAATTTATTTTATTATTATTTCTTTAATTATTAATGAACCTTAGAAACATGGATTTTAGAATTGAATTGGATGATTTAATTACATGAAATAATTTAGGCAAATCTTTTCATTACAATGTTTGAATTGATTCTTGATATTGAAAAAAGAAAAGTATGTCAGTAATTGCATAAATGAAATATATATATACATTATATTATATATATGAGATTGTTTTATGCATATAATACATGGTTCTTTTGTCATCTTGCGGCAAAGAAAACAGGCCATGATTGATGATAGATGATAATTATATGATGATGACGTTTGGATTGTTTCAATTTTGGCATAGGCGTGAACCTTAAGAATGGAAACGAGTAATTGTTCGTGAAATCTAAAATCACCGGATGAATGTGAAGCTATCATGTGACCCATAATTCCTGAAATGACCAAATTGCTCATGACAATAATACTTAAAGCCCAAGCACCGAATATGGCTCAAGCCCACAATGCTTACATAGCCCAAATATTGGGCCCAAACTGGGATGACACGTGGAAGCCTCTCACCCTCGATCTGCGTAACACGTGTTAGCGCACAAATCAATGAGCATTTGTCCCACATCGGAACTATATAAATTGAGCATCCCACTCACCCCTATATAAGGGAAACACATTTCTCAATAAAGGTAATTATGTTCAACGCTATTTAAGTTCTTAAGATTTCTCTTTCGAAGCTGACTTAAGCATTAGAGCCTTCCTAGTTGAACTACCCTCTGGGCTTCCTGGTCGAACTACCCTCTGGACCTCGTTCATCGTTTATCTTACTTCGTTCATCGTTCATAACGTTATTCGAAGATCTTGAACGTGTTCATCGTTCAATAACAACTTTCCATTCAAGATTCTCTAGACAAGCATGGCTAGGGTTCGACGATCCGTTCGTTCAGTCGGAGAAGGTGTTTCAGCCTCAACTGCTCAGACAAGGAATGAAGCTCGCATAGAGACTTCAGATGAGCGCCCAATTCGTCCCCGACGTGTGTCCATAGAAGCCCCCATGGAGACGCAAGGAAGGATGCCAACCTACAGCTTCGGGGCGTTTCCATCTCAAACAAACTAAGTGCCTGTGCTAGGGGAAGGAACTTCAACCTTGCAGCAAACAAGCAGGCGAATGGTGGGAGGAGCATCAAGGCAAAGTTAGCCCACTGTGAGCATGGATCTGCAGGACTTCCTGGATAGGCGCCACGACATCTCAGGGAGGAGCCACCACCAACCTCATCAGGACAACCTGGCTCAACAGGTGGAAAGGTTGAGCAGCTAAGATCAACTTCAGTCAGAGCTTTTGCAGCTACTCCTGGCGGAAAGAACAGCTTAAGGACCAGAGAGACATTCCACCTCGCATGGAAGACGAAAGAATGTTCCAAGGCGTACGGGGAAGGAAGCAGTCCGATGCCGAATAATGTCTCGGGACACCTTGCTAAGTGACTCCAGTGTAGAAAGTCACACCCGCAAGGAAAAGAGTCCACAACGTCTAAGGCCATCAGTGTATGAGTGGCTTGGAAGTAGGGTCGGGACAATTTCACGAGTGGAGCGCTCACATGGGAGTAGAAAGGGAACGTCAAACTCCAAATAAAGCCCCAAGACAATCTGCCCATGGCAGTGAGAGGGAAGATGAGGCTTACTCACCTACGCTACCTCAGAGGTCAAGGGGAGAGGCTCGAGGAGGTTCCCATCGGATATCGTATAATGAATCACTACCTCAGGGAGGTGCACTGCAAGCTAATGACGTTCAAAGGATGTTGGACCGACACCTTCGTATTCATCGAGATGGCGATCTAAAGGGTGATCTACGTCGTCGGATTCAGCTATCCACACCCTTCGTGAGGGATATTGAGGAGGCGCCATTCCCTCAAAGGTTTGCGACGCCAAACTTCAATCCGTTCAAAGGAAATTCTGACCCGGTGAAGCACATAGACTACTACCGGGGAGTTATGGTCCCCCACAAACACAACGATGCACTCATGTGCAAGGTTTTTCAAGCCTCCCTACAAGGCCAAGCCATGACATGATTCAATCATCTCCCTCGGAGGTCGATTGCATCTTTTGAAGAGTTGGCTCTAACGTTTGTGAAGGAGTACTCGCAACTTCGTACGGTTGAGGTAAAGGAAGACCATATCTTCATCCGGAAGCGAACAAAAGAGAGCCTCTGATAGTACATTCGGATGTATTTCAAGGAAAAGTCTTGAATTGTTGGCTGCAACGACCTTGTTGCTATAATGACGTTCAAACAAGGGCTTCCCCGGGACGGCCAGCTCTACGGAGACATTGTCATAGGCAATGCACGAAGTCTCACCAAGATGCTCTCTCTAGCAGAGCGTCATGCATGTTGGGAGGATGAAAAGAGTGCTGCACATGTGCTAGATCATGCCGAGAAGAGCAAGAAAGCCTCCAAACAGTCATTACCGCCCAAAAAGGAAGTTAGTGGAAAACTTTCCTATGGGGGGTTCAACAAACACAAAGCGAGCCAAACTCCCAACGACTCAAGCATCAAAAAGCCTAATCTACAGTTCTCAATGCCAGTCCACCAGATTCATAATGAGATCAAGGACAAACTATGGTTCAAGAAGTCAGAGTCGGTCAAAGGCGATCAAGAGAATGTCGATAAGACAAAGTGGTGTGCCTACCATGAGTGTTACGGGCATAACATTGGGAAATGCATATCTTTCGAGAGATATCTCCAAAATCTCATCAAGGAAGGACATTGGGCCGAGTACTTCAAAGGGAAGGCCACATATCGACCCGTTGACAAAGGACCAAAGGAACCTGCAACAAAAGTGATACGCATCAACTAGTTGCATGTTAAAATTAGAGAGACGTAAAAGTATATGAGGCTTCAAGTTTTCCTTTCAAGTTGTCTTCTAAATTCAAGTACCATGAATTTGAATTATCAATAAGATTGAAAAATTATTCTGAATTCATACAAACATATCTGTACATCATTTACAATTTTCAAAACTTATTCCCTCCACCATCAAAGCCTTCGCCTTGCAAAGCATCCAAGCCTTCGCCTTGCGAAGCATCTAAGCCTTCGCCATGCGAAGCACCTAAGCCTTCGCCATGCGAAGCACCTAAGCCTTCGTCTTGTGAAGCATCCAAGCCTTCATCATCGAAGCATCTAAGCCTTCGCCATGCGAAACACCTAAACCTTCGCCTTGCGAAGCAACCGAGCCTTCGCCCTGCGAAGTATCTAAGCCTTTGCAATGCGAAGCACCTAAGCCTTCGCCTTGTGAAGCATCCAAGCCTTCGCCTTGCGAAGGTCCTAAGCCTTCGTCCTACGAAGCAACTAAGACTTTTCCATGCGAAGCGACCAAGACTTTTCCCTGCAAAGGACAATTTCTTACGCCATGCAATGCATCTCAACCTACGCTTTGAAAACGTCTTCCGCTAGGAAGCACTCAAAGACTTCCACCAGGAAGCACTCAAAGCCTTCCGCCAGGAAGCATTCAAAGCCTTCCACCCGGAAGTGCTCAAAGCCTTCCACCAGGAAGCACTCAAAGTCTTCCTCTTGGAAGCACTTCAAGCCTTCTAACAAGAAGCAAAAGCCCTTCCTTGAAGGCAACACTAAAACAAATGCTAAGTTAGCTGAAACCCAAAGTTGGACGCCCATGGCTACAACTGGGACATTTGATGAGAAAACAAGTTTGGATACATCAAGGCAGTTAGTATAATTACACAAAGGTACCGGAGCTCATAATTTCTCATAAATATCGTTTTCATTTTTTGATTTAAAGGGTGGTTGGCTAATCACATCTCGATCCTTCAAATAAGTTATTCAATACAAAAATGCAAATGCGATAATCAACATACAAAGATGAAGTAGATGCAATTGCAAGTCTTTAATGCCCATGATCCTTCGAAACTCTGCCCACTGTTCTGCTGAAAGTAGAGAAACGTCTTGAGGAGACTCGTCGGCTTCAGGAACATCTGTTTTCTTAGCCTCAAACTCAGGCTCCAGTTCAGGCTCATGCTACATCTCTAGTTCAAGCTCCAGCTCTTTTGTGGTGATCCCGCTCCCGCTTTCCATATCCAACTTTTGCGCTTTATCTTCCTTAAAACATAAAGTTGTGAGGGCATGTGAAAGCAGCAAGCAGCCAACTCTCAAATTTTGGATTTCAACATCCAACCATTTGACTTCCTATTTGGAATCATGCAAGCATTTGCGCAGCTGGAACATGCCTCATGCTGGGTTGTGACATGCCTCATACCAGGTGATGAGACTCCTTGTCTTCTTTGCTAAAAGCTTCGATGTTGGCTCCACCTGTACTTGAAGATGACAAGTCCGTAAACGCACCGAGCTCTTCTATCTGCCAGCCACCGCATGCATAGTCATTGGAAGTACGCCTAGTGCAATACTTTGAGCTCCAACTAGGCCTTGCCTTACATTCTTTTGTGCCTTGATCCTCGTGCATCAGACCCTCCTATCTTCGAAGTACCATATGCATGGTCCACCTACAAGCTTTCTTCCTTCAATTACGTAGTGGCGTACACCATCTAGAGCTTCACAGGGGGCATGATTGATCCTCCATCTTTATGCTCCACCTTGCAGCCACTCCATTTTGAGCTCAATAGGACCTAGAATGTCAGGTCACTAGAAGGTCCACCGTCAGCCAAAAAAAAAATCCTCGAGACGCTTCATTAACTTTATGACACAACATGCATTTTGCCTCGCATCATGGGATACCTTGCCTCACCTTGCACTTTATCACGGTTGTGACGACCCAGAAATTTGAAAAAGGAAAAATTGGAAAAGTTGGATGTAAAATGACGATTTTGCCCTTGGTTAGGGGGCTGAAAGTTGACTTTTTGTTTAGGATGCCTTTTGGACTTTTGGCCATGACCGTTGGGTAGGTCCCGAGACACTGTGTCTGTAGACAGGCGGCATGCCAAAATCGGAGTTCGGATGGAAACGTTACGAACCTTGGAACATTAGTGGCATTTTGGTCATTTGTTAAGCAAAGGGTAAAAAGGTAATTTGGTGGGAAAATTGGCTGATTCAGCCGTCCACCGCCTCAGTCATGTGGTTTAGTGACATCTGTCACTGGGAAAATTGAATTAGTGGTAAGATTGCCGCTTGAAATTGTGAAACTTAAAGAAAAAGGATATAAACGATGAGTGAATGATTTTGAGAAATTTCCAATCCATTTTGATCAGGAAGGAAACCAGAGACATAGCGAGATTAGGAGGGAATTTGTGAGTGAAAAAAGAGAGGGAAACAGAGAGAGAACATAAAGGAAACCATAAACCCATAGAGAAAAATCCGAATTCGTGCTTGGAAAAATTGAGATTCGATTTCTAAGTTTTAGCCTAACCCAAGTCGAATTAAGGTGAAAATCAGTCTTCTGGGACCATTTCGCGTCGAACAACCTAAAAAACGAAGGCAATTGACGAAGAAACCATCAAGAATAGGCCCTGCGAAATTCCTGAGAAACTCGAATTCAATTCGTGTAATTGAAGGACCCATTTGCAGGAAAATCGGGTGAGGACGATGCACTGTAGCAGTTACTATGCAGGCGCGTGGGTTACAGTCGCAGCCACTCACGGCGGTGCGTGATGGCGCGTTTGTTTTATAAACTGATATGCACACATAGTTAAATGTTTTACATGATTTATGGCATGATTTAACTTGCAATGATTTGGCATGATTATTTCTGGATTTAATGATTATTTTAATTAGTGTTTTGGGCACATTTTTTGAGAAACTGTGAAATTGCTGTTCTAGGCGAAGGCCTGGGATTTGAGATTGGTTTTGACTTGGATTATGAGTTGGGAAATTGATTTGATGGATTTGTAATGTTTTTCGGATATTTTATGGATTTATGTGAAAATGGCAACTTAGGTTGCGGTTGCACGGATTTGCGTGAAAAATGAGATTTGGGCTTGAGACCCAGTGATAAATGGTTTTGACATGGTTTTAATGATGATTTTGAAATAAATATTTTGCTTTTGTATTTATTTTCAGTGCCCCCAGATTTGTAATCCCTTGGTAGACTTCGGATGTGTAATTCCCGAAGGGACTCCAGATGCATAATTCCCGAAGGGACCAGAAGTGTAATTCCCGGTGAGACTAGATGTGTAATTCCCAGCAGGATGATAACTCTGGATGTGTAATTCCCAGATGACCCTCGGATGTGTAATTCTAGAGTTATGTGCTTTATTTTATGATAAAATGGTTTTATAAAATGGTTCATGTGTTTGGCTTGAGAGCCGGGGTTTGATACTTTTCATGTGATTTGGCTTGGAAGCCGGTGATTCATGTGTTTGACCCTATGCATGCATGGTTTGATAAACTGGAGGGTAAATGATGTAATTTGAAATGTATTTTTAAATGATATTATTTTTGTCCACTCACACCTTGAGAGGCGGAGGCATGAGCAGAAATCGATCCAGTCATCCCTTGTCTGACAGGTGCTGAGAGGTAGTTGACTTGTCAGACGGGAGCAGAACCAGGCACGGTTATCAAAGTCCAGTTGGGACAGGTCCTGTCAAGTTGGTATCAGAGCAGTTGGTTATTGATTTCTGTTGTTACGTCATGCCTCCGAGACGTGCGCCCCGTGCACGGATTGAAGATGAGAGGGACGAGGACAGGGTTAGAAAAGGCCCGGATATTGAGAGAGCTCAACGGTTAAGAGCCACTGTGTTTCGTGGTGATTCGGGCCCCGATGGTGCCGATGATTGGATTACTCGTCCGGAGCGGATCTTTGAAATTATGAGATGTCCCCCGGAGGACATGGTGCTATTAGCCACTTTTCTTTTGGATGGCTATGCATACCGGTGGTGGCATGGTTTACATTTAATTGGATGGGATGCCCGTACGTTGACATGGGAAATATTTCGCGAGCGATTTTTTGATCAGTTTTACCCTCTTTCATACCGTGATGCGAAGGAAATGGAATTCCTTCAATTACAACAAGAGGATATGACAGTGGCCGAATATGAACAACGATTTCTGGATCTGGCTCGCTTTGCTCCGAGGGTTGTAGTTACAGAAGGTGATAAATGCAGACATTTTGAACTTGGATTACGAGATGATATTCGAGCCGCTGTGACTGTGGGATCATATGCCACCCTCCGAGATCTATC
Organism: Prinsepia uniflora; assembly: GCA_032719365.1. Taxonomy (NCBI): domain Eukaryota; kingdom Viridiplantae; phylum Streptophyta; class Magnoliopsida; order Rosales; family Rosaceae; genus Prinsepia; species Prinsepia uniflora. The sequence continues at coordinate 43,636,529 of CM064874.1, read as the reverse complement.
AGATGCCGCTATCAGAGTAGAGGCAAGTTTGCCGGTACATGAATTATCTTCGTGTTCTGGACGACGTCGAGAGCGTCAAGAAACTGAGACAATGAGTCAGGTGACGCCGTCAAAAAGAGGTAGTTATAACCCTGGATTTTCTGGTGGGTCTCGGTTAGGTTTTAGTGGGGGTAGACAAGGACATTCCTTTGGTATTATAGTATTCCCTCAGGCATCTGTCCAGTCGAGTAGAGCTTCAGTACCTTCAACTGACAGACCTTACAATCGATCTATCAGATGCCGCTATCAGAGTAGCATTTCCTTTATACCCTTCGGGTCTGAAAATATGAACATGAATACTTGAAGCATCACACTACATATTTTAATCAAATGCAAGTAGCATTTATTTAAAGCATTCATGCATGTTAAATATAGTGTAATATTGCATAATTGTTCACTTGTTCAAATGTTTCATTTAAATGTTCAAATATTATATAGGAAATGTATGTATCTAAATAAACCAGAAGTTCATAAATAAATTATTAGTAAATAAAAAGAATTCAAAATTTCCTTCATAAATTCACCATTACATGCTTTCTCTAAAAATAATCATACCATGTTATAGAACTTGAAGTTCTCATTTGTTACTTATGGATGTATTTTCTCAAAGCACTAATGTAACGACCCGTCCCAAGAGCCAGGATTAGCAAAGTGATTAGTAACGGATTAGTGGGTCTAATTGGTGTTTAGTTGGTTACTTTTGATCTGTTAGGGTAGAATGACGATTTTGCCCGTAGGTTAGGAAAAAAGTTGACTTTTAGTTCGGGTGGTCAATTGGGTATTGACCGATGACCGTGACGTAGTTCGGGACATCACGAGTCCGTAGACAAGTGGCACGCCGGATTCCGACATCCGAGGAGGAAGTTATGATGTTCGGAAGGTTGTGGGCATTACCGTAATTTGGTTAAAATAGGGGGAAAACGTTGACCTTTTGCTAGACTTGTCATTTTCACGTAGACCGAGGACCGTTAGGTAGATCTCGTCGTCCTGAGTTCAACGATAGGTGGCATGCCTTCATCGGACATTGGACGGTTAAGATACGGGTCTAGAACGGTAAGGGGCAAAATGGTAATTTTGAGTCATAGGGGTAATTTGGTCTTTTTGCACATTGGGATTTGTGCAAAACAGATTGGGACAAGTGTGCAGTGTTGATTGGGATATTTTGAGTTTGGGCCATGGGATGTGTGTTACTACTGTGGGGAGCGAGGTCATTTCCGACGTGAGTGTCCACTGTTACCACAGGAGGGTGGTGTAGGCCAAGGAGCGGCAGAGCCTGGAAGGAGCACGGCGTCAGTGTCAGGGACAGCATGTAACACCCCGGAAATTCGAGGATTCCCATATTGTAATTTATTGTGTGATTTGACGATTTTACCCTTGTGATTGGTATGGTCAAATGTTGACTTTTTGATTGATGAACTAAACGGACTTTGACCTATGACCGTGACGTAGTTCGGGACGTCACGAGTTCATAGACAGGTGGCACGTCCATTTCGGACGATCAGGGTAAAAGTTATGACTATCGGAAGTTCAGGAGCATTACCGTAATTTGGACTCTCGGGGGAAAATGTTGACTTTTCTTTTGGCAACTAATTTTCAGTTGACTCAGGATCGCCCACACCATGGGCCATCGGGCCGGAAGAACAACAGGGGAGGGAGCTACAGAGGGGCACCCTCATCCTTCAAGGGTCGTGGCTGGTCGGGTCGACGTGGAGGCTCTCAGGGCAGAGGATCTGGACACAACTCTGGGCAGCACTCATCTTGGAGTGGTGCATCTGGTGGGCATTCGGGCAGGCCAAGGCCAGTAACTTGTTTTGCTTGCGGAGAGGAAGGCCACTATGCCTGCGATTGTCCGCAGTTGTCCAAAAACAACGACGCTGGGGGCTCGAGTGTGGTGCAGAGCACGGCGTCCCACACTAACGGAGGTCGCGGTCAGGGAGGTGACCGTGGTGCTGGACGTGGCGCGCGCGGGCGCGGACGGAACGGAGGGCCGAGGGCCCAAGTGTTTGCAATGACCCAGCAGCAGGCGAGGACTGCTCCAGGCGTGGTCACAGGTACACTACATATCTTTAATTTTCTTGTACGTGTATTAATGGATGCAGGGGCTACACATTCTTTTATTTCGAAGAGTTGTGCTGGTTTGCTTGATTGTGTGGTATCAGCCTTAGATTGCGAAATGGGTGTTGGCACCCCGATGGGTACCGTGTACCTTGTGAATCAGGTGATTCGGAGGTGCCCGGTAAGAATTGAGGATGTGGATTTACCAGCAGACTTAATTATTCTGGATATCCACGACTTCGATATAATCCTAGGGATGGATTGGCTGTCGGAGCACGGATCGCTCATCGACTGCTGTAGCAAGCAAGTAATTTTGCGGAGCCCGGGTTTGCCAGAAGTTATCTTTCAGGGGGAACGTGATGGTTCGCCTCCTGAAGTGATTTCGTCACTTACTGCTACCAAACTTCTACGGAAGGGATGCCAGGGTTATCTGGCGCATGTCGTGTCGGAACGGGTCGATACTCCGGTTATCGACGAAATACCGGTGGTCTGTGAGTTTCCGGATGTATTCCCGGAAGACTTACCTGGGTTGCCACCATCGCGGGAGATTGAGTTTACGATTGAACTACTCCCTGGTACCCGACCTATATCCCAGGCACCATACCGGATGGCGCCGGCCGAGTTACGAGAACTCAAGACTCAATTGCAGGAGTTGGTAGATTTGGGATATGTCCGACCGAGTACTTCACCGTGGGGAGCACCGGTGTTGTTCGTGAAGAAGAAGGAAGGAAGTCTCCGTTTATGTATTGATTATCGACAACTCAACAAGGTGACATTGAGGAACCAGTATCCTCTACCCAGGATCGATGACCTTTTCGACCAGTTGCGGGGAGCTCAGTGCTTCTCGAAAATTGATTTGCGGTCTGGGTATCACCAACTGAGGATTTCGGAGGAGGATATTCCGAAAACTGCTTTTCGAACCCGTTACGGGCACTACGAGTTCCTTGTTATGCCATTTGGTTTGACGAATGCTCCGGCAGCATTCATGGATCTGATGAACCGGGTCTTCCGACCCTACCTGGATAAGTTCGTGATTGTGTTCATCGATGATATTTTGGTATACTCGAGGAGTGCCCGTGCACATGAAGAACATCTACGGTTGGTCTTGGAGAGACTGAGACAAGAACAATTGTATGCCAAGCTGAGCAAGTGTCAGTTTTGGCTGAGCAGTATTGGTTTTCTGGGACACGTGATATCGACGGATGGGATTTGCGTGGATCCCCAGAAAACAGAAGCGGTGACCAACTGGGCTAGACCGACAACGGTGACCGAGGTGCGGAGTTTCGTCGGATTAGCAGGCTACTACCGGAGATTCGTGGAGGGTTTCTCCAAAATTGCTGCACCATTGACTCGTCTGACTCGGAAAGGAGTAAAATTTATCTGGGACGAGCAGTGCGATCGGAGCTTTCAAGAGTTGAAGGATCGATTGACCACTGCACCTGTCCTTGCATTGCCGGATGACAGTGGGGAGTTTGTGGTTTTCAGTGATGCTTCACTGCAAGGGTTGGGCTGCGTGTTGATGCAAACTGGCAAGGTTATCGCCTATGCATCCCGGCAGCTGAAGAGTCATGAGTTGAACTACCCTACCCATGATTTGGAGTTGGCAGCGGTGGTTCATGCTCTCAAGATCTGGAGACATTATCTGTTCGGCGCAACGTGTCGGATATACACCGACCACCAGAGTCTTAAATACTTATTCACTCAGAAGGAGCTCAACATGAGACAACGGAGATGGTTGGAGCTGCTGAAGGACTATGACTGTACGATCGAGTACCATCCGGGTAAGGCCAATGTGGTGGCGGATGCACTCAGCAGGAAATCAGCGGGAACTATTGCACACCTAGGGATGGTGTATCTTCCCTTGTTAATGGAACTCCGGAAGGCGGGAGTTATTTTGGGTACGGATGCGCATGGAGCTTTGTTGGCCAGCTTCCATGTGCGACCAGTACTGATTGATCGGATCATTGAAGCACAACTGCAGGATCCGATACTCTGTATTTACAGAATTGAGGTCGATGCGGATGGGAGACAGGATTTTACCATCCGGGACGATGGAGCACTGGTGAAATTGGGCCGTTTGTGCGTACCTGCAGTGGCAGAGTTACGGGCCGAGATACTTGGGGAGGCCCACAGTTCGGCCTATGCTATGCATCCGGGAGGTACAAAGATGTACCGTACCCTCCGGAACCATTATTGGTGGCCAGGAATGAAGAAGGATATTGCTGAGTTCGTGAGCAAATGCTTAACCTGTCAGCAGGTTAAGGCGGAACGGCAGAGACCGTATGGGGCTATGCAGCCACTTCCGATTCCTGAGTGGAAGTGGGATCACATCACCATGGACTTCGTCTTTAAGTTACCGAGGACTCAGAGTGGAGTGGACGGAGTATGGGTGATCGTGGATCGGTTAACCAAATCAGCCCATTTTCTGCCAGTTCAGGAAACCTATAAACCTAGCCGACTGGCTCAGTTGTTTGTGAAAGAAATCATACGACTTCATGGTACGCCGGAATCGATCGTGTCTGATCGTGATCCGCGTTTCACTTCCAGGTTCTGGCGGAGTTTGCAAGCTACTTTGGGAACAACCTTACGTTTCAGTACTGCTTTCCATCCACAGACCGATGGACAGTCTGAGAGAACCATTCAAACCCTGGAGGACATGATGAGGTCATGTGTACTACAGTTTCAAGACTCTTGGGATACTCATTTGCCATTGATGGAATTCGCTTACAACAACAGCTATCGGGCAAGCATCGGGATGGCACCTTATGAGGCACTGTATGGCCGACAGTGCAGGACACCTATCTGCTGGACGGAGGTAGGAGAGCGAGCGGCTGTAGGGCCGGAGATGATGGACTTAACCATGGAAACTGTTCGCGTGATCAAGGAGAGATTGAAGGTGGCACAGGATCGCCAGAAGAGTTATGCCGACCGACGGATTCGAGACTTGGAGTTTGAAGTGGGAGATTTTGTCTTCCTGAAGTTGTCTCCGTGGAAAGGGATTATCCGTTTTGGCCGACGGGGGAAACTGAGTCCGCGTTTTATCGGACCGTATGAAATCGTGGAGAGAATTGGCAGAGTTGCATACAGATTGGCACTACCTCCAGAACTATCAAGAGTTCACGATGTTTTCCACGTATCGATGTTGCGGATGTACGTACGTGATGCTTCTCATGTACTTGGGGAACAACCTGTCGAACTACGAGAGGATTTGAGCTTTGAAGAACAACCAGTACAGATCTTGGATCGGAAGGACAAGGTACTACGACGGAAGACGATCCCTCTCGTGAAAATTCTCTGGAGAAACCAGAACGTGGAAGAAGCCACATGGGAGCCTGAGGCTCAGATGCGAGAACAATTTCCTCATTTGTTTCTTTGAAATTTCGGGACGAAATTTCTTAAGGGGGGAAGGTTGTAACACCCCGGAAATTCGAGGATTCCCATATTGTAATTTATTGTGTGATTTGACGATTTTACCCTTGTGATTGGTATGGTCAAATGTTGACTTTTTGATTGATGAACTAAACGGACTTTGACCTATGACCGTGACGTAGTTCGGGACGTCACGAGTTCATAGACAGGTGGCACGTCCATTTCGGACGATCAGGGTAAAAGTTATGACTATCGGAAGTTCAGGGGCATTACCGTAATTTGGACTCTCGGGGGAAATGTTGACTTTTCTTTTGGCAACTAATTTTCAGTTGACTCAAGGACCGTTGGGTAGGCCTCGACGTCCTGAGTCCGTAGACAGGCGGCACGCCGAAATCGGACTTCGTACGAGGAAGTTATGGTCAGAAACGTGAATTCGGGAAGTTTGTGTCTCGGTTTTCGTGTCGAATATTAAATTCAGGAAATCTGATTGGAGGACATCTGGTGAGTGACAAGTGTCACTCACCCATTGGCTAGATTGGATCAGATCCACTATAGGATTAATTATCATTTAAATCTGCTTTAAATTACAGCCCTTAGATCTGGAATCCCTTGATTTGATCTCAGCCTTTGATCTCAATCTGAGATTCAATCCTGGCCCTTGATTCATTTTCCTATTCAGTATTAAAATTCCATGAGATCATGCACCCATGTGTTCATTCTCTCAACCGTGTGTGCGATTTCTCCCTGGAACCAGCCCATCAGCCACCACCACTCAACCCCACACCTCAGACAACCAGCAGCCACACCTCTGACGCCGGCCACCGCTCCACGGCCACCCTGCACGGCGGCATCCTTTCAAACCCGTGAAGGAAACCCGCGGAACCCAAGTCACCAAACCATCCCAACCATTGATCTAGGCCTGGAACCAACGTGCGGTTGTGATCACCGTGACTACTGGACGGCAAGGAGCTGACCCTGACAGTGTACGGCGGCGACACGGCGGCGTTCGGACGTTAAACCCGTAGGTAACCATTTTCCTTCCCGGCTTCAAAACACCTGGTTGTGACGTTGACATCATTGAGTTGTTGTTAGGACTCGTCTAGGTGACCTGGACGACCAATTTGGAACCAGGACCAGGGCTGAACAACCGTCGACTCGCCGGAAAGGATTACCAGAACCGGCAACCAAGCTTCCCGTCGAGTTTCAGGTAACCTCCTAGACCTAAAACCTAATTCTAATTACATAGAACCAAACTAGGGACTAGGACGAGTAATTAGGAATTAAAAGGAACGAAATTGATGAAGAAATGAAGGAATGGCAACCGGGTCTCGATCGCGGGTCTGATCGACCCGAGTTCCAGGAAAACAGGTCAACCCGTCTGATGACAGTGGTGCTGACGTGGCACCCTGTCAGTCTGTCAGATGACGTGGACCAACCGTGAGCCGACACGTGTCACATGTCAGTGCACAGTCAGCACTGACATGTCAGTGACGTGGACCAGTCAGGGACTGCCACGTGTCACTGACATGTCAGTGACGTGGACCAGTGCCGTGCTGACACGTGGCACATGTCAGATCTGACACGTGGTCTGACAGATCAGTGTGGTGGACCAATCAGATGGTGACACGTGGCACCTGTCAGAGTCTGACATGTCTGACAGCTGTCAGATGACGTCAGCATGACGTCAGCAGTGACGTCAGCGATGACGTCAGCAGGAACTGTTCCTGCGTTGACCGACGCGTTGACCGGCGCGTGGGGGCGCGTGTGAACAGTGTTTTTGGTGGGACCACCACCATTCTTTAAGTTTCGACGATCCGGATCCAATGGCGGTGGTTTCGGGTCGATCGGAGATCATTAAGTTAGTCAAAATAAGGTTTATTGCCTTGGAAAGCGCGTTCGGGCGGCTTTCCCGGGTCGGTTTCGACCTAGGCTTTCATGGTTGAATGTTGGGGGTTTAATTTGACCTTTACGAATACTTGGACTTGACAGGGATTGTACATTTGTACCAGGACGAGGGTATACGTTCGGTTTCTAGCAGGATTGTACTGTGAGTGGGCCATTTTCTTAAACCCTTGTGTGCATAAATGTTTTCTGGTTTTACTATACTTATTCACATGCTAAAACAATGATGGTTTTGATGATATGGAAAATATGGTTATGGCACGTTTCACGGTATTTGGGCTTGAGACCCGTCCGATGAAACTGAATGATTGGTTCGGATTCTATCTATGTATATATATGTTTGCATGTGGATATCAATAAAATGTATTTGTTACTGCACTGTATAGATCCTTCCATATTGTATTGTCTCCTCCGGATGAGGTACCCCGGAGAGGTCACGGACGTCTAGTACGTCCAGCGTCTATGACGCTAAGCATCGGGGATGCTGTACCCGAACGGGGTTCGGGGATTGAACTCGGAATTGAGACCCGAGTGGCATGCGTAGCCTTGTGATTGTGACCTTATTGGACGTCAGGGACGTCAGACATCAGGGATGTCGGGATTGGAGTGTATAGTGCAGCAACTAAAATTATGGTTATGGTTTTATTATATGCCTTATGGTTCATATTATACGGTTTATGATTTTGAATTATGTTGCACGCATGTTTGGAAAACGGAGGGGTAAATTATATGTTTTACTTATCAAACGATTTCATAAACTTGAGTTTCGGTCCACTCACCCTTACTGTTTTGATAACCCCTCCAGGTCGGGAAACTGAGGTAGAGGAGGAACCAGAGGCTGAGGCATAGATTCACTTCTGCGTACCTGAACCCCTGCTGGGTGGTGTACCCGCAGGTTTACTGTAGAGTCGTGCTCGCAAATTTGTAATTTTGGATTATATCCCTTGTCTGACATTCGTTTAATTCGGATTTTATGTATGACTTTAATTTGGTTATTTATGCTTTTAAATGTTTTGAGGTTAAAATTGGTATGAATTATTGGGTGTCAGACGGGAGCAGGGCACGTCCCCTTGTGGTCCCTGTGGGATCGGGGCGGGTCCTGTCACAGCAGGCACTAGAGGAGGTGGATGTGCCACTAGTAGTTCGAGAGGACGTGGTAGATCCTCAGGACCACATGCCCAAGTGTTTGCGATGACTCAGCAGGAGGCTCAGTCAGTACCTGGTACAGTGACAGGTACTTTTACTATCCTTGGGTGAGTTGTACACAGTGTTGTTTGGTTTCGGGATAGAGTCTAGAATTTTCATTAGGTGACTTGGAGTGACGAGGTTGAAGCTTACGGTGAGTTCCGTTGAGGGATGACGGAAGGAATTGGAAAGGAGTGACTATAACTGTTCGATATGAGGTTATTGAAGAAAACCCACAATCTAGGATTGCCTTTAGGACTTTGTTGGTTTATTCCGACAAGGTGGTCGAAGTCGTTGAGTAGTGAGTGGTAGGTAGGATTCCTTTTCGGACTAGAATTTTTCTGGGTTAGGATTTGAGTTGGGTTTCTGGAAGGTGAAGTGATAGTACATGAGGATGTACTCTATGAATTCTATTGGGTACTCTACATGATGTATTTTAAAATATCTTTGTTTTCTGTTTATAAAGTTTCCCTTGCGTACACCATGAAGTTCTAGTTGTACTGAGAGAGGCTGAGAAGTGTCATCGGTTTGAGTTGGGTCTTCGTGGAGCGATTCGAGCCATAGTGACGGCTGGATCGTTTGCTACCCTCCGAGAGTTGTCGGATGCTGCTGTGAGGGTTGAGGCTAGCTTGTTGGTACGGCGCCGGGAGCCACCTTTTTCTGGAGCTTCGAGCCAGTGGACACCGAAGAGGGGTAACTTCAGTGGAGCATCGTTGGGGGCGATGATCGTTTTTGTAGACCTGGTAGTTTCCAGAATTCAGGGTTCCGTGGTTACCGAACACAGCCGACTCCACAAACTAGTGCGACGTCTGTTGCATCCACCGGGAGATCGAGTGGTGGACCAGGTCAGGAAATTTTGTGGGGAATTAGGAGAACCTTCGTTAACGCGTTAGTGACGTAGTTTGGTGACTGTTGACAGGATCGGGAATCCCCGAGGAGGTCGAGGAACGTGCAGAACATACGGGACGCGAGTGACGTGCCCGGTAACTGTGAGTGGACCCCTTCTCTATAACTGAGAATGCATAACTGCTTTTAATTACTTGTTTTATTGTTTTATATGTGATTTTATGTTTTCTGAATATGCTATAACTGTTTTACTTAATTGCACGTTTTTCAGGAAAGGACGGTTTCAGCACGTTTTACGAGAAAGGTTTGATTTCTAGCTGTGATGCTATGATTTTGAGATTTCAAACGATAAAGGGTTTCCAATGATTATAAAGGGATTTTGGAACATGAATTTGGTGATCAAGGTTTTCAGTTTTTAGAATCGGATTTCAGAAAGCGGAATTTGGTTTTAAAGTTGAACGTGGATTTCCGGATTTGGGTTCGGAATGACGGTTCTGGATGCCGGAATGGCGTCAAACCAGTGATTTCGGATTTGGGTTTGGATATGGATTTAGAAATGGTTTTCAAGTGGTTGTGATTGGATTTTCTGGATCTGGTTATTGGGTTTAAAGACCCGGATATTGTGACTGACGGGGGACGGGCCCGGATTGGGTTTAAAGACCCGGATTGAGTTTAAAGACTCGGGAGTTTAAAGACTCAGATATTGACATTTCCCCCGTAGACCTGTTGAGTTTAAAGACTCGGATTATTGAGGCCTGGATTGAGTTTAAAGACTCGGGAGTTTAAAGGCTCGGATAGGTCCAGCAGGTTTGATCGGATAATGATGACTCTGGGATGTTTTAAATTCTCTTGCGTCTGACAATGTAAATTGTGATTTTCGTGAGGTTGTTTCGGTCTTTCGTTTTTGGGTTGTCAGACGGGAGCAGGGTTTAGTCCCTAATCCTGGGGGATTAGGGGTGGGCCCTGACAACTAATATTGTTATTTGCTCTTTGTAGAGAGTGCCACATTTCAACAAGCTCAACTTTGACGCGTTGGAAGTTTCCGGAAGAAATTATTACTAGTGGACTGAAGATGTGAAGCTCCATCACACAACCAAAAGAATTTTCTCCATCATCCAAGAAGATAATATGACTCTGAGCATCAAAAAGTTGATGCTATGACTCTCATCCGGAGGCCCATGGATCAGACACTACAATGTGAATATCTCGGTCAAGAAGACCCGAGAGCACTATGGATTTTGTTGGCAGATCGATTCGATCAACAAAAGGATATCTTCTTGCCTGAAGCAAGACATGACTAGCATAACCTTCATTTCCAGGACTTTAAATTTGTGAACGAATACAACTTTGAAGTATGTCGCATCCAGTCACTTCTCAAATATTGTGGGGAGGAACTCACTGAAAACGACCACCTTGAGAAACCTTTCTCCATATTTCCTTCTCATGTATTGTCTTGCAACAACAATACAAAGACAAAAAATTCACCAAGTTCGCAGAGTTGATCACTACTTTGTTGCTTGCTGAAAAGAATAATAGTCTACTGATGAAGAATGATCAATCCCAACCTGTTGCTACTAGAGCAACACGTTTTCTTGAAGCAAATGATGTTGCTAATCACAATTCAAATCGCAAGTGGAGAAACTGAGGTCATGGTAGAGGCACAGGACGTAACCGCCTTAGACGTGAAGGACACGCCTATGGCCGAGATCAAGGTAAATATGGCCCACGTGGCCGAGATAATCGTGGTCGAGGTCCATGTGGTGCGAACCGCACTCCTTCAACCCTGAAATCTCGAAATGAGAGGAACCATGGTTCAGCCTATTGCCACCGGAATCAAAACCAGCAAAACCTATGCTATAAATGTGGAGGACGAGATCACTGGTTTCGTACATGTCGTGCATCAGCTCAAGTTATTGAAGAGTATCACGTCTAACACAGAACTCGAGAGACCAACTTTACTGAAAGACTAGGTCCCATCGATGCCACTCTTACCATTGCTGATTTCCAGGCTGCAGCTAGACATAACAAGGATTAAGACCTCAAAAAACATGGATATGATCGACACCTATGCAGTTTTTATATGGATTTTTTTTATTATTAATTTCAGATAATCTTTGGTGATTTATGTTTACTTAGAACTTGTTTTGTTTTTTGCTCGAATATTATACATTTTAATTCATTTATTTATTTTCATAAATGTGATCTTTAATTTTTAGTTAAACTTATGGTTATGCATGTCAAGTGGGCAAGTTTGTTGTCTAGCTGACATTGCTACCATACATACTATCTTCGGAGATAGGATATATTTTACATACTTATTACCTAACCACACCCCTGTGAAGGCTCCGACATAGCCCACTTTATGTTATCCAATGGTATTAATTTACCATTGATGAAGTCTTATACTCTCCACGTTCTAGAACAACGCTGTTGAGTTTTAAGGATATTCGAGCTAATGGTTATCACGTAGAAACCACAAAAGAAAAGACAGTGAAATATCTTTGCATAACCTCCAACCTGTACTAAAGCATACATTGGAAAAATTGAAATGCCTCATGAGTGGTCTCTATACGACCACTATTAGAACAATTGAGGCAAATCACAAGGCTAGCCATAAGCTACCTAACCCAAGAAGCTACTTACTTGGCATGACCCGTTGAGATTCCCAGGTCAAGGAATGATGTGTTATATCCTCAATACATCACACAGGTATCCCTTACTAACAAGGACTTTGTGTTTAGTGAAATACTATGCCAAACTTGCTCAATGGGCAAACTGAACACTAGACCATCACAAGCAAAGATAAGTAAAGAATCTATCTCCTTCTTGTACAAAATATAAAAGGATATTTGTGGAACTATCCAACCACCATGCAGACCATTTAAATATTTCATGGTTTTGGTTGATGCATCAATGAGATGGTCACGTGTGACACTATTGTCTACATGTAGTGCTGCGTTTCCTAAACTCCATGCCTAAATCATTAAATTGAAGGCCCATTACCCAAATTATCCTATAGGATAAGACTTGATAATGCCGCCGAATTTACATCGAAATCATTCGATGATTATTGCATGTCCCTTGGGATTGATGTTGAACATCTGGAATAATATGTTCACACTCAGAATGGTCTAGCATAAGCATTCATTAAAGGATTGCAAATGATTGCACGGACCTTGGTTATGCATTCCAAACTCTTTATTTCTGTATGGGGCTACACAATTTTGCATGCAACTATGTTGGTCCAATTGAGGCCCACTGACACCTAACCCTATTACTCTTTATAGCTGGTAACTGGATACAAACCTAAATTTTTTCACTTATGCGTTTTCAGCTGTACAGTTTATGTGCCAATTTTGTTGCTTCGATGAGGCAGTCTTCTTACTGCTTAGGGGAAATAAGAATGTCAATGTTCATGAAGAACAACGTGAATTAACGTGGAATGTCTCCACTATATCTCATCTTAATCCACGAACCGTACAAAGTGAGAACGGAGTGCGAAGAATTCTAGATCTATAGAGTATAGCTAATAATATGCTAGACGCTTTCTCTTATCTAGCCAAAGTGACGAGATCACATATACCTGTTGAAAACGTGACTGCAAGGATATACGTCCCTGCAGGACGTGTCGTCTCAGATAGACGAGTCTTCCCAAGTGGACGAGGTATGTCCGTGGCGACTAACCATTCATATGTCCTTGCTCAGAAGCAAGGTAGACCAATAAGTTAGAAGGATTTTTATGCCCGGAAGAGGATAATTTTGGCACAATTGAATCCCTTAGATATCGCAATATTAGCTGATCCATCTCATTCGATTATTCTGGATAATAGGTCTATCTTGGAAGAGACAACGTTGGGGGATGCTCTGACGTCTGAACCCACTCCCGAGATTAGAGAGATCTCGATAAATTATGCATGCTTTTGTGAGATATGGAATTAAAATGATATGATCATCGATGATATATTTGTATTCACTGTAGCTACTGAAATAACAACTAGTGATGACATCTAACCTCACTCTATTGATGAATGCCAATGTAGAGAATACTAGCCAAAATGGAAAGAAGCAATACATGTTAAACTATATTCCTTGATAAGAAGAAAGGTGTTTAGACCTGTAGTTCCCACACCTAGTGGCGCAAGGCTTTTCTCAACGCCCTGAGATTGATTACGAGGAGACATATTCGCCCGGTAGACATCACAATGTTCTGGTACCTTATCAATTTGGTAGTTTCCAAAAAATTGAGTATGCACAACTTATGGATGTGGTTATTGCTTATTTCCATGGGAATCTGGATACTGATATATATATATATATATATATATATATGAAAGTTCATGAAGGACTTAAGATGCCTGATGCAAATAGTTCTAGACCACGGAACATGCTCTCCATTCGTTTGAGGCATTCACATTATTGATTAAAACAATCTAGATGGATGTGGTATAACCGTCTAAGTGAGTATTTGATAAGAGTAGGTTATGCCCATGTGTGTTTATTAAGAAAACAAGTTTCGGGTTCACTATAGTGGCAATTTATGTCGATGACATGAATCTGAATGGTACTCTCGAAGAAATCAAAGAAACTGTTAAGCACCTAAAGTTAGAATTTGAAATGAAGGATCTCGAGAAAACACACTTCTATCTCAGCCTGGAGCTCGAGCACCGTGCAAATAGGATTTTAGTTCATCAATCGAATTACATCTAGAAGATGTTGAGTTTCTTTAATGAGGATAAAGCGAAACTTACAAGCATGCCCGTGATTGTATGTAGTCTACATCCTAAGAAGGGCACATTTCATCTAGCAGTTGATAATGAAGAGATATTGACACAAGAAGTGCCATATCTACGTACAATAGGCGTATTATTTTCCTTGGCTCAAAGCATTAGACGGATATTTCATTCGCTATGAACTTTCTAACTAGATTTAGCTCTGTGCCTACATGCTGCCACTAGAATGGCATAAAAGACATCTTCTAATACCTTAGAGTACAATGGATATGGGCTTATTTTATCCATATGCATAGAAAAATGAATCAAACCCCCTTGGTCCTCAGAATGATGCATGCCTTGTTGGGTATGTTGATCCAGGTTACCTATCTGACCCACACAATGCGCATTCCTAATTTGGTTATGTCTTTACCATTGGAAACACAGTAATATCGTGGAGGTCTACAAAATAGACCCTTATTGCTATGTCTTCGAATCATGCAGAGATTCTAAGTCTTCCCCAAATGGTTCGTGAATGCATATAGTTGAGAGCCATTACAGATCATATTCGAAGTACTTATAGACTGCATTCCACCAATATTGAATTGACGATTATCAATGAAGATAATGCTGCCCATTTAGTAGATAAAGACCGATTTCATTAAAGGAGGAAACACCAAGCATATTGAGCTGAAGTTCTTCTTCAACCAATTGCAGCCAGTACATCAGAAGAATGAGATCAAGTTAATTTGATCCTAAGACAACTATGCAAACATTTTCATCAAGTCATTACCAAAGGCCACATTCCAGCAGCATGTCCGAGGTATTGTCTCACGTAGACTAGATGATCTACCTAATTTGTAGTTTTCAGGGGGAGTTGAGATCAAAAGGAGTATCCTGAGTTTCCATAAGTATACTCACATGACCATCGTGTACTCTCTTGTCCTACGACCATAGTTATTTTGTTCCATTGGATTTTTTTACCTAACTAGATTTTTACGAGGCACATTTTTCGTATGGTCACCCCATTAATAATGCATCCTGAATATGTGAATGATTTGACTCATATGCATTTGCTCATCTTTTCCCTTCGATCATGAGTTTCTCCCACAGGATTTACCAGGAAAGGTTTTGGTGTAGCAACTCTAATGAATTTTCTTTCAAAGACGTACTATTTACTCATGTTCTAGAAGAGATGACTTCAACTATCTCCATAGATTCTAATGCGACCACTATCCACACGCGTTGTACTTTTTTTCCTTCGACTAGGATAAGTTTTGTCCCACAGGATTTTGTCATGTAGTAAGATTTTAACGAGGCAACACATATGGGCACAGCCAAGGAGCACTATTACATGAAATATCCAAGGGTGAGTATTGTAAATAAATTGGGTTTTAGTGGCTATTCTATGCAAGAGGTAGAGGGTAATTTAATTTTCGTACATTTACCTAATTCCCTATTTTATATAAGGGAATGTATCGTTAAATATTTTAATACGATTTAGAATAACACAATATATAGAACACGCATTCTTCTCATTCTCTCTGTCTCTCCCAACTTCTCTTTCTCATAAACGTACGACCGTTTTCCAATCTTTCACAACCGAACGACTATTGTGATTGCAAGTCATTAACGTGATGTTTGTACCATACCAATTGACCACTAGGGAGTCGCCTAGGACCGTCTGCAAGTGGCCATGACATGTTGTTTCAGTTCCTGATGAACATGCTCAGTTGCTTGTCGATTGAATGTGGGCTACCTAACCCAGCTTGTTGCACCACCCGACTGGGAACTTCTGACTGAGGCACACAGTTGGCCTTTCTCAAGGGCTATCGACCAGCATCCCTGAGCATCATGGTCGGCACCATCAAATAATTACCTACCCCAATACAATGTCAAGTACCCTTTAACAAATCACTAACATCCATCTAACATGTCAAGTACTTATCCTACCCTTTAGTAGGTTACTCCAGAAAATAGAAGAAGATTTTCAACGTCCAGCAAGACCACTCCTCATTAGATCCATTTCCGGATCAAACATTTGGTTCCGTTTATGGGAATTCTGACTAAGCACTCCTACTAGCTCACAAACCATGTTCCATCTTCATTTCGATCACTATGTCAGCTGAGCATCGTGATGGTGAGCTAAACAATACCCCCCATTTTGGAGAGAAAAATCCAAGTAGAGCCCTATCCCTCTCAAGAGGACATGCTTAAACTAATGAACAACCTCCGCCCGGGTACCCCCATTTTGGTCACTAATGAGCAACCTTGAGGTTGAAATTAGGAGTCAAGTGTTTAGAAAAAAATACCAAAAGATGTTCGCCTTACACCACTACACCTAGGAGAAGTTGAGAGAACAACGTTCCATTGTCGATCGGGTGCTCGCCGAGTGTGCCGGGCAATGCCCCAGGCATCCAGATCTTCTGAGACGCCCATGAATTCCTCGATTGGTGAGCACCTCCAGACGAGCAGACCTGACTGACCGACCTACCATACTAATGACCCCTGGATCAACAACCAACCTCCTCTACCAACAACCGGCATCTTCTCCTTGATCAAATTCAAGTATAATGAGGGCTACTCGATAGAAATGATCCGTGGTCCAGGAGGAGCAGACTCCGAAGACCAAACTTCAGTACGTGGTGGAGGTAATCGAGTCGACGGTTGACAAACTGGCTACAAAACTGTGCACGACCGAGCCACAACCACGTGTATGGATTCCCCATTACCGACCAATTTGGACCGTGATCTACCCTCACCAAATCGAACGATGTGGTCCAAGAACTTCTATAGCATGTCCACGAACTGGAAGGCGAGAAGGGTAAAGCCAAACTACCCTTCAAGTGAAAAACCAATATTGATCCCTTCACGACTCGTATTATATTGTACCGACATGAGTCAGAAGTGAATCCCCTCATGATTTCCCCATACTCGAGGGAAAGGTGAGACAATCACACACATGAACAACTACCATTCGGCAGTCGCTTTCAGCAACCTCTCCGATAAGATGAAGTGCTTGATCTTTAACTCTACCCTTACATAAGCTACCCTTAATGGGTTCTGCTGGCTCCAACTAGGCACAATCAACTCCTTCGACGAGTTACACACGACCTTCTTGAACCAGTTCATGATTCATACCGACCAGCTACTGACTATGAAAGACTTGGTATCTTTTCGACAAGGGGAGATAGAGACCTTACAGAAGTATGCTACTCGATTTAGCCATGACTATTCCAAATTTTAGGAGACTAACGAAAAGCAGCTTTTCGAGCATTCCACAGTGACCTCAAGGTGTCTCCATTCAAATACCAGGCCTTGACCATGTTCTAGGAAAACTACAACGAGTTGATGAAGCAAGATGCTATCCACGCAAAGGCTAAATTTTTCAACACTCACTAGCGTGAGCGGAGAAGAAACAACACGTTGGCTCCACTTACACAACGTCCTAACCCGCCCAGCTGGGCAAGCCCCACTACTAGGACGATTAGTGTGGTCGATCATACGAGCATAACTTTTACTCAGGTACGAGGAAAGGCTCATATGACAACATTCATAAGGGCATGAAGGACCGACGATATGGCAACCACGGGTAGAAGTCTTAAAGCCAGGCTCCCCAGGAAGATTATCTGCACAGTCCAACCCCCATGTATGAAACTTACAACATTCTTAATGCGTCCATAGAGAATGTACTTTTAGATGTGGAGAATAAGATCGAGAAATCGAGGGCTCGGCCCAAAAACTCCTAACCACCTATTCACCCCAATCTCTACTACCAATACTACAATGGCCATTCCATTGATGAGTGTGTGGCCTTCTATGACATTTTGCAAGGACTAATCTACAATGGGAAGATCACGAAGTTTCTGCCAAATGCCTCTCAGCTCGCAGAAAACCCACAGATCAACACCATCAGTGGTGGACCTATGATCTCCTATGCCTACATTTCTAGTCAGACAAAGAAGAATTTCCTTCACACAACCCAATCTAATCATCAACTCTTCAATATTGAATCTAGAAGACCACAAAAAATGAACATGACATGCTGGGAATTAATCACCTTTTCTGAGGAGGAAGAGCGAGGCATCGTCTTCCTCCATGATGAGGCCAGTCACTCAATTGCTGAGTTTCTCATGAGACTCAGTAATGTTGATTGGCACTGTCTTTCTGCCCATTTCAATCGATACCATGCCACGCATCATTTGGTACTGTCATCCTTGACAGGCTACTCTATCCGCCTCTTCCTCATGAATTTTCCCACCATCATGGACATTAGCTAGGTTCAGGGATATCAGCTCTCGGCACATACATGCTACCAATTTTCTCTCACCAAGGTAAATTCGTGCACTAGCAATAAAACTATTGCAGTCACAGAAAAAGCATACGCGGCTGACCCAATCGATTCGGAGCTCATGAAATAGATCTAAGCCAGTCCTCCAGAGGACCCATGTGACCTATTTTCCTCCGACACTCCTCAACCAGTTGAGAAGACTGAGCCAATCAACCATTCACCCTGACCACCCGAATCTCCAGGTTTGAATCGACACCTCCTTACAACAGTAGACTTGAGATAATCTTACTCGTTTCCTCAGGTAAAACAGTGAAGTGTCGTCTTGGTTTGGTTCCTATATACCTATCATATCCACATATATCATCTACCACAGACTTACCATTAAGCCCTCCTTCAAGCATGTCACCTAGAAGCAACACACCTATGATGCCGAACAACAATTGGCTATGTAGAAGGAGATCACCAAGCTCACCAGTGAAGCTTCAAAGTAGGAGATTGGGTTCTTTGTAAAGCCACCTTTGCCACCAAGGAACGTGCAGATGCCACACTCGAACCAAAATGGGAAGGCCCATACAAGATTGAATCTTCTAACTTAGGACATACGAGCTCCAATCCTCCAACGGCAAATCACTAACCTATTCGTGAGTGACGAGCATCTCAAGTACTATTACAAGTAATTATAATTCCAATTTTTTGTACTGGCTCAGGCCACCTCTATTTTTTCATTAATAAGAGTGTATTTTATACAATCCATTTACTTCCCAAGCCTAATCCCTTCAATGTCAGTGCTAAATAGGCAACGATTGGGTTCCTTAAAAATTGTGCTAAAAATGGCCTTCGAAGCTAGTACTGAATCAGAACCAATTGGATTCCTAAAAAATTATGCTCAGTCATGGCTTTCAGCACTAGTTGTGAGTTAGCACCGATTGGATTCCTAAAAAATCATCCTCAAGCAAGGCCTTCGACACCAGTACTGAATCAAAATCGATTGAATTCTTAAAAATGTGCTCAGGTATAGCCTTCAGCATCAGTGCCGAATCGGAACCGATTGGATTCCTAAAAATGCGCTCAGGCACAACCTACGATACCAGTACTGAATTGGTAACAATTGACCCTTGAAACTGCTCAGACATGGCCTTCGGCATCTAATTGACCTCTGATGTCCTAGTCACCCTAGAGGAGTCCGAAGGATTGGCGAAGAAACTCTTCAAGCGATGGCTAAAGTAAGGCCTTTTCAGTTTCCTTGTGAGTTACGACATTGGCATCTCTTTGTAGAGATTGGTAACTGTCTGTCAGGCCTGCTCCACAGTCTGTAGTTTGGCCTCCATTTTCCTTGGTCACTCTTCGTCAATAGCATCATAGACATCCGGCTCCAGATTGACCACCCAAAAAATAGGACATACGCCCTGCTTTTTAGGGGTGTGGCCTTGTGCCGACTCTTAACCAGCCGACCCACCAATGCCTCCCCTGCTCAACATCTCCAGCTTCTGTCGGTGACGAAGGCCTCTTGGTCGGCTTCTTCCTACTGGCAAACTCTGACTCATGCTGCTGCTTCTCCTTATTGACCAACTGCTCAGCCTCAGCCTACTTCGACCAATCTGACTCAGCTTGCCTCTACTGATTGTTCTTGGGCTTGTTCGCCAAACGTTTCTCCCTCATCCTCTGGGGCTCGGAAGGGTGCATCTGCACTTTCTGACCCTACTTTTCCTTAATCATTATGCCCTTAGCCTTTGCATCGTCCATCTTTTGATCGGCAATCTAGAGCACTTTCTCGTTCATTGTGAAACAACATACAAGTGTGATCCACTTGGAACATACATAAATGATAAACTACCTAACACACATTACTTAGTTGTGGAATGAGGATGACTGAAATCACCTCGTCTGGGTGCGTAAGTAGACACTAACTACGCTCTAAGTTGGATAACAGATTAAATGTCTCTTCACAGTGCTTCGCCTGCTCTGACATATAGCTCCCTTTGGATGTTGCTGCCAAACAAAAAACAAACATATCAGATTATATTTAATGATTGATTCAAATAAACAATTAGACTACACTACTCTACTCCTACAGTCGGCCATCACAACCTGCCGATTGGAAGAAGTTTTGAATCCTCTGCTTCTTTTTTATGTTCCCCTCCCACATGCCAAAGATCCAAATGTACCGATGCTTTTAGTTCTTCTAGAAGAAAAGGATATCCATGATGAACGAACCCTCTTCCCCTGTTCTCGGAACTCTATCAGGAACTAGTCGAGCCCATTCGTCTATTGACGGAACCTATATAGGTAGCACAAGTGGCCCCAAGTCGGCTTCCCCATAACACACATGTTAAACGCCATACAGGTTGACCAAAGTCACCCAGCCATCATACCTTATAACCACGAGTGAAGGGGCAACCGAACCCCATACTTCAGAGTATCGATATAAAACAGAACCGACCCATCAGGAAGCTGGCTTGGCAGATCTGTTACCAAGGGAACATCTGCCCCAATATCCACTAGCATATTGTACAATTCACAGAGTTTTTCAATTTCTTTCTTATTCGGTGTAGAACAGATGTTTGCACAACATATGACGATCGGTTGATAAGAATGGCCACCCGAATAGGGCTCGCATCCAACCACTCTTCATCTTCATCTTCATCATTGTCGGTATCCTCTTGATCGGAAGTCTTCTTGGTCGTCTGCTCATCGGCCACTTCCTCTACCGACTATTCTTCCGACACAACGTCAATGACCTCTTGCGTATGCCCCTGGTTGGTTCCTCGTGTGCTATTATTATCATCCATTTGATCACGAGTTTGGTCAACCATGCTTCCCCTGACCTATCCTCTGACATGATATCCACAAACTATTGATCCAATTCCTGATAAGCTTTTTGCCTCTGACTCTCACCCTCGACCCTATCGACCCGAACCTTATTACCTAGGATCGACGAGGCTTTAGATTTTTACTCGATAGCTAACCATTGGCCAACGAAGACCCACTAGTGGACGTGGAGCCACTCAACTTGCTCTCAGCATCATCTGCCAAACAAGAAGCGGAAGACTCATCTCCAAACGTCCAAGGGGATCTTTCATTGAAATCAAAATCTTACTTGGACATCTACAAATCGAGGTGTAGACTATCTAAGAACTTACCGACTACGAAAGGAAAAAAAACAAACAAACAATCAAGTACCTTTTTTATCGGTCGGAGCTAGATCAGATCAACTTTTACTCCTCAAACTAGCTCGTCTAAAAGACAGCTCTTCCCAAAGTGATCAGTCATAATTGGCTTTTCTGAGGGCTCAGTAGCTAGGTTGCACAAAAATTTCAGACATTTTCGTGAAGTAGGGACAAATGAGGCCCTAGTGCCCTTTATACAGGGCGTAGGCACCATAAATGCCCGCTCTCGAGCAACGAATCCACTAACGTGACAGCTAGCACCACTTCTACGACACGTGGCTAACCTTCTACTATGTGATTTCAACCAAAGTTTGCATGGATTGGTTCACCCATGAGGGCCAATCTAACCTTTTGGATTCCGTGTTCCTCATGGGACTTTAGAGGATCGGTTCATTCTCAGAGGGCTCTAACCTTTCGAATTTTGTGTTGCTTAAGAGACTTTGGCAATTGGTTCACCCTCAGGAAGCCGATCCAACCTTTCAAATTTCATGTTCCTAAGGGGACTTTGGAGGATCAGTTCACCCTCAGAAGGCCGATCTAATCTTTCTAATTCCATGTTCCTTATAGGACTTTGGAGGATCAGTTCACCCTCAGGGGGCTGGTCCAACCTTTCAAATTCCATGTTCCTCAGTGGGTTTTGATGGATCGATTCACCCTCAGGGGATTGATTCCACCTTTTGAATTCCATGCTCCTTAGGGGACATTGGCATATTGAAATACCCTCAGGGCCCACTCTAGCTTTTGGACCCCATGACTCATTGGGACCAGTCATCCGAGAGACATTCTTACCATGTGCCATGGTGCCTTTCCTCACCTAAGATCATGGGGAACTCCACGGTACAACCTACTAGTCTGTATGAAATGACCAGTCCTCGACTGAGGAAGTCCACCTCCGTAAAAGACATAGGGGACTTATGTTTGTACCATTCCGACCAACCACTAGGGAGCCACCGAGGATCGATCGCAAGTGGCTGTGGCAAGTCATTCTGCTACCTACATTCTAGGCTCAGTAGCCTGCCCACCGAATGTGTGCTAGCTGACCCAACTTGTCTCACTACCCGACTGGAAGCTGCTAACCAAGGCACAGTCTGCCTCTCTCAAGGGCTATTGACCAGAATCCTTGAGCATCATGGTCGGCACCACCAAATAATTTCCTACCTCCGTGGTAAAAATACAGATGTTGCCTCCAACAAATCTCTACCATCCATCCAACATCTTGGGACACATGGCAACATCTAAGCAATCATTGTGGCCTTAATTTATTAAGGTTTTGGCCCATTTACTACCACTATAAATGTGGGGCAGTTTACCCCATAAAGGTGCATTCACTATTTTATAATTCACTAAGCCTTGCATTTCCTACACTATGTCTAATCTCCATCTGCTTTACTGACTTAAGCATCAGAGTCCATTAGGATGACACCCCACCAGTGTCAAGTACTATTTTTACCTTCTCGCATGTCTCTCAGGCAAACGAAGGAAGGGTTTTAGTGTCCAGCAAGACTGCTCCTCGTTAGGCCTATTTTCGAATAAAACACGCGATTTTGAGAGAGAGAGAGACAGAGAGAGAGAGAGAGAGAAAGAGAAAGAAAGAGAAAGATAGAGAGAGATATAGAGAGAGAGAGGGAGAGAGATAAAAAAATGATAGAGAGAGTCCGGAGTCAGAGAGAATGAGTCGATGCATTTTGTATTGTATTACTGAACAAATAATCAAATATTAAAACAAAAACATCCCTTGTACAAATTAGGAAATTAAAGTAATGCACAAAGACCTACCTACCATTTTACCCTTTACATGTAATAGCCACTAAAATCCATTTATTTATAGCACTCCCCCTCGGATATTTCATGTGGTAATGGTGCTTGGATGCGCTCTTATGTGTTGTCTCGTTAAGACCTTTCCAAGTGACAAAAATCATGTGGAACAAAAATAACCTAGTCAAAGGAAAAAGAGTGCAATGCGCGTGGATATTGGTCGCATTGGAATCTCCGTAGGTATATGAAGTTTCCTTATTTGGTCCATGGATAGATAATATATTTGTGAGATAAAATGCATTAGTGTTGCTACACCAAAATCTTGCCTGGTAAACCCAATGAGAAAAACTCGTGGTCGACAGGAAAAGATGAGCAAATGCATCAGCGTCAAATCATGGCATCTTCAAGATGCATCATTAATGGGGAGAACATAACAAAGATGTGCCTCATTAAAACCGAACCAAATAAAAAAACCCAATGGGAAAAAATAGTCCTAGTCGTAGAATAAAAGAGTACACGATTGTCAAGTAAGTATGCTTCGGGATACTTAATATACTTCAGGATACTTAGTATGCTCTAGATACACCTCCTCATATCAACTTCCCCTGAAAACTAAGGACTAGGTAAATCAGCCAGTCTACGCAAGTTAATACCTTGAACATACTGCTGGAATGTTGCATTCGGTAATGATTTGTTATTATCTTCTATAATGAAGTTGCATTCAGTAATGACTTGTTATTATCTCTTGTAATGAAGCTGGTTCTCATTTTCTCGATGCAGGCATCATTATCTATATAGATAATCGTAGGTTTATTATTGCAATCCATAAGTACCTCGAATATGCTCTATAATGACTCTCAACCATATCCATTCACCAACTGCTTTAGCAGAGCTAGAATCTCTGCATGATTTGAAGGGATGTCAGTTAGGGTCTATTTTGTTGACTTCCAAGGTATTCACATGTTCCCAATGGTAAAGACATAATTGGTTTTGGAATGCGCTTTGTGTGGGTCTAATAGGTAACTAGTTTCAATATACCTAACAAGGAGTGCATCATTCCAAAGACTAATAGGGTTTAATTCATTCCTCGATGCATAAGGATAGAATAAGCCTATATTGGTTGTACCTATGAGGTATCAAAAAAATGTCTTTTATGCTATTCCAGCAGTGTCATATTGGCACATAGCCAAATCTAGCTAGCAAGTTCATAGTGAATGAAATGTCTGGTCTAATGCATTGAGCCAAGTACAATAATGTGCTTATTGTACTTAGATATGTAACTTCTGGTCTCAATATCTCTTCGTTATCAACTATGAGATCAAACGAGTCCTTCTTATGATCTAGACTACGAATGATCATGGGCGTGCTTAAAGGTTTCACTTTATCCTCATTAAAGAATCTCAACATCTTCTAGATGTAATTCGATTGATGGATTAAAATATCATCTGCACGGTGCTCGAGCTCCAGGCCGAGACAAAACTTCATTCTCCCAAGATCCTTAATTTCAAATTCCAACTTCAGGGGCTTAGCAGTTTCTTTGGTCTCCCATGGTGTGCTAATCAATAGTAAATGTGGAACTTACTTTATTAATAAACACACATAGGCATACTTCATTATTCACATATCTCACTCTAATCAAATATTCAATTAGACGGTTATACCATACCTATCTGGTTGTTTTAATATGTAATGTGAATACCTCAAACTAATTTCGAGTGTGTTCAATAGTCTAGAACTATTTATATCAGGTATCTTACATCCTTGGGAACTTATATATATATATATATATATATATCTATGTAGCCAGATCCCCATTGAGATAAGTAGTAACCACATCCATAAGCTACATACCAGTTTTTCGGAAATTACCAAACGTAAAAGATAGCGGAACGTTATGACATCCATTACAAGAGAAGAGGTCTCCTCATAATCAACCTCAGAGCGTTGAGAAATCCATGCATCATTAAATGAGTTATGTATCTCACAATCTCATCTTTCTCATTATGCTTCCTTACAACTATGCATTTAAACTATACAAGTTTAACATGAGGAGGTGTAAGAACTATAGGTCCAAACACCTTCCTTTTTATCAAGGAATCTAATTCGACCTGGATTAGTTCTTTCCATTTTGACCAATCTTCTCTACGTTGGCGTTCATTCATCAATGGAGTTAGGCTTGATTTCATCGCTTGTTATTATTTCGGTAGCTACTGCGAATACATATAAATCATTGATGGTAATATCATTTTGATTCCATATCTCACTTAAGCATGCATAGTTTTTCAAGATCTCTCTATTCTCAGGAACGGGTTCAGACATTGGAGTGTCCCTCAACGTAGTCTTTTCTAGGAAAAACCCATAATTTAGAATTATCTCATAAGATAAATAAGTTAATATTAAGATATGTAAAGGATTCGATTCTACCAAATTTATCCTTTTTTGGGGATGTGAATCCTTCAAACCTATTGGTCTACCTTGCTTCTAGGTAAGGCCATATGAATGGTTAGCCGCCATGGCCATACCTCATTCATTTGGGACAACTCATCCATCTGAGTCAACACATACCTACCTCACTTCTAATAGCTCATGTACTC
The DNA here is from genome assembly GCA_032719365.1 of Prinsepia uniflora. Lineage (NCBI taxonomy): Eukaryota > Viridiplantae > Streptophyta > Magnoliopsida > Rosales > Rosaceae > Prinsepia > Prinsepia uniflora. The sequence continues at coordinate 43,610,617 of CM064874.1, read as the reverse complement.
GTACTAGTTTAGCTTCCAGTAGCAGAGCACCATGTGGATTTTTTTTTTTTGCCTCAAGAAGAGAAATAGGGGCGCGTTCATACTTAACATACCGACCTCGCAGAAGTCGTACAAAATGAACTTCTGCCTGGTCGATGGGAACTAGGAGGAAGACATTGAGGGGGATCCAATACCAAGTAAGTTTCAGAATAAAGGTATTTAGTCATTTTAGCCAAGTGTGTGTATATATGTTGACAGTTGTCACGGTGTGCAAGTCTGTTTCCCACCGAGGATATCACTTCGGAGGGGATCATCCGGAGAGTGAAGTCGAGTTTGGACGATTTGGAATGAAATCGACGCATCCTTTGGTTTCCAGGGTTCAGCACTCGGTTGGCCTAATCGGCACCGATGAGTGTAAGTCACAGTGACCGAGTTGAGGGTGTTGTTTTGGTTTTTTTTTTGTAGACTTTGCTCTCGGTGTTGCAGTGCCATATCATCTTGGAAAAAAGATTTATAAAGACTCTATGTTGGTTAGAATGAAGGCATAAGGACAACCAACGTAATGCATCTATCTCGAAGGCAGCGCAACGATTGGACCAAATGCTCGACATGAGGAAAAATGACAAAATGGAAAGGAGGTGGCAAGCTGGACACACCGACTGGAAGGCTAATCAAGCTCCAAATCCAAGGTTGGAGAGTCCTCCTCGGACTCCTAAATGGAAGGAGCTTGAGACCGAGGAGGAGAGGGTTCTATTGCGTGATCCCAAGTGGCTCAAGGTTCAACAAGAGGTAGAGGTCATCTTCTCGGCCAAGGAAGCTATCAACGACATAAGGGTGATGCCATCACCGAGCTTCACTCCTCCCTCGTCCCGTCTTGGCTTGATGTGAGGATTTGGGAGATGTTGAAGAGGTGTTAGGAGGATGTGAATCTTGGATAGTTCACCGAGGGTGAGTTGGTTGTTGATCTTGGGTCATCTAACTCTAAATCCAAGATCTGTTGTTAGAGGCAGATGATACCCCTGGCAAATGCTCTTTGACTAAAATGTCCATTCCTTTGAACGACCTAGCCTCGGTCCTCGTCAAGACCGTCGATAAAAAAATAGAGAGGTCATTCCTACTACTGACCAACATAAGTGTTTCTTGTGTTTAATATGTTTAAGTTGGGCTTGTTTACTGAGTAGTGGTTGGTCTAACGTAATGCATGTGTAGGCCCTTGGGGAAGTCTACCTGCAGTTTTCCACTACTCAGAAGAGGGTCCATGCGACCTAGAAGAATAGGGAGAAACTGAAGAAAAAACAAGAAGAGCTGGCGTCCAAGCAGCGTGTGGCCGAGAAGGCAATGAAGGGGATGAGGGACCTTACTCGGTAGCTGGTGGCTATTAAGAGGAAAGTACAAGAGGATGTTAGGGCCAAGGAAAAGCTCCAGGCTTATTTGGAGGCATCCAAGAGGAATGTTCCTCAGCATTGGAAAGAGCTGGGCCGAGTTATGGCTGCTAGAGAAGTTGACTTGGCCCATGGCCGTAAACAGGCCGTGGCGGAGATCAGGAAGCCCGAGGAGTAGGCAAAGTTAAAGAACAACTATGCTTCCGACTATGAGTGTGAGTTATTGAAGAGCCTATTTCATCACGCCCTGACTCAGTTGAAATATAAAGGCTGAGTTGTTCACTAAGGATTCGTTCAAGGAAGAGGTTGGCGATGCTGAAGGTGAGAGTACCGAGAAGAATTCTAAGGCTGAACAGGTGGGAAACGGGCCAGAGAATGATAATTCAGAGCCCAAACAAACTGAGGGGCATCTTGAGGCCGAGAGGGCGGATGTCTAACTAGAGGCCGAAAGGCCCAATGTAGAGACAAAAGTGCTAGACTAGTATCGATCCTCGTGCCTTATAATTTCATTTGTTATTTTCTGTTTGTAGTAAGGTCGAGTGCCTTATTTTGTACTGGGCTTGCAGACCAAGAAGAGTGGGTCTGCCTATTAATGAAAACGTAGTTTTAAAGCACTAATGTTTTCCAAGTCATGTTTTCTAGCCGATTTGTAGGAGTCGGTCCAATAGTGTTTGAGTTATATGACCGTACACTGACCCAAAGTGTAAGGTGTAGGATGAGTAGGGTGGTATGTCGACTCGATTGTTTGGGTCAAATTGCAAGTAATGGGATATAGGTCGAGTAAGGCTATACCCCAACTCGTAAGTTTGAGTCAAAGTGGTGGTGTGAGTCGAGTAGGGTTGGATACCGACTCGATTGTTTGAGTCAAATTGCAAGTGTTGAGGTGTAGGATGAGTAAGGATGTACCCCAACTCGTAAGTCTGAGTCAAAGTGGTGGTGTGAGCTGAGTAGGGCTAGACACCAACTCGATTGTTTGAGTCAAATTACAAGTGTTGGGGTATTGGCTTAGTAAGGTTGTACCCCGACTCGTAAGTTTGAGTCAAAGTGGTGGTGTGAGCCGAGTAGGGTTGTACACATACTCAATTGTTTGAGTCAAATGGAAAGTGTTGGGCTATAGGCCGAGTAATGGTATACTCTGACTCGTAAGTTTGAGTTAAATTGGTGTTGTAAGTTGAGTAGAGATGGACACCAACTCGTTTTTTTGAGTCAAATTTCAAGTGTTGAGGTGTAGGCCGAGTAATGTTGTACCCGAACTCATAATTTTAAGTCAAAATGGTGGTGTGAGCCGAGTAGGGCTAGACACCAACTCGATTGTTTGAGTCAAATTGAAATTTTTTGGGTGTAGGCCGAGTAAGGTTGTATCCTGACTCGTACGTTTGAGTCAAAGTGGTGGTGTAAGCCAAGTAAAGTTGTACCCGACTCGTAAGTTTGAGTCAAAGTGGCGGTGTAAGTCGAGTAGGGTTGTACACCGACTCAATTGTTTGAGTCAAATTGCAAGTGTAGGGGTGTAGGTCGAGTAAAGCTGTACCCAGACTCGTAAGATTACGTTAAAGTGGTGGTGTAAGTTGAGTAGATCTGGACACCGACTCGATTGTTTGAGTCAAATTGTAAGTGTTGGGGTGTAGGTCGAGTAAAGCTATACCCCGACTCGTATGTTTGAGTTAAAATGGTGGTGTGAGCTGAGTAGGGATGGACACTGACTCGATCGTTTGAGGCAAATTGCAAGTGTTGGGATGTAGGCCAAGTAAGGTTGTACCCCGACTCGTAAGTTTAAGTCAAAGTGGTGGTGCAAGCCGAGTAGGGATATACACTGACTCGATTGTTTGAGTCAAATTGCAAGTGTTGGGGTGTAGGTCGAGTAAGGTTGTAGCCCGACTCGTAAGTTTGAGTCAAAGTGGTGGTGTGAGCTGATTAGGGTTGTACACCAACTCGATTATTTGAGTCAAATTGCAAGTGTTAGGGTGTAGGCCGAGTAAGGTTGTACCCTGACTTGTAAGTTTGATTCAAAGTGGTGGTGTAAGCTAAGTAGGGATATATACCACCTTGACTATTTTAATCAAATTGGAAGTGTTGTGGTGTAGGCCGAGTAAGGTTGTACTCCAACTCGTAAGTTTGAGTTAAAATGGTGGTGTAAGCCGAGTAGGGTTGTACACCGACTCGACTGATTGAGTTAAATTGCAAGTGTTGGGGTGTAGTTCTAGTAAGGTTGTACCCCGACTCGTAAGTTTGTGAAAAGGGATTAGGTTTATGTATACATGTTGTTTGTAAGGAACAAGATTTCATTGATAAAGTGAACCCGTAGTGGTGATCTATAACAAGTTATAGGAGAAGAAAAGGTATTAACTAATAAGGTTGGTCGAGCTGACTAAAGGAAGTACTTCTTTAGGTGGTAGGCGTTCCACGGATGGCTGAGCTGTTTGCCCTCGGAGTCAGCCAATTCGTATGTACTAGGTCAGCAGATCCTCATAAGTTTGTAAGGGACTTCCCAATTTGGTCCAAGTGTCTCGGCTAAGCGATCTATAATTGCAAGGCTAACCTTCCGTAGGACCCAGTCTCCTTCCCGAAAGTTGCATGGTTTGACTCTTAGTTGTGGTAGTTGCAGAGTCGTTACTTGCAGGCAATGTTCAACAAGTTGGCTTGTTCACAGTGTTCGTCAATGAGATCTAGGCTAAGTGCTAGCTACTGGTCATCTGCTTGACACTTAATAGGAAGTCTTAGTGGTCTTAGTGGTCTTAGTTGGGATAACTACCTTGGTGTCGAATATCAGTGAAAAAGGGGTTTCGTTCGTCGACGTCTGGTAAGAGATCATGAATGACCAAAGTCCATTTGGCAGAATCTCAAACCATTTTCCCTTGGCTTTGTCGAGTTGAGTCTTCAGCGTGTGCTTGATGATTTTGTTTATAGCCTCAACTTGGCCATTTGATTGAGGATGGGCCGAGGAGGCGAAGCAGAGGTTGATGTTACATCTCTCACAGAATGCGTAAAGACGTACGTTTTCGAATTGCTTCCCGTTGTCTATGATGATGGTATACTGAAGACTAAAATGACAAATTATGATCTGGAAGATAAATGTTTCAATCTGGGCAATGGTGATGGAGGCCAGAGCCTTGGCTTCCACCCATTTCATGAAGTAGTCGACTACCATTATGGCGCACTCTGTCTTCCCTTTCCCAGCTAGCATTTTTCCAATCAAATCAAGTCCCCATTATGAAAATGGCCATGGGCTGAGCATGGGTGTGAGGTTTTCTAGTGATAGGTGGAGGAAATGAGTCTTTTGATGAGGTCTGCAGTGTTCGCATGCATAGTTGGTTAATAGAAACCTTGGAAAAAAGCCATTTGTGCTAATGAGCGTGGGCAGAGTGGTTACCGTAGATGCCAACATGTATTTCTTCCAGGATGGCTCTTCCTACACTAGGGGTGAGGCACTTCAAGAGAGGGAGAGTGAAGCCCTGCTTATAGAGTTGGTTGTTGATTACGGTATATCGGGTTGCGTATCGCCGGATCTTATTGGCTTCGATTCTGTCGGAGATGAGAGACATGTCTGCAAGGAAACCGACTAGAGGGGTCATTCATGTGGGCTTAATGTGGATTGTGCATATGGAAGAGCGGCGAGTGTTGGGATGATCTAGGATTTCCACAAGAACCTTCCGACTCATTTTCTCATCGAGGGAAGATGCAAGCCAAGCAAGAGCATCAGCGTGACTGTTTTTCGACCTCGGAATCCTTATGATAGTGTGGCCTTCGAAACCATCCAAGAGGGACTTTGCCAATGTTTGGTACAATGCCATGGAAGAGTCTTTTGCTTCCAACTCATTGTTGATCTGGCTAATGATGAGTTGTGAGTCGTTGTAGATCTGAATCTATTTGGCCTCTATGGACTTGGCTAGGTGGAGTTCGGCGAGTAAAGCATTGTACTCGACTGCATTATTGGAGGCTTTAAACATGAAGCAAAAAGCGTATTCCATTTTTACTTTGTCTGTAGTGGTTAGGACGAGTCCTGCACTAGAGCCGCTGTGGTTGGCTGGGCCATCAACATAGAAGAGCCAAGTAGGCTTGGTTACAACCAACTACGATCTTTTGTCGTCCACCGTTTGTGTTGTGGATGATGGCAGAGCAAGAGTAGTAGTCTCCATTGTGGGTTCGGTCGAGGTATATGAAAATTCCAAAATAAAGTTTGCGTTGGCCTGACCCTTTTTAGTGGTACGGAGTGTGAAAGTGATTTCGAAGTCGCTTAGTTTGATCGCCCACTTGAGTAGTGTTTCTGACGTTTCAGGTTTCTGGAGCACTTATCGGAGTGGCTTGTCAGTCATTACCATGATCGAATGATCCTGGAAGTAGGGTTGTAGCTTTCTACAAGGCATGATTAGAAAGCTTAGGTGGACTAATTAAGATTTATCAAATAAACATAACCATTTAATAATCTTTTATTGTACTTTTATCTAGATATACATGTATTTATCTAGATATATTTGAATATCTTTTTATTTTTATTATATTTAATTTTTATTAATAATAGATTTATAAACTAAAATAAATTAATATATTCTTTAATTGCCCGGTTTGAATTTAACCGATTTCTAAAATAAAAATTCAAATCCAAATCGTTACTAACGGAGAGGCTTAGATTCTCAAATCGTTGAACTTTTATCCGGTCAAATCTAAACTGTTGGATAAATAATGGTTTGAAGTGAATTAATTCTCTATTTTAATTGATTTATGTCCACACCTAAATTTTACTATAATGGTCCTTGATTCATTCGGTGTCCAACTGACAGGTTTAGGGTGTCAAACCCGTTGGGTACTACTTGTTGGCAAGAATGGTATGGAACATTTTTGGACTTTATTGGGATAGGCTTCATCGTTCGGTCCACCTAAGGTTTGGGCAAAAAAAATATATTTATGGTGCAAATAATTCTCACATGGAATGGCCATGGGCTCAGCTTGGCTATGGCCGCACTAGGGGCCCAAATTGTTAATGTGTGTGGGTTTGTAGCTTTCTACAATACATGGTTAGAGATAAAGAAAGTTTTTAGAGGGGTATATACCTTGTTTTTGTGTTCTGGAGTGCTTTGTTGATGTAGTACACATGGTGTTTTGCTCCGTCCTTCTGTTTGACAAGTACCGAGATGGTTATAGATATGGAGACAGAGAGGTAAATGAATAGAGGCTCTCTTGTCTCAGGTCTTGCCAACAACGGTGCCCTGCCCATGTACTCCTTAAGCTCATTGAAGGCTTTGGTGCATTCTTTAGTCCAATTATGTGTCTAGACTTGCCTTTGAGGGCTTTGAAGAACGGCACACACTTGTCTGTTGCCTTTGATATGAATCGCGTAAAAGCTGCGAGACAGCTCGTTAGGCTCTGGATGTCTTTCTGAGTCCGCGAGGGCTCCATGTCGATCAAGGCCTTGATCTTCTTTGGGTTGGCCTCGATTCCCCGCTAGCTGATCATGAAACCTAGAAACTTTCCAGATCCAACCCCAAAGAAACACTTGGTTGGGTTTAGCCTCATTTTGTACCTTTTAAGCACGTCGAACATCCATGAGAGGTTGGGGATGTATTAGTTGGTCGATTTAATTTTGAAAAGCATGTCATCGACATAGACCTCCATTTTTTTCCCTATCTAATCTGCAAACATGAAGTTTACTAGACGTTGATAGGTGGCTCCTGCATTCTTGAGTCCAAAGTGCATGACTTTGTAACAGTAGAGCCCGTGGTCTATCTAGAATGTTGTTTGCATCTGGTCTACTAGGTGCATGTAGATTTGATTTTAGCGCGAGTAGGCATCCATGAAACTCAAGAGCTCGTGCCCTACAGTTACATCGACCAGTTGGTCAATCCTGGGAAAGGGAAAACTATCCTTAGGGCATGCCTTGTTGATGTCAGTGAAGTCAATGCACATTTGCCATGCTCCAGAGGGCGTCTTGACCAGGATCACATTTGCCATCCAACCAGCGTAGACTACCTTCCTAACAAAATAACTCATGTTCGCTCTGCATCATAGAGCCGACGTTTTTGTTGGACTAGTCTGTAAGAAGGTGCGATGCTCATAACATCGGTCGATATGTCAAGCATGTCTGCATAGGACCATGCAAAGATGTCAGAGTTGTCATGCAAAAATTTTATTAGTTGTAAGCATATATCAGGGGAAAAAGTGGTTCTGATCTTTACCTCTCAATTTGCAAAGTCATGGAAGAGCACAACCTCCTCAACCTCCTCGATTGGGTGTGGATGTGGCATTGCTGAATGATCCCTTGGGTCTTCAACTGGCTCATCTTGGATGTGTTGTGTCTTTTGAGGGTCAACTTGGTCAGCCTCGAAGGCTGACTCTTTCATGGCCATTGTTTCCTTTAGTGGTTGGATTGGTGTTGCAGAGTTGCACGCCCTTGCTGCCATTTGATCACATCAGACTTGCCCAATACCCATCTGGTTGGGAATTTAACCAAGATTAGGTGCGATGATTCCATTGCCTTAAGCTGGTTGATTATCCCTCTCCTTAGGATAACGTTATAGACCGCAGGATAATCAACCACCAAGAAGGGTCTGAGTACCATTGCTCTCTTTGGATGTGAACCAAGGGAGAGCGAAAGAGTGACAGTGTCGCGTGGAACTATAGAGTCCCCAGTAAATTCAAAGAGTGGTGTGGTGGAATGGTCCAAGTTGGCCTCCGGTATGCCCAACTGTTTTAATGCCCCTATGAAAAGGACGTGGATAGAGTTGCCAGTGTCGATCATGACTCGTTAGACATCGAAGTTGGCTATCTCAGCCATGATGACGATTGGGTCATCATGGGGATAGACTATTCCTTGCTTATCCTCGTCTGAGAAAGTGATGGGTGCCCACCCCAGCCTGCCGGTCTTCCTATCTTGTCCATCCTCGATGCTAAAGATTTGTTTATTCTGTTTACTGGTTCACAGGAAGTTCTTCTTCCCTCGGTTGAAGGTTAGGGGGAGGAGATAGATAGTCCTCCAGTTATCATGTTGATTTGTGGATTGCGAGGCAAATGTGGTGCATGTTAGAGAAACTGGTTTATTTTTCCATCCCGAGCCACATCTTCCACTAGGTCCTTGAATGCCACACACTAGTCGATACTTTGACCGTTGTACTTGTGATACTGGCAGTAGGTTCTCGTGTCCTTGTCGATTTTTCCCTTGGCTGGTGCCTAGGTGGATTTTGGAATCATGTGCTCGACGTTGAGCAACACATTCTCATAGGGGGTGTTGAGTATGGTATAGGTCACATACTTCGACCGAGGGACTCGTTTTTCCCTGTTGTTGGGTCGATCCCCCTGGTGGTTTTTATCCATGTTGCCTATCCTGATGGATCAAGTTCTTGCCCTTTTTCCCTGGTTTGTACAGGTTGTTACTATAGGAGTAGTCTTTTCATTTTCTTCCATAGCTTAGTTTCCCTTGTTGTGAGGATGTTGGTCTAAGCTCTGTTGTTGACCTTGACTTCTCAGTTGGTAAGTTTTAACCGTGTTAATCGGAGGAGGCTGGTATGTGTTAATTGTGGGTATGTCTGTCTTTTGGCTCAGCGTCTTGGCTTTGGCAAGTACCGCCGCCTGTTTCATGAACTCGTTATATGTTTTCCAACCCTGAGTATGAGTTGTGTACCTGAAGGGAGATTCTCGAAGGCCGCCCTGAAAGCTGTGAATGCTGTTCTGTTATCCATCTCGGTGCATCGAGAGTACTCGTGGCTGAACCTTGCTGCATAACTCTACAATGGTTCGTTTGGCCCTTGATTTAGTTGAAAAAGGTCCTCCGTTGAAAATAGACGGTCAGTCTGGATCATGAATTGGTTCATGAAAGTGGAGGTGAGTTGTTCGAAGGAGTTTATGGTTCCAGCCTCCAACTTGTAGAACTAGTTGATAGCTGCCTTAGTCATCGTGGAGCTGAAATTAGACGTTGTTCCTCGTCCGAGAGGTTCTTGAAGGCCTCAGTTGAGTGATAGTTGTTCACATGGGTATATGCATCGTCTTTCCCAGTGTAAAATGGGATCTTCAAGTGCTTGATCTTGTGGTTGGTCTTGAACTGGTTGATCCTCTCGGTGAAATGTCCAGGAGTTGCTTTCGCCTAGTCAGCCTTATTTCCCGGTTTTTCTCGGCTTCCAATGATTTAACTTGGTCTAGTAGATGTTGGACGAGTGAGTCAGTCTTAGATGGATGTGGTGCTCCTCGGTCAAAATGATCAACCATCTTGGTATGTCTCGTAACGGTGTATTTACCGACCTGCGGTGACCGCTCAGTGTCTCTCCTAGGGGACAAGTTGTGATGCCCCTATTAATGTCCATCAACCTGCCTAGACCACTCGATGTCCCTTCTAAGGGACATGTTCTTAAGGCCTTCATCGCGTATGTCGACCTGCTTAGATCGTTCGGCGTCCCTCCTGGGTGACAAGTTCTGGAGACCTCCACAATGCCTGCCGACCTACCTAGACCGCTCGGTACTCCTACAAGAATATTGAGACGGGGGTCTCTGTTGGTGCTAGTCGGCCATCCATTTAGCCTGCCGAGCTGTTTAAGCAGTGCTCTAGGTTTCATGCGTGGAGTCGGTGCCCTCAGATTCCCAGACCAGGATAAGGATGAGATCCTCCACAGGACACCCCTCATGGCCATTATCTGGATGGTTCCATCGAGCGGTGTAGTCTTCTCGGTGTTGTCTATTGTTCTTGTGGCCAAGAGGCCATCAATGTCGCCCGAATCCTTCGCATAAGAAGTCGAGGGTTAGAAGCTCCCGTAATATTAATATTCTCCCCGATAGTTGATTTTCGTTATTCTTAAAAATGGAAAATTAATATTCATATTAAATTGGAATAATTATCATTATTATCATAATGAGCCATTATTATAATTGTCTGGAACTTCCTCGTGCCTCTCCCCTTGACCTCTAGGGTGGCTTAGGGGAGTAAACTTCATCCGCCCCCTCACTGCCATGGGCAGATTGTCTTGGAGTTTAATGCGGAATCTAATGCCACCCCCTGTCCCCATGTCAGCGCTCCACCCATGAAGTTTCCCCGATCCTACTTCCGAGCCGCTCATATGCCGATGGTCTTGGGCGTTATGAGCTCTTTGCTCTGCGAGTGTGACTTTGTTTACCAGAGTCGCTTAGTGAAGTGTCCCGTGACATTGTTTAGCATCAGGCCTTTTCCTTCCCCATACGTCATGGAACACTCTCTTACCCTCCACTCAAAGTGGGATGTCTCTCTGGTTCTCGGGCTGTTCTTTCTGCCATGAGTCGCTGCAAGAGCTCTGACTGGAGTTGAACTTGGCTGCTCAACTTTTCAACTTGCTGTGCCAAGTTGTCCTGGGGAGGTTGGTGGTGACTCCTTCCTGAGATGTCATGGCGCCCATCTAAGAAGTCCCGAAAATCCATGCTTGTTGAGGGCTGACCTTGCCTTGATGTTCCTCCCATCAACTGCCCGCCTGCTGGCGGCAAGGTTGAAGTTCCTTCCCCTAACGCGAGTACTTGGGTTGTTGGAGAAGGAAACGCTCCGAAGCTGAAGGTCGGCATCCTTCCTTGCGTCTCCATGGGCGCTTCTATGGATACTCGACGGGGTCAAGTTGGGCGTTCCTTTGGAGTCTCAATGCGAGCTTCATTCCTCGTCTAGGAAGTTGAGGTAGAAACACCTTCTCCAGCTGAACGAACGGATCGTCGAACCCTGGCCATGCTTGATCAGCGAATCTTGAATAGAAATTTGTCGAACGATGAACACGTTCAAGATATTCGAATCAACGTTATGAACGATGAACGAAGTAGGATGAATGATGAATAATCGTGAGAGCTTCTTTTTGAATATCTTCAAGCTCTCAATGAAAGCACCAATTGTTGAAGCTGAATTCGTCCTTTAAACTCAAAAGACTCAAAGATCCCTGCAAACAAGCAAAAAGTAAGCTATCGTCCGTTCAATGATCGAGACCCGGGGGGTGTTCGACCAAGAACGCTCCAATACTTAAGTCAGCTTCGAAAGAGAAATCTCAAGAGCATAAGTAGCATTGAACAGAATTACCTGGAAAGTGAAATAAGCTCCGCTATTTATAGGAAATCCTTGGGAGGCTCGAAGTGTTCTGATTAGTCGGTTGAATTTGTAATTAATAAATAATATATTTATAATAAAATAAAATATTTAATAATTATAATAATGGCTCATTATGATAATAATGATAATTATTGTGATTTAATATCAATATTTAATTGTCCATTATTAAAAATAATGACAATTAATTCACGGGGAGAATATTAATATTACAGAGACTATCTAACCCGATTAAATAACGTATTTAGTTGGTAAATAGATTATTTGATGTGCATGTGTCTGCAAACCATTAATATTGTTGTCAGGGGCAATTTGATCATTTTGAGAATTTTGAGCCACGTGGCAGCACCACAATTTTCTAGTGTTTTATGACACCACAAATGCCCCCACTTCACTTAGGAATTCAGGGAATCCTAAGGGAAGTAGGTTTTTGGTAGTCCCAATAAATCTTATTTTAAAGTAGGACTCCATCTTGCCTTGTATGCTCTTCGTGTTGAACCATGTATCATAAAAATTTCATTGGGTTCGAAATATTGTATGTACTGAACTTGGTATCCGTTATAGAATTGGTTTATGCACCCCTGGCTAGGCCTTGACCGATGGTCCATTCAAATTCAAATTAAATCTCCCATTAATTTGGAAATTTGTAACCTCTGAATTAATCTTGGAGTTTGTAACCTCCAATTGATTTTAAGGGGTGTAACCTCTGATTTGATGATGCGAATAACTGTGGTGAATGTACATATTTGGTATACCTTGTCTGTGAGTTTGTAACCTCTAAGGGGTGTAACCTCTGATTTGATGATGCGAATAACTGTGGTGAATGTACATATTTGGTATACCTTGTCTGTCTTGTTCAGAAACATTTCAAGGTTTCAATTTCTTCACTTGATTAAAAAAATATCAGCCAGTACTTTTGTAATAAAATTGACATTCGCCTTTGCTTGTGCACAAAAGATGGAAGAGAATTTAATAATCTTTAATTCACCCTTTATGCCAAGGGTAACACGATTATTTAAATTCGGAATATTGATGTATAGTCAGATCGATACTTTCTGTGCAGTTACCAAGGTAAAAATAGCAAAAAATCAACATCTTTTTCCACCTCTCATTCTGTAATGACGAAGAATTTAAATATATTTATTATTTCTCTTTATGTGCCTCTGTTTTTTCTGCAGCCAAGGAGGTGATGCTATTTGACGAAGACGCTGAGTGCATATCCGAGAATACAGGAAGGCTGTATTGATATGTTGGTCTACCAACGGAGAAACAATGAGTGGCACACGCAGGCGGATTAGAGGAATTGAGCTGGCGGCGCCGGTGCATTCCAGCAACGCCCTGTCAAACACCAATCGTGCGCAGAGAGAGGCATCATTCATCTGTGGCTGTCAAGTGGGGTGCTCCACGCAGGGGCAGCGAATGGCACGCAGTAGGAAGCCAGCGAGGACTGTTGGAGACAAACATGATGGCATTGGACGACGAGGATTGTCGGTAACGAATGGCGCACAACAAAAGAACGCGCGCAGCAGGATGGTATCTGGTGGGCCGCCTCAACTGCTCAAGGTATGGAAATCGCGCAACACTCCCGCTGTTGTGAGGGGAATCACGCAGGCGACAGGAGGTGTCTGGCGCTTGCCGACAAAAAACAGAGGGATGTTGCACATGGCTGGGCAGCGCGGATCAAGCTGGACAGGTGGCGAGTGTTGGATGGAGACTCAGGCGAGTGGGGCTGCTGCTGGTCTGCTGGTCGGTGTCTGCGTTGCTGCAAAGGAGGGAGCGGAGAATCGGGGGCACCATGGGAGCAGCAATCAAACCCAGCAAGCCAACCATGGAAAGCTTGCAGAAGATGCTCGCGCAGGGAAGAAGAAAAAAGAGTTCCGTAAACAACATGTCGTTTCTAACGCTAGTGGGCAAAAAACCACATGTCGTTTGCTGCAGTTCGCTGGTTAAAAAAATGACATGTCTTTTTACTTGTTGTTGTTGGGAGAAAACGACATGTCGTTTTTTGCAATGTTGCTGGTAAAAAAACGACATGTCGTTTTTACTTGCTGCTGTTGGGAGAATACGACATGTCTTTTTTTGCAATGTCTTTGGTGAGAAAAACGACATGTCATTTCAGGCACTTCCCATGCAACTATGGTTTCGGTCTTTTGTAGATTTTGAGAGTTTTGAATGCTTGATTGCCACAATTCAAGCGGTGGTGCGCTCTACTCTCTAAGACGATCATTTCAAGATGCTTGAAGGTATGCTTTCAATAAAGTCTCGAAGAACTCATTTTGTGGGACCTCAAGTTGTAAGATCATCTAGTGGCGTGTCTTGAATTTTGTTGGAGCTTTCGACTTCTAGAAATGATGGAGTTGACATCCAGATGCTTATCCAATTGACAAGCTCGTGGCATTTCGCGAATTGAAGAGCTCGACACTTGGAGATAGATATGACATGATACATCATGGCTTTTAACTTGGAGAGACGAAGAGTTCCATCATTCGAAGTGAGGGGTGTCACAACCCAAGGCGGGGTGCATTACAACTGCGAGGCGAGGCATGGTTCAACTACAAGATGAGGCATGCTGCAAGTGCAATGCAAGGAACTCTACATCCAAGGCTTGGTGTGCCACAATGCAAGGTAAGGCAAGGTTGGAGTAGGAGGATCGATAATGCCCTCTGTGAAGCTCCAGATAGTGTACGCCATTGCATAATTGAAGGAAGAAAGCTTGGAAATGGACCATGTAAGTGGTGCTTGGAAGATAGAAGGGCCTGATACACGAGGATCAAGGCACATTAGAATGTGGCGCAATGCCTAGTTGGAGCTCAAAGTGTTGCACGAGGTGTACTTCCAAAATTTGAGAGCCGGCTACTTGCTGCCATCTCATGCCCCCACAACTTTGTGCTTTAAGGAAGATAAAAGACAAAGGTTGGGTACGAAGAGTAGGAGTGGGATTACCACAAAAGAGCTGGAGCTTGAACTAGAGATGGAGCCCGAGCCTGAACTGGAACATGAGTTGGAGGGTAAGAAAGCAGATGTTCCTGAGAACGGCAAGTCTCCTGACGACACTTCCCTACTTTTAGAATAAGAGTGGGCAGATTTTCGAAGGTCCATGGGCTTTGAAGACTAGCATCCGTAGTTACTTCATCATTTGTATTTTTATATTGAATAACTGGTTTGAGCAATCAAGATGTGATTAGCCAACCATCCTTCAAATCAATAAATGAAAACGATATTTATGAGCAATTGTGAGCTCCAGTATCTTTGTCTAATTATACTAACTGCCTTGATGTATCCAAACTTGTTCTCTCATTAAATGCCCCCGTTGAAGCCATGGGCGTCCAACTTTGAAGTTTCAGCTAACTTGGTTAGCGTTCGTCTCTGTGTTGCCTTCAAGGAAGGGCTTTTGCTTCTGAAAAGAAGGCTTGAAGTGCTTCCATGTGGAAGACTTGGAGTGCTTCCAAGAGGAAGACTTGAGGTGCTTCCTAATGGAAGGCTTTCAGTGCTTCTTAATGGAAGGCTTTGAGTGCTTCCTAGTGGAAGGCTTTGAGTGCTTCCTAGTGGAAGGCTTTAGGTGCTTCCTGGTGGAAGGCTTTGGGTGCTTCCTGATGGAAGGCTTTGGGTCCTTCCTAGTGGAAGGCTTTGCAAACAACATGATTGACTCTAGAATGACTTGGTATCTCTATTGATAAGTTGAATAAAACATTCTCAAAAGACAAAGACTACATTTAATACACTACTAAAGCTGGTCTAGTTTCAGGTTTGTACTAAACATAGTATTTCCTAAGGTGATGAGCGTTCATGGAACCACTCACCAACTTTCCGTCCATGATTTCCGAAGTGTAACTCCTATTTCCTCCTACTTGGTAGATACGGTAAGGCCCTTCCCATGGGGACTTGAGTTTTTGAGAGCTAGGATAGTTCGGTATTGCGAACTTCTTCTTGAGAATAGGGTCACCAGGGAGGAAGTGCCGGATCCTTGCCTTTTTGTTGTAAGAACTTCGGACCTATTGTTGGTAGCTGGAGATGCGCTATACCACTTGCTCCCTTAATTCCTCATTGAGGTCAAGAGAAGTCCTTAAAGCTATGGAGTTGACCACTGGATCATCAAGCTCGGTAAAAGGCGTTGGAACAACAACATGTGGTGGTATGACAGTGTTGGTGCCATACGCAAGAGTGAATGGAGACTCACCAGTTACACGATGCGGAGTTGAGCGACAAGCCCATAGCGTGCCATCCAGCTCTTCTTCCGCGAAGCCTTTTTTATCATCAAGTCGCTTCTTGATACAGTCGAGGATTGTCTTGTTCGATGCCTCAGCTTGGCCATTACCTTGAGGGTAGTAAGCAGTTGAAGTGAAGTGCTTTATCTTCCAAGACTCGAAGAATTCGTTGATTATGGCACCAGTGAACTGAGTTCCATTGTTCGTTAGGATGACCTTGGGAAGTCCAAATCGGCAGATGATCTGGCTCCAGATGAACTTTTGAACATCAATTTGGGTAATGTTAGCCAAAGCCTTTGCTTCCACCCATTTGGTAAAGTAATTAGTGGCGACGATCAGATACTTTTTGCTTGGGACTGGTGTGCTTGGAAACGGTCCAACGATATCAATTCCCCATTGCATGAATCGCCAAGGGCCTATCTGTGCATGCAGCTCTTCCAATGGCACTAACTGGTTAGGCTTGAACCTTTGACATTTGTCGCATTTCTGGGCATACTGCAGAGCTTCCTAGCATAAAGTAGGCTAGTAAAATCCTGCACTAAGCGTCTTTTGAGCAAGCGATCTTCTACCAGAATGATTCCCACAATGTCCTTCATGAATCTCAGCTAAGAGTTTCAATGTTTCAGGATGCTTCAAGCATAACAAGTTTGGTCCCGTGAAGCTCTTACGAAAAAGTCAACCTTTGTCAACATAGTACCGCGCAGCTTTCATCTCGACTTTGCGGGCTTCTAACCGTTCATTAGGCAATGTGCCATGCTCTAGATAGTTGATAAAAGGATCTTTCCTACTTGGAGATGAATCAATTTGTCTTACAATATCCTTCACATCAATGCTTCGCTGCTCGAGATACTCAATCGGGATTGAGCGCATGAAACGATAGTCAAGTGACGACGCTAGATTGGCCAACGCATCTGCTTGTGTATTTTCAGCTTGTGGAAGTTGATGAAAAGTGAAAACCGAGAAAACATAAAGCATTTTCTGGACCTTGTTGTTATATATGAGCATCCTTGCATCACGCATAACATATTCACCGATCGATTGGTTAGTGATCAGCTGCGAATCGGAATGAATAGCGAGTTTTTTTACGCCCAACTCCTTGGCAAGTGCGAGCCCACAAATCAAAGCTTCATACTCTGCATTATTGTTAGAGGCTTTGAATCCAAACTGTACGGCTTGCTCCATTATCGAGCCATCAGGAGTAATGAGAACAATCCCCGCTCCTGCCCCTTTCTGGTTCGAGGAACCATCAACAAAGAGCTTCCATAGAAGGTTGGAAGTTGAGGGTCGCAGAGAAGAGGAACTGTCGCCATGGTCTTTTGACAAAGATGTATCGGCAGCCCTGGAGGCTTTGCGAAGCTTATTGCCATTGCTTTCTTCCAATGCTGCTGGTGTGAACTCCACAACAAAATCTGCTAAGGCCTGCTCTTTGATAGCTGTTCTTGGACGATAGAGAAAATCATGCTGACTCAACTCTATGGCCCATTTCATTACTGGTGTCGATGCATCGGGTGCATGAAGTAACGAACGGAGTGGATATTCTGTCATGATGATTACCCGATGAGCCTGAAAGTACGGTCGCAGCTTCTTTGTGGTAACTAGTAATGCCAGAATCAACTTTTTAAACTTCGGGTATCTTGTCTCAACATCTAGAAGGGATTTGGATGTGTAGAATACATGCAGTTGAATCCAATTTCCCTCCTGGATAAGTGCAGAGCTTACAGCAACATCAGAAACCCCCAGATATAGGAACAGGTCCTCGTTATCTTTGGGTTTTGATAGTAGCGGTGGAGACGTCAAATAGGCCTTGAGATCTTGAAACGCTTTCTCACAAACTTCATCCCACTTATATCTGGATGCCTTCTTTACCGCTTGGAAGAAAGTTTGGCACCGGTCAGTTGACTTGGATAGGAACCTATTCAATGCTGCAACTCGTCCAATGAGACTTTGAATCTCTTTCAGACTTGATGGGGATTTCATCTCGAGAATTGCCTTGATTTTCTTTGGATTTTCTTCGATCCCACGCTGAGTCACAAGGTAACCCAAGGACTTCCTTGCTGATACCCCGAAAGTACACTTCAGACGGTTGAGCTTCATTTTGTACTTCTTCAGCAAGTTGAAGGTCTTTAGCAGGTTGGTGATATGATCCCCTCGTTTTTCTCCTTTGACCATGATGTCATCCATATAAACCTCCATGGTTTTGCCGATGAGATCTTTGAATATCCGATTGATAAGTCTCTGGTACATTGCATCTGCATTCTTGAGGCCAAACAATATGACCTTGTAGCAGTACACACCTCGGTCGAAGACGAAGGCAGTTTTGTCCTTGTCTTTTTCATGCATGAAAATTTGATTATAGCCCGAGTATGCGTCTAGGAAACTTAATAGCTCATTTCCTGCAGTAAAGTCCACTAAAAGATCAATTCTAGGATGGGGATAGTTATCCTTTGGGCACGCGAGATTGAGATCGGTGTAATCAACTTAAACTCTACATCATCCTGCTTCCTTCTTTTTGACAAGTACGACGTTTGCTAGCCATTCAGAGTGCGTAACTTCTTCACTAGATCCATCAACGAGTAACTTGTCAATCTCTTCTTGGATTATAGTAATTTTCTCGGGGGAAAAATTGCGTCTTTTCTGCTTGACCGGCTTGTGGTTGGGATTGACGTGCAGCTTGTGGCAAGCGATGGTAGGATCAATCCCCGACATGTCAGACAGAGACCAAGTAAAAACTTCTTTTTCCTCACGCAGGAAAGCTATGAGTTCTTCTTTTTCTTTGTCACTCAACAGAGCACCAATGCGGGCTTGTCGCTCGGGATATTGAGGGTCAAGTTGAATGAGGGCGACGTCATCCTCCAATTTTCATCCTTCCGGAGTTGGTGGTTCCTCATAAACGTCAAGATCTTGACCTGTGATTAGTTGCTATTTGGGAGAAGAAGAAGAGAGCTTGCCCCTAGTAGAAGATCCTACTTGGGGAACAAACTTAACCTCCTTGACCTCCTTCAACCCTTCTGTGAGGCACCACCGAGCCATCGGATGATCGCCTTTGATCTCCCTGACTCCACCTCCGGGGACAGGGAATCGAATTTTCTAGTAAAGGCTTGACGTGGTTGCGAGGATTTTGCGAAGCCATGGCCTTCCCAAAATTCCATTGTATGGAGAGTATTCGTCCATGATGTAAAAATTTTGGGACGTGACAACGGGATCCGAATGTACATCCAGTTGGAGAGTGCCTATGGTCATGTTGGTTGACCCATTGAAACCTCGGAGCGGAATGACCCTTTTTGTAGTGAGGCTTTCTAACGCCATTTTGCGCACTGCATCAAGGCTGAGGATATTTGCTACGCTTCTTTCATCAACGTGAATTCGATCAACTTGAGCATGTACGATCTGGAATAACACGACTAAAGCATCATCATGCAGCCAATCAAGTCCTACCTTGTCCTTCAAAGAGAAACCAACGACAAGGTCGTTGACCACCCCGGGGGTGGAAATATGGGAGACCTGAGAAACGGCCAGTGCATCTCGAATCTTTCTTTTCTTTTGCTTGGAGGTGGTTCCTAGCAACTCCGATTCTGCTATGATGGTGTTGATGCGAATCATCTTTGCTGCAGGTTCCTTCGGTCCTTTGTCAGCGGGTCGATCCACAGCCTTCCCTTTGACGTGCTCAGTGCAATGTCCTTCTTTGATGAGATTCCGAAGATATCTATTGAAAGATATGCATTTTCTGATGTTATGCCCATAGCACTCATAGTAGGCACACCACTTCGTTTTATCGGCCTTCTCTTGATCACTTTTGACTGGCTCCGACTTCTTAAACCATGGTTTGTTCTTAAATTTATTGTGGATCTGATGGATTGGCAAAGATAGCTGAAAATTTGGTTTTCCCATAGCCGGAGTTTGCGAGGGTTGACCCGCCTTGCGCTTATTGAACATTCCAGTCGAAAACTTTCCCTGGGTTTCTTCCTTATTGGTGGCCTTCTCACTAGCCCCAACATAGTCCTGTGCATGTGTGGCGTTCTTCTCGTCCTCCCAGCTTGCATTTCGCTCTGCTAGCAAGAGAATCTTGGTGAGACTTTGTGCATTGCTCATGACAATGTTTCCGTAAAGCTGACTGTCCCGAGGGAGTCCTTGTTTAAACACCATTGCTGCAACAAGGTCACTACAACCGACAATTCGAGACTTCTCCTCGCAAAATCTCCGTATGTATTGTCGCAGAGTCTCTTTTGATCTCTTTCGAATAGAGAAAAGATGGTCATCCATCACCTCGATTGTTTGAAGTTGTGCGTACTTCTTCACAAATGCCAGAGCCAACTCTTCAAAAGACGCAATTGACCTCCGAGGGAGATGATTGAACCAAGTCATAGCTTGGACTTGAAGAGAAGCTTGAAAAACTTTGCACATGAGTGCATCGTTATGTCTGTGGGGGACCATGACTCCACGGTAGTAATCGATTTGTTTTACTGGGTCGGAAGCTCCTTTGAATGGAGTGAAGTTTGGCGTTGCGAACCTTTGAGGGAACGACTCATCCCCAATATCCCTCACGAAAGGCGTGGATAGCTGAATGTGGCAACGTAGATCGTCATCTAGATTGCCGTCTCGTTGAACACGAAGGTGCCGATCCAAGATCCTTTGGACATCGTTAGCTTGCAACACGCCTCGTTGAAATGGAGAATCATTAAGTGCCGATCGTCGGGAACTCCTCGTGCCTCTCCCCTTGACCTCTGGGGTGGCACATGGGAGTAAGCTTCATCCTCCCCCTCACTGCCATGGACAGATTGTCTTTGAGTTTTATACGGAGTCTGGTGTTGCCCCCTGCTCCCATGTGAGCGCTCCACCCGTGAAGTTGCCCCGATCCTACTTCCGAGCCGCTCATGTGCCGGTGGTCTTGGGCTTAGAGGGCTCTTTGCTCGGCGAGTGTGACTTTCTTTACCAGAGTCGCTTAGTGAAGTGTCCCGTGACATTGTTTGACATCAGACCTTTTCCTTCCCCAAACGTCTTGGAACACTCTCTTGCCCCCCACGGGAAATGGGTTGTCTCTCTCGTTCTTGAGCTGTTCTTTCTGCCAGGAGTCGCTGCAAGAGCTCTAACTGGAGTTGAACTTGGCTGCTCAACCTTTCAACTTGCTGCGTTAAGTTGTCTTGGGGAGGTTGGTGGTGACTCCTTCCTGAGATGTCGTGGTGCCCATCTAAGAAGTCCCGCAAATCCATACTTGTTATGGGCTGACCTTGCCTTGATGTTCCTCCCATCAACCGCCCGCCTACTGGCTGCGAGGTTGAAGTTCCTTCCCCTAACGCGGGCACTTGGATTGTTGGAGAAGGAAACGCTTCGAAGTTGAAGGTCGGCATCCTTCCTTGCGTCTCCATGGGCGTTTCTATGGACACTCGACGGGGTCGAGTTGGGCGTTCCTCTGGAGTCTCAATGCGTGCTTCATTCCTCGTTTGGGCAGTTGAGGCAGAAACACCTTCTCCAGCTGAACGAATGGATCGTCGAACTCTGGCCATGCTTGATCAGCGAATCTTAAATGGAAATTTGTCGAACGATGAACACATTCAAGATCTTCGAATCAACGTTATGAATGATGAACGAAGTAGGATGAACGATGAACAATCGTGAGAACTTCTTCTTGAATATCTTCAAGCTCTCAATGAAAGCACTAATTGTTGAAGTTGAATTCGTCCTTTAAACTCAAAAGATTCGAGGATCTCTGCAAACAAGCAAACAAAAAGCTATCGTTCGTTCAATGATTGAGACTCGGGGGGTGTTCGACCAAGAATGCTTCAGTGCTTAAGTCAACTTCGAAAGAGAAATTTCAAAAGTTTAAGTAGCGTTGAACATAATTATCCGGAAAGTGAAATGAGCTCCGTTATTTATAGGAAATCCTTGGCAGGCTCAGAGTGTTCTGATTGGTCAGTTGAATTTGTAATTAATAAATAAAATATTTATAATAAAATATACTATTTAATAATTTTAATAATGGCTCATTATGATAATAATGATAATTATTGTGATTTAATATCAATATTTAATTGTTCATTATTAAGAATAATGACAATTAACTCACGGGGAGAATAGTAATATTACAGAGACTTTTTAACCCGATTAAATAACGTATTTAGTTAGT
Source organism: Prinsepia uniflora (assembly GCA_032719365.1). Taxonomy (NCBI): domain Eukaryota; kingdom Viridiplantae; phylum Streptophyta; class Magnoliopsida; order Rosales; family Rosaceae; genus Prinsepia; species Prinsepia uniflora. Next base: position 43,588,903 of record CM064874.1, on the reverse strand, counting down.
AAATAGATTATTTGATGTGCGGGTGTCTCCAAACCATTAATATTGTTGTCAGGGGCAATTTGGTAATTTTGGGAATTTTGAGCCACGTGGCAGCTCCACAATTTTCTGGTGTTTTATGACTCCACAGTGGAAAAAACATTGTTTTATTCGTTTGGGAATAAAAAAAGTAGTGATTTGGCAGGGATTTTTTTTCTATAACGAAGACCTTGTAATGAGATCATATAATGTAGAATGCCCCAATTTATAATCACCAAATTCATCAACTGGCTTAAATTTTATAAAATGACTATCAAGGAAATTTCACATTAGAAGTTTCTTGTTATAGAGATGAATGGAATTATAATACCCTAAACAAACTTTTAAAATTAGAATGCATTGCACATGCTCAATTTCGAAGACTAGGGTTTTGTCGCACAAGGCATAGCGGCAGTGAACACTGCAAAGCCTTTGCCTGTGGCTATAAGAGCTAACTAATTTCTTGGCTGGTTACTAAATGTAATGCAGAGAACATGTTAATGGATAGTGTGGTGCCATCATTTAAGGATATGCTGCAGAACAAGTTGTCTTAATTGCCTGGGGGATAGGCCAAAGGACTGAATAATGTCATTGGTGACACATGGGAAGTTGCAGACGAGTTTGTGGTAAAGGAACTTCCACATTGCTGGCGATCCACTTTCCTAACCATGTGCTTGAATGGCTTTGTGAAGTTTGCGGGATGTGGTCATACTTTGGATTTCTTGGGGCCTATCTGAAGCAGGTGGTGGAATCTCAAAGGTTCTATGCCACTTGTGGACATCACCAATAATTTCTATATCTATCAGATTGGGTTGGAATGTGATATGCATTAAGTCTTAACGGAGGGGACGTGGGTCATTATAGGCCAATATCTGATGATTCAAAAGTGGACGCCTCATTTGGATGCTGAGAAAGAAGACTAATTGTTTGGTACAAATCATTGGTAATGTCTTGGGGACCAGGTTTAAGGTGAATTGCCATACATTGTGCAGTCACGAGGAAATATGTGTATGGGTTTGTGTAGAGGTGGACCTGGTTAAGACTCTATTTGCATTTGTGGAAGTAGACAACAAATGTGTGTGAGTAGAGTGTGAGAACCTCCCAGATATATGCTTAGCGTATGGCCATGTGGGTTTAGTGAAAAATCACTATGTTTGTGATAAGGTGGTATTGGAGGAGCATCCAGAGACACATACGAACATGGAGGAGTCTGAATGTAAATCATTGGTTTGTGATATGCAGGAGGTGGGGATGCAAGAAAACCAGCAAGTTTCTAAAATAGCTTAGGACTATGTGTGCCCATGAGCATGCGGATTTTGGTGAGTGGAACTTTGTATCCAGTCAAAAAGGTCTGAAAATGGTGTCAGGAAAGGGAAACGTAACAAAGATGACTACGAAAGGAATGCAAGAAATATTGGTGGTAGGTGTCAGGACCCACACCTAATACCCCGGGATTAAGGGCTAAATCCCGATCCCGTCTAACTTACGCATGACACGAAAGCTAAACTGACGTCCAACCTTCATGTGACACGTAAGTCGGAGAAGGGATTCTCGATCCGACCGTCCAAAAACTTCCAAACTTCCCAGAGTGCACAAAGTCTACTGGGGATCATACGTGTGATGTCTCCATCTCTCTCAACCAACACCCCGCGCCGTAACAACCTAGAAGGTTCGAAAACACGAAAAGACTGTGAGTGGACAAAAATAAAGTTTAAGTTCAAAAACATTCCATAAAACAATGACATTTATACCCTCCGTTTCAAAAACCAATGCATGCATATCAAATTCATGTCATAAAACCATGTACGAAAACCAAACACATTTCCCTTTTTCTCAAATCCCGGGCCTTAGCCCAAAACCACCGAAAACAATTTATTCCAGGCCACTGCCCAAAACATCGAAAAACCTTGTTGAAAACCATCTCCATTTTTCCATTCACCGAACCTGCTGGATCTATCCGAGTCTTTAAACTTCCGAGTCTTTAAACTCAATCCAGGCCTCAATATAATCTGAGTCTTTAAACTCCGAGTCTTTAAACTCAACAGGCCTAGGGGGGAAATATCAATATATCCGAGTCTTTAAACCCAATAACCAGATCCAGCAAATACAATCCAAAACCGTTTGAAAACCTTTTTCCATTTTCGAATCCGAATCCGCAATCTCATCAAGATCTCGAATCCAAACCCAGAACTCTTATCCATCTCCTTTTCCAGATCCGAGTCTGCAACCATCATTCCGTAAGCCGGCATCCGGAATAACCATTCCGAATCCAAACCCGGAAATCGACTTCCCAGTCCCGAATCGAATCCCGAATCGTCATCCGGAATTCCGATTCAAAAACCCGAAATCACTTTCTCAAAACCACTTTTCTGAACTGGGCTTCAAGCCCGAAAACACTTTCCAAAATCCTTTTACTTTCTTTGAAATCAAATCATATTTCAAATCTCGAAATCAAATCATTAAAACCAGGTTCAAATCATAATATTCACCGAATCTCGTAAAACGTGAAATACCGTAATTTCCTCGAAAAATGTGCAAAATCGTAAACCAGCACAATCATAAATCAAATCATAGAATCGAGTATAGAAAACATATAAAAACATATATGCATGCATCAAGAGTTAGAAAGCAAAGACCACTCACAGACCATTTCGACGTCGCCTTGATACGCGTGCAGTTACGCTGTCTCCGGCCATTCCGTTATCCTCGGCTTTCCCGAACCTGTCCAAAGCCCATAACGATACTAACTACTTCACAAAAGTCCTACTCAAATCCCATAATTTTTCCGAACTTCTAAGCGTACTTTAAACGGGACCCTAAACCTTTGACCCTGCAGAACTAACCCGAAACTACGTCCGATCGTCCCGAAACCTATCCCAAAAGATTCGTTACCACACTTAAACTCAAAACCTAGTTGGACACTTCCCCGGATAACACTGTACGCGCCCCCACGCGCCTCCCAAAGTGGCTGCGCGTGGGCCTCACGCGCCTACACACAGTCACTGTTCATCTTCTTCCTCGATGGTCAAACCGGTCTGAACCGGTGTGACCGGTTCTCTTCCTTCCTGCAACCGTTTCTGCTCCTTGTTCCACCAAACTCTTAGTCCTCTTCCTAGTAATCGATTCCTCTCAACCAAACACAGCATCACTACCTAAATCTCATTCTCCCAACTCAAAACAGAAACCACCCAAAAACTCTGTTCTTGCTCCCGGCCACCCGTGAAATCCCCCGTCACGGCTTCGAGTTCTAAGGCTTCCTAGGGACTTACTAAACCTCACAGCACTCACAGAACCCTTCGACTCAGCCCCAAAAGCCAAGACTAAACGGTTGAATCCAAACTGCAAAACAGAGCAAACATGGGAAAGAAAAGAAATTACCTGTTGTCCGTGCTCCACCACTAGCTCCGCCGTGCCTACGGAGTCCCCAAGACTCCACTACGGTCACTGAACACCACCAGCAGCCACAATTGATCGAAACACGGCAGCACCACCACCAAACTTCCTCTCTGTTCTCTGGTTTTCCCACTCACCGCACACACCCACTCGACCTTCCAAACGTCCCCAGACACTCCCTTCCTCTCAAACACTTCTGGTCATACTCACTCACTCTCAGAGACTCACACTCTCCCTGTAATTCGATCGATTCCTCCCTCAACCTCAGTCTCAGTTTCTCTCCAGCACAAACACAACCACGACTCACCCATTTTAATTTCACCGTGCACAAACACTAGAACCCACTAGAGCACCCCCACGTGTCCACCATCCCATGGCCCAAACTCAAAATATCCAATCTCCCCTGTACACTTGTCCCAATCTGGTTTGCACAATTCCTAATGTGCAAAAAGACCAAAATGCCCCTGTGAGTCCAAATTACCATTTTACCCTTCACCGTTCTAGACCCATAACTTTACCATCTGACGTCCGATGACAGCGTGCTGCCCGTCGTTGTACTCAGGACGTCGAGATCTACCTAACGGTCCTCGGTCTACGTGTAAAAACTCTATCGTACGAAAAGTCAACTTTTCCCCTTCGTTTACCCAATTTACGGTAATGCCTTCAACCTTCCGAACATCATAACTTCCTCTTCGGATGTCGGAGTCGGGCATGCCACTTGTCTACGGATTCGTGACGACCCGAACTACGTCATAATCATCGGTCAATGCCCAATTGAACGCCCGAGTTCAAAGTCAACATTTTGCCCAAACTAGGGGCAAAATCGTCATTCTGCGTCTAATGTCCAAAGTAACCAACTAATCACCGATTAACTCAGTTAATCCGTCGCAAATCACTTCCCTAATCCCGACTTCCGAGACGGATCGTTACAGTAAGGCCTGAGGTTCGCATTTTGATGTGCTTTAGGAGAAAGAAGGTTCGGATGAGATGGTGATGGATCAAGGTGCAGGGTAGAAGATGGGTGAATGAGGGAGTGACATACAAGAGAAGGTAGTGGCACGTGAGGATGTTTATGTAGAGTAGGCCAATGATGATTTTTAGGGGGTATGGGTGTTAGGGATGATGGGAGATATGAGATAGACATGGTGGATCATCATGAGCACGCTTTGATAGAGATGGTGTCAGTTGGGGGAGGTCAGCAGTGGATTTTGGGAGATATGAGATAGACATGGTGGATCATCATGAGCACGCTTTGATAGAGACGGTGTCAGTTGGGGGAGGTCAGCAGTGGATTTTGTCTATGGTTTATGCTAATCTGTTTGTTGTGTAGAAAGGGCTTCTATGAGAGCATTTGAATGACATTGCTAGCAACTAATCTTCTGTGGTATATCATAGGGGAGTTCAACGAGATTTTGCATGCTTGGGAAAAGTGGAGCTTTTGCGGTAGATTCCATCTAAGTGTGATGTGTTGACTAGCAAAGTTTAATTAATTTGGGTTTTGTGGGTGTTAAGTATACCTGGTGTAATAACCAAGATAGGGGCTAAAAAGTGATGATGAGACACGTCTGTGTGTTGTGTAATCAAGGGCGGAGGATGTTTTTCCGGGAAGCTACTGTCCGACCTTTGGCCTGGGTTAAGTGAATCATTGCTCGCTAGTGTACTCTTCCGGAAATCACTTTGATAACGATAAAAGGTCCTACTATTATCTGACAATAAAAAAAGTTTCAAGAATACTCTTAAGACCATTAAGACAATTACAAGGATGAAAGGAAAGCTGACACAACCTTCCTTATAAAAACCCACAACTATCATCAAACTTGTCGGACAAGTGATCAATACCAACCATAAATCGTTAGTCCAAGGTCACTATCCACACCAACCCAATGACCCTAATGATGAAGTAAATCCTCATTCGATAACTTTGACCTCAGTCATTAGCCACGACATAAATCATTACATAATACAAGCTAGTAATTCCCTCAGCTATCAGTCATGAACTTATATATCATGCTTTATGATCTAATTTATCCCAATGCGCAAGACTTGGTTGACTTGAGACTCGATAATCTTCGATATCTCCAACTCTTTTTGACCCCTAATTCGATATCAGTGGCTCTTTTTGAGCTCTAATTCGATATCTTTACAATCTCGCTCCATTGACCTTTGAACCAAAACACGCCTCGTAATAGATCAATATGAACTACACTTGCTCAAATGGGGTTTAACTGAACTCCAATTACCACAAAATCTTCATAAAATGTTCTGGAACGATGTAAAACCTCAAGAACGAAATGTTGTGAGTAGGAAAATGGTCCTACATATCGCCACACATTGTTAGAAGCAGACACAACAGTCCAAGAAAAATTTCCAAAGGTCTTCCAAAATTCAAGTTGACTTTTAACTCTTTTATAAACCAGCAAACAAAATCGTCATTTTCTATTTAAATTCCTAAATTTTTTTAGCCGAGTGAACACAATTATATTTGAATCCCTCAACTCGGTGTGATCCTAGGTTAAGCCTTAAGAGCTTTGAAGCAACTTGGTCATCCCATGCCAATTTTTGGTCGATCAAGGCTAAGAGTTGGAATAAAGTAGACAAGTGTTATTGAGTAAGCACTCTAATCTAATGGTAGATCACTATAAGAAACTTCATTTTACCCGGCGAAACAACACTGTCGCGTAACATTTAGTAGTCGTCGGGTAACACCAAACACGACGGGCCACCGTCAGGTAGCAAGCCACCGAGTCGATGCCATCGAGCCAAGATTTTTAATGAAGAATCAACGACCATCATCGGGTGACAAAGATTTCACCCCAAGCAACAATCATCGGTGAATATTCATCGAGTAATTGTTGGTCAACTAACAACGCCCGATGAACAAATCATGTTGGTCGGGCAATATTAGGTTCGGTAGTTATTCACTGAGGGCGGATGAACTCCCATGTGTTGAAAGACCATATCAAGCTAAGCCCTGATCAAGGAATTTTGGGTATCAAATCTCTAGTTATGGGACCTTAGCTCGACAATCTTGGCCTGAAACTCAGTATAATTGCGTTTTAACTCCAAGTACTCTTCGGGATTGACGCCCCTAAAAGAAACATCAGAGCTGGCCAAGATGTCTTACTCCAGCCCTTGCTAGCAAACCGAACGATATTCCTAGGATGTAGACCTAGCTGTCACTCCAAGATCGCCTTCGAATGCTCTGAATTTGGCAGCTGCTGCTCTAACGGTGTGTTCGGCTGCTGCTGAGGCCCTATTGGTTGTGAAATCGGGTTCGGCGTGCCACCTGTCTACGGATTCATATCATCCTGATCTACGTAACGGTCCTCGACCCTCGGCTATCAGACCTCCCGGTTCAAAAGTCAACTATTTTCCCCTATTCAACCAAATTACCAAAATGCCCCCGAACTTCCGAAAATCATAACTTCTTCCTTGAACGTCGGAATCGGGCGTGCTACCTATCTATGAACTCATGACGTTCCGAACTACGTCACAGTCATAGGCCAAAGTCCATTTGACCACCTGAACAAAAAGTCAACATTTTACCCATCCAAGGGCAAAATCGTCAATTTGCCCTGTTCGTCCGTTAATCCTCGTCTAATCCTCGATTAGTCTCGCTAATTCGTCACTAATTCTTAATTAATCCCGATAATTCGAGACGGGTCGTTACAGTCGTCAACTGGAAAATTCGTTGGGTTGACCTCCCGCAGTTGATCTCATGCACTCTGGAGGATCTCCCTACAAATTGGGTAAACATTAGTAAGAAAAATTAGCAAAATTATAAAACAAAATATTGCTAACTCGACAATGTCCCGAGACTCAATATGTGTAATACCATGAATGGGCAACTAATCATGCAATGCAATATATAGTTTAACTTCGCATACTCGGGTATATATAAATACTATCATACCATATCACACCATTGCACATAATAGCACATACTTGCTCATCATTTACCATAGCGCATACTAGCACATCCGAGCATAATCATGGAATAAGCATATCGTTCATTCAACCATTATTAATCCCAAACTAAGTAATCAAGCATGCTTAGCAATTATAATTGAAAACACTGTAAAATGTGCGAGAAATCAGTTATAAAACAAGTTTAGGGAAATGGGTCCACTCACACACTTCTCGGGGAGCCAAAATTACCCGACATACCAAGCTAGCTCAAGCCCCAAGTCCAAATAGCCCTAGGAAACCAACCAAAAAGGTAATTATTAATTTACAATCAACCAATCAAGTCATAACCCTCTAGGGTAGCTGAAAGCAAGGCTTACCATTATGTAATACGGGCCTAAACATGTTTAGAAGCGTTTGAAACCCCGGAAAACAACGCCTGCATGGTGTCAGAAGGTGAAAAATAGCACTACGTGCCATTTAAAGGTTGAAAAACCCGCTCAAAATTGTCCAAGACGGCCTGGAACATGCCCACGCACTGCCGTGGGCGGAAAAAAAGCTCCACGCACCTCCACGTGCCCATGGAGGGTCGGAAAACCCTTCAACGTGCCTCACGCACCGACAGGGAGCCTCACGCGTCGGGCACGCTGGCCCACGCGAGCCATCAGCCCCCTCGAGCACGTCAACCTCCATGAGCATTTTCCTACAGTACTCCCACGTGCCACACGTGCGTTGTACACGTGTGGGAATATTTCCTATAATATTCTTAGAATATTCACATCATCCTCCTTGGCCTAGAACACCTGAGGCTAGCTCTCCATTTGGCCTAGAAACCCATTGGCTTGTGGGTACTTGCTAGGCCCGTTGACAGAAAGCCCAACCTGACGCGCTATAGGCTGTGACAAGGTTCGACCCGAAAGTTAATAGGCTAGATTGAGGTTTAGGGTGTTCAAACCCGATAAGCCCGAGTTCAATAAGGCTCGGTAAGCCTAGAACGACCCTCTCGTATAAAACTGGCTCATAAACTTGAATATATAAAACAATTATTAATTAGTAATTAATACATAGCCCATTCGTAGTAATAATATTTCAGCCCATACTCAAACCTCAACGCCAAACTCAACCTAATTTATTTAGAAAGCCCTACCCTATACAAACTCTAACCATAATGTCCGCCTATTTAAACAAATCTTCACACTCAACTCTCTCTACATCTCACATTCTCCTCATTCAGTTGCTCTCTATCTCTCTCTCTCTCCTCCTCAACGTTCAAAGTTCAAGCTCAAAAACTCACATCTCACATCTCAGAAACACACGAGTCTCAGTCTCTGTTATCTCTTAATGACTCAACCTCTATTTCTCTAGAAAATTTTGTATGTATTGTCCGATGACTTCAATCTCTTCCAACTATCAATTCATCATCTCCTTTTCATCTATTTCCTCTCAATCTGAAAATGTTTTTATTCAGAGAAGCTCTCGCATGTCGCAGTGCCGCAACCTTTCTCGTCCACAAGTCCACAAGCCATCCCTATGACGGCTTCCTCTACCGAAAACTCTGTGGATAGGTACCCTACTTAAGTTTGAGCCTTAAAGTTAAAACGCTATCCTATTCCTTGTACTGCCCAAATTGTCTCTTATAACGCTAATCACACACCCGTAAGTATAATATGGGCAACTCATATCTATTAATTGTGTGACTCAATATATATTTCCGACTAGTTTAGGCGCATCTATTAATTCTCATATCTATGTAAGGCTTTTTAGGCATCCTATTAAATCTGCGAATGCAGTTTTCTTCTCTGTCTCTAATATATATATACGATTAGATCTCGACTCTATACTTTGAAATTCAGGCTTTCCAATGCTAATCTGCTAGAAGCTCTGAATTGGAACATTAGTTTTTGCGGTGGCCTTGAGGGCTACTGTTGTTTTCTGAGGCTTGAGTGTCTGATTATGTTTCTTTGCTTTGCTGCTCTCATGTGAGCTTGCTGCGTTGGGCAGTTTGTTGCCTTGTGGTTACCTTCTTGGCTTTGTGTTATTTTTGGCTCATGCTTTCAGGTTAGTAAATTGGTTTTGTGATCGACCCGTACCACATATTGACTACTAACTAGCTAGTTAGGCGTGGTTACGATTGATGGTTTGATCAAAATGATGATGTGATAGGTATATATTAAGCCGCAAGGCTTTAAAACGCTTGGAACTCTTACCATCCGTTTAATAATGTTTTCGTTCTTCTTTCTATTTGTTTTTCTTAAAATGTCAAAATTACATTGTAAAAATAGTAATTAAAAAGAGGGAGAGAATTGTGGTGGGAAATGTTGAATAAATATAGTTGCATGAAAATTTACCATATGCTAATAACAGTACCTAGGAACCTAGTTTCTGCCGCAAAATAGAGCTTAAGTTTTGAAGTAGAGCCAGAGTCTTGCATGAAAAAAAAAAAAATAGACTAAATATTTAATCTGGTTTTGATGGTTTAAAGCTTATATTATATCTTGTTTGGCTTCTTAATTGTTGATTGTTTGGAAGCTGAGTGACATTTGTATTAGTGTTGTTATTTGTTTCCTTTAACATTTGCATTCTCAATTATTGATCCGTAAAGAATTTTTGTTTTAAAACCATAAGAAAATTACCTTAAAAGTGCTTTTCTTACACCGTTAATGTTTTCATAAGACAATGACGCTTGATAGTGCTTTTCTACTTATGGTTCTTCGAGTGGTAACCGTTGGGATTTAGTAACGGACGGTCGGGTCAGGGTGATTGGCCTACTCGTAGCATCATGGAAGGTTGTTTCTATTAAGGAGAGTTCGGGCATTTCAAGCAAGAGTGTCCATATCGTATGGACGATGGTGTTATGGGTTAGGGTACGACATGTCAAGGTCAGCAGTGGACACATTCTTTGAGTGTAGCATTAGGGAGTCAAGCTCGGGGAGCCAGTAGATCAGGTGGTAGCCAGAGGGGACGTGGTGGGACCGCCGGTGGATGAGCACGTGTGTTTGCGACTTCGCAAACATGTACGTATTCTTTCTTGGTTTGGTTGCTTGAGTGTTGGTGGGGTCCAGAATGGTACGTCTTGGTTGACCTAGGTTGGTTAACCTTGGGGGTTGATTGGGAGGACTCGGGAAGGATATTGAGCTTAGTGTGTGGTTTGTCTAGATTTGGGATTAGATAGACAGGGTATAACGTTTGTTGACTTTTTCCTGGTAGTGGTACTGTGGAAGGATTTCGACGTGCAACGTGCCACGTGCGAGCCTAGGTTTGAGGCGGGACTTGTTTTCCACAAATTTTGGCAGGGGTGGCCGAGGTGCAAATTTCGAGGGCAAAATTCCTATATGGAGCGTAGATTGTAATGAGCCGACCTGTAATTACGTGAGTATTGGGACATTGTCGGAAATTTTTCGGGAAATTTACGAGATTTGTCGGAATGAATTGCAAAAGGTTGGACGGTTTTTTCCCAGGGTTATCTTTGGCTTACTAATTAAGGGAAGAGCAAAATGGGAAAAGGAAATATGGAGATATTTTGGGAAAGTTTTGGATAAGGTTAAGGGATATCAGTGTTCACTCTCACTCTCTCTCTCTTCTTGCATGTGCAAGCCACACACACACAAAAAACAAGCACAAATAACCACCATGAATTTATACCTTGTTTTTGAGTTGGATTCGAACCAAACTAAGGCTGGAAACAAGTTCTAAGGAGTCGCAGGATTACATGGAGCTCATGGTTGAGGGTGTTGGTAGTTGGGATTGCACGGTGTAAGAGTTTGAACCTTGGCCAAAACATGGGAGCTTATATCTTTGAATCCAGGTAAGCATTCTCAATTTTGGATTCCTTGGGTTGAGTAGATGAATTTTGACTATAAAATCATCCAATTTGGTTGAGAAATGAGGGAGATGTGAAAGTTTGAAGTTTCAGGCAAAAATGGAGGTTTTTCGGTCGGCCACTATAAAGCGCCTAATAGTGCAACATTCTTCTCCGGCGAGTGATGATTTCATCATGATGTCATGATGACGTCACTTGGTGACATCATCTGACACATGCTAAGTGCCATGTGGTAGGTCGTCGCGTGGTAGGGTATGGGTGGTGCCACGTGGCACTTATCGAGGAGTGCCACATGGTAGGTGGTGTTAGGGCTTCTCAAGTGACATGTCAGCAGCGTTAACTAGGCGTGTCGGCTCGAATTTTGAGGCAACAACCAGTTTTGTTCGAAAGGTTCGACGTCTTGAATCCAATGGTAATGGCTTCAGGTCGATTAGAGGTTGTTTGGTTGGAGATTTGGGGGGTTTTCTGCTTAGGAATCGTGTTCAGGACCTTTTTTGGTCTTGGGGTTTATGGGGGTGTTTATGTATGAACTTATATGGATTGTTAGTTACCCTCGGGCGTGACTTTGACAACCTAAGACATTCCAGAAACTTCAGATTAGCTTACGGCTCGGGTTTCGAGCAATCATCGATATTGTGAGCGGACAGTTTCTTTCATAATTTTGATGCATGCATATTTACATATTTCTATGGTTTTATGACATAGGTTGGATGTCTATGATATGGTTATATGATATGGTCTGATTTTTGGATAAATGCTTGGGTGGTAAATGTTTTGGGCTAGTGCCTGGCTCAAAAAGTATTTTGGTTTCTTTATGGTTCTGTTTTTTGTTTGGGTCAACCTCATGCGATTGGATCGCAATTCCGGAGTTGGACTCCGATGATTCCTAGGGACGGGCTCAGATGTGGTTAGATTTGAACTCGACACGTGACGATGGAGTTGGACTCCGCAGGACCCGTGGTTGTCTACTGGTAGTATGGAGGGAATGCTAGTTGGACTAGCGGGCTAGTTGGACCAGCGGGACTAGGTTTAGTATTGATTGGTTTTTGTTGTGTCCAGGGGTTTCAAAAGGATTTACAATTGAGGTTTTCAGGGACATGAAGGCCAAGGGCATTTCTATAATTTCACATGTTTATACATGCATGTTTTTATAAAGCATAGGGTTTAAAGGATGATTTCGTAAAATGGTTTTCCAAACCTTTATTTTTTGTCTACTCACTGTTTTCCTTGGTTTTGGTACCCTCAAGATTGATCTCGGGACGTGGGTTGTATTGAGGCTGAGGCATTTTTGTGGGTCTGTACACTTGGTAACCAGAGTAGGTTCTGGTAGTTATTTTCATCCGTTTCTAGTGCTCTGTGTATGTTTATTATTTCGTGGATTACGTTGGTGCTTGACACGGGAAGTCATTCCTTGTCGAACACGGGGTTTGTAATATAATTAGATTGAGAGTAATTTGATAATTTGAGTATGTTTGTGTCAGACGGGAGTAAGGCCTTTGACAGGAATCGAGGGTGATTCTACGACGAGTCCTGTCAAAATCAGACAAGTGTTAGTGAACTTATAAATGATTCAGCTAATTCTCGAACTGTACCCGTGGAGCATGAATTAACTAGTAATGTTTGGGAATTTTTTTTGAGGTTCTATAGAAAAATGGTGAACCTGAAACTGAAAATAGTGTAGCAGTATTTTAGGTTATATGTAGTTTTTGTCAAGCTGAATTGGGTGACACTCCCTCTATTGGGATTAGTCATTTAAAAAGTCATTTAGAAAGACATAATTAAGACTGCACATGCTATTGTTAATCCTTTTCAAATACTATTGAATGTTAATTCTATTAGAAATTTGACAAATTTCTAATAGAGATCAGTGTACCATTTATGAGTTTAGATATTATTAATTATACGACAGTTTGTACTAAATATGATATCTTATTTTGAGAGGCGAAAATGTTACCTATAATTATTTAAATGTGTTATCCCGATATAATTTATTAATATTTTGGAAATCAAAAGATGATAGCTTATATTAAGTGTTCTCTATTGGATGGGGAGGGAGTGAAATTTTTCTCCAAAAGCGAAAGCAGCAAAGGCAATATGAAAAAATTGAAGCGCTAAACACTGTGCACTTAATTAAAACCTAAAAGTCTAAAATCATGGATTGAAGCTCGCGTGGACCGAAAAGCCAAAGCAACAAGCTTTCACGCACTGAAGCTTCTTCTGTCGCTGAAGCCTGGAGGATCCTTCACCTAGAGACTAGTCACGGAAGAAGGAAGGAGGGAGAAGGAAGAATGAAGAAGTTCTCACCTTCAGTCGCTTTCAAGTTTCAATCACCGAAAAAAGGAAGAAGGAAGCTGTGCCAGAGTTAGATCTCATACGAAGGAAAATTCTAGGATTAAGCTTTCGTATCTCCTCGTTGAAGCTCGCGTGGACCGAAAAGCCAAAGCAACAAGCTTTCACGCACTAAAGCTTCTTCAGTCGCTGAAGCCTGAAGGATCATTCACCTAGAGACCCAGTCACAGAAGAAGGAAGGAGGGAGAAGGAAAAATGAAGTAGTTCTCACCTTCATTCGCTTTCAAGTTTCAATCACCGAAAAAAGGAAGAAGGAAGCTATGCCAGATTCAGATCGCAGAGGAAGGAAAATCCTAGGATTAAGCTTTCGTATCTCCTCGTTTGATTTTGGAATTGCAAAGAGTGGATCTCAAGAGCTGTCTACTCTCCGACCTCAATTAGATTCGTGTTTTATGAGGTCAATTTCATTTAATTTTTGCTTATATTGTTCACTCTTGAATTTTTCCTCATATTTGCGCATTTGATTTTCTAGGGTTTGCACTTTGGATGCCTATCAGTCTATTAATGTTCCCACCACTCTAATAATACGCATATCACTCTAAGTAGTCAATTGAAGCTTCATCGGTCTCAGTTGGGGGCATCCGCTGCTTTTAGAATTTTTGGAGGTCGTATTCGGAGCTTCATCCGTTGCGCAAAATTTTCAGTTTCATATGGGCATTACTCATCCCCTTCAAGTTCAATTAATTTGACTAAACTTCGACATTATTGTTGCATGCAGCATATAGCGAAATTTTTCTGATGCCTTTCAAGGAAGTGAAGCTCAAATAGATTAGTGAGTCACTGAGTCTGTTGGGTGATTGTTATATCCAGCTCTTGGATAATTTTTTATTTTTATCTTCTTTCTATTCATGGCTGCCCCTGCCCTTCCTCGCTCAAGTAGGACGATCAACGATCACATTTTCCGTATAAATTTTTTAAAATTTCATCAGTCATTACAAATTTTTACGGAGTTTATAACTAAATTATGTAAATTTTCTTAACAATTTTTTTCAAAATTCATACGAATTTTACGTGATACCATAAAATTTTGCAGACAATCATATTTTAAAGAGTTAAAAAAATATTAAATTATGATTAATTTTTAATTAATTTTTTCTCACGAAATTCAAATAAAATAATATGCCTAATACTACAAAGTACATATGCCTTCATGTTGAGAGACTAGTTATCATAGCCACCATAAATGCCTTCAAAATATTAATTTTTATTTTATGTTTAGGTTTTTTCTTCTTCAAATAACAAATAAATTTAATTAAATTGAATTATCTAATTACTTATAATTTTTGTAAATAAATAATATATGATATTTAGAAATTGATAAAAAAAAACTTGAATTTTACTGGGTTACATAACAAATGGAAACTTTTAATTTTTAGCATAAAATTTATAAAAATTCACGTTGGATTTGAGAATAGTGGTAAAGATGAGACTAATAAGGTTGTATTGAATTAGGATATTTAAAAATATTTAAAAAATGATTCATCCATTGAATGGGCTTATTGGATAGTGGTAAAAATGATTCATATATATGCCTTCAATAAGCAGAGAGCTTATTGGATTTGATTGGGCTCTTCAGATCGATCATTTGAAAAAGCAATCTTGGTTAATTTGTCTTTTTTCTTGGTAAATTTCTTCTACTGTGTTGGCAGAATTGGGGTTAACGAGTAAGCGGACTTTACAACCAATTTATTGCATATATCAGCAGATTGAAGGGTGATTTGAAGTTGTTCATTGATGCTGTTAACGGCGTTATTAAGCTTCCTTGGAGGATTCAGAGATTAGTTGGTAATATTTGAAGACTTTGTACCCAAATGATTCCAGTTTGTCTTGTTTACAATTCTTTTTGGAGAGAAGAATTTTGTTGCGAATGTACTAGCTGTTGTTGCGAATGTGCTAGTTGTTTATACTCGAAAACAATTTTCTCCCTTGGTCATGCGTTTGGCCTAACTCGTGAAAGTTTGGACAAAAGTCGCCCACTTGGAACATGTAGACATGAAACGTGGGGAAGAAGAAGAGCGACTCTAACGTGCATAAGTATATAAGAAAGTATAGAGGATGTTCTCGACATGTTAACTATAGCATAGGTCCACCAAAATTTACATGGCAGTCCATATCAGTATCTTCACTGCCTATAAACAAAGAAGAAGCTTTCTTCCCAAAGGACAACCAATCAATCAACCAAACAACCAAATTGATCAAACTCAATTAATTTCAAAACAACTGTAAACTCTCAAAGTTTTTTTGCTTCAAAGGCTCGACTTTATCCCAAGTTGCTCTTAGTCAGTTTTAAAGGCCAAAAACACCAATCTCATCCTGACTGCCACGTAAACCACTCTCTGAGGCATATAAATACTTCCCCCTTGACGTCTCAATGTCGCTTGAATGGTCTGCCAACCTATCGCATGATTCTGAATGATGTTCATTCGGTTTATGATTTCTAGAATGTCATGCCTACTTAAGGCTTTGTGAAGGAAATAATTTACTTTGTGCACATGTAATTTTCTCTTATTTCAATACCAACACATTTAGTCTTCAGTATTTGTACTTCGCTTCCATTACAATACGACCAGATTTTTTAAGAAGGGATAAGTACGCAGGTTATACTATCCAATGTGTTTCATGACTGTCTACGTCGTGAAACCATATTTGTGTCTTGATCCGATACTATTATCCCAACTTACAGGAACCGGCGTATCTAACTACTAACTTATTAAAATAACAGGCTGCTAACTTGAACATCTTGGAAATCACATGAACTTGGACCAGATTGGAAAGAAATTATTAATTTCCTTGGATACATAAAGAAGAAGGCATAGAAAAGAACAATGCAAGTTATTTGCCAACTTTCTTCACAATCGTTTGATTACAAAAAAGGTTCTTAGGCCACAAATGAAACCCATATACAACTGTCTAGTATCAGTCTCTACTAGTGTCATGCTTACTTTGAAGGCAGCTAAGACCTATTTGCTTTCGAGTTAGCTTATCTAGGGATAGGTCGTGGCTCGAAGGCCCTTTAGTTTTTTACTTTCGAACCATCCAACAATCCACACTACACATCACAGAAGAGACCCACGTGTAGCCTGCTTCTTCACATCCCAGCCTGATTCCGAGCGGAGGCCCATTGAAGGTGGCCTCGGTCATGCTGTCATAAAAAACGCATTTTGGGCAGAACACAATCTGGCACGCCCAATGGGACTCTTTCTAGTGCATATCCAACTTCAGATACTCTCAACGACTTGAGATGCTAAAGGCAGATTTCTAAAAAATTCCTTCCACAGAAACGGAGCCTGATTTGTCAATTAAAGAAGTTGACATAGAGCTCCCTCGTGACGGAGAAATGGAAACTATCGCCAATTAGGAGGTGACCCAAGAAGAGTTGATGAAATTCTTCAAAGATTTCCTATCCCCAATTAGCTTAAAAATAGTGGCCATGAACCGTCAGGTCTAAGAGCTTTCGAACTGAAGGAAAGCGGAAGAGAAAGAAGGCAATGCTCTGCCCCCAGAGATTTCAAGCCCTAATAAGGGCAAGAAAGCCATGGAATAGTGAGCGTCGATCTTTGGACCTTTGGTTCGAGAACCTGCGTTCTCAAGAAGGTTTAGGAATAAAATTCCAAAAATGAACAGAGCTCACAAAGAAATATTAAGAGTTAAACTCAAAATATCTACCAAATATCGACCACCTACGCTCCGTCGAGAAGAATCCCAACCCAAGAGCTTCGACTAGAAAGAAAAGCAAGCTGGATAATTGGAGAAAGTCTAATCCAAATGACACCGGATCAGAAAAATAATTTGGGCCTATCAAAGGCCACCCTGCATCTCGGAACATCAAGACATCATGAACGAGATGGCATATATAAGGCGTATGATACATGGTCAACTAGCATCTCCTAGGAGAGCGAATATCTCAATTTACAGAAAACTTTACCTGACCTATATAAATTAAGACAATTCATTTCCCAGGGATTTCAACGAGTAGTGTTTGCACTCTTCAATGAAGATGCTAGCACTTCATCCTTGGAACACATAGGAAGATTCTTAGCCCGATGTATAGGTGTTGAAAACAACTCTTATCTTAAATTGCGGTTGTTCAATAGTTTATTTCTGGGGATGCTTTCTCTTGGTATACTTTGTTACCAAAAGCACCTATACACACTGGGGGGGTAATTGGAAGCTAAATTCCATGATGATTTATACAGAGTTGAACATGAGGTCACAATCAGTGACCTGACTGCTATTAGACAAGATGAGCATGAAACATTTGAAAATTTCATTGCTAGGTTCAAAAGATTAAAGATGAAATTCAGATTCACCATAAACAATGCCCAAATGGTGCACACAAAAAATTATGATACTACTTTTTTTTTTATCTCTAGGAATAGCAATATTCGAAGCCAAATCTGAGAGGCTGCTAGAAGAAGAACAAGGGCATGAGCACAACTCTGAATTACCCTTTTTTTTACAAGAACAAGAATCCTATGTATCAATTGGAGTACAAGGAAATCGAGGAGGAATCTTCAACGGAGGAAAATAGGTAGGAACTAGAAGTTGCAACAGTTGAGATCCAAACCTTTGGAAAGGGACTAATAACCTTAAGTCATTGACCAAACATGGTCGGGGATAGAAACATCAACCTGACTAGAAGCTTTTTCATTGACAAAACACTGGCCTATGTCACCATATCATGCCACTGCCAATTTTTGTTCAGTTCAGGGGCACAATTAAGAGGTTTGTCAACTAAGGGCACATTGCCTTAGCCCCAATCCCTAAAGCCCCAAAGGGGTTTGGATACTAATAAATTCCCAATAACATCAATTAATATGATCAATCTTCAATGGTCTCAACTTGAAAAAAGGTGAAAACAACAAGACAATATCAGCGGGAACTTCACCAAACTAAGATAATGTATGCTACGATGGTAAATGGGAAAATGCTATGCGGTTGGTGCTGAGCAGCATGTATCATAGAAACTCATATCCCAGGGGTAGGGGAAAAAATCGGAAGATGCCAAAAGTAGTTTGGATGAAGAATTTCTCAAAATCACATAAAGGAACTTTGGTACTCATAGTGCCGGGGATAAACTACTATGAAGTTCTATCTTCCAAAGGTTGGGAAACATCAAGGAAAATCAAGAATGGATAACTAGTCAACATACTAGGGGAAAATTTGAGCATAAATGAAAAAAGAGATGTTCTTTTCGAGGAGACCACATCAAGAGCCAAACCCCTTAAGGCAATAATCCAAAAAGGTAAAATGGTATATAGCTAGCAAAGATGGAAAGCCAGTTAAAGAGCTGAGAAGAACTTCAAAACGAAGAACCCAAAGGTAGTACGAAGCCTACATTTGTGTTCAGAAGTATCTTCGGTATGTCCTCCCAAAAAAAAAAGAGTAAGTGACTCCTCATGCGACCAAAAGAGAGTTAACTAGTCCTCCCAAATTGAATTAGAAGAGATGAGAAGTTTTGAGAAAAATCCAAGAACGATATCTTTTCCAAACACCATCTTGAAAACTTCTGCAAAAATAAAGAGGTAAAGAGTATTCAAAAGTTTTTCTCGTGAAGACTTGATGGCCAAGCAGCTCGAATATACAGATGTCGCGATTATGAATGGGATATCCAAACAAGACATCTAAAAGGATTACGATCAAGGTATAACCGAGAAAGAATTGGAAGAATTCAAGAAAGACTTTATGGAAGTCATGGAAACAGATGACTTGCTGGACAAGAAACGAGAAGAAGCTACGGCTGAAATCAACGTAGTGGTGGTGCTACCAGAACATTTGGTAGCAGTATATCCCTACGTCAACCAAATAATAAGTGATGTTACTACCTATGAACCTTCCCGATCAATGATCGAGATTCCAATGGATGAGAAGGTAGGTCAAAATGTCATCTCAAAATCTGCACTCTACAAGGGAGGCCAATGTTCTGTAACCCAACTAAAGAGATGATAGATCACTTATGACCTATCTTCATCATAGCTCATCTAGAACGAATCCTAATTGACATGTTGATGATTGACGAAATAGCCTCCATTAATTTTCTACCATCTAAAATGTTAAATAAATTGAATATGACCCTACAAGCTTGCCGACTACAGCTATAATGCTGAATTTCAGTGGAGCCATCACCAAAACTCATGGGGTTTTACCCTTAGAGATTACGGTCGAATCTAAGAAACTAAAACTAGTGTTATTTGTGGTAGACATCACAGCTAGCTACAATGTCCTGTTGGGGAGGGATTGGATACACAAAAGTATGAAAATCTCATCCACGATACATCAACATATTATTATTTGGAATTTTGATGAAACTACCTAGGGAGGAGGTTTTTAGGAAACCATGCAGGCAGATTCTAGGCCTTTTATAGCTAACCCCACGATTGTTGAAGCTAGTTTCTACGATCTCGAAGTGGGAAGCATCAAATTGACTGCGGAAAATGATAATGGCTGCCCTAATAAGGTGACGACCCACAGAATCTTTGAAAAAGGGCTCCTAACTCATGAAGAATGGGATATACCTTTTTCAAAATGGGAATCCCAAAATGAATAGCCCATCGAGCAAAGAAGTAGACTGAGCGGAAGCAATTTGATCTATAAAGAAAAAGTTGCTAACACATTAGGAAGAACAAAGAAATGTTCATGCTATATCACTTAATGGAGGGAACAATCGGCTCGAATTAACAGAAGAGCGGGATATGAAAGATTCTTCCATTAATATGGCATAATTCAATCGCGATATCAAGGAAGAAGATGAAGCAGGAGATGTGGAATACAATCATATCCTCCTAGCACAAGAAGATATCCAGAAGACTATATTCAGATGCCCTGCACACTGGGGGCATTTGAATATGTCATCGTACCTTTCAGATTAAAGAATGCCAGTGTCACATATCAATGGACGCTATCTTCTATGAAGTGCTAGGCAAAAATATGGAGGTATATATCGATGATGTTGTGGCATCGATCATCTTAGGCAAGCCTTTTTGAAAATGAGGCAACACAAGGCTAAAAATGAATCGTAAGAAGTGTGCATTCGGGATCCAAGAGGGAAATTTACTAGGACTTTTGGTTCACTAGAAAGGGACAGAGGTGGAAAAAAACAAAGAAAAAACAAAGTTAAAGAAATCATGGATGCACCCCTACCGAAAAACAAGAAATAGCTTTAAAGTTTACTCGGGCAATATGTCAGGGAAAATCAACCCTTTCTCCTTATTGGTCAAGATCAAGGACACATATTAGTTCAAATGGGAAGAAAAGCAACATATTTCTTTTGAAGAGCTAAATAATTACTTGTCAAGACCTTTAGTCCTGATGCTGCACAAGAAAGGAAGGCCTTTGAAGCTGTATATATCAGCATCTCTTAAAAAAATCGGAAGACTGCTAGCTCAAGATAATGAGGAAGGGAAGGAGCAGGAAATCTACTATCAAAGTAGAATGTTAACAGAAGTCGAAGAAAGGTACACGGCAGTAGAGAAATTGTATCTGGCGGTATATTTCACAACCATTAAACTAAGGCATTACATACTACCTTTCACTATAAAGAATATTGCTCAAGCAGGTTTATTGAAATGCATGATATCATGACCTTTTCTGAGAAGTTGGATAGGCAAATAGACGCTAACTAAGAGACCCCGATCTGAAAAGTCCACTAGAACACCATGATCAAGTCATGCTGGCCAACATTGGGATGGTGACGCCTAGATGAAAAAAGCCAATAAAGTAAAAACTTGAGTTTTAGGGGGTCGAGTGCAACATAACTAATGAAAAATAATTACATTTCGCCGCGACGGCAGAAGTATAGAACATAGAAAACTAATGATGATCATATAATTAATTAACTTTCTGAATTATCCAATTTCCATCGCGTCACTCCAACCTCTGGAGTGAATACCAGAGAAACTACCAAACTCCTCTCGAAAAATTAAAAGTACCGTCGGGACCTGAGGGATTCAAAAACGAAGGGTGAGTGGACCTACTAAAAATATTTCAGCATAAAACGACGAATTCTAAAACATGTCTTAACCCCTTAGTTTTACAGGAAACTCATAATCAAGAAACCTTAACTTGAACGTTCTACGAGAAATAATAATAAAACAATAAATGATCAATGAGTCATGCTGAACATAAATGTAACACATGCCAACCCACTAAACACTTGCATATGAGTCGTATGTGTCATACACATATGACATGCAAGTATCTATAATACTCGCATACCACGACCATGTAAAAGCTAGGTGCTGAGCACCATCACCATAAGATCCCTACAACTCAGGAACAAGTTGGCGCTATTAACTACTATTTCGAGCACCGCATGTGAACAATCACGTGGAGGCTAGTCTATGACCATTTAGACAGGTACAGAGATACCAGCGACTCCTAAAGTGGGTTCTAAATCACTAATCGCGATGCGAAGGTCGACCCGAAAAGACGTCATGTATGTATGTTATACTACTCATCAATCATAGCATGCTAAAGCAGCAAGGTACCATAAACATGTAAATGCAGTCATTAACTTAGTTTAATATGCATGAGAAAATACCATAAGTATGATCAATCCAGATATTTTCAGAAAAGAATCAAAGAATAACTCATCAAAGCATGCTTGAAAAACCATTAAGAACTAGTCATTGTAAAATGTGCGAGTAATGCGTAGTTATGAAAATCAAGTTTAGAAAAGGGGTCCACTCACAAACTAGTCGGGGTGTCGAAATCAGCCGACGTGTCAAACCACGTAAGCCCAATCTCTTCACAATTCTAAATGAATCCATGCATAAGGGTACTTTATGGATTTCAAGTAGATTATAAGAAACATCATTTAGATTGACTAAAACAAGAATAAAACAGCTCAAAATAGTGTTACATGTACTTAGACGATTCAAAAACATCGCAAACTAGGCCGACACGCTTCCTAGAATATTCTGCTAACGCTAACACCTTTAGTTTACCAACGATTTGACTAACTATCGCCGTATGGGAAATTTTGCCAAAAAATCTAGTTTTTTGGCGAGACCTAAATCTCTCAAATCTAGTCCAAACTGTACATGAAATATATGAAACTTCCTCTACTCGACGAAAGGATTTCAAATATTGAGTTCGTAGTTCAAGAAAATACCTCACATGGTCAGAAAATCACCGGGAAGCCACAGATCCGTCGTGCTTCCCTTCCTCGAAGCTCTATCCATAGCGATTGGGGGATGTGGGACCGACATGGTTGTCTTCATCTTACGTAGGCAAGCATGTAGGTTGTAGTAACACATATTGGATCGAAGGTCGTAAAATGGGCACAATGGCTTTGCAATCTTCGGCGGAGTTGATCACCATCAAACCTCGCACCAAATCGACACGTAAGTATACGACAAGCATTCTCTCACAGAGACGAAGTGAAATATCATGTTAAGAGCCAGGAATACTAGAACTCAATCATTCCATGTCGACCTCAGGTGCAAGTCGGGTCACACGATGTAGGTTGTGCCATGGTGGCCCTAGTGGCACACGGCTTAGTCCCTTGTGCTCACAGTGGCGAGGCAATGGAGGTAATGCAGTTGGACGTCCTTATTTGAAGGTCGCAGGCAACAAGTACGATGGGCCTTCGCCTTAGTCCTCACCATTGTGTTCTTCTCTCGAGAGTCCCACGCAATAGTCAACAGAGAAAGGATAGGCTTGAATTCGTCTTTTCCTTACACTGACTACCACGATTTCCATGGTTATGGTGGTTACAGAGTCGTGGGTCAAAGGAAGGGTTATGGTGGTATTTGATCACGTTCCACATAGAGAGGAGAGTTATGGTAGTTGTGTGTGTACGTTTTTGAAGTCTATGACTTTGTGTGAGGGGCTAGGATCACAATTCAACAAACGCTCGAGTAGATGGTGGCATGCAATCAAGAATGGATGTGAATTACGCACTCACGATTGTCCCAAAGGGAGAAGCAATGATTGTTATGGGTGTGAGTGTGAACTTATCATATGGGGTCATATAATTAAGAGAGTATAGTCAAGATTTCTCTATAAGAGATTGTATAATTTCATCTAGGGTTTAATTTGGGCTGGGTTCACACTAATCACAAGCACAAAGGTCAAGTTTTGTTAATATGCTTTGGCCCATAAAACAAAGGGGACTAGTAAGGGTAGTTTGGTAATTTTGTAAATTGAAATCATATTACAAGACAGGATGTAACAGTCTGCGCCCCTTAAAGAATTTTCTTCCTCAAAATTTTCCCAACAAAAAACAAGTTTCAGCTCCCAAATGGCTTCCTCTCCAAGATATTTCAAGTCCTTACTAACACGAACTCAACCTTCTTTCCCAAGTAGATAGTTAGTCCCTAACATCAAAGTTCTGGTGTTTCCTTCTTGTTAAGGCTTGCAAATACGTTGTACGTTGTCCTCAAGTATAACCAAGGATCATAGTCTTCATGGATAGTTTTTTGAATATCTTATATAGGTTCCTCAATCAACGACAAATCTTTCCTAAATGGACACTAAACCTTTGAAAGTAAATTCTTCTTCACTAATGAATTCAAGTAGGTCATGCGACTCAGACTTCAATGTTCCAATTGTCTCGTATCATAACTCGTACCCTCACCTTTGAATTTCTCATCTAACCAATTTAAGCATGTCCATCGAGTTAATTATTATTAACATCATACTCATTGATCTCAAGAACTCAATCTTACGAGATATCAACTACTTTTTTCTAGTAACTCACAACCCTCTAGTTGCAATAGCTAACTTTTTTCCCAAGTGGTCACTTAGGGCTCTTACTAACTCAACCACTACAACGACCTACGAACTGGTTCCCTCAGATAATGGCTTAAGGCACACAATAGGTATTTGGATAGCAAATATCATACTGGCTCCAAAGTTTGAATGGTGACTCGAATTACTGCTGTGATAGCTTTTCCTCAGTGCTCCCAAATTGGGAATGTGAATAGTTAAGTTCGTAAAGTTACCAACTAATAAGATATCAAGAATGCAACTCACTTGTCAGTTCTTTAGATTCCTCAAGCATCCAATTCAATTAAGTGATTCTCCCAATCTTTGAGTTAGACACGGGTGGAGGCAAACTACCTAGCACAATGTCTAAATTCAATTTGTCCTTCACAAAAGAGGATGCATATCATAACAACACAACCATTCAACATTTTGTAACCTAATGGTTCTTTGGATTTCTTCTAATAGTCAACACAACTAGAAAGTCCGCTCACTAACGAGGTATCGAATACCGCGAGGGTTTTGTTTAACCCTTAAGTCCAAAGTTAGTGTAAAAGCTTTTGCCAACCATAACTCAAAATACGATAAAACTTTCGGAATAAGTGGGGTAATAACATAATATATCCTTATCTCGCAATCTAATGATGGTTCTCAAGATGAGAGTACTGACATCTTCTTTCAATCCTGCTCACGATAAAATCCTTCTGGATTGGCATCTCAAAGTCTGCATAATTCCCCAGCTAATCACTGAGAACTCATGATATGCCTAAGATTCGATCCTTAAAAATAAAAATTAATGGTAGGATGGTTTTCAATGGTGTAGGAATGCAACTCCACTACTCGAGTGATGCTTGGAAAACTTAAGAAGGAAATCATCTGAATGTAAACTTAACCAATTTATGAGAAGGATTAAATGAAGAAGTGAAATCTAATAGCTCAAAACCAAAATATAAGTTCATCATTCCCGACGTCCGAATGCCTAAGACAACTCCTGAATAATGATTACTAACTTAATCAGGGGGTGAAACTTAACCATTAACTTAGCGAGTGAATGTTTGTTAGTAAAATGCTAACGGAACAACCAAGGGTAGCGAGTAAAACTTCTCATACTAAGTTCTTTACTAACTAGGGTTGTCCAAAGTTAACATCTGGTCTTAAAACTTGTGACTAGCCAAGCCCTAACTTGTAACACAAGTTGACCACGGTGATAGGACCACCAGAAACTACTGGTCCATCAAACTAAAACTAATCTCAATGTTTTTCTCTTCGTGGTCAATATATCTAATGCAAAAACTTATTTAACCAACATGTCAATGGACCTCAAAGCCAAGCAATAGCTAGCGAAAGATCACGTCCATCTTAAAGGGTATAGATCAAGGCGTGTTCCTACGGATCAGTAAGAGGATCATTTATCAACACCTCATTTAAGATCAATCCATTTTAATGCGACGTGTAAGTTCAGGGTTAAGTCATTTCTCATGAACACGGGGGAGTTTCCCTGCTTGCAATAAGAATTTGACGATGATTGAGTACGTCACCGTAACTAGCTTGGCTAAGGGCTCAAGGAGAAAAGTTGGAAGCTTGGATCATCGCCAACTTTTAGAATGAAAAACAACCAACTAAGTGTGCATTGAATTCTAGAGGTAATCCGTCTCAAAAGGAATAACTCCCTACTTAGTTTCCAACAATATGCTTCCTTCAGTGCTCTTAATTCTTGCTAAGTTAAACAGATTAACCTAGGCAAACGCATACTAACTCCTTTGAAGTGAACTATTTCAAGATACAAATCCTTAACAAGTTGAAGTACAAAATCCATAGGCAGGGTTCAGGGGAGAAGGTCCCAACATACACGTACCTGCGATTCTCGTCCAACTTTACTAGCTACAATTTTGAAAGCACAGAGGTGTCACTCATTTGCAAAATCTGAATTGTTAACTACCAAATGTGCCGACAAGATCATGGGTACAGAACTTGGAAATAACTTCGAACTAAAGAATGTTAGGTTAACCAAGGTAAGATGAAGGGTGATGGTCAAATCTAGTCAAAACGCGCTTCAACTCAAAACTCGGGGTCAGCGGTCAACTAACACACAAGGATAAAGTCTCTAAATTACAATTGTCAGCACAAAATTGATATCCCAGATGTAAAAAGGGTGTTCTTCAAAATCTCAACTATCGTCCATAAACGTGGATAGCTAGCCTCATAACTTCGTTGACACATCTACCAAAGTCGTTACTCAAAAATGCTTAATCTAAGACTTACACGAATACATTCAGCATTCCAATCGACAACTGAAGGGAATGAGAAGCAATTTGTTTAAAGATGAGGTATAGGGCACGACGAAGCATGTAAATGGTATGGGCATAAGGCCAATAAAATATCTCAAATCAGAAAAGGGCTTAAATCATAAAATATTTGAGCAAGGCATAGGGTCCGCAAACCAATCAAATGCAATTTTTTTTTCCTAAAAGGTTTAATTAGGAAGAAAGAACAAATGGCTTCAAACTCATTTAAACCATAAAAAGGTTGTCAATCACTAAATGGACTCCATTAACAAAATCTTGCCAAGCACTCTAGCGAGATATGTAAACTGAAACTTGAATTCAAGTTAAGAGACTTTGAAATTGTTACCAATAATTGTAAGAAAGATCAAACTTGTTTAGTAAAAAGAGTTGAAATCAATTTCAAAATAATGCTTAAAACATGACGAGCAAGAGTGACAACAAAAGATATAAATAACAAGTTGTAAAATGCTAACTCTAAAATATCGAAAGCCAAAATGAGCCAAAAATTAAACGAACTAGCTAACAAAGATATACATGATGTCAAAATGTATCATATCACAACACGTGCTACAATCATGACACCATTACATTTTTTTTAACCTAACAAGACTTTACCAAACACAACAAGAAAATTCACGTACATAGCAAAACATGATAGGAAACTCAATAACAAAACAACTTAATTGCGAAGAGTTAAAATGAACATGCATCCCAAAAGTAAAAATCTCGCATGAAAATGATTCTTAAAATAGATGCATAAAATGAATGGCTAGCGCAAGCGCAATGAATTGGGCTTCATTAGTTAAATCTCAATAGATTAGTGTAAAACGAAACAACATTGAGGATGATTCTGGTAAAACCAAGATTTGAAGGGAAAACTGATTAAACATCTTGCTAGAAGAATCAGAGAAAGGTCCTCATCTCCATTCCCAGCTACCCAGAGGCTTACCGCGGTAAGGCAAATTTGATAAAACTTGTAAGATTACTATTGAGGTTCCCAAGTATCTAGGAATGTGAGTTTGTTAGCAAAATCCAATCGAGTGATTTCCTAATGTAACGACCCGTCCTGGGAGTCAGGATTAGCTGTAACGACCCGAACCGAGAATAATAATATTTTAATGTAAAAAGACTATTTTGCCCCTGAAGGGGGGAACTTTGACTTTTGACCCGGGAAACACTTTGGACTTTGACCCATGACTATGACGTAGGTCGGGACGTCACGAATCCGTAGACAGGCGGCACGCCGAAACCGGAGTTCGTATGAAGAAGTTATGGTCAAGGAAGCGTTTTAGCGGAATTTACGAACCGAGAACAACGGAATAAAATATTAATTTATTACGGGAATCCGTGCCAACCTAATATTTAAATCCAACCAGTGGATTGGTGACAAGTGTCACCCATCCAAGCCCACACTATTCCAATAAAGCACATTACACTATTTAACTCATTTTTATATTAATTATTTTTCCCTCCAATTGTTTCCAGCCATTGGATTTCTGCCCAAAATGCATCCTAGCCCTTCATTCTCATCTGCCTCCCTTATTCATGCACGATCATCTCTGTTTTCTTACAAACACACACAGACACACATTCATCCCCCCCATCACCCGTGCATTCTTCCTTCCATTTTCTCTCGACCAAGGCGATCATACCAGCCATCCTCATCACACCAGACGACCACCCACAGCACCACCATCATCTGCTCACCTTCACCGTGTAACACCGGCAACCACCAGCCCATTTCCCCGCCTGAAATTTCCGTCCAAAAACATGACCCGAAACACCAAGGAAACGGGTCCAAGAAGCAAACCGGGACAACCACACCACCTCGACGCAGGGGAAGCTCCAGTCTGCACCGTGAGGACCCCAGGAGCATAACTGGACGACGGCGCGGCCTGCGGCGGCGACATGGCGGCTGTAAGGTCGAAAACCCGAAAGCCCCGTTTTGATCCTCTGTTTCGAACCAACTTGTTTTGATGCCTAGAAATCGATCTATTGTTTATGGAAATATCCTAGGGTGAGAAACGAGTTGATCAGGACCGGTTTGGACGACGGACACGGCGTGGGTCACCGGAGAAGACGATCGGACCTTGGCCGTGAGTTTCAACGACGAACTGGTGAGTTTTCTCCCGTTTTCTTTCTAGTTTGAGGTTGTAGAACCATAGAACAGACCTAGACGACCCTATAGGGATGAACCCCGTCGAAAATGGTGGCCGGAATTGTACGGTTGAATCGGGTCAAGCCGTGGGTCGACGGCGACCCGGTTCCAGTCAAACGGGTCTGACCCGGTACTGTAGCATGATGACGTCATCATGCTGACGTCACTTCTGACGTCATGATGACGTCATCCTGTCAGATATTGTCATACCAGGGACCAATCAGAACATGCCACGTGTCACCTGACAAGTGTCAGTGATGACGTCATGCTGACGTCAGCATGACGTCACTGCTGAGATCAGCAGTACTGTAGCAGCGTTGACCCACGCGTTGACCAAGCTCGTGGGGGCGGGTGTGAACAGTGATTTTGGTGGGGCCGGTACCATTTTCAAGGTTTCGACGATACGGATCCAATGGAGGTGGTTTCGTGTCGATCGGAGATCATTATGTTAGTCAAAATGAGGTTTGAAGCACCGAGAATAGTGCCCGGGATGCGATTTTGAGGCGGATCTGTTCTAGGGTCTTGGTATTGATGTTATAGGGTCCTTAAGTAACCCTCAGGAATAATAATACAGGTTTATAGAGATCGTTGAGCAGCAAGGACCGAGTGTGAGTGGGCTGTTTGATTTATAAAAGGCTTGCATGCATAAACTGTTTTACTATTTCCACTTATGATTTCGATGAGTCTTATGACCTGTTTATATATGCGATTACAATGTTTTGGGCATGAGACCCGTCTGGATTATATGTGGATTTTGTTTGGGATGTCCGGGGGACATAGGGTAAACTATACTGTTATTGTACTGTACTTTCCTACCTGTGTATATTGTCTCCTCCAGGGAGGGTCGTTGGCCTGAGTGGACCCTGGAGTAGTCACGGGGCTCTGACTGAGTGGAGTTGACCCCCGTTGGGCTGCTTACTCTCAGGAAGGCATGTTTATATACCTCGGGCAGTGACCGGGATACCGGGAGCTGATGTACCTAGAGAGTCTCGGGTGTGAGACCCTGAGTGGCAACGCGTAGCCTTAGAACCGTGACATCATTTGGGTTGGGTTTTACAGTGCACTGATATGTTAATTTCACCTTTCGATTATTATTGTGGTTTATATGCTATGATTTCATTATAATATTATATTTTCACTGCATGCAAGATTTGGAAAACGGAGGGGTAAAACCTTATGATTATTTCATTATTAAATTGATTTCTAAACTGTTATTTTTGGCCCACTCACCCTTGTTTTACTGACCCCTCCAGACCCTGACACGGAAATAGAGGAGGAGGACCCGGAGGAGGAGGCAGAGGTTTAGTTTGCCTAGCTGTGCACCTGAACACCCACTTGTGGGTAGGTTGAGCACCGAATAAATGTACTCTGACTAGTGTGCTCACATGTTGTATTTTACTTTCCCTTGTCTGACAGTATCGCTTTAAACACTGTAGTTGTACGTTATCTATCTATTTAAGTATTCGATTTTTATTTAAGGGTAATTTTGGTATGTTTAGAGTCATTGTCAGACGGGAGCGGGGCACGTCCCCGGGTGGTCCCAGTGGGATTGGGACGGGTCCTGTCAGCTTGGTATCAGAGCATTAGGATTAGTAGTCAGAGTACTAGGTTAGCGGTTTGTACTTTGTACATGGTCGCTTTCGATGTCTTTTAACCTGTTTGCCTCTTAACAGTTGGATATGCCTCCCCGACGTGAACCCCGTGCACGTGTTGACGAGGGCAATGGAGGAAATGGAGACACTGCGAGCATTGAGCGGGCTCAGCGCCTGGGTGCTACGCATTTTAGTGGGGGAACCGACCCCGAGGAAGCACACTAGTGGATTGACCGCTGGGAGAGGATTTTCGAGGTCATGCACTGTCCACCGGAGGAGCGTGTCGTACTGGCGACTTTCCTACTGGATGGGAGCGCCTATCGATGGTGGCATAACCTTGTCTTGGCCGGCTGGACTGTTCACACCATTCCATGGGAGACCTTCCGAGAGCGGTTTCTCAACCAGTTCTATCCACGGTCATTCCGCAACGCCCGTGAGGCGGAGTTTCTGCAACTCCAGCAGGGAGATCAGACTGTAGCAGAGTACGAGGAGACCTTCCTGATGTTGTCTCGCTTTGCTGAGAACTTCGTGATCACCGAGGCAGATCGATGTCGCAGATTTGAGTGGGGCCTGCGACCTGAGATTCAGGCGATGGTGACTGCAACGCCCTTTGCTTCCATGAGGGATCTGACTGATGCGGCGACCAGGGTTGAGAACAGTATCCTGGCACGTCAGCGAGCTGAGGGGGAGACACGGCGACGTGATCGCCCACACTTCGGATTCTCGGGCCGTCATGGCTCGAAGGGAGGACATTCTGGTGGATCTTCGTCTTCTGGCAGCCGAGGACGTTCTGGTCAGTTCAGGAGTCCTCAACGGTCTGGACAGCGTTCTGGAGCTTGGCAGCGGTCGTACTCACCGATGAGCATCTCACCGGGAGGATACTCGGGTCGACCTAGGGAGGTCACATGCTTCGCTTGTGGTGAGCCGGGGCACTATGCTTCTGAGTGTCCACTGATTCGGGGCAGTACTACGCCAGCACAGAGCTCAGCATCCCAGACTGACAGCAGCCGGACACGCGGTGTTATGCGTGGCCGTGATCGAGGAGCTAGAGGACGGGGACGACCTGCAGAGTCTATGGCTCGTGTCTATGCTGTTACCCAGCAGCTGGCCAGATCCATTCCGGGAGTATTGACAGGTACTGTACATATTTATGGCAAGGTTGTTCGTGCATTGATGGATTCGGGGGCAACTCATCCTTTTATTTCACCGCGTTGTGCGAGTCTGTTGGGCCGTGAGGTGACCGCACTTGAGCACGAGATGGGAGTGGGGACACCGATGGGTGTGACCTACCAAGTGAACCAGGAGATACGAGCTTGTCCTGTGGAGATTGAGGGAGTCGAATTTTCGGCAGATTTAATTCTGATGAATGTGCACGACTTTGATGTGATACTTGGAGTTGATTGGTTGTCGGAGTACAATTCACTCATCGACTGTAGTAACATGCGGTTGACTTTGAGAGGTTCGGGATTACCAGAAGTGATATTTCAGGGGGAGTGTGGAGACGCATCACCCAAGGTAATATCTGCACTCACAGCCACTAAACTTTTACAAAAGGGGTGTCAGGGTTATCTTGCTTATGTGGTAGAGTCTACGGATGAATCTTTGAGTATCGAGGATATTCCGATTGTGCGGGAATTTCCTGATGTCTTTCCAGGAGATTTACCTGGATTACCACCACCCAGGGAGATCGACTTTACGATCGAGTTACTCCCCGGGACTCGACCGATTTCACAAGCACCGTATCGTATGGCACCGGCGGAGCTACGAGAGTTGAAAATCCAATTACAGGAACTGGTGGATCTAGGGTTTATCCGACCCAGTACATCACCATGGGGAGCGCCGGTCTTATTTGTGAAAAAGAAGGAGGGTAGTTTGCGGTTGTGTGTGGACTATCGGCAGTTGAACAAAGCTACGGTAAGGAATCAGTATCCCTTACCCAGGATCGATGATTTGTTCGATCAGTTACGAGGAGCACGATATTTCTCCAAGATAGATCTGAGGTCAGGATATCATCAACTGAGAATAGCCGAGGGGGATGTTCAGAAAACAG
Organism: Prinsepia uniflora; assembly: GCA_032719365.1. Classification (NCBI taxonomy): domain Eukaryota; kingdom Viridiplantae; phylum Streptophyta; class Magnoliopsida; order Rosales; family Rosaceae; genus Prinsepia; species Prinsepia uniflora. The sequence continues at coordinate 43,556,628 of CM064874.1, read as the reverse complement.
CTTTTCGAACGAGGTATGGGCATTATGAGTTCTTTGTGATGCCCTTTGGACTGACGAATGCACCAGCTGCATTCATGGACTTGATGAATCGGGTTTTTCGAGCATACTTGGATAAATTTGTGATCGTGTTTATCGACGACATCTTGGTGTATTCCAAGAGTGTCAGGGCTCATGAGGAGCACTTACGAATGGTATTAGGTAAACTACGACAGGAGCAGCTGTATGCTAAGTTAAGCAAATGTCAGTTTTTGCTAAATAGTATTGGATTCTTGGGTCACATTATATCACCCGAGGGGATAAGTGGGGATCCTCAGAAAACGGGGGCTGTGACAAATTGGCCAAGACCGACCACGGTGACGGAAGTGCGAAGTTTTGTTGGGTTAGCAGGCTACTATCGGAGATTCGTGGAGGGTTTCTCCCAAATTGCCGCACCATTGACTCGGTTAACCCGGAAAGGGGTGAAGTTTGTACGGGACGACCAGTGTGAACACAGTTTTCAGGAATTAAAGTTCCGATTAACCACTGCACCTGTCCTTGCATTACCAGACAGCAGTGGAGAGTTTGTGGTATATAGTGATGCATCGCTGCAGGGTTTGGGTTGTGTATTGATGCAGAATGGAAAAGTGATTGCTTACGCATCCCGGCAGCTGAAGACACACGAGTTGAACTACCCTACTCATGATTTGGAATTGGCAGCGGTGGTTCATGCTCTAAAGATCTGGAGACATCATTTTTTCGGTGTGACATGCCGAATATTCACCGATCACCATAGTCTTAAACATTTGTTCACTCAGAAGGAACTCAATATGAGACAGCGGAGATGGTTGGAATTGTTGAAGGATTATGACTGTACGATCGAGTACCATCCTGGCAAGGCAAATGTCGTAGCTGATGCACTTAGTAGGAAGTCGGCGGGATCAATTGCGCATTTGAGATTGGTGTATCTCCCTTTGCTAGTGGAACTTCGGAAGAGCGGAGTTATGTTAGGGATGGACGATCAGGGAGCCTTGTTGGCTAGCTTTCATGTGCGACCCGTGTTGGTCGACAGGATCATCGAGGCTCAACTACAGGACCAGATACTCTGTGACTACAAGAACGAGGTTGAATCCGGACAGAGACAAGATTTCTCCGTCAGGGGCGATGGAGCGTTAGTGAAGCTTGGGAGATTGTGTGTACCTGCGGTACCAGAGTTGAGGAGAGAGATTTTAGACGAGGCTCACAGTTCGGCCTATGCTATGCATCCAGGAGGGACAAAGATGTACCGTACCCTCCGGGACTATTATTGGTGGCCAGGGATGAAGAGGGAGATAGCTGAGTTTGTTAGCAAATATTTGATCTGTCAGCAGGTCAAAGCAGAACGGCAGCGTCCGTATGGGGCTATGCAGCCACTTCCAATTCCACAATGGAAGTGGGATCATATTACAATGGACTTTGTCTTCAAGTTACCGAAGACAAGGAGTGGAGTTGATGGAGTCTGGGTAATAGTGGACCGGTTGACTAAATCAGCGCATTTTCTGCCTGTACGTGAGACGTACAAGCTCAACCGTTTGGCCCAGTTATTCATTAATGAGATCATCCGATTACACGGTACCCCAGAGTCGATCGTGTCGGATCGGGATCCGCGTTTCACATCCAGGTTTTGGAGGAGTCTACAGACTACTTTGGGTACGAAATTGCATTTCAGTACAGCATTCCACCCACAGACCGACGGACAGTCTGAAAGGACAATACAAACTCTCGAGGACATGATGAGAGCCTGTGTGTTGCAATTCCAGGATTCGTGGGATGATCGATTGCCATTGATGGAGTTTGCCTACAATAACAGCTACCATGCGAGTATAGGGATGGCACCCTATGAGGCACTGTATGGTCGACAGTGTAGAACACCGGTATGCTGGATGGAGGTCGGAGAAAGAACCGCAGTGGGGCCGGATCTGATGGATATGACCCAGGAGACAGTTCGGGTTATTCGGGAGAGACTGAAGGCGGCCCAGGATCGTCAGAAAAGCTATGCAGACCGACGAATCCGAGATTTGGAGTTCGAGGTTGGTGACTTTGTCTTTTTAAATTTATCTCCATGGAAAGGGATTCTCCGATTTGGACGACGTGGGAGATTGAGTCCTCGTTATATCGGACCATATGAGAATGTCGAGAGGATTGGTCCAGTGGCTTACCGTTTAGCACTACCTTCGGAGCTTTCCCGAGTACATGACGTATTCCATGTGTCGATGCTACGGAAGTATCTTCGGGATGACTCTCATGCACTGCCAGAGCAACCACTGGAATTGATGACAGATTTGAGTTTCGAGGAACGGCCAGTACAGATTCTGGATAGGAAGGAAAAGGTCTTAAGGAACAAGACGATTTCTTTGGTTAAGGTACTATGGCGGAACCACGAGGTGGAGGAAGCGACATGGGAACCCGAGGAATTGATGAGAGGGCAGTACCCACACTTGTTTGAGTAAATTTCGAGGGCGAAATTTCTGTAAGGTGGGTAGGTTGAAACGACCCGAACCGAGAATAATAATATTTTAATGTAAAAAGACTATTTTGCCCCTGAAGGGGGGAACTTTGACTTTTGACCCGGGAAACACTTTGGACTTTGACCCATGACTATGGCGTAGGTCGGGACGTCACGAATCCGTAGACAGGCGGCACGCCGAAATCGGAGTTCGTATGAAGAAGTTATGGTCAAGGAAGCGTTTTAGCGGAATTTACGAACCGAGAAAAAAAGAAATAAAATATTAATTTATTATGGGAATCCGTGCCAACCTAATATTTAAATCCAACCAGTGGATTGGTGACAAGTGTCACCCATCCAAGCCCACACTATTCCAATAAAGCACATTACACTATTTAACTCATTTTTATATTAATTATTTTTCCCTCCAATTGTTTCCAGCCATTGGATTTCTGCCCAAAATGCATCCTAGCCCTTCATTCTCATCTGCCTCCCTTATTCATGCACGATCATCTCTGTTTTCTTACAAACACACACAGACACACATTCATCCCCCCATCACCCGTGCATTCTTCCTTCCATTTTCTCTCGACCAAGGCGATCAAACCAGCCATCCTCATCACACCAGACGACCACCCACAGCACCACCATCATCTGCTCACCTTCACCGTGTAACACCGGCAACCACCAGCCCATTTCCCCGCCTGAAATTTCCGTCCAAAAACACAACCCGAAACACCAAGGAAACGGGTCCAAGAAGCAAACCGGGACAACCACACCACCTCGACGCAGGGGAAGCTCCAGTCTGCACCGTGAGGACCCCAGGAGCATAACTGAACGACGGCGCGGCCTGCGGCGGCGACACGGCGGCTGTAAGGTCGAAAACCCGAAAGCCCCATTTTGATCCTCTGTTTCGAACCAACTTGTTTTGATGCCTAGAAATCGATCTATTGTTTATGGAAATATCCTAGGGTGAGAGACGAGTTGATCAGGACCGGTTTGGACGACGGACACGGCGTGGGTCACCGGAGAAGACGATCGGACCTTGGCCGTGAGTTTCAACGACGAACTGGTGAGTTTTCTCCCGTTTTCTTTCTAGTTTGAGGTTGTAGAACCATAGAACAGACCTAGACGACCCTATAGGAATGAACCCCGTCGAAAATGGTGGCCGGAATTGTACGGTTGAATCGGGTCAAGCCGTGGGTAGACGGCGACCCGGTTCCAGTCAAACGGGTCTGACCCGGTACTGTAGCATGATGACGTCATCATGCTGACGTCATGATGACGTCATCCTGTCAGATATTGTCAGACCAGTGATGACGTCATGCTGACGTCAGCATGACGTCATGCTGACGTCAGCAGTACTGTAGCAGCGTTGACCCACGCGTTGACCAGGCGCGTGGGGGCGGGTGTGAATAGTGATTTTGGTGGGGCCGGTACCATTTTCAAGGTTTCGACGATACGGATCCAATGGAGGTGGTTTCGTGTCGATCGGAGATCATTATGTTAGTCAAAATGGGGTTTGAAGCACCGGGAATAGTGCCCGGGATGCGATTTTGAGGCGGATCTGTTCTAGGGTCTTGGTATTGATGTTATAGGGTCCTTAAGTAACCCTCAGGAATAATAATACAGGTTTATAGAGATCGTTGAGCAGCAAGGACCGAGTGTGAGTGGGCTGTTTGATTTATAAAAGCCTTGCATGCATAAACTGTTTTACTATTTCCACTTATGATTTCGATGAGTCTTATGAACTGTTTATATATGCGATTACAATGTTTTGGGCATGAGACCCGTCTGGATTATATGTGGATTTTGTTTGGGATGTCCGGGGGACATAGGGTAAACTATACTGTTATTGTACTGTACTTTCCTACCTGTGTATATTGTCTCCTTCAGGGAGGGTCGTTGGCCTGGGTGGACCCTGGAGTAGTCACGGGGCTCTGACTGAGTGGAGTTGACCCCCGTTGGGCTGCTTACTCTCAGGAAGGCATGTTTATATACCTCGGGCAGTGACCGGGATACCGGTAGCTGATGTACCTAGAGAGTCTCGGGTGTGAGACCTTGAGTGGCAACGCGTAGCCTTAGAACCGTGACATCATTTGGGTTGGGTTTTACAGTGCACTGATATGTTAATTTCACCTTTCGATTATTATTGTGGTTTATATGCTATGATTTCATTATAATATTATATTTTCACTGCATGCAAGATTTGGAAAACGGAGGGGTAAAATCTTATGATTATTTCATTATTAAATTGATTTCTAAACTGTTATTTTTGGCCCACTCACCCTTGTTTTACTGACCCCTCCAGACCCTGACACGGAAATAGAGGAGGAGGACCCGGAGGAGGAGGCAGAGGTTTAGTTTGCCTAGCTGTGCACCTGAACACCCACTTGTGGGTAGGTTGAGCACCGAATAAATGTACTCTGACTAGTGTGCTCACATGTTGTATTTTACTTTCCCTTGTCTGACAGTATCGCTTTAAACACTGTAGTTGTACGTTATCTATCTATTTAAGTATTCGATTTTTATTTAAGGGTAATTTTGGTATGTTTAGAGTCATTGTCAGACGGGAGCGAGGCACGTCCCCGGGTGGTCCCAGTGGGATTGGGACGGGTCCTGTCATTAGCGAAGTGATTAGTAACGGATTAGTTAGATTAATCGGTGATTAGCTGGTTACTTTTGGACAGTTGGCGCAGAATGACGATTTTGCCCTTGGAATGGGCAAAATGTTGACTTTTAGTTCGGACGGCCAATTGGGCATTGACCGATGACCGTGACGTAGTTCGGGATGTCACGACTCAGTAGACAAGTGGCACGCCCGATTCCGACATCCGAGGAGGACGTTATGATGTTCGGAAGGTTGAGGGCACTTTCGTAATTTGGTTAAAAGAAGGGAAAAAGTTGAATTTTTGCATGACAAGGTTCCTTCACGCAAACCGATGGACCGTTAGGTAGATCTCGTCGTCCTGAGTATAACGACAGGCGGCATGTGTTTATCGGACATCGGATGAGTGAGATATAGGTCTAGGAAGGCGAAGGGTAAAACCATAATTGAACAAGTAGGGGTATTTTGGTCTTTTTGCACCTTGGGAAGCGTGCCAATCTGATGAGGACAGGTGTACAGGGTTTAATTGGATATTTTGGGCTTCGGCCACCAGGTGTGTGACACCTGGCTATTTTCTGGTGGCTTCTAGTCACTACCCCGGTTTAAATTAAATGGGTTGTGTTGGTGTTAATCGATGCATTGAGAGGAAAACAGAGACTGAGAACAGGAAGGAAATCGATTAATTGTAGGGAGTGTGTGAGGCTTTGTGACCCAGTGAGTGTGAGCAGTGACTAATTGAGAGAGTGGTGAGTGGTTCTGGGTGAAGGTTGGGAAAGGAAACAGTTTGGAGTGGTGGAAGAAACCTAGAGAACAAAAAAAAAGAACTTCCGTGCACGGCTGTGCACCTCAAGTGATCAAACCATCGAATTGAACTCGTGGTGGTGTCCAGTGACCGTAAAGGAAAAAGAGTAGGACCCAGAGGAACACGGCGGTGAGCACGGCGGAGGCCAGAACGACGGTGAGGTTTCTGTATCCTCTGTTTTTCAGTTTGGTTTCAAACTTAAAGTCGTGGGTTTAGGAGCTTAGTAGAGCTGTTCTAGGGGTTCTAATGAGTCTAGTGAGTTGTCTTTGAGCTCTGGAAAACAAATTTGTGGCTGGAAGGATAGCGGGTGGCCGGGACTAGGAACATGGGTTTTTCTGGGTTTTGTTCCAGCTTTGGGTAGGTGAGAGTTGGGCCGTGATGTCGTGATTGCAGGTGTGGAATAGGTTGCTAGGAAGAGGACGAAGCTTCTGGGTTTAAAAGGAATTAAAACGGAAGAGAAACGGCGAAGAACCGCCCTCGTTGGTTCAGACCGGTCGGACAGCTGAGGAAGACGATGAACAGTGTTCACTATTCAGGCGCGTGAAGCCCACGCGCAGCCCCTTTGGGCGGCGCGTGAGGATGCGTGGGGCAGAATCCGGGGAAGTCTTCCAACATGGGTTTTAGTCTAATCGTTGTAACGAACCTTTTGGTACAAGTTTCGAGACGATCGAACATCGTCTCGGGTTAGTTTCGGGTGTTCGAAGGTTTGAGGTTTTGTTTATTTACGTTTAAGCTTAGTTGAAGTGTTAGTGACCCATTTTGGTGACTTTTGACAGGACGGGAAATCCCCGAGGCGACTGAGGAAAGTACAGGACGCGAGTGACGTGCCCGGGAACTGTGAGTGGACTCCTTCTTTCTAACCGAGCATGCATAACTATTTTTATCTACTTATTTTATGGTTTTAATTATGCTTTCATGATTATTGATTATTCTATATCTGTTTTACATAATGGCACGTTTTTCGAGGCGTTTACGTACTTCAGCACGTTTTACGAGAAATGCTTTGATTATGATTTTGATGCTATGCTTTTGGGATTTCAATCTATAATTGGTTTCAATGATTCTAAATGGGTTTCAAAACATGATCCGCTAATCAAGGTTTTCGATTTTAGAATCAGATTTCGGAAATCGAGATTTGGTTTTTAAGCTGGAAAAGGGGGTTTTCGAATTTGGGTTCGGAATGACGGTTCTGAATGCCGGAATGGCTTCGGATTAGTGATTTTGGATTCGGGTTTGGATATGGAAATGGAAAATGGTTTTCAAACGGTTTTGGATTGGATTTGCTGGATCTGGTTATTGGGTTTAAAGACCCGGATTATGATTATGACGGGGGACGGGCCCGGATTGGGTTTAAAGACCCGGATTGAGTTTAAATACTCGGGAGTTTAAAGACTCGGATACTATATTTCCCCCGTAGGCCTGTTGAGTTTAAAGACTCGGGAGTTTAAAGACTCAGATTATATTGAGACCTGGATTGAGTTTAAAGACTCTGGAGTTTAAAGACTCGGATAGATCCAGCAGGTTTGATCGGATGATGACATTGGTATTTGATGTTTTGTGATACTGTTTCCATGATGATTACTATGTGATTTATAAATGATTTTCAGATATTGGGTTATGCATGCATGTTTTTAAAACGGAGGGCAAAACCCTGGTTTGTTTATGAAACTGTTTTGAAACTCTTATTTATTTTTAGTCCACTCACACTTTTCTGGTTTTTAAATGCCCTCCAAGTCGTGGTGCTAGCGCTGGGGCTGACGTTGAGGCAGAGGCAGAGGCATAGAGTATTCTAGAGTTTATCTCGGAGTGTTTCCAAAGTTTTCCGTTAACGGGTTTCCCGTTGTGCGTGTAGTAACTTTTAGTAGGATTTCTGCTTACCTTGTTTTGGACTATGCTCTGTATAGCTGTTGACTAGTTGGATTTTAAATTCTGCCTGGTCTGGCAATGTAATACTTGTGGGGTTTTGTGAGGTCGTTTCGGTCTTTTGTGTAGGGTTGTCAAACGGGAGAAGGATTTACCTCGGTTATCGGGGTGATAAGCGGGGTGGGTCCTGTCAATAACCCCTCGATCAAAACAAATTTAATTCTAGCTTTTCGAACAGTTTCAGAGATCTTATCTTCTGAGATAACCCTCCAAACGAGCCTATCTTTGAAAAGCGGATTCGCCAAGTGTATCGTCGAATAACTCATTCACGCCAACCATATGAGTCCTAACCTCTTAAGAACCACCTGAGTGGTAGATTTGACGGAAAGAAAAAACTAACTAACTTGTAACCAATGAGCAAATAAGCTAAAATGAAATCACCTTTGTACTAGTGGAAAATCACAGTTGGGTCGTAAGAATGTAAAACTAATGTTAAGTGACAATTCTAACTATTCAAGGAGATGCTCTAACATTGGAAATCAAGTTGTATTGTCATCTAGTGTTCGAAAAGCTAATGATGCATCCTAAAACTATGCTCTGATACCAAATTGACGCACCCTGATCTGAAAAGTTCACTAGAATGCTATGATCACGACATGTTGGACGACATCTTGATAGTGATGTCCAGATGACAAAAGTCAACTAAATAAAAGTTGAGTTTTAGGAGGTCGAGTGAAACATAAACAAGAAGTATAGAACATAGACAACTAATTTTGATCATACAGTTAAGTAACTACCTGAATTATCCGATTAACACCTCATCACTCCAACCTCTAGAGTGAATGTCACAGAAGTTACTGAACTCCCCTCAAAACACGAAAAGTGAGGGGTTAAAAAACAAAGGGTGAATGGATCTATTAAATATATTTTAGCGTAAAACCAAAAATTATACAACATTCTTAAACCCTCAATTTTATAGGAAATTCGTAATCAAGAAACCTCAATTTACACTTTCTATGAGAAGAGAAATAATAATAACAATCAATGAGTTATGCAGAACATAAATGTAACCCATGTCAACCTACTAAACACTTGTTCATGAGTCGCACAAGTCATACGCATATGATAGGCCTGGGTATCTATAATGCTCGTGTACCATGACCATGTGAAAGCTGGGTGCTAAGCACCATCACCACAAGTTCCCTAGAACTCGGGAACAAGCTAGTGCTATTAAATAGTATCACAAACAGCGCATGTGAACAATCACATGGAGGTTAGTCTGTGGACATTCACACTGGTACAAAGATACTAGCGACTCCTGAAGTGGGTTCTAAATCACTAATCGTGATGCTAAGGTTGACCCGAAAAGACATCGTGCATGTACATTATACTATTCATCAATCATATCAAGCTAAAGCAACAAGGTACGATAAACATGTAAATGTCGTCATTAACTCAGTTTAATATGCATGAGAAAATACTGTAAGCATGATCAATCCAGATATTTCCAGAAAAGAATCAAAGAATAACTCATCAAAGCATGCTCAAAAAACAATTAAAAATTAGTCATCGTAAAATGTGCATGTAAAACGTAGTTATGAAAATCATGTTTGGGAAAAGGGTCGACTTACAAACTAGTCAGAGAGTCAAAATCATCTGACGTGTTACACCACGTAAGCCCAAGCTTCTCATAATCCTAAATGAATCCAATCATAAGGTTACTTTATGAATTTCAACTAGAACTATAAGAAACCTCACGTAGATTTTCTAAAACGAGACTAAAACGGCTCAAAATAGACTTCAAATGTATTTAGATGATTCCAAAATGTTGCAAACTAGGCTGAAGAACTTCTTGGAATATTCCTCAGAGTATTACTTGGAATATTATGTTAACTCTAACACCGTTAGTTGACCAACAATTTGACTAACCGTCGCTGAGCAGTGATTAGACTGTTGTTGTCGCTACTAGCCATGGCATCAAGAATCTAGAAAATTTTGCTAGAAAATCTAGTTTTCCGATTAGGCCTAAATCGCTCAAATCGAGTCCAAACTCAACATGCAATATATGAAACTTCATCTACAGGACGCAAGGATTGCAAATAATAAGCTCTTAGTTAAAAAAAAAAACCTCACGTGGTTGGAAAATCGTTAGGAAGCTACAACTCTGTTGTGCTTCCCTCCCTTGAAGCTTTTTTCATGGTGGTTAAGGGATGCGGGACATGCATGGTTGTCTTCATCTTGTAGAGGTGAGCATGTGGGTTCCAATAACTCATCTTAGGTCGAACGTCATCGAAGGGGCATGATGGCTCTATGATCTCCAACGAAGTTTATCGTCGTCAAACCTCACACCAAATCGGCATGCAAGTACGCAGTAAGCATTCTCTTGATGAGACGAAGTGAAATATGGTCTTAAGAACAAGGAATACTACCTCGTTCAAGCTCAACCATTCCGGATCGACATCGAGTCCAAGTCGGGTGACATGATGTAAGACGTGCCATGGTGGCCCTAGTGGCACGCAACCTAGTCCCATGTGTTCAAAATCGTTGGGCGATGAAGATAATGCAGTTGGATGTCCTGGTTCAAAGATAGAATGTGACGAGTGCAATAGGCCTTAGTGTCAGTCCTTACCATCATGTTCTTTTCGCGGGAGTCCCACAGGGCAGTCAATCGAAAAAGGATGGACTTGAAGTGATCTTTTCCCTTACACTGGCTACCATGTTCTCCATGGTTTTGGTGGTTGTAGGGTTGTGGGTCGAAGGAAAGGTTGTGATGGACTTATATCACGATGCATTGAGAGGGTAGAGTTATGGTGGATGGGGTGGTGGGTGGGTGTGGGTATATGTGTGCGTGTGTTTTTTGAAGTCTCTGACTTTGGGTGAGGGGCTAGGATCATAATTCAACAAAGTCTTGAGTAGATGGTGGCATGCAAGCAAGAATAGATGTGAGTATGTAACTCACATACATTCTTGCCAACTTTGGGCCCAAAGGGAGAAGAAATGATGGTTACGAGTGTGGGATTGAATTTATCATTTGGGGTCAAATCAATAAGAGAATATATTCAAGATTTCTCTAGAAGAGATTGAGTAATTTTGGGCTCTTGGGCATACTTTGTTAATAAGATGGGTTCACACTAGTCACAAGTGCAAAGATCAAGTCTTGTTAATAAGCTTAGGCCCGTAAAACAAAGGGGACTAGTAAGAGTAATTTGGTAATTTTGTAAATTGAAATCGTGATTATAAGACGGGGTGTAACACTAACACTATCCAAGTTCAACTCAAGTACGTGCCGCTTAAAGCAGTAAAAGGCCAAGCCATAACTGATTTCATAACAAAATACTTGCGCCTTGATGTTGAAGAATAGACAATTCCACGAATCAACATGTTGTCTATCCTTCCATGGAAGTTATACTTAGATGGATCTAAGACTAAAGAGTTAGCTGGAGTCGGAATATACTTAATTGACCTAGAAGGATTTTACCATCAATTTTTATTGAAACCGACGGGGAGACATAACCAACAATCAGGCAGAATACAAGGCTTTGATCATCGGAATGGAAATCTTGCTCGAGATGGAAGCACGTCTAACTCGAGATGAATAGGGACTCATAATTAATGTTCAGTCAAATCATGGGAACATACTCTTGTAGAAAGCTTTGTTTAGCTAGTTATTACAACGCAGTAACATCATTGGCATCAAAGTTCATTGATCCAACTAGAACATATCCCTTGAGAAAAAGACTTGGCGGCCACGAAATGGCCTAAGTAGGATCTTGACTTCTACTTCAAGAAGAGATAAGAAGAGATAAGAAGGCAAAGGGGACAAAGCATTATTAGCATCTCATTGCCTATAAATGAGACGAAGCCTTATTCTAAAAAAAAAAACCAATCAATCAACCAAACAAAAAAAGGGATTAAATTCAATCAATTTCAAAATAACTGCAAAGTCTCAAAATTTTCCTTGTTTGAAAGGCTTGCCTCTTTAACCACAACCTGATTTTTTTCTTTTTATCGAGGATCACAATTCAGCTCTTTTCTCACCCGTTCTCATTCTTAAACCAAGAACAACAAGTTTTCTTTCATCCTGACTTACATTCCAAGTTAGTTTTGAAGGCCCTCCAACATTCTCCTTTAATTATTCCGACTGGCTCCCATAACCAGCTTTAAAGGCCACAAACACAAACCTCATCCCAACTGCCACCCAAACTAGTCTTTGAGACATCTAAACACCTCCCTTGATGTCTCAACGTTGCTTGATTGCTCTACAATCTATGACATGTTTATGACTGATATACATTTAGTTGATGATTTCTAATATATCATGCCTTCTCAAGGTTAGATTGCGAAGGAAATAATTTACTTATGTACTCTTGTAATTTTACTTCCACATTTCAATACTAATCACATTTATTCTTCTGTATTTGTACTTCGTTTTCATTACAATTTTACTAGATTTTCAAAGAGAGATAAGTACTAGGGATATACTATCCAATGCGTTTTATCACTACCTAAGTCATGAAACCATCTTGTGTCTTGGTTCGATACTATATTATCCCGATTTGAGAGAATCTGTGCAACAAATACTAACTTATTAAAATAATAGGCTGCTAGTTTGAACATCATGGAAATCACATGAACTTGGACTAGATTGAAAAGAAATTATTAAAATCATTGCATACATTAGAAGAACGCATAGAAAAGGACAACGCAAGCTATATTGCCCGCTTGTCACACAATCGTTTGATTACAAGAAAGGTTCTTAGGGCAAACAGAACTCATCTACAACTATCTGGTAGTATTTTCTACTAGTGGTATGGCTACTTTGAAGGCAGTTAAAACCTATTTGCTTTATGGTCAGCCCATCTAGGGATAGACAGTGGCTAGAAGGCCCTTCAGTCCTTTATTTTCAAACCATCCACAATCCACATTACACATCATAGAAGAGACTCACGCGAAACCCGCTCCCTTCACTCTGCAGTTCGGTTTCACACGAAGGCTCATTGAAGGTGGCCTCGAACATGCTATTGTAGAAACGAATTTTGGGCAGAAAACTAGCTATACATGGGTGTCATCTATGGCTTCTTCTTCTAAATTTATATTATTACATAAAAAGTAAAAATAAATATGTGATTTTCTCTATGCATTTCTATTTTCAACCATCTTAAAAAAAAAAAAAAAAAAAAAAAAAAAAAAAAAAAACCTAGAATAAGATTATAGGAGTTAGGAGGCGGATCGGATTTCTATTGCGTGATCTGATGAGGACAAGGGCGCGCTCAACAATGGCCATGCTCCATAGACCCGAAAGCCGTTGGCAACTCGAGATGTTGGATTATGAGAAAATCAGAAGTAGCTTTCTTTATTTATTTTTTAATTTTGGTGATATCGCTTTGTTATTATTAAATTCCTACTAACTACTGGTTTTTAATTCTAATCAAACTAAGAAAAGAATTATTACTACTACTCCTAAGCAAACAAGGAAAAACAAAAAACTTGTCCTAATTATAACTCCTCGCTCCTCGATCTCTTTGCATCAAAAACAAAGAATTCCTCTCTCTCGCTCTCTACATCTTAATCAGTCTGATCAATGGCTGCTCCATCATCACTGGCACCGGCTGATCTTTTTTCTGATACAATTTTATTCGAGATTCTAACACGAACGTTGCTGGAAACTCTGGGTCGGTGCCGAGTTGTTTCGAGGGAGTTGAAACCATACCACTTACACTTCAAACTTCTTTAACTTATTTTATCAAAGGACCAGCACAACATATGGCTTCTTACTTCAAGCTCTACGTAGCACCAAGCATTACCACAAATTTGTGCCCATTCACAATTATTCGAAAAATATTGTTTCAATGAGTTTCTTGCGTTTCCCATTCAAGATCGAAGATGCTCATAGAGGCCTACTTCTGTGTGTGAGCCATCAAGATCACAAGATTCCTCGATACTTTTTGTGCAAGCCGACAACTCAACAATGGGTCAAAATACCAAATCCAAAACAAAGTACCAAACTCAGAGCGCTGCCCTTGTTGTCATCAGGTCCAGATACAAAATCGCTCGCTTCTCAAACCCTAATTCCTTACAAGACCGTTCAACAACCACCTTTGATGCGAGTTCTTTAACTCCGAGACATGGACGTGGAAGCAATTGGAGCATGTACGTTTACCTAAACACGTTTTCTTGGCCAGAAAGCAACCCGTCTCAGCAAGTGGTGTGCTTCACTGACTGCTCACAAACAAACTAGTACTCGCTTTTCATCAAGACACCGAGACTTGGGAATTCTTTGAGTTGCCATATGACGATATATGGTCGTGTCTTCCTATACTTCAAATGCCAGCTACTTGAGTTCCAAGGCCGCCTTGGCTTGGTTCACACGAATAGCAAGGAGTTTATTGAGTTGTGGTGATGGAACATTACATGAACAAAATATGGGGCAAGAAACAGATTTTAAGGTTTTCAGGGCTCCTTGATTCTTATCGTTTTCATCATCTTTGCAACACGAATGCTGCATTGATGACTGCATCAGTAGGCGAACTGGCATTACATAACTTCCAAGACTCTGTCTTCAACAAGGTTGCAACCCTCGGGTGCTTTTTTTGTCAGGACATTTTCGTGTTGCAGTCTGATAACGAGGAAATTCAGTTGAGGCGGCCCATTTTGCACAAGGCTAACACAACTGCAAGTAAAATTACGTGGTGGTCGATAAATTCATCAACATATAGTTTTTTCTTTATTTTCTTGTTTCTGTTTACTCTGCTTTTTTTATTTTATGTACTCTTGAACCTTTCTAGTTACGTTCTCAATTTCTTGTACGTAAAGTTCATATATTTTCTTTAATATTGATATCGTTTACAAAATTTTGTGCTATTCCATGAGCAACTACTTCAAAATGATCAAAGAATTCATTTGGAGTGTATTATTTAGGTATGTACTGCAAAGTCACTAGTAATGTTAAGTCACTAGACATGGTTATCACTGGATAGTAGCATTTTTATAATTGCATTGTGGATATACTTAGTTCGAATATCGTAAAATTCAAAATCAATGCCCATTATGTATAATTCTCCATTCTCAATGTTCATGTATCAAAACAAACAATCCTAAAACACACAATTAATGGACAAATTTGTAAATATGTAGTTACACAACTAGCAAAATAGCACATGCGTGCACTACACTACATGAGCATAACAAAATAACTTATTATTTAGCTCATTTTATTTTAAATGTGAACTGGGGATGCCATAGGATAAAGGCTCAAACATATCCATCTATCAATGCAAACATAATTAAGCTCAACATTGCCTTCCTTTTTCTTCACCTTCAACCTTTTTGTACACAAAACCCTTCGCAATCAACACATAAACACACAAATTCAATGTGCTCAAAACCGCAAGCACCCAATAGAAGTAATCAAGGTGAGCCCGATTAATATTGTCACCAAGCCACTTGTCACCATTCCTCGAGCTAATCAACTCCACAACAGATATAATCCCAGTGCTAATGAAGCTTCCCAGTCCCATCACACTAAGAAAAGCTGCCGCTCCCATGCTTCTCATTTGCTCCGGCATTTGATCATAGAACAATTCTTGAAGTCCCACCGTGGTGAACGCGTCGGAGACACCGAGAATCAAGTACTGTGGGAGTAACCACCATACCCTCATTGGTACTATTGCTTTAGGGTTGTCAATGAGATTATAATGCTTTGCAACGTTGAGCCTTTTGGTCTCTACTAGGGCTGACACAGCCATGTTGAGTATGGATATAGCTAGTCCGATTCCAATTCTTTGTAGCACGGTGATGCCCGAGAGGTGCCCTGTGTACTTTCGTGTCATGGGGACAAAAATCCGGTCGTAGATTGGGACGGCGATCAATATTACAATGCCGACGAGGCCTTGAAGTGATGCCGGAGGGATTTGGAAATGAGAACCAATTGATCGGACGGTTGTGCTGGTTTGTTTGGTGAAGAAGGTGTTAAGTTGGGCTTGGATGACACCAAACATTAGGCAACTTAGCCATATGGGGATGAGCCGGAGGGCAAGCTTCACTTCTTCCACTTGATTTAGAGAGCATAGCCTCCATGGATTTCGGCATTTGGTTGACGCATCTAACTCGTCTATGATCATTGCCTTGTCCAAAAATCTGCATTTTGTTTTTGGGTAATGAGTTATAACATTAGCTAATTAATTAGTGCAAGGTTATAACAAGTTTCATGCATATTTCCTCTAGTGCAAATGGGAAAAATAAAAGATAATAAGCATGCGGAAAAAAAAAAGTTACGACTAATATTTCTTGGGAATCAAATAACCAAGACGATGGTTGTAGTAGCAGCGGGAACAATCGCTCAAATAGGTAACGTATTAATCTTATCTCCTAGCTAAAAACGACTGGGATTAGGATAGGTTAGAGATGATTGATTGCATGTTTGTTTAGACTTAGGTTTTGAGTGATTGGATGATGAATCGATGATGAAGAAACTAGTATCGGTACTTAGTTACAGTCTAACTCACCAAGTGTTTGTGAAAATGCTATAGGGAAATTTTTGAGATTCTACACACTCAATTCTCTGTATATTTCGTCTCTGACTACTTCTCATTGATTCAATTGATTACCTTAGGAGATTCACACACACTTCATCTCCTAAAAACCGTTAGGGACTAGATTCCCTTCACACTACTCAACAATAGCTGGCTGCCACATACTTTGGTAGCTTCAGCTCTGCTTGCACATCATGCTATCACACACGCTTTGGACAATCTCTTTCTTTTCTGTTACAACTGAATTGCAGCTCACAAAATCACTTAGACATTTTCACCTAGCTCTCATTTAGGTGCACAAACAACTGTCAAGTGGCTGCCTTATCATCATCCTATGTGGACAACTTATCCACCAACAACCCCTCCTACGCTGTTCACAAAAACCAC
Organism: Prinsepia uniflora; assembly: GCA_032719365.1. Lineage (NCBI taxonomy): Eukaryota > Viridiplantae > Streptophyta > Magnoliopsida > Rosales > Rosaceae > Prinsepia > Prinsepia uniflora. The sequence goes on along the minus strand of CM064874.1, from coordinate 43,539,976 downwards.
ACCAACCAAACCCCTAAGATAATTAAATCAATCTTTAGGTAAAGCCTTGGTAAAGATATCTGCAACATGTTCTTCAGACTTGCAGTATGAAATAAAAATTTCCCCAATCTAGATTGCCTTCCTTATGTAGTGGAATTTTCTATTGATGTGTTTGGTTTTTTTGATGAAAGACTAGGTTCTTTACCATAGCAATGGCTGACATATTGTCACACATTAGAACTGTAGGCTCCACCTTTTCCTCCCCAAAGTCCTTCAACACAAATCTCAACTAAACAACTTGAGTAGTTGCATCACACGCACTCACATACTCAGCCCTGTTATAAATAGAGCAATACTAGTTTGCTTAACAGATGCCCAAGAAAACATCTCACTCCCAAAGTTAAATGCATACCCTAAAGTACTCTTGTTGTCATCACTTGATCCTCCCCAATCACTGTCACGGAAACCAATTCGGGTTGTTTTCTTCTCCTTCTTGTATTCCAAAATATAATCTAATGAACCATGCACATATCTCAGCACTCTCTTTGTTGTTTCAAGATGTTTCTTCTTAGGATTGTGCATAAATCTTGATAGGAGGCTAGAGGCATACATGATATCTGGCCTTGTAGAAGTAAGATGCAGCAGACTTCCCACAATTTGCCCGTAAAGCTGCTCATTAGCTGCTTCACTGACATCTGCTCTCTATAACTTGTCACTGGTAGCTAGCGGGATGCTTACTAGCTTACCGTCTTTGAGTCCAAATTTCTCCAATAGTGTAGTTGCATATTGTCTCTGATGAATAAAGATTCCAGTGATGGACTGTAGCACTCTCATACCTAGAAAATGATGTAACAGACTTAAGTCTGGAATCTCATACATTGACATCATTTCCAATTTGAAAGCATTCATCATAGACAAACTATTCCCTATGTAGATAATATCATCTACATAAATATAGAGACAATCAAGGTTCCCCCATCTTGATTCACCTTCAAATAAAGATTTGCTTCACTTGAACTTCTCTGAAACCCATAGTTCAGTAGATAGGAGTCAATTTCCCCATACCAAGCCCTTGGTGCCTATTTCAGACTATACAAGGCCTTATTCAATGTGTAGAATTTCTCTTTGTAACGACCCGTCCCAAAATTACGTGATTATCAGGATTAATTAAGGATTAATTGAGGGTTATCGAGACTAATCGGGATTAGTCGAGGTGAAATGACAATTTTGCCCATAAAAGGAAAAAATGTTGAATTTTGACCCAGGAGGTCAATTGTTCATAGACCAAGGACTGTTGCATAGTTATTGAGCTCACGAGTTCATAAACAGGCGTCACGTCAAATTTGGAAGTCATACAGGAAAGTTACAAGTCACAAAAGGACCGATCGAAATTTACGGTTGCACGATCCGTTACAGTGAAACAGGTAAACTCGGCTAGAGGTTGAAGGCGATGACGAAGTAATCCACGTCATCATGTCATGCCACGTGGCTAACCAGATGGTGACATGTGGCAGGGTGTCTGGTCGAGTCAACGTCGACGTGACAAGTCCACGTCAGCACTCTCAGGCCACGTGGATCAGTGAGGTGGTGCCACATGGCAACATGTCAGAGGTTTTCAGGTGACATGGCAGCTAATGTGCCATGATGACACATGACACTAGTCAGGGAGTGCCATATGGCAGTTGTCCTATTGTCAGATGTCAGGTACGCTGACGTCAGTAGGTGATATCAGGAGATGACATCAGTAGCTGACATCAGCAGATGACGTCAGTAGCTGACATCAGCATTGACCAGCATTGACCAAACTTTGACCAGCGTGTGTGAGCGCGTGGACATAAATTTCGAAGTCAACCCAGTCTTGTTGGAAAGGTTTCAACGTTTTGAATCCAATGGTGTGGTTTCAGAGATAGTTTGGTTAGTGTTTGGGAAGTTTTTCTCATCGGGAAGCGTGTTTGGGACACGTATACTGTTCCGGGGTTTAAGGGGTGTTTACCTTTGGACTTGTATAGATTGATAGTAGCCCTCAGATGTGATTTGGATAAGCCCGGACGTTCCGAAGACTTCAGATTGGCATATAACGCTGGTTTTGAGCGCACATTGTGGATCGTGTGTGAGTGGACTTTTTGTTTAATAACTGTGATGCATGCATACACGATTTAAATGCTTTATCATATGATTTGAGTTGAAAATATTTGAAGGATGATTTGATATCATTACTTGATGATTTTATGAATTTAATTGTCAGTTTATGAACGATTTTACAGATTTCGTGAAAATGATATTTAGGGCTTGAGATCCAAATGGATAATGATTTTGACTTAGATCATAGTTAAATGTGAAATTGAACAGTGATTTGATTGATGAAATGATTTTGTGTATTGTGAAATGAGGACTAGACACTGTTTTTTTTTTTTTTATGTTTGTGGAAACTGTGTTTTTGTAATGACCCGTCCCGAATATCGAGATTGAATATTAATTAATCATGATTTAGAATGACTAATCGGGGATTAGTTGAGTGAAATCGGACGAAACATGCAAAATGACCGTTTTGCCCCTGGCGTGGGCAAAATGTTGACTTTTAGTTCGGGCGGTCAAACGGACTTTGACCGATGACTGTGACGTAGTTCGGGACGTCACGAGTTCATAGACAGGTGGCACGTTCGATTCCGACATTCGTAGTGAAAGTTATGATGATCGGAAGATGAGGGGTATTTTGGTAATTTGGCATAGTAGGGGCCAAATGTTGACTTTTTGATCGGGAGGTCCGATGGACGAGGGCCAAGGACCGTTACGTAGGTCTCGTCGATACGAATCCAACGACAGGCGGCATGCCGAAATCGGAGATTCGACGACGAAGTTATGGTCACGGAATCGGGCTCGATTAACCGAACGAACCGGGATTAAAATAATATTTTAATATGAACAGTACTCGGTGACTGTGCACATCCGGATGAGTGACAAGTGTCACCCATCCCTTGATTCCAGCTCCATGTTTCCCTCCCAACACCATCATTACAACATCATCATTTATCCTCCATCATTTCCTCCATTTTCTCCTTAATTCCCTCTTCTTTGTTTTTCTAAACCGTGGACTTTGGGCATCAAAATTGGGGAGAATTGAGCTCCCTTTCACAACCAGCTTCGAGGGGAATTTGAGAGTTATGAGAGTGGATTAAACTGGGAAAACACTGGGGATTAATTGAAGGCTGAAGACAGAGATCGAAAATCTAGAAATTGGGGGGGGAAATTCAAATGTCGAGTGAGGGGTCGTGAGGATCAAATTGAAGCTCACATTCAGCTTCCTGAGGTTGAGACGAGTTGTTTCAAATCAAAAACGAGTTGAATTGAGGCTCATTTGGCTCTGAACGGGTTTGGTAACAGTGAGAGAAATCGAGGCTGTGTCGTGATCTTGGAGCAATCAAACGGTGTAATTGATATGGGGATTGTGTTCCTGAGGATCCCACGATGCTTCTGGATCCATCAATTGAAGGAAAACGCTGGAGATTGACTGAACTCCATGGTTGCACAGTGACGAAGAATCGAGTTTGAGTCGTGGCGTTTGAGCCACGAATTGATGCAATTGAGTTGGGGAAAATACTTACCTGAGTCCATTGAAGCTTACTGGTGAATCAATTGAACGAAATCAAGAAGGTTTGATGGTTTTCGAATGATGAACAGTGGCCGGATGTCCTTCGATTGATCATCTGTGATCGTGAGGTTAGAGGTAATGTTTCTTGTAATTAAGTCCACAGAACTCTAATTAGACTTGAATCGAAACTGACTAAATGTTCAATTGGTGGAATCAATGTCGAATTGACAGAAAACGAACCGGGTCGCCTCGCGGGTTAAATGGCCCGTTTTACAGACAAACGGGTGAGGGAGACAGCACTGTAGCTGGCGCGTAGGTTTCACGCGCAGCCACTCACGGCGGCGCGTGGGGGCGCGTCCGGCCTAGTCTCAAGGTGAGGTCAACATGACTTTTGATCCTCTCAGTGTAACGAACATTTTGACGTTGATTTCGATGAAATCGGATATTGTTTCGTTAATGTTCCGCATATCCGAAGTTTTGTATTACGATAAAAATACGTATTTAAATCCCGAAAAAATTGGGGAAAATTATATGATGTATTTTGAGATGTTAGTAACCCTCTATAATGATTTTGGACAGGAGTTGTGATTTCCAGATTTTACGGAAAAACGTGCAGCTCGGAAACGGACCGTTTTGGACGGTGTGTGTGAGTGGACTTTGTTTTCTAACCGTGATGCATGCATATATGATTTCTAATGCCTTATTATATGATTTTATATGCTTGGGCATGATTTGTGTTTCAATCCGGTAATTTCTCGGTTTTATGATTATTATATTATTATTTTGGGCGATTTTCGAGAAATTACGAAATTTGGTAAAGGTAATGTTTGGACTTGGTTTATGAGTCCGGGATTGAAATTGATTGAAAATAATGTTTGGACTCGGATTATTGAGTCATGGATTGAAAGATGATGTGGTGACTCGGGAATGAGTCGAGGGTCAATTTCGTGGATTTACGTGAAAATGGCAACGGAGGTTGCAACGCATGGATTTGCATGATAATATTATTTTGGGCATGAGAACCCAAGTGAATAGTGATTTTGACTCGGAATTGGAGTCATTTGTGAAATTGTGAAATTAATGTTTTATTGGGATTTTATGATTATTTTAATCAGTCTTTCGGACACGTTTTACGAGGAACGTGCAAATGATGTTTTGGGCTAGGCCCGGAGTTTAAATGATTTCTAAAATGATGTTTTGACTTGGTTGGTGAGTCAATGATGATTTTCGGATTATTCTGTTGATTTAAATGTGATTTTAACGGTTTATGTGTAAAAAGGTATTTTGGGCTTGAGACCCAGTTGAGAATGACCTTGACTTGGTATGAAGTCAAAATTTGATTGAAATATTTTGGGATGTAATTCCCGGGATGGTTTTCATTGTGATTGTGATATTCCCAGACGGTCGGTGCTTGGGGGATTACCCAGACGACCGGGGCTTGGGGGATGTGATTGTAGGATCGGGAGTTGATCCTATGGTAGTCAGCTTCTCGGATGATACTGAGCCTGGATGTACCACTCGGAGGTGTCTGATCCTGGGGATGTGTTCGCCCAGAGGTGACTGAGCCCGAGGAGGTTGAGCCCAGAGGTGTTTATTTCCGAGAGAGTGACTGGATATTGGCCTACGCGTAGTGCAGCACTTGTGAGTAGTGCAGATGTGATTTGTGATATTGTGCACTTGTGAGTAGTGCGGATTGATTGGATTGATATATGTATTGTGCACATGTGATTAGTGCTGATTGATGTTATTTGTGATGACGTACTGGTATGGAGTACGAGTTTTTGGTCTTTGTGGCCAGTGATTATGTTTTCACATGTTTTGGCCTGAGAGCCGGGATTTGATGTTTTATAACATGAACTGATTTGGTGAACATGAGTTTTACGGACCATGGGTAAATATGTTTTGATTTTATCGGTCCACTGTACACACTTGAATGATTTCATACTATTACTCATGTTTTACGATATGCATGCAAGTTTGCGAAAACTGGAGGGTAAGATTGTAATTTTGGCAAATGTTTTTATCAGAGGTCATTTTTGTCCACTCACACCTTTTCTGTTTTGTGACCCTCCAGGTCGTGGTACGACGCTCGGGACTGATCGTGAGGCAGTGACAGCAGCAGAAATCCGCGCAAACATCCCTTGTCTGGCAAGTACTGAAGGGGAGTTTCGGACCTTTAGTTGACTTGTCAGACGGGAGCAGGACCGGGCACGGTTTTTGACGTCCAGTTGGGAAGGGTCCTGTCAGTTTTGGGCTGAGACCCTATGAAAAACAGTGATTTGATTTGAGATACAATGTTTTATGAAAATGTGTTTCCAATATTTTTTTCTATTACCATTCTTTGAGATGATTGAGATGACTCTAGTAAGAATGTGCTTCCTCGGAGAGGGCTTCTAGTTGTGAATGTGTTTTCTCGGAGAGGACCCTAGGATATGTTGCTCGCATTCGGGATGCGTTGAGTTCCCCCTCCCCCCACCCCCCACCCCCCGGAGAGGTCACGATACACTGCCTATCATCAAGAAGTCGTGGGCGGCTCGACTTATGAGTGCTTATGATGTATGATATCGGTCGTTGAGATGTTCACGACGATATGTACGTCGGCCGTAGATGTGTTAACAGCGACGTGCTCGGAGGTGAGCTGTCCTGGAGCTTGATTGCACGCGTTGCTTGGATATCGTGACTGAGGATATGAGACAGATGTGGAAAATGAAAATGGGTCACATTTTTTATTTACTGCTTTGTGTTAGATATTTTCACATGTGTTGATTTTGGCGATGAAAGCATTTGTTCTTATAGGTAATGTTTTACTTGAAAGAAATGGTTTAATTGTTTATGCATGCATGCTTTATAAAACGGAGGGTTAAATGATGATTTCGGAAATTGGTTTTCCAAACTGCTTATTTTTGTCCATTCACACTTTTTATTGATTTTTGCACCCTCCAGGTTGATCTCGGATATAGGCTATAGTAGAGACCGAGGCATCTCATAAAGCTGCATACTCTAGAAACTTCGAGTGGCTCACGGTAGTATCCCTGGTCTGACACGCAGTGTCAGACGAGAGCAGGTCATACCACGTTAATCCTGAGAGATTATGGATGAGACCTGTCAGCTTGGTATCAAAGCACGTAGTAGCTCTTGTGGTGTCTCGCACCCTCGATGCACGATAGTTTTGCTTCCGATATGATGTCTCTACGATAACAGCCCCATCATCAACTTGAGAGTGAAGATAAGAACAGGAAAGTTAAATGAGAAGGACCAACCCATTGGTTCGATTAGGCATTAGATTCTGAGTTTTAGGGGTTTGAGTTCCGAGTAGGATCAATTTTCTTGTGGACCCAGCGGCTTGGAGCCGTAGAGTTACTGGTGGATTAGATCCTAGTATAGTGATGGATGGGATCACGAGGTGGCCGATAAATGGATTACACGCTTGGAATGCTGGGAGAAGATTGTACGAACGTTGGGTTGCGCTTATGAGGGCATGGTTTTGTTACTCACAAGTGTATGGTTATGATAGCAGTGTGCTCCTTGGACAGGTTTGCATAGGGTTGGTGGCAGACATTTCTATCCATGTGTTGGATAAGATTACTGAGTTTTAGTCGAGAGGTGAGGTTTCTGCGTCTGGAGCAAGAGGACGTGACGATTGCTCGATATGAGTAGAGCTGTCTGGTTTAGATTTGCCATCGCACTTGATTGAGGTAGTGAAGCTTCGTTGGTTTGTGTCGGGTCTTGGGAGTGAGACTCGAGTGATGGTGTGGCATCTTAGTTGGAGATGAGTTTGTTGGAATCCAGCAGAAATCGGACTGTTCTGGTTGACACTGAATGTGTCTAGAGGATGTATTTTTCAGGGAGCTTTGCAGTGGGATGCTTCTAGCTCCGAGTTTTTGAGTGGCAATCGTACGGTTACAGTGGTAAATGAGCGAGACAGAGAGGATCTTGAGTGGCTCAGTATGATTTCATTATCATCCTAGTTCGGTTGGTTTACTAGACGCACTGGGTATTCCTGAATTAGTGATAGGTACCCTAGTTATTTGGACGGGATTCACGAGTGTTGATGGAGTTAGGACTCAAACACTCTTTTCTTGGGGTCAGCTTCTCATTTGGTTAGGACATACAAGCTACTACTCTGATTGGTGTGATGATGGAATCACCTATTAGATTTGAGTAGAAGGTGTGATAAAGGATGGATTGGATTTCCCCAGAGATTTACGATTTGGATGTGATGTTAGGGATTGATTGGTGTACTACCCGTTACTCCTCTGTTGAGCGAAGGAGGAACCAGTTGTATTTGGTAGTCCTAAATTGTCATGTTTGGTCTTTTGGTGGGACCAGAAGATGCTCCGGTAGGAAGTATCCCACATTGGAAACGTGGTAGACGTTCCGAGTGAGTTACGGCTTGGAGGCTAAGAATATCCTACAGAATGGTTGTGAAGGATATTAGACACGTTTTGTGAGGTTTTCGAATTGCACAGTGAGCTAAGGGAGATATCGGTTATGTAGTAGTCTACAAATGCATTGTTAGAGGATTTACTGGGGTTGCCACCTCGTAGGGAGATTCAATTACGATTGAGCTTTTCCGGGTACTCAACCTTTTTCGTAACCACTATATCGGATGGTATCGATAGACTTGAGGGACTTGACAGTTAAGTTGCAAGATTAAGTACATTTAGGGTTCATTCGCCCGAGTACGTTACCTTGGGAAACCTCAATGCTACGTGCACAAAAGATGAGGGGTACCCTGAGACTTGGAATGGGCTTTTGGCAACCGAACAGGGTGACAATGTGAACAGTAATCCCTATCGTGGAAGTTCTTAGTGAACTATCTTCATCACCTCTAGGTTTTGTGATTGTATAAGGTTGTAAAAGTTGAACTGTCTATGGGCCAAATTTGAATGAGTTGAGGAGCGGAAGGTGCTTGGTGTTACCTAACGTTGATGAGTGTAGCTTAACTTTGGTGGACCTGTTTTGGTTTTATGGGTCATATTCTTACTATTGAGAGAGCTAGTGTGGATCCTCAGAGGATCAAGATGGTTTTGGATCAACGTCAACTAACCACGATAATTGAGATTGGAGTCTCTCAGATTGGTTTATTAGTACGGGCATTTACTAGAGAAATTCCTCGTGATTGCATCCCGTTGACATGATTGACTCGGGAGGGAGTCAAATTTATTTGGTTTGAGAGGATTACTGGAGGTAGATCATTGTGGAGTGTTGTTAGGCAGTGTTCCTATGAGACCCATATTGTTGAATTAGAGGTTTTCAGCACCGCTTCAGAATCTGACCCCATCTTGGTGCCGAATCAGATGACCGACAAGATTTTGTGCTCAAAGAATGGTACGTCTTGGTAGACGTTGGTCATTTGACCTTGAGGGTTAATTGTGAGCCTAGATTGGTTAGTGAACTGGTTGGATTGTCTCTGGAGTTTGTCAGGTGACCACAAGAACTCAGAGAGAACTTTATGTATTGGTATACGATCTGTCCAGAGCAGAGATCAGACAGACAAATTTCCAATGTTGGATAATGAATGGCTACCATGCCAGCAGTATGATAGCCAGATTGGATCTGAGATTTATGTGGTATGTGTGGACTTGATTGTGGATACTGGTATGTGTCCGGATGGTCGTGTGTAGTCCCCGGACATAGCTCAGATGTTGCGTGAGTGCAGTCCTTGAGCAAGCCTATGAGTAGTGCTAATGTGATTGTCTGATGAGTGTGCACCTTTGAGTAGTGCATGTTTTAAAGTGTAATTGTTGAGTGTTGATCATTCTGATTGATGTGGTACGATCATTAGATTGAATCCGAGGTGGACACGGTAGGGTAATCGAGTTGGGTTCGATTTTGACAGTTCATTGAGGACTAGGACTGAATATCGAATATTGTGCACTACCGCAGAGTGGTTTTAGAGGGCTTGATTATTGTACGAGCTCGGAGCTCCGTGCCATGGTTGTGGACCAAAGGAACCCTAGAAAAACATAGTTATGATTATGTCAACTATAGAAAGTATTCCATAGGGTCAAGATACACTCAGGATGAGGGAGATGCCAGTTGAACTCGATAGAAGTCAAGATCAGAGTTTTCCCCAAGTGAGTCGAGGTACCATGAGAGGACTCTGGTGCGAGTCAGATATGGATATGGAACTTGAAGGGAAAGAGTGGAGCCGATGTGTCACCAACTGGTGATGACGGTTCATCGTGGGTGTAATTAACGGTTAGAGACCGTCTAGTGATAGAGGACTTGTGATTGCTCAGTGGGAGCGAAAAATTGGCAGACTTGGTTCTGAGTGCACTTGGGTAGGTGGTAGGTCAGACCGACGAGTGTCGATGCCTCGAGCGAGACTTGAGAGTTGACTTTCGAAATTCCAGTGACAGCTGGATCACTCATGTGTCGAATACGGTCATAGAGAATGTGCCGAGTTTTATCATTGACTGTTGGATTGCAGTTGACGTCGAGTGACGTTTGATTTCGGTATGTGTATTGTGGATAGATGTTGGACGTGTATGTGGACAGGTTGGAGCCTCGAGTTGGAGGCATGATGGTTTTTCGTAGTTGGATTGGGTTATTGTGAATTTTGAGGACGAAATTATTTAAGGAGGGTAGATTGTAACGACCCATCCCAAAATTACGTGATTATCGGGATTAATTGAGGGCTATCGAAGCTAATTGGGATTAATCGAGGTGAAATGACGATTTTACCCTTGAAAGGGAAAAATCTTGACTTTTGATTAGGGAGGTCAATTTTTCGTGGACCAAGGATTGTTGCATAGGTCTCGAGCTCACGAGTTTATAGACAGGCGGCACATCGAATTTGGACATCGTACGGGAAAGTAACAAGATGATTTTATAGATTTCATTGTTAGTTTTTGAACGATTTTACAGATTTGCATGAAAATTGCATTTTGGGCTTGAGATCTAGTTGTGAATGTGTTTTCCCGAAGAGGACCCTAGGATATGTTGTTTGTCTCTGGGATACGCTATGTCTACCCCCCCCCCCCCCCCCTCGGGAGAGGTCATAATGCACTGCCTTTCGTCGAGTAGCCGTGGGAGGCTCAACTCAGGAGTGCTTATGATGTATGAGATCGGTTGTTGAACACGACAATATGAATGTCAACCGTAGATGTGTTCACGGCGACGTGCTCTAACGTGAGTTGTCCTGGAGCTTGATTGCGCCCGTTTCTTAGATATCGTGACTGAGGATGATGATCTGATAGTATGAGACAGATGTGGGATATGAGAATGGGTCACATTTTTTATTTACTGCTTTGTGTCCAGATATTTTCACATGTGTTAGTTTTGGCGATAAAATCATTTGTTCTTATAGGTAATGTTTTACTTAAAATAAATGGTTTAATTTTTTATGCATGCATGCTTTATAAAACGGAGGGTTAAATGATGATTTCGGAAATTGGTTTTCCAAAATGCTTATTTTGTCCACTCACACTTTTTATTGGTTTTGGCACCCTCCAAATTGATCACGGATGCGGGCTGTATTAGAGACCGAGAAATCACATAAAGCTACGTACTCTGGAAACCCCGAGCGAGTCACAGTAGTATTCATGGTCTGACACGTGGTATCAAAACCTCAAAACCTTCTAGTTGGTCCATATAGACCGCCTATTCTAGAACACCATTCAAAAAGGATGATTTCACATTAAAGTGAAACAGCTTCCATTGCCTTTGTGCATCTAATGCAATCAAGGTCCTAATTGTATTTAGCCTTGCAACAGGGGCAAAAGTTTTATTGAAATCAATTCCAAGTTTCTGAACATATCATCTGGCCACTAATCTGGCCTTGTGCTTTTGAATTGTCCCATCTAGATTCATCTTGGTCTTATAGACCCACTTTACTCCTATCATTGGTTTCTTAGCTGGTCTTCTAACTAGATCCCATGTCTCATTCTTTTCTATCATCTCAATTTCAACTTCCATTGCTTTCGACCATGACTTGTCTTTGGTAGCTTCCTGATAGTCTTATTGTTTAATGATGGTCATATGGCATCTTGCATAAACATCACTAAGGCTCATGAACTTCTGATGAATTAGATTGAGCAAGTACAATCACGAGTACCTGTTTCTAGTTGAGCTGGAGGAACATTCTTAGTGTGAGAATGTTCTTATTCATTTATGATTTCAAAACTATAATTGAACACCACAACTCCTCCTTCACTTGTCTTAGGCTCATTCCAGTTCCATTTTGCATACTTATTAAACACAACACTCTTGGATATCACAACCTTGCCAGTTTGTAAGTTGTAGAGTATTTATCCCTTTTCACAACTTTCATAGCCTATGAAGACACATTTAGTTCCCTTCTCATCTAGCTTTTGTCTTTGGTGATCATGGATATGTGAGTAACAGATACACCCAAATACTTTAAATTGCTTGAATCCTTGTCTTCTTCCAGTGAAGTGCTCAAATGGTGTCCTACCATTTATAGATTTCGTAGGACATTTGTTCTATAGATAACAAGTAGTGTTCATTGCTTCACCCCATAACTTCTTTGGTATAGCTTTCTCATGCATCATTTCCCTAACCATTTCCATTAATGTCATATTCTTCATTTCTGTCACGCCACTTTTTTTTTTGGTGAATACGCAACAATTAGTTGTCTCTCCATTCCTGTCTCATCACAGAAATCATCAAACACCTTTGAGAGAAATACATTCAGCAACTCAATCATCAAACTCCTTTGAATAGGCAACACTCATGAGATTCTTAATTTTGTATCCACTCTGCAACTCAATCATCTTCTTGAATTTCTTGAATACATTTAGCACCCCAGACATTGTGTGACAACAAATACAGCCAACACATTCTGGTATAGTCATCTATGAAGGTTAGGAAGTACCTATTACCTCCTTTAGTAGCTTCTTGCGTAGGTACACACATTTGTGTGCACTAGCTCAAGTGGTAAAGATGCCCTCCAAGCGGGCTTTTTATCAAACTACTCCACATGATTCTTCCCTGCCACACATCCTTCACACACATCACTTTCTCCTCTTAGTTTAGGCAGTCCCATTACTAAATCCTTCTGTTGGAGTAGCTTCAAACTTGTGAAGTTTAAATGGTCATATCTCTTGTGACATAATTATGTATCCTCTGTCATTGTTGCTCTCATTGCAACGTGATTCACAAAATCTAGTGACATAGGAAAACACTTGTTTCCCGTCATAGGAACCTTTGCCATTCTGAATGTAAGCTCCTTGTCTTCAAATATGTCCACTGTGTGATTACTGTGATCTCCAAACACTAGATACTATACATGTTCAATCATTTGCACTCAACAGATTTTCATCCAAATGAGGTAAGAGCATGACATCCTTGATATGTCTTTTACCTTGCTTGGTATGACTCTCAAGTGTTCCCTTGTCAACTACCTGAACCAAAGTACCATTTCCCATTTTCACTTTAACTTTAATGCTTATGTCTACCCTATTTAGAAGAACTTCCTAACCAGTCATGTGATTACTACATGCACTGTCAATATACCATACACTGTTATCTTTCACTGTTGCAGCATTGCAAGCATAAAAAAGATTATCATTGTTCTCTACTACTTCCTGTGCCACCATTCATTGTAGGTTTGACTTCACAGTCCTTGGCTATTGACCAAACTTCTAGCAGTTGTAACACTTCACTCTCCATTTGTACCAGCAATCACGAAAGTGACGCCTCTCACATTTCTTGCAGAATGGTTTACTATTGTTGCCCTCGCCCTTGGTAGGTCCAAAACCCTGATTGGAGTTAGACTTGGACTTTTGATTCCAATGCTTATTCCCTTTGAACTTCTTTTTAGGTTTCCTTTGAGAAGATCCTTGAATGGTGTTTACTTGTGAGGTTCCCTACTGTCTTTTTGGTGTCACAAAAAAACTAGCAAACACTTTATCTATATTCCCATCAGCATGCATCTCTAATCTTTGATCAAATGCTCCAATTGATGCAACTACATCCTCAACATTTACAATTTCCATATCTCTAGTTTCTCAATTATAGAGATAATTTCATCATAAGGTTTAGTTAGACTGTTTAGAATCTTTTGTGCTAGCCTTTTCTCTGAGATATCCTCACCATAAGTCTTCATTGTATTTACAACAACATACAATCGTGAAATATAAACTGAAAGAAATTCATCCTCCTTCATCCTTGTAAATTCAAAATTTCTCTTATGAGATTGAAGTTTCACAGATCTAACCTTAGAATCTCCTACGTATTCCCTTTGCAGGATGTCCCATGTAGACTTTGCTCGAACCTCATTCTGAATTCGAAGAAAGATCTCATCAGCAATAACGTGATCTCGATTAAGCTGAGTACCTTCGCATTCTTCACGCGAACTGCTAAGTAGGCTGAGGCTGATTCACATGTTGATTAACAACATCTCCAGCATCTCCCCTCGTGCTGGTCATCTCCCCTCGTGCTGGTTCAAGTAATCCTTCATCCACATACTGTGACACCCCAGAAATTCAAAAGAGGAAATTTTGAGAATTTGAAACGGAAATGGCGATTTCATCCTTGGTTTAAGTGGTCAAATGTTGACTTTTTGTTTGGGATTTTTTTTAAAACTTTTTGTAAGGACTGTTGTGTAGTTCTCATAATCCTGAGTCTGTAGACAGGAGGCACACCAAAATTGGAATTCGGATGAGTTAGTTACGGGTCTAGGAAGGCCTAAGGGCATTTTGGTAATTTGTGACCAAGGGTATTTTTGTGATTAATCTCTCAAAGGGGAAATTTGGTCTTTTTGTCCAATCTAATGAGTCAGCAGTGTTTGTGGTGTTTAAATTGGATGGTGAGTCACCATCCTATGGAGCTTAGTAGCGTTGTGGCCTCGTGTTGGATTTGATCAAATAAACAAAACCCCGTGTGTTGAGTTTGATCAAATAAACAAAACCAAAACCAAATTCATTTGATTGATCTTTGTATTATTGAGAGATAGAGAAGCTAAGAATTTGAGAGATATTAAGAGTGAAAAAAAAAACAAAAAAGAAGAAGAAAGAAAAGGAAAGGAAAAACCTGAGAAACCCAAAACCTAAACCTAGTAAATTCAAAATTTTGAGATTTCAAATTTGAATTGTTAGACCATGATTGTTGCAATTGAGCCTCGTTGATGCTTCCTGAGGTCCATACGAATCAAACCATTCAAGAATTGAATGAATTGGACAAAGAACGAACCCAGAACAGCCCTGTGTTCATTTTCGAATTTCAATTTGGAATTTGACTATTTAGAGGTGAGGAACTGTCAAATTAAACTTGAATTCATGTTTAGGATTATGCTAGAATGGTTTTGGATGGATTGGAAACAAGAAATCGATTGAAACTGATAAGAATTGAACGCGGGTTGAAACCGGGTCGGATGACCCGTTTTGCAGGAAAATGGACGAAAGAGACAGTGAACAGTGCCAGACGCATGGGCATTATTCTCAAGGTACGGTCAACATAACTTTTAATCTACTCAATGTAAAGAACATTTTGAAATAGGTTTCGAGTCGATCGGACACCTTTTCGATATAGTTTTGAGAGTCCAAAGTGTTGTGTTAGGTTTTTAATACGTATTTAAATCCTGGAAAATTAAGGGATTGTATTGTGAGGTTATATGGAATGTAGTGACCCTTGATAGTGGTTTTTCATAGGATTGGTGATTTCTAGAATTACAGAGGAGCGTACGGCTCGGAAATGAACTGCATGGACGGTGTTTGAGTGGACGTTTGTTTTATAAACTATTATGCATGCATAGTAAATGCTTTCCATGATTGATTACATGATTTGGATGATGATTAGATATGATTATTTGGTAATTTTATGGATTTAATTATCGTTTTGTGGGCTAGCCCGAGTTTGAAAATGGTATTTTGACTTGGAATGTGAGTCAAGTAAGATTATATGGATTTACTTAATGATTTTTGGATGTGATTTTACGGGTTTGCGTGAAATGACATTTTGGGCTTGAGACCCTGTTGGAAATGATTTTGACTCAAGATGTGAGTCCTTGTGAATTCAAAAGAAAGATTGCGGTTTGAGAAATGGTTTGACTTGGTTTTAAGTCAAAGATGGTTTTAAACTAATGTTTTGGATGTATGTTCGGTGCCCCGGATGTGTAATGCCTAGGAAAACTCAAATGTGTAATTCTCGGGTTAACTCGGATATGAAATTCCCGATACGTTCCGGAACGCTCCGAATGTGTAATTCCTGGAGAAACCGGATGTGTCATGCCCGGTAAGTCTGGATGTGTAATCCCCAGAAAAATCTCGGATGTGTAATTCTCGAATTGTCGGATGCATAATGCCTGAGTTTTAAGCATGGAATTGTGTTAAGACTGTTTTTGTGTTCAGATGGTTTTCATGTGATTCGGCTTGAGGGCCGGTGGTCGGTGGTTCATATTTTATTCTATGCATGCATGTTTTAGAACTTGAGGGTAAAATGATTTTTTTTGAAATATATTTTTAAACGACGTTATTTTTGTCCACTCATACCTTTTATTTTTTTGATGACCCTCTAAATCGTGGCAAGAAGATCGGGGATAACCAAGAGGAGGAGGCATGAGTGGAAATCAATGTGGTTATCCCTTATCTGGCAAGTACTGAGGGTAGTTTTAGAACTTTAGTTGAATTGTCAAACGGGAGTAGGACCAGACACGATTATCAAAGTCCTTTTGGGATGGGTCCTATCAAGTTGGTATCAGAGCATTTGGTTACTGATTTGTGTTGTCACGTCATGCCTCCAAGATGCGAGTCTCGTGCACGGCCTGATAATGAAATGAGTATACGAGACTATTTGAGATCCCGGGATAGATGTCGGGATGGAATTAATCCTGGATTGAGGGTTAGATGTTGAATGCTACATTTTGGCAATATCGAATTTGCATGGGCCCAGATAGTAGGTAAGCCTAGAGGCTAGAAATGTAGCATGAATGGGTGAGTTGGACCCGGACAAGATAGTTGAGCGAATACCTTGGTTAGAGTGAGTATTTGATGTTTTTAATGTGTGGTGGTAAATCCTCGATAGGATGTGGTTGACTAGCAGTGTTGTGCTAGGTGACCAGACATGCCGATGGTGGCATGAATGCTGGATGTTGAAATAGGACTCGAAAAGAGTCGAGATGTTGGATTTGGACTTGAGAGCAGTCACGATATTGGATTTGGACTCGGAAGGAGTCAAGATGTTGAATTGGGACTCAAGTTGAGTCACAATATTGTATCAGGGCTCGGGAAGAGCCGAAAAAGTTGAAATACGATTACAGTTTTACATAGCGAATAATGGGATATATGCAAATATATTGTCCATTTATTCATTTTAATTTGAGGGTTTAGGCTTTAGAGTTTGACTTTAGGGCCAATGTCTACGTTGCTTATTGGTGACCATATATTTTAGTATCCTCGTGATATTGAATTATAACCAAAATTATTTTATTTTCCCTTATAATTATATTATTACTGAGATTGAACTTATATTTATATGAATTAATTTTCTATAGAAAGAAATTTAAAAAAAGGTAGAAAAAGGTAATTGTAAGACGAATTACGTACCGCAGTTGATTCGTACGAGCCAACTTTGGAGTCTCTACTAGTGTATATGTTCCACACTTCTCATCATCTCCGTAATATACAAGATCCTCGGAATTGAGTGTCGGAGTCGTGAGCTTCCATTTCCGAGCAGCTGCCACGAGAACTTGTGCGAGCGTGGTAAAGGGGCTGCCGGGAGGCCTTTGTTTCCTGTACCTCTTGATTCCGACCAGGAATAATATGAGTGATACCACCAACACCCCTGCCAGTATTCCAAACCCTAATCCCCACCCCACATTATCCTACAAGTAGTGTACGTAGTCAATGACGCAGTTAGGATATGATTTGAAATGGGACCTTTAACAAAATATTTTTAAAAGGAAATATTGATCAAACTTTTAATATTAAACAACTCATAATCAATATATCAAAGTAATTTGATAGTTCCAATCATCATATAAGTTATATGTATATATGCGTATATATATATATATATATGTATCAAACTAACCAAAAGATTTGAAACATTATATTCATAAAATTGATTTATTACATTAATAGTCGTTCTTGATGAGTTCTCGTCTTTTGAAATTGTTATACCTCGATCAATATTTGATTTTGTTTTGCAATTTTTTTATAACTAAAAACATATTGAAAAAATATCAATAAATATCAATTCTAATAGGATCTATACATAGAAAATATAATTTTAAAAAATCAGAAACATAAAGGTCACAAGCAACGATTAATAAATAAATCAATTCAAAATTCAAAATTGTAAAGAAAAATACTTATTTAGAGTTGAATAATCAATTTAATACTTATTTCCTAACAAAAATTATTAATATACCCATGTACTTAATTAAAAAAAATTAATACTCACTTAATAAAAAATATACATTAATATAACATATTATTATATATAAATAATATATATATATATATATATAAATTAGTGGACCCTATCTCCCACCACCCTTGTACGTAGTCACTTCACCGAATGTTCAAATTTAATGTTAATATTAACTAAATAGACGAGCATTGTAAGAATCTTAATTGTTCATAAAAATCGTTGATTTATTATTATTATTATTATTATTATATAGTTAAACAATTTTCAATTTTATTAATTTTTTGTGGGGATGATTTCGAAATAATGATTAAAAAAATGAACCGTTGAAATAATGATATTATGCATAATAATAATTAGAGAAATTGAAAAGATAATACTATGAGTTACCACGTACACCATAGTAGAATGCACAACCTAATGAACGGTTCAAAAAATATTGTCCTATTATAACTAATGAGTTTGTGCATGCCTCTACCCTTGATTGGATCATATGTGCTCGTTTTCTCTTTGTGCTTAGCAAATTAAGTTTCTCTATATGCATGTTAAAATAATAATCATTCATTTTCTAAATTATTATTAAAATATTATATATTTATTTATTTATTTATTTATATATAGATATATAGAAAGTGAACCAAATTAATTAGGTACGTTTTAATCATTCTTATTTTCTTATTTATGAATTATATTGACCATTTATATCATTGGATTTTATACATAGTGGTAATTAAACTATCTTTAATTTAGTCGACTTTTTATAATAAAATAATCTCAATGAAACGTAAAAAAAAAACAACCATTTCGATTTTGTGAATAGAGAAAATTAATTAATATATCCATGACGAATAGAAAGAACGTAGATGTACACTTTAGATGAATGGAAGTATTTTTTAAGAGCAAATTATACTTAATTTAGTACCTTGTATTTTACTCCAAAATTTTAGATTATAATTTACATTTCTAATTTTACAATTAATTAGTAACTTTAATTATCTAAAACATGATAATTTGACTCCGTCATTAATTATTTCTTTAAAAACCTGTCAAATGTTGAAGTGTCACAGTCACATATGGAACTTATTTTTTAAAATTTTGATTGTCTATGTAGATGAAAAAGTAAGTAAAAAATAAAAACTGAAATAAAAGAAAGTAAAAAATGAAAAACAAAATTTGAGCGTTAATTCTTCTTCTTCTTCTCTTCATCTTTCTTCCCACCACCAACACCTGACCAGGACCTTCAATTGTGTACTTGCATTGGTAATTCAAAATAAATAAATAAATCGATCAACTCCGTAAATCCTAACTCTTCTGGCATAACTATTCATATTCAGCAGCCATAGATTTCTCTACGCAGCCTATCAATTATTTATATACAAGTAACCAAAGTCTGTTGACAAATAAAGAGGACAGTTCGTAGCGAGGAAAGGTAGAACCAATCAAGTACTTCCATCAAATGCCATAATGAGTTCCAAAGCCACAAACTAATTTAGTAATTGATTAAAAAATTCTGAAAATTCTGGAAAAATCTGGAAAAAGTTTAGATCTATATGGTTTTTCGTCACTAAAGGTTAAGAACGCCAAGAGTAGCGAATGTTTTTGAATAACAGTGTCGCAACATCCACTTTTGTCGGCGTTATTCATAAAACCTTCGTTACCAAAGGTGCTTTTAATCTGTAGTGACGAAAAATTCATATATATATATATTTTCTATCAGAAATTCCAGATTTTTTTATCCTTTATTTAATTTTAATCAATTATTAAATTAGTGGCCTTGGAATTCCAAAATATTCATGGGTTGGTGTTTGTGGAAAAGGAAGAGAAAGAAGAAGAGAAGAAAAAACAGAAGAAGGAGAAGAAAAAGAAGAAGAATAAGTGTGTATTGCCTTGGAAGCTCTGGACAGTTACCCAGAGTATATATTTGGGATATCTCCAAGCATTTCATTACTAGCTATTCGCTTCAAGTACTATATTTACCGGTCGAAACCTAATTTTGCTGCTTAATGCTTTTGCTTCAGAGGGTCATTCTCTAGTGGGCACTAAAATATGGGTTCATGAAACTCCTCCTTTGCTTCGTCTGCTGTTTGTTTTGATACTTTAAACCTTGGCTGCTTGAGAGATTTTTGCATGTAATTTCTTTTTTTTTATTTTGAAATTTTTCTTTGTATTTTTATATTTTTTTTTTCCATTTTATTGATTTTTCATCTACATAGAAAATCAAAAAAATTACAAAAATAAGTAATGTATGTGACACATCAACCTTTAATAGATTTTTTTTAACCAGAATGGTTAATAGTAGAGTTAAGTTGTGACATTTATAATAGCTTATGGTACTAAAATACAAAATTTGGAATATCAAGTATAACTTTGAAATGAAGTATAAACCTTTGGATATTTTTTTAAGGGAATATTTAACGGTTGAATTAAATTGTCATGTTTTAAAAGATTTCAGGGTATTGAAATATAAAATTTGAAATATTAGATATAATTCTTAAATTTGGTATAAATCATAGAATATTAAATTGTAATTTGCTCTGCTTTTTATAATCAGTAAGAGAGTGGTATATATAAATAGGGTGGACATAGATCCGTTGAAACTATTAATCGAATCACTCCAAACTGTTATTTATTCAATGATTTAATTTTGACCGGATAAAAGTCAAAATGTTTGAAAATTCAAACTGTCTCGTTAGTAACAGCTTGATTTTAAATTTTCATTTTGGAAAACCTTTAAATCCAAATCAGACTCTTAAGAAATATATTAATTATATTAATTTTTAAATCTACCATATACTCTTACCTACAAAAGTATAACCTAACTTTGTTAACTTCATTTATAATGTTGTTATGTTTTTTAAATTTTAGTTGGAATATTTGAAGCAAATTTGGTAAATATTGATGTGTTTTATTGGTTTTAAAGATCTCAAATATTATTATATTTTATTGGTTTTATATCTAACATTGTTATTTTTTTTTATATTTTGGTTAGAATATTTGAAAATTTGATTATATGTACAAATTGTGAATATTTAAATAAAGGAATTTTAAAATAATTGATTTAATTATTTTGTAATTAATTCTACAAATTGTGAATATTTGAATAAAGTAACTTGAATATTTGAATATTCTACGGTGTATAATTGAATCAAACTTGGCTTCTTCTTTTGTAATTGATTTAATTTATTCCCACCCTTCATGTCTTGTCTCCTCCTCCCAAAAGCGCATCATGGCGACGTACATATGAATTTAATTAAAGTCAACTAAAAACGATAGACAAAATTAAATATTTCAATGAAGGACAGTAAGGCCGGTAAAGTTAACGTTCTTGCTATTTGATCGAACACTTGATGTTTTAAAGTCAGAAATATGTAGTAATTTTTTTTTTTTACTACTGTCGATTATTATAATTAAGTCATAACAAAGTACCTGGAGATAAATAAAAGCAAAGATAAATATTGAAGATATATTATTATTAATTACCTGGAGATATACAACCCCAAGTGTGGAAGATGTGGCACCGAACACCAAACCCAAGTACCACCAGTTAAAAAATGAGCTCTTCACACTTCTCTCCTCTGCCGTGTCCTCGTCGAACTGATCAGCCGCAAACGTTTGTACGCACGGCTTTTGGCCGCCATCCGCCACCGACAAAATGTAAAGCGCCACGAAGAACACCACTTTCCGACTTTCCGATGAAGCCGGAATTACTGACACTGATAGAGTCAAAAGCACCATGCCCTATAATTAACAACATCCATATTCAATATTCAATCTGATCCAATCAACATTTTCCATGTCACATAATATGATAATATATGTTGTCAAAAATCTGAATAACTCATATATACAGAATATTAAAAGTTGATCAAATTCATATATATACCACCAAATAGATGGTGATGGAGAAGAGGATGGTCTTGAAGCGACCCAAATATGAATCTGCAAGGAAAGCTCCGACCACCGGAAACACCGATGACATACCCAACCACGTATTGACATTCTTGACCGCCGTCGCTAAAGGCTGATCCAGAACGTTTGTGAGGTACATGATGAGGTTACTGGCCAACCCATAGAAAGCAAACAGTTGCGCCATTTCGACAACTGAAATATAGTAGCAAAGAAATTAATTCAAGTATTTAATTATAGCCATAGTAAAATTTTAAAATCAAAATCAAAAATAAAATAACAGAAATTGATGATGGCTTAATACAGATGATGAAAATGGCAGCATTCCAGCCACCCCTCCTGGGTTTTCCCTGTAAAAGAGGAGGAGAAGAAGTTCTGGACATGGTGTTAGTTTGTAATGATCATCTCCTTTTTTCCTTGTGCTAATTATATATAGGACTTTAATTTGTTTGGGGCTGTAGTTTGCTTGCTGTGTGCCCCAAGACAGGAGAGCGTAACCTAAGCTCTGCATGGGGAGAGATGTACCCACGTGAATGTGATTCATGATGATGAGTTCTTATGAGGGAAAGTACATTAATACATTAAAATTTGAGCTCGATTTCTATGCATATACTGACATTATCGATTATTTAAAAGTTAATCACCAATAAACTTGTTCGTGATGATTTTAAGCATCCCCTATAAAGCAGGATCTATATACATTAGATATTAACATCGTGCTTCATTTGAGTCAAATATAATTATTTAGAATTGTTTATTCTTAATTATTACTAAGAAGGCAAAAAATAAATTTGTTAATTAACTATAGAAATATATCTTATGTCACATTAAATGGTCCCCAAATATAATTTGCTATGAATTAAGGAAAGAACAAGATTAATAACAACTTGAGGCAGATACCATGAATTAATGAACACGTGGTTGTTGCACTCATGTTAGATGGAGTGGACCGTCACAGACAACACGAGCTTCATAGCAATTTTGGCCAAAATTTTCCCCTTCCATTAAGAAGCTGCAAGCAAGATATGATTAGGCAACGTAAGCGAGCGCCAAGCACTAGTAGAAAAAAGGTTTTCAAATCCGTTGCCTATTCTTCCTTTGTACCGTGGTATTGCTCAGTGATGCCTATAGGAGTTTTTCGCAATGGTATTAATAAACAAACGTTGCCTATAGGAGTTTTGCGCAACAGTTTTTAGATAATTTTGACGAGTTTCTAAAAATACTGTTTCCTAAAGTACTTTTTTGCGACGGCTACATTTGAAAATCAATGCCTAAAGTGAGTTTACGCAACAGTATTTATAAAATATCGATGCCTAAAATGAGTTTATGCAACAGTATTTATAAAATACCACCGTTGCCTAAAGTACTTTTCCACAACGGCGTTTGTATATAGCAATTTTTCACAATGGCTTTTATCTAATATTGACAAATTTTTTAAAACACCGTTGCCTAAAGCAGTTTTTTGCAACCGGTTTTGATAACAACCGTTGGCTATTGTTGTTTTTTGCAACGGTATTAATGTTATACTGATGCCTAAAGCCGACTTATGCAATAGTATATAGCAACACTATATTTAACCTCAGTTTCTAATATTTCACTGTTTTAATAGCAATATATAATACATATCAAAATTATACTTCAATACTCCATGAGAAAAAACACTCATACATAAATCATTAATCTCGTTCACAAAGAAAATGTGGTATTATTTAGTATTGAATCCTCCTCAGCTCAACCTCGAGGCCACATATATATCACACATTAATTTCTAAATAACTAGCTATGTACTAAGAAACAATATTAAGAAGGCATATTGTCTTTAGGCTTTGCTTGCCACAATCTACATAATCCCCCAAAAACAAGTAGTTGGAGTGAGAAGGTAGTCCACGAAACTCAAAAAGTCTCCGAAGATCCAAATACCGACCACGAATATCACCTAAATTACGTAAATGCAATCATATGAATCCTTGGAACACATCAACCAAGCAGCTTGATCAAGCTACGCCCAAATAAAATTTCTTAACAATTCAATTCATCTTACAACAAAGTCTCTTGAGCTTTTAAGTCACTTACTGAATTTACTGGTGCAGCATCACTGGTGAATGATGCCCCATCGCAATACCTAACTTTCACTCTATTCCAATTGTAAAAGTATGGCATGGGAAACAGAATTTTAGTTTTACTGTTAAAGACCAGAGATGAGCTCAACAAAACAAAAGAAAATCACAGCTATGTTGATCAACTAATCTAATAGACATTCATTCAAAAGACTAAAATAATAAGAAATACCTTGTAAGAAAAAATAAGGTTGAGAACACTATGCAAATAATATTTTTTTTTTACTAAAAATAGATGATAAACCTGGATTGAGATAGCATATTGGTCTTATAGCTACCAGAATGATTTTAAACAGAATGATGTTAATAACCATCCTGCACAAATATTGAAGCCTTAAATGTGAAGTTACGGTGAAAACTTACCTTATTTCTATTAGCATTTTTGTTTTGAACAAAAATTCATATCAATAAAAATGAAAACAGATATTCAAAATTGTGAAAGTTTGTCCTTAGCATTTCCAACAAAGGATGCACTATGAACGCGAAAAATAAAAATCATATGCATCTAGCAACAGTGCACACTCTAACAATTCTCTCGTTCCTCAATTTCTGCAATCTAAATTCAAGTAAATCCCAATGCATAACCAAAGTGGAAATGAACAAAATTTGTAAATCATAAATTGCTGCAATGTGTTGGCAATTGAATTACTTTCAACCGGGAAAATCAAAAAAATCTAATTGAAACCAGAAAGACAAAATCGCAAAACTCAGAACAAAATCATTCAATGGTCAAGTACTATATACTTTCACAACTATCTAATACAGGTTTTTGATCAAATATAATAGAATCTTACTTCTGTCGAACAAATTGAAGAGTGCTTAGATTATCCAAAGTAAATTTCCATCATTAACTATACAAAGGCTAGTAATATTATGTGTGTTTCACTTAAAGTTGCGTCAGAATTAGAAAAGAATACGTGTCTAAAAATATTAAGCATAAACAATACAGATCTCCAATCACTAAGCCTACTTTATAAAGGCCTATCAAGTTCCAAACTGTATTCTATTTATAGTCGATCACATCCATAAAATAAACATGGAAGACCTATCTCAAAGTCTAGATACGTTTATGACAGATCTCATAGATAGTACATATTAGTGTAATCAATACAAAACTTCTCAAGAACATAACAATTTAGGACTCAAAATAACTCCAGGATTCTAAAATATGGAAGCAAAGAATACCAAAAAAAAAAACAAAAAATTCTCCAGAAAAATGTGATTAAAATGTAAAATATTCTACCCAAAAATAAGAAGAAACACAATGTATTTGCAATCACAAAAAAGGCAGTACCTTGAGATACTAATACTAATGCGGAAGCATGTGCCACTTGCCAATGTAGAAGACATAATAACACTAATTAGACTCTGCCATATGGTCAGAATTACAAGAGTACCTCTGAAATCTGTAGGAAGAAGCTAAGGCTGGGATAAAAAAAATGTTTAAATTAACTCTTTTTGGATCATTAATATGAATTTCAAATTTACCATTTCCAATCAGGTTGGCAAGTTAACACTAACTTAACAACCAAACCGTCATTCCCCAATTGTATTTGAAACCACATCACCAAGCCTTTCTTTACAATCCATGCACAAATCATTGCACATCTGATTAGGTCAAGAAAATGTAAAATTCAAAATTGAGTTAATAGTTGTTCATGGCTACAGAATAAATGGGTAAGTAATGGAGATAGGTAGAGAACACTTATGCAAGCTTCAACAAGCACTTTAACCAGCCACACAAAAAAATCAATGCAAGTTTCACATAAAGGTCAATTGAAATAAAATTTGAAACCAAAATTTTCTTAGAACCTATATCAGCAACAAATTATAAATTTCTTCAAAAAAAACCCTATAAATTTCTTAATAATAATATGAAAGTACAATAGAGAGAGACAGAGAGAGAAAAGATACTCTAGTAATTGTGAAGTGAGGACCGATCTTCTCTCTAATGAGTGTAAAGAGGAGAATGCGATTAGAAGAGATGGGCTTTGGATAGGTTCTAGGAAACGATTAACCGGTGAAGTGAGGACCGATCTTTTCTCTACTGAGTGCAAAAAATTTCTTTATAAGGTTAAATGTCCGTAAAGAATATAGATGACACAGTTAATATATATGCGTTATTGATTTCTTTTTGTGTGTGTCATTAATAGCAGGTTTTCTAGCAGTGGACAGAATGCAAGTTAGAAATCGGGAAGCAAAACAGTTGACAAACATGGATCTAGACAACTTTTTTTCATTAACCAGTTAACGAAACAAGGATTTGAACGGTTGTCAATACCAATCGGACTATGATAGAAAAATTAAATTCAACCAAAATGTAAATATAGTAAATCGCACTAGAACTAGCAAATGAGAAACGAAAACTCACTTGATCCCAAGACTATTCAACATAGATTTGTAGGATCTGGTGTAAACTTTCTTCGACTTCCACTTCAACCGACTTGCTTTTTTCCGATAAAAAAGAAGTCCTGATCTTCAAATCATTGAATCCAGAACAAACAAACAAACAAAACGCCAATTGAATTATATATAATCTATATTACCTTTTTTCGCGATTTCTCAACAAATCACAACTTTGCATACCTCGCTACAAGTAACAGTGCGAGGTCTGTCTTCAAGTCCCACACCCACAACCGCGTGCAAAGGCCCAGCCTGATTCAGGAGCTAGCAACGACTTCGGTGAACTATACCAGTCGCATTGCTCCACCACATGTGGGTCGATCGACACTGCTTCCCAGCCGCGAGCCATATTTGACAATCCCTAGAACCAAATGACCCAGACGCACCAACCCTATCTTACTCACATCTTGAGTTTGGGATTTTAGGGTTTTCAGATATTTCGATAAAATGGGGAATTTGTGGAGTTGCAGAGATATAAGACGCAAAGACAAATGGGCAGAGATTAAGTGGAAAATTTGGGGACGGATTGATGAAGTGCGAGATTGGAGACATAGAGAAGAACAAGAGAGCTGAACTGCTGGAGATAGAAATTTTTTTTTTTTTTGTTAAATCAAATTATATTAAAGGGCAAAAATCCAACACAATGCGCAAGGCACAAAAACACAACTCACAAGAGCTCAACACACCTCCCGAAGGAGAACACACCAAACTAAAAGTACCTACGAAATAACAACATTCCAATTCCTAGCAGTACGGATATTGGAAGAAACATGCCTAAAGTTAAGAGTACAAAGCCTACAACGAATCATAGCTAAGATAACATTAAAGACCACATCAGGAGGTTTTCTGGTGTTGTTGAAAATCCGATTATTTCGCTCCTGCCAAATGTGGTAGACAGTCACACCCAAGGCAAGACGCTTAGCAACCTGAGCCATCAATTTCCCACGCCAATGCTCAATAGCAGAAAAAACAGAATTCGGCCAATGAGAAGAAGACCAACCAGACCCTGCAATCGCCAAAATTCTCTTCCAAATACAAGAACTATAAGGACAATTAAAAAACAAATGTTCATGCGACTCCCCTTCCCTGTCACAAAGGACACACGTAAGGTCACTTTGATTAGAGAAGCTACCAACACGGTCCAAAGTAGCAAGGCGGGTTTGGATCGCCAGCCAAAGAACAAAGCAAGTACGAGGAATTGCGCCAGAGAACCAAACCAACTCAGACCAAGAGCAAGCAGGATACTCCCTCCTGATTTTGTTCCAAAGAGAAGCCGAGGAAAATCTAGCGTTTGCAGCTGCGTTCCACTCAAAAGTATCAGTCCTATCAGACCTCACCTGGCAGGCCCGACTAGCAAGTTGAATTAGTCTAAAGCTAGCATCAGTCGAAAAGGGCCACACCCACTGACCATCAACAAGGACCGAAGAAAGACGGGCCTTCAACTGGATACCAGAACTTTGCGCAATAGATCCACCAAAAAGATCCAGGAGGGAACCCAGATGACTCCAATTATCGTACCATAAAAAAACATCCTCACCGTTTCCAACTTTGGCCTCGATAAAGGGTTTCACCAAGTCTCTGATCCTCAGCAACCCCTTCCAATTCCAAGAACAAATAGAAGGGGTCTTAACCCCCCAAAAGCTGCTATCACGGATATAATACACTTTAACCCAATTAGCCCAAAGATTAATACCTTCTGGAGCAAAGAGAGACCAGATGAATCTTGCCATTAGAGCGACATTCCAGAGGGATAAACTGCGAATACCCAAACCCCCTTCATTCTTTGGCCTACACACCAAATTCCAAGCAACTTTGGCATGATAGGAACCAGTAACCTGCCCAGACCAGAGGAATCGGCGAAAAATACGCTCAATCTCATGACAAACCTGCTTAGGTAGAAAAAGATGGGAAGCCCAGAAAATAATAGTGCTACTAAGAACAGACTGAATGAGGAGCAACCTGCCAGCAAAAGATAAAGCACGATGCTCCCAACCACGAATACGGTTCTCCACCCTTTCAATAAGAGCCACACAATCTCTAGATCTCAAGCAGGAAGTAATAAGGGGAATACCAAGATACCTCACAGGTAACGACCCCAGCTGAACACCAAAACACTCACGGAGATGAGAAGCACTCGTCATACTCATACCAGCGGCATAAATATAGCACTTTTGGAGATTAGGCCTCAGACCAGACACACCAGCAAAATCATCCAAAGCCCGCCTTAAAGTGGCAACAGACTCCACATCACCCCGAGAGAAAACAAACAAATCATCAGCAAAGGCAAGATGAGAAAGTCTAACCTTATCACACCGCCAGTGGTATCTAAAGTAGGGAGAAGCGGCAATGCGATGGTGCATAATACGAGAAAAAACCTCCATAACCAGGACGAAAAGATAAGGAGACATGGGATCCCCCTGCCTAAGGCCCCTGCAACCAGGGAAAAACCCAGCTAACTCGCCATTAACAGCAACAGAGAAACGAGCAGTGGAAATACAGGCTCGAATCCAACCAACAACCAGAGGGGGAAATTTGAAGGCAATAAGGGTATCAAGGAGGAAGTCCCAAGAGACCGAATCATAAGCTTTGAGGATGTCCACCTTAACAGCACATCTAGGGCTCCCAGAGTTGAGATGGTAACCTCTAAGGAGCTCCTGCACTAACAAAATATTATCACCAATGTGTCTTCCACAAACAAAAGCCGACTGATTATGACCAATGAGGGACGGGAGAACAATCTTAACCCGATTAGCAATTATTTTCGTGATAATTTTGTAAATCGTGTTGCAGCAAGAAATAGGGCGAAAGTCCCTCATGTGAGTAGGATTAGCAACCTTCGGAATTAACGCAAGAATCGTAGAATTAGTTTCCCCCAACAATTTAGAGGACCAAAAAAACTCAGACACAGCACGAATAACATGTGATCCCACCACAGTCCAAGCACGTCGAAAAAACAGCGCATTGAAACCATCCGGCCCGGGGGCCTTTTCAGCTTTTAAACTGAAACACACCTTCTCAATTTCAGAGGGAGTAACCGGAGCAGCCAAACTAGCACACTGGGCAGGAGACAACACATTAGAAAGGAGACCATCAAAATCCAGACCTTGCACGTCACCCACATTACCAAACAACCCCTGAAAGTACCTAACAGCCTCATCCTTTACCTCAGCCGGCTCCACAGCGACAGAGCCATCTTCACGAACAATAGACACAATCCGATTTCTATTGAGCTTTTTCTTAATCACCTTATGAAAATACGCAGAATTGCTATCACCCTTATCCAACCACCTAAGGCGAGACTTCTGCCTCAAAAAACTATCCTCGGCCGATAAACAGTCGTTGTACTTCTTCAATAAGTCGCGCTCCAAGGAGAGGAGAGACCTATCCAAAGGGTTACTAGAAAGACATATCTGACATCGATCCAAAGCCAGCTTAGCCTCCTCGACAGATACAGACACATCAGCCATGGGTCTACGATTAAGCCCTTTCAGAGCCCCCCGCACAATTTTAAGTCTACTAGCAAGTTGGAACTGAGAAGTGCCAATCAGATGCATACTAAAAGCACGTTTCACAATGGGCATAAACTCATCATGGTCAGCATAGAAGTTAAAAAACTTAAAGGGGTGAATACCAGAAGACCGGCCCACATCCAGCTTCAGGAGAGCGGGACAATGATCAGAGGAACCCGGCGATAAGAAAGAAGCAAAACAAGAAGGAAAGCAAGAGAGCCACTCCTCATTTACCAGGACCCGATCCAATTTCCTAGCAATCCTACTAACATCCAGTTGATTATTTTGCCAGGTGAGGAAACGCCCCGAGAACCGTAAGTCATCAAGGCGACAATTATGAATACAACAACCAAAATCCCGCATAGAGCTATCCCGCAACAAATTCCCACCTTCACCTTCACTTGTAAACCTACAGGCATTGAAGTCCCCTAATAAAGCCCACGGCACAGACCCAACAGAGAGACTCAACAACTCCAAATCGTGCCACAAGGCCCTCCTTTCAATCTCACCATTAGAGGCATAAATAAAGGTGATGAAGAAAACGTGACCAGAACCCACAATAAAAACACGAGCATGAATAAATTGTGGAGATTCACCTAAAATGCAAAGAGAAACAACCAGGGGATCCCACCCCACCCAAATACGACTATAAGGATGGCTGCAGAAATTGTCAGTGGTCTCCCAATTATTAAAGACAACAGATTTAATTCGAGAGCTATTAATACTTCTAACCTTAGTTTCCGTCAAGCCCACCAAGCACAAACGATTGGCGAGAATGAAATTCTTCACTTCCAATTGGCGAGACCGGTCATTGAGACCTCTCACATTCCAACAGGCTGTGCTAATCATGAGAAGAGATAACAGTGGTATCCCGAGGGCCACTCCTCCCTCCAATGCTAGTACCCAAACCGTCACCAACCTCCCTCGAAACCTCAACCTCATCACGCGATGACACATGCTTGTTTGATTTCTTCTTCGTCTTTTTCTTTTTCAAAAAGCCCAGGCCCTTCGATAACCCCACAGTTCCAATCACCTTGGAACCAGTCCTACGTGGAATCAAAGGCAACGGTACCACATGCTCTGAGTCAGAAGAATCACCCTCAGACACCAGAGGGAGAAATCGATTAGGAGAGATTTCAGCAGCAACCACATGGCCATTAGCAGAAGCACTCGAAACCAAACCTAGCTTGGGCCTAGCAATATTAGTACCTAGGGAGGTAGGCGAGGGAAACCGTGCCTTACCCTCCTTAGGCATAAGGGAAGCCAACTTAGGATCAGTAGACACGGACTAGGTACAAACATCCGAAACGGGGGGAGCCACATGCTCTTCCAAAACCACACAAACAGGGCTAAAAAGTTGAGAATGCATAGGGCCAGGAACAACCAAACTCGTGGCCTTAGACCCACCAACCAAATCATAATTATCCAAAATAGAAGACAAAATCTTACGTGGGCATGTCGATTCCAAATGACCAAATAGACGACATTTCTCACACACCCATGGTCGATTTTCATACTCCACTTTCACTTCAACTACACCCATAACCTCACCATCCTCCTCCGGAGGCAACAAGATATCCAAAGAATCAATAAGGGGGTCTGAAGCATCCACTTCCACACAAATACGCATGAAAGATATGCGCTTACGAGAGCAGTCATCGAATCTGCAAACAAAGGTTTACCAACAGCGCTAGCAATATGACTAAACCCCTCAGGGCACCAATATTCCAAAGGAACGTTAAAAAATCTCACCCACAAAGGAACCTTGGAATGAGCATTCTTGGACAAAATCATTCCGGGCTTCCAACGGGAAAGAAATAGGGAGCGACCTGCCATGTGCCAAGGCCCATCTTCAATAATTTGAGAGCAGGACAGATCATCCGAGAACTTGAAAAAGAAAAACCCATTCCCATTAGCAAGGACATCCATCAAACCACGGTTAGCCCAAATCTTTCTTGCTAAAGTATTAACAGCATTAAATGGAAGAGATTTATCCACGAAATAACCCACCAACGAATGCTGCCATTCTAAGGCTGCAAGCCCAGTTGCCTCAGGAGGAGGACAAACAACCTTACGACCCGCAATAATTTTAGCCTGACAGAATTTGAGGGTAGGGGCACCTAAGCGGGGGCTCCCAAATCCACCAACAACCTTGGCATACGAAGTCCTTGCCCCCACAGTTGGAGCAGCAACTTGGTCCCCAGCAACGACATCCGTATGACCAGGCTGACCAGAACCAGGGCCCATCAAAACAGCATCAGTGGGCAAGAACCCAAGACCAGACTTCCCAAACAACACAGGCTCCTTGAGCCCAGCAACATCACCACCAACACTAACTACATCCGGCGCACCGACGACAACAACCGAAGACTCAAAGGGATAGCCATCCCCAGAGAGGCAGCCACCACCACTCACTAGAGCAACCTGCTCACAGGAAGCAGCCACAGAAACTTGAGGGTTCGAAGAGGTTGCCATCAGAAATATCTGAACATTTGGGACCAGAAGGAAAACAACTCACACAGAACAAGTCCAAACATACAATGGAAGAATATCTGGATATCTCAGAACAATAAGATCCTTGGGCAGAACAAAACAGAACCGGCGTCAAACACAGCAAAACGAAGGCCTAGAGGTTTGGTGACGGAACCCACGAGATGACGACGGTGTCAATCCACCACAAAGCAATGAGGGCGTGTATGAGTGCAGTGAGATCCGTACAAACGACGGCGTCAATCCTCAGTAACAGATCACCGGTCGAAAAAGGTCAACACACCACGGCGACTTGCCACAGTAACAGCTCACCGGCGTCAATCCTCCCACATTCACCCAAGGACACGATCTGGGTAACGGATCGGAGCTCCCAACAGCAGCCACTGTCGATTGCACTCCACTACCAGCTTCAGAACCAAAACGCGGTTCGGAAATCGGCACACCCTTAGTCGTAGATGATGAAGAGATCGAGCCTCAGATCGTGGAAACAGAACCAGAAAGAGAGATCAGTGAAAAGGCAGTAACAAAGGAACCACTCACGTCCACCCTCGGACACAATCTGGGTTACGATTCGGAGCCCCCAACAGCAGCCACAGTCGATCTGGGTTTCGAAACGGAGCCCCAAAAGCAATCTGAGGTTCAGAGCGAGAGATCACCAGGTTTCGCAGCTTTCGCTCTCACAGGTTTCGCAGCTTTCGCTCTCGCAGCTTTCGCTCTCACGGGTTTCGCAGCTTTCGCTTTCCCCCCAGTCGGTTTATGACAGGAGAGTCCGATTGGAGCCCATCGATGCGAGGAGAGTCCGATTGGAGCCTCGGAGGCGACGCCGCGACGGAGTGGAGTGGGCTTCGAGTTCGTGGGCTTCGAGTTCGTGTGCGCGAGTTGGAGCAGCAACAGATCTGGGTTACGATTCGGAGCCCCCAACAGCAGCCACAGTCGATCTGGGTATCGAAACGGAGCCCCAAAAGCAATCTGAGGTTCAGAGCGAGAGATCACCAGGTTCAGAGCGAGAGACCACCACGTTATGAGAGTCTGGAGATAGAAAATTTTGGGGGTCGGGAAGATACGAAAAAAATTTGGGGCAGTGCACGTTTGCTAGATTTTAGGTTTGATGTTTTAATTTTTTGTGAGGTTCTAAACTCGAACCCGGGAGCTCATACAATAAAATGAAATTAACATCTACAACGGTTGTTATATTTGCTGATGCTAAATGGTTTTAAAAACAACGGTACTTATTTGCTAATGCAAAAATGTGAGGTAAAGGCAACACTAATTATAAAACTGACACATAAATTAATATCTGCAACATTTTTATAAATTATGTTGCTTGTGTGGTGTTGCCTGAAGCCTTTTTTCTACTAGTTAAGAAGGTAGAGATTTGTATAACCCTTAACCAAATCCAAGAAGAGAAATATATGGCAATTGAAGAAAGATGATCATGATATTCATCTTTTCTATTACATAGACAACAAACTAAAGAAGGCTTATCGGAAAAATTGCAATGCCGTCCATAGTACAAAGATGCAATTTCATTGTTAACCAAAGGACAAAACTCACATGAGGTATGGTACACAGGAACCGAATTACATGCGCCCAAGGACACATCGACCTTAATTCACGAATCTTGTTCCACATGACACAAAAGAGTACTCCTCATTAGCAAAAATAGACCAAAAAGATATATCAAGGTCCAATGGATGCAGTAAGCAAGAATTACAATCCTTCTGAAGCAAGCTAAAGATATTATCTGCGGTAAAAGACCAATTCAAATTCCCAGTCTGAGGAAATCCTAGCCTTCAAGTGAATACCCAAGCACTGAACTATGGATCACACCAAAACTATCAATAAGGTTAATACATTCCGTATCAAAAACTCAAAATCTAAAATTTAGAAATTTACCCTTTTACCCTCATATGCTCAACTTGGATTTTACTTGGGCTTATGTTGGGTTTTTCTTTATGGGTTGGGCTTTGTGAGTTACTATTATGTTTTGTTGTTAAGCCCACAATCCTAAGTTATGAAACTTATTAAGTTTGGTATTTGTTTAGCCCAATTACTTTGAGGCCCAAATGCAATTAGGACTTGGATTCTTTAATTCCCTCCCCATTCACCTCCCGACCCTATGAAGTTGAACCACAGAAAAACCACAAAGTAGCAAGAGACACCATTGCCACCAACGAGGTCCTGAGGTGGTCTTTCAACCAAGGCTACCAAAAACCTATCAAGCCTTCTACCCCACAGGGCTTCGCATCTCCTTCCTCGACCACTCATCCGCTTGAGCCAAGTCAAGAAATGACTAGAAGAAAAAGAAACAGAGTAGCACACTTCATCTCTTGTGACGCCGTATTCGACCAATCTAGACTCTCGGTCCACGACCAAAAGTCTTATCTTGACTTGGAGAAGTCAGGCGAAATGTTAGAACCGTCGATGACCACTATTTGCGTGCTGGGAGGAGACGAAGCACGACGGAGCTACCGCTTCCCGGTGGAATTCCAATCAACCTAGGTAACCACTAACCCTTTTCTCTTTACCATTTTAATAGTCTCGTTTATGGGCTTACTGTTAGACTTATTGTATGCTTCCTTTATTGTGAGAATGATTGACAGCGATGGGCTCGCCAAAAAAGACAACCGAGAGGACTCTTTAATTCTCCTCACGATGATCCATCCAAAAAATTAAGTCTATCCAAAGCCAAACATTCCTCGTGATACTCCATGATCGTTGAAAACTCGAGAAATGTAACGACCCATCCCAAATTCCTAGATTAGATTAGTGATTAATCACGATTAGTGAGGCTAATAGGTGATTAGTTAGGCAAAATCGGACGAACGATGTAAAATGACCGTTTTGCCCCTAGCGTGGGTAAAACGTTGACTTTTCATTTGGGCGGTCAAATGGACTTTGACCGATGACCGTGACGTAGTTTAGGACGTCACGAGTTCATAGACAGGTGGTACGTTCAATTCTGACGTTCGAGGAGGAAGTTATGACGTTTGGAAGTTTAGGGGCATTTTAGTAATTATGGTTAAAAGGAGAAAATAGTTGACTTTTAGACCGAGATGTCCGATGGCCGAGGGCCGAGGACCATTACGTAGATCGGGACGATACGAATCCGTAGACGGGCGGCACGTTGAATTCGGACGTTCGACGGAGAAGTTACGGTTCACGGAAGTTTAAGTGCACTATTGCACGAATTACGAAATAACTTAACTTTTGGACTCTAGTGGGCCCAGATATTTTATGGAGGCCCAATGGATGAGTGACACATGTCACCCATCCACTGGCCAACTTCATTCATTCATGCATCTCTTTTTTCCCGTGCATCGATCATTTTCTTTTCCCCCTAAACAACCAAACCCGATCTCATTTTGAGCCAAACCAATCCAACCCTCTTCCATTTGATCAACTGTGAGGACTAGGGAGTGAGGGAGGACAAGAGGATGTGATGGCCGGCCCAGGACGGCGCCGCCATGGGCGGTGGAGTCACGAACCCGAGAGGGTGCTCGGTAAGGCCCAATCCTTCCCATTTTTCAATTTATGCATTATGGTTGCTTTTGGGTGCCTAGGAAGTGATTGTTAGGTTGCTAGGGACTTAATATGAAGCTTTTTAATGGGGTTGGATGGCTGTGATGTAACGACCCGTCCCGGGAATTAGGGTTAAGACCGTGATTAAGATGAGATTAGTGAGCTTAATCGGGGATTAGTTGGTCTCGATGGGGTTGTTAGTGTAGAATGACGATTTTGCCCCTCGTTTGGGCAAAAAGTTGACTTTTAGTTCGGGCGGTCAACTGGATTTTGACCGATGACCAGGACGTAGTTTAGGACGTCACGAATCCGTAAGCAGGTGGCACGCCCGATTCCGACATCCGAGGAGGAAGTTATGATGTTCGGAAGGTTGAGGGCATAACCGTAATTTGTCTAAATTAAGGGGAAAAGTTGACTTTTTTGGACGACCGGGTTTTGGTACGTTGACCTAAGACTGTTAGCTAGATCTCATCGTCTTGAGTTCGATGACAGGCGGCACGTATTCATCGGACTTACGATGTGTGAGTTACGGGTCTAGAAAGTTAGTGGCACAATCGTAATTTTGGGATTCAAGAAGGGGCCTTTTGGTCTTTTGCCCTTGGGATTTGTGCAACAGAGAGGGACAAATGGAGGGTTGATATTGAGCCACTTGTGAGAGAATGTGAGAGGATTATGACGTGTGGCAAGGGCCTAGTGGCTTCTAGGCATGTGCAAGGTCCCAATTATTTGGGGTGCCCGTGTGTGTTCGTGCTTGTTCGACCAGAGAGAAGAACAGAAACAGAGAGTGAAATTGGGAGAGGAATTGATCGATTGAGTATGTGGGTGAGAGGTTGGTGAGTTGTAAGAGTGACTGAGAGAAGGGAGGAAAGTGGTGAGTGATTTGAGAGTGAGGATTGTGAAGGAAATCAGATGAGTGGGAGGTTTGAGTTCTCAGAGAAAACAGAGAAGAGGTGAGAGCTTATGGTGGCGGTGTGACCGTGTACGGTGCAATTGGACTCGTGGTGGTGTCGTGAGGGATGAGAGGAGTCAACTAGCCCCAGCGGAGCTCATGGCGGCGATCGACTGCAGGTAATCTTTCTTCTTTCCTCTCTGTGCTCCGTTTTGCTGTCGATTTTCAAATCGAAAGTCATGGCTTTAGGGGTTGAATCGCGGAGTCTAGTGAGATTTAGGGGACTCAGTAGGGTCCTAGGTAGCTGCTGGTTGAGCAACCGTAATGGGGAGTGCACGGCGGAGTCCTGGACGACGGAGGATACACGGCGTCCTCTGTTTTTTTTTTTCAGTATGGGTTCAAACGTTGAGTCGTGGGTTTAGAGTATGAGTCAAGGGTTTTGGTTGGTCCTAGTCAACTTCTTAGGTCCTTAGGAACCGTCTACGGTGGTTGCCGTGGCGGGGGAAGACCTGGGTGGCCGGAGTAGAAAACATGGGGACAGTTTAAGTTTCTGTTCGAGCTTGAGTCGACAAGTTTTAAGTTGAGTCGAGGTGGTTGGAGTATAGGAATGGATAGCTTAGGACGGGACGAAGAGGATGGTGAAGAAAGGAGGTGTTTTGGTGCAGGTACGGCGGTGAACCGTCCTCGCCGGTTCGAATTGCAGAGGCTGGTTCGACCGGGTCGACTCGAGGAAGACGATGATACTGTAGCTGGCGCGTGAGGGCCACGCGCAGCCACTTTGGGCGGCGCGTGGGGGCACGTGCGGCGGCGGTTGGGAAAACAATCAACATGGTTTTTAGTCTAGGAGTTGTGACGAGTCTAATGGGATTGGTTTCGGGTTATTCGGACGTCGTTTTAAGTTAGTTCTGCGAGGTCGAAGGTTTAGGGTTCCGGTTCGTTTCGTTTAGGATCCGGGGATTTTTGGGGAAAATTAGGTGGACTTTCGTAGATATGTTAGTAACGTACTTTGGCGGTTGTTGACAGGATCGGGACTTCCCGAGGAAGCTGAGGAACGTACGAGACGTTCGGGACGCGATTGAGGGCTCGGTACTGTGAGTGGACCATTTCCTTAAACTTGAACATGCATAACTGTTTTTCTATAATTGTTTTATGGTTTTATATGTGTTTTTCATGATTGTTGAATATGCTATGTTGGTTTTACATAATTGTACGGTTTCCGAGAAATAACGTATTTGGCACGTTTTATGAGGAATGTTGATTATGAAAATAATGTTATGGTTTCAGGATTTTCAAACGATAAATGGTTTTTAATGATTTTAAAGGGATTTTGGAACATGATTTCGATGAGCAAGGGTTTTCGGTTTTAAAATTGGATTTCGAGAAACGGAATTTGGTTTTAAGGTTGAAAAGTGGAATTCCGGATTTGGGTTTGGAATGATGGTTCTGGACGTCGGAAGGGCTTCGGACCAATGGTTTCGGATTCGGGTTTGGATATGGATTTCGAAATGGTTTTCAATTGGTTTTGATTGGATTTGCTGGATCTGGATATAGGGATTAAAGACCCGGATATTGATTTGACGGGGGATGGGCCTGGATTGGGTTTAAAGACCCGGATTGAGTTTAAAGACTCGGGAGTTTAAAGACTCGGATATATTGATATTTCCCCCGTAGGCCTGTTGAGTTTAAAGACTCGGGAGTTTAAAGACTCGGATTATATTGAGGCCTGGATTGAGTTTAAAGACTCGGGAGTTTAAAGACTTAGATAGATCCAGCAGGTTTGATCGGTTTGTTATGGCTTGGTACTTATGTTTTCTGATACAGTTTTATGACGCTGATGATGACAGGACCCATCCCAATCCCCCCGGGATTAGTGCGGGATGACCCTGCTCCCGTCTGACACGAAGTGTCAGACAAGGGATATTTCCGACCTTTGCCCTCCCGGGCTATCAGAGTACGCCAGGATCCGGAGGAGGCATGTGATATCTCGATCTCTGCTACAGTCCACATCCGCTGTCAACCTGAAGGGTATTAAAAACAGAAAGACTGTGAGTGGACAAAAATAAAGAATTTATAAAAACATTTCCATAAAATACATTTATACCCTCCACTAAAAAGCATGCATGCATAGTAAAACCATTTATCCAATAATATATGTTAAAACATCCATAATTAGGGTCTCAGCCCCAAATTCTGTAAATACGAATCACCCGGGCTCCTGCCCAAAACCAATTTACAGAAAACCAGAACATAGTAAACATATGTGGGATCTCAGCCCAAATCCATTTATCATCATAAAATACAGTTTCCCAAACCAATTGAAGTCATGTTTATCCATTATATTTCATATCCAGAACCTGTCACGACAAGATAAAGCTACACGTGTGCTAACCGGGGTCTCAAACCCAAGTCTCTCCAGGGTCCACCCAGGTCAATGTCCGTAGATCAATGACCCTCCCTGAAGGTAACGAACCATGCCCATCCTGAGAGTAAGGAACCCAACTGGGGGGCGACTCCACTCAGTCAGTGCTCCGTGACTACACCGGGGTCCACCCAGGCCAACGACCCTCCCCGGAGGAGACAATCATATATAAAGGATGGAATATGAAAACCTTTTGAAATCATTCTTGAAACCTTTCAAGGATTCATGCCCGGCCCCCATAAGCCGTCATGAACCATAAAATCCTTTCATGGGTTCATGCTGGTTCCCATAAACCGTCATGACCCGTAAATCCATTTCAGGGGTTCATGCCGATTCACATGAACCGTCATGACCCGTAAAAACCATTTGTAACACATAGCTGGGCACTAGGCCCGAATTCACATAGAAACTGGACCTCCGGTCCAAATCGTAAACC
Organism: Prinsepia uniflora; assembly: GCA_032719365.1. Classification (NCBI taxonomy): domain Eukaryota; kingdom Viridiplantae; phylum Streptophyta; class Magnoliopsida; order Rosales; family Rosaceae; genus Prinsepia; species Prinsepia uniflora. The sequence continues at coordinate 43,500,380 of CM064874.1, read as the reverse complement.
AATTGGGCCTCCGGCCCGATTCCGTAAATCAAATGGACCTCAAGTCCGAGAATTACCTTTTCAAATCCAAAATTATTTCATTAAATTATTTCCAAAATCATAAGTACGGCAAATCAGTGTAAAACTGGAAAACCTCGATTTACGTGCAAGCACGTAAATCGCCTCGAGATACGTGAAACCATATAATTCACAATTATCCAAATCAACATTATCAAATCATATTCATAATCCATTTGCAAATCCAAAACCATTTCATTTAGACCAATAAAGACATACAGCCCCATATAGGCACCGTATAGGGCCGAAACCTCGAAATACGTGCGTATACGTAACCACACATCCAAATGCACTCATGGCATAACAAATAAGTATTTAAAACATATAATAAACATTTATGCATGCACCAATTTAGAAAACAAGGTCCACTCACAGACCGTCCGAAGCCGCGCCTCGATACGCGTGCCATACGGCTCCTCGAGCCGATCACTGTCACCGGGACTTCCAAACCAGTCCAAATTAATTTAGAGGGTTACTAACTACTTATATAACCCCTCACTAAAGCCCCGTAATTTTCCCGTATTTTTAACTATTTTTAATCCCGAACCTAAACCTTCTAATGCCCCGAAACATATCGAGACGATGTCCGATTGACACGAAACCAATCCCAAAATGTTCGTTACATCGAATAGATGATTTCGTATGTTGGAACCTTCCCCAAATTCTCCTCCTCGAATGTCGGAATTGAACGTGCCACCTGTCTATGAACTCGTGACGTCACGAACTACGTCACGGTCATTGGTCAAAGTCCATTTGACCGCCCGAATGAAAAGTCAACGTTTTGCCACCACTAGGGGCAAAACGGTCATTTCGCATCGTTCGTCCGATTTCGCTCTACTAATCACGGATTAGCCTCACTAATCGTGATTTGTCACTAATCTAATCATGAAATTTGGGATGGGTCGTTACAACCTTCCCTCCTTAATTAATTTCGTCCTCGAAATTCCAACCGACCTAATCTAACCGTGCTTCCCTCCTTAATTTAGTTTCATTCTCGAAACTCCAACTATCCTGATTCCACATCCAGCTCGTGGAAAGTAGAATCAACCTCGCAACGCGTGTACACTCGTACACCAACTAACCAGAGTAATATGTACTCGTCCGCACCCAGTCGTACCCCTAACACTCACGTCGTATCGACTACACTCGACCACGTCGAATGACAGTAGCCATATGCTCCGAATTGACCTCACTTGTCAAATCTACCGTTTCGCTGACATAAACAACTAGCCGGTTCCTTGCTCAATCTCTAACTATCCTGACGTCTACTTCCACCCGAAGTCATCAGACCTCGCTAACCGATCCACGCTGACACCTCTGACAATCTGTCACCACTTGACAGTCGTCAGTCAGGAACTGACACCATACCTACCTGTGGTTATACTAACCACCAAATTACTCAACCTGTGTGTAACTAGACCCATCAGACACACTATGACCCAACGCACAGTATCCAATGTCTAGTTCACGACCTCGATTAATCCTATGGTATCAGAACCAATTCGACTACCAACTCGCTCACCAACGTATCACTGGTATATCCAGAATACTGCTACCAGACACCCCAAGCCTATCCAGTATCGTACCTCGAACAACGTACAAGGTACATACATCTACACATCAATCAGCCTACACCCATCTAGGTTGTAGCTAATCACGTTTCTACTATAGAGTCCATTTGTCCAATCCAATATTAGACAAATCGAAACTCCGACCCATTATCTATTCCCAAATCCGAATCCGAATCCGAAATTTCGTGAGAAATCCCGAATCCAAACCCAGAAATCATATCCATAAACATGTCCAAATTCGAATCTGAAATCATCATTCCGTAAACCGGCATTTAGAATAACCATTTCGAACCCAAATCCATAAAAGAAAATCCACAGTCAAGCTTTAGAATCAAATCTTGAATCGTCACCCAGAATCTGATTCCAAAACCCAAATCTAGAAATCCTCTTTCAAGTTCCAAAATCAAATCCTGAATCGTCATCCAGAAATCTGATTCCAAAACTCGAAATCTCGTTCTCGTCTACCGAGACGCACTATATCTGAACCTATCGGATACCTGTTCAACCGATTACCACAACACAATCGATTGACTTCATATGGAAGCCAATCACAACATCACACACAACACTAAGTCTGACAAACCCCGACTTCGTCAGACGCCTACTCATCGGACAACTACTTAGGCGAGTAGTAAGCCATATGAGATTTACCTTGAAAAGAAGTTCAGTCCCATCATCCTCAACTCCAACATCCAGGTAAGAGCAATAAACTCTCCACCCATCTGGATCATCAAGATCACGATCTAGATCCATTACTATATCAACCGACCATAAACGTCACGATCGAGGATCGTCACGACGTCCAAAGTCCTCAACATCAAAATCCGGATCCACCTAGGATCACACAGCTCACTCAGCTAACAATCCATCTGAGATCCGATCATAGGGTCTTACACCCTCAACGAATCAGCATACTGACACATCGTTCTTCAACCAATTCCCCCATCTTAAATAGATCAGTCAACGACGAGACACGTCGAGACTGTGGGTTCTCCCCAATTACCTCGTATCAATCCTTGACATTCCACCTAGGAGAATCAAGGATGATACAAGACTATGACATCAAAAATCATCCTATGTGAATACAACCAAACTCGTTGCATTCACCACGTCACGTAAACCAACATCGTCTGCCAACAAGCAGAAAATGAGAAATCTGAGTCACCTAATACACGATCAGTGTACTAGTGACAACCAACAACATCTACATCATCAACATCATCTACCATCATCAATCATGATAGAATCTGAGAAGTCACCCAAAACGACTTCGAAATATCCAATACTAATGCGAAAAACCCGCATTCGATTCGTCACCTCAATCGCAACCTCTTGTGATTCCGAAGTTCCAACAAAATTGGAAACAACATACCCGGACATCAACCACGTGTCCCCGTTAGACTGGTTATGGACACATGCCCATTTACGACCGTATATGTACATCCAAAAGGATATCAATTCATCCTAATCTGATGTACCACTCAACTGAAGAGTCACAACAGACACCTGCTGTGATCTGCAGTCAAATCTCTGCAAACCACCATATCTAACCAATTCTGACCAACTCTGGCCAACACTGACCAACTGGTCGCTAGTCCCCCATGACAGTACTCGATCCTCACGTCTCAACTACCGTTGGATCCTATCCAGTCCGTCACTATCCGTGATTCACTCCCGAACCACAGACACCAGTCATAAGCCCATCACGTCGGAGTCACATCCCGACTCGTAACTCACCGTCATCACAATCACCGGCACTAGCACCAGCACTAGTACCAGTACACCACCTGTCAGCATCAGCACAAAGTGTGCCAATCAGACAACTCTGGATCTCCACTCATACCGAGCGATGATCCCGTACCTCTGCTCGAATAGGAGAAACTCTGCCTCCCTCGTACCCAAAAACTCTGGGTACAGTCACCCTGACAACTCATACAAGAAAAGGAAACGTCCCCCGTACGTCCCCGTCTCATTCTGCGATCGCACTCAATCGTAACCAAGTCGAATCCAGAATCACTACTCATACATATGCGTTATTCACGCACCTCGTACCATCGTCACGACTGACAATCCCATCGTCACAATCGTCACGACAACCTGAGTCTACTCGACCAGATAAAATTCGACTACGTCTATCGATAGTAGCGTCTGCCACAACCTCGAGCAGACCTAACGACCAGACATCTCGATATCCAGACTCCGCATCCAACGGAATCAACTGCCTGTACCAACTACTCGGTATCCCCGCTCCGGGATTCCATCGACAAGTACCAACCCTGATAACTTGTCCAAACCATCTCTAACCAGTCGTAATTTGACTAAACCAATGTCGTCTACCAGGTCGTCCATGACCTTAGTTGTACCAACAATCCATCATAACTATGGTAGCACGACAACCTACTAGGTCTAACCGATAAGTACAACTCCGACTGCGAAGTGCAGTCCCAACACAAGCTGACATTACTAGACCGACTAACGAACCCAAATCCGAATAGTCGTCAAAATCACACCACTCGTCAACTCACATTTCCGAACCATACACATACGGTAGGGTTCCACGATCACACCTAGAGTTCCCTAGAACCCAACTGCATAAGGCAGTAAAATCCACGATCTGACCGACCCCGCGGTCTGGACATCATAAAGATGTCAATCCAATCCTACCGTCAGTCCAATCAGGATCCTCGAGTCCGGCTGCTAACTGCCGACTGCAGTAAATCCATTTAACTCAACATAATCCGACCATCTAATGGTCACAACATCGAATCAGTCGTCGGAACCGATCCTACGACATCGTGAAGACGATCCCAACTAACCGTCTCACGATCCAAACGCTAACGTACTAATACGTTAACCCTTTCACAGGGCCCCACACTGTCAACCTTGACAGATTAATGGTAACCCCGGCATCAAATACCGAGCCAAGACATTTCACGAGTCAATCCTACTAAATATCGTACCGGCACCCCAACAATCAGGTTGACCACGAACTGCAGCCCCCTTGAGATATCACATCCTCGACTTGCGTACATACTCCAAGAGCTACACGGTTGCTTGAATAGAGACAACCCCGCTCTGATACCACGTTGACAGGACCCATCCCAATCCCCCCGGGATTAGTGCGGGATGACCCTGCTCCCGTCTGACATGAAGTGTCAGACAAGGGATATTTCCGACCTTTGCCCTCCCGGGCTATCAGAGTACGCCAGGATCCAGAGGAGGCATGTGATATCTCGATCTCTGCTACAATCCACATCCGCTGTCAACCTGAAGGGTATTAAAAACAGAAAGACTGTGAGTGGACAAAAATAAAGAATTTATAAAAACATTTCCATAAAATACATTTATACCCTCCACTAAAAAGCATGCATGCATAGTAAAACCATTTATCCAATAATATATGTTAAAACATCCATAATTAGGGTCTCAGCCCCAAATTCTGTAAATACGAATCACCCGGGCTCCTGCCCAAAACCAATTTACAGAAAACCAGAACATAGTAAACATATGTGGGATCTCAGCCCAAATCCATTTATCATCATAAAACACAGTTTCCCAAACCAATTGAAGTCATGTTTATCCATTATATTTCATATCCAGAACCTGTCACGACAAGATAAAGCTACACGTGTGCTAACCGGGGTCTCAAACCCAAGTCTCTCCAGGGTCCACCCAGGTCAATGTTCGTAGATCAATGACCCTCCCTGAAGGTAACGAACCATGCCCATCCTGAGAGTAAGGAACCCAACTGGGGGGCGACTCCACTCAGTCAGTGCTCCGTGACTACACCGGGGTCCACCCAGGCCAACGACCCTCCCCGGAGGAGACAATCATATATAAAGGATGGAATATGAAAACCTTTTGAAATCATTCTTGAAACCTTTCAAGGATTCATGCCCGGCCCCCATAAGCCGTCATGAACCATAAAATCCTTTCATGGGTTCATGCCGGTTCCCATAAACCGTCATGACCCGTAAATCCATTTCAGGGGTTCATGCCGGTTCACATGAACCGTCATGACCCGTAAAAACCATTTGTAACACATAGCTGGGCACTAGGCCCGAATTGACATAGAAACTGGACCTCCGGTCCGAATCGTAAACCAATTGGGCCTCCGGCCCGATTCCGTAAATCAAATGGACCTCAAGTCCAAGAATTACCTTTTCAAATCCAAAATTATTTCATTAAATTATTTCCAAAATCATAAGTACGGCAAATCAGTGTAAAATTGGAAAACCTCGATTTACGTGCAAGCACGTAAATCGCCTCGAGATACGTGAAACCATATAATTCACAATTATCCAAATCAACATTATCAAATCATATTCATAATCCATTTGGAAATCCAAAACCATTTCATTTAGACCAATAAAGACATACAGCCCCGCATAGGCACCGTATAGGGCCGAAACCTCGAAATACGTGCGTATACGTAACCACACATCCAAATGCACTCATGGCATAACAAATAAGTATTTAAAACATATAATAAACATTTATGCATGCACCAATTTAGAAAACAAGGTCCACTCACAGACCGTCCGAAGCCGCGCCTCGATACGCGTGCCATACGGCTCCTCGAGCCGATCACTGTCACTGGGACTTCCAAACCTGTCCAAATTAATTTAGAGGGTTACTAACTACTTATATAACCCCTCACTAAAGCCCCGTAATTTTCCCGTATTTTTAACTATTTTTAATCCCGAACCTAAACCTTCTGATGCCCCGAAACATATCGAGACGGTGTCCGATTGACACGAAACCAGTCCCAAAATGTTCGTTACATCGAATAGATGATTTCGTATGTTGGAACCTTCCCCAAATTCTCCTCCACACGCCCGCACGCGCCGCCTGAAGTGGTTGCGCGTGGGCCTCACGCGCCGCTACAGTACCGTCTTCTTCCTTCGATCGAACCGGTCCGACCGGGCCGGTCCGGTTTTCTCTGCAATTCCGATCTAACTGGACCGGCGTGACCGGTCCAGGCCCCTACACTCTTCATTTCTCGTCCGTTTGGCCCCATTTCAATCCTAAAAATCATATTTTCTCATTTCCTATCAATCCTAATCAAGAACTAGGAAAAACCCCACAAAACCCGTCCGTCCAATCTTCCCCTAATCGGTCCAATTTTTCCGATTTCACCCAGGGCTGCTCAGCCCTTCACCGCCATCCAAACCACCCTCTACGCCTTCCTACAACCTCAATAAACTCATCCTAATCATTAGAACTCAGCCCTAACACCTAAAACCCGAAAATGAAATTTGAAGGTAAAATTTTTACCTTCGCGGGTCCACGACCACCGTGCACGGCGGCCCCCGATCTCGCCACCATCCAGTCCGTCCTGGCCTCCTCTCTCACTCTCTGTTCTCTCCAGGAGTATTTGGGATTAAGGGTTTGGTGTTTGGATCGCACAGAGGAGAGGAATGAGATCGGGTTTGGTTGGAGGGAAAAATGGAAAATGGATGCACGGTGAATGGTTGGATGCATGTATGTGGAATGGTAGCCAGTGGATGGGTGACACTTGTCACTCATCCATTGGTTGCTGAAAAGTAACTGGCCCCACTAAAGACAAACGGTCCTCGTAAAACGTGTAATTGTGAATAGTAACTAGGAACGTCCGTGAACCGTAACTTCGCCGTCGAACGTCCGAATTTGACGTGCCGCCTGTCTACGGATTCGTATCGTCCTTATCTACGTAACGGTCTTCGGACCTCCTGGTCAAAAAGTCAACTTTTGACCTCCTATTCACCCAAATTACCAAAATGCCCCTAAACTTCCAAACGTCATAACTTCCTCCTCGAATGTCGGAATTGAACGTGCCACCTGTCTATGAACTCGTGATGTCACGAACTACGTCACGGCCATCGGTCAAAGTCCATTTGACCGCCCGAATGAAAAGTCAACGTTTTGCCACCACCAGGGGCAAAACGGTCATTTCGCATCGTTCGTCCGATTTCGCTCTACTAATCACGGATTAGCCTCACTAATCGTGATTCGTCACTAATCTAATCATGGAATTTGGGACGGGTCGTTACAGATGATATGATTTCTACAACTGTTTTTATAGTGTTTCTGTCTTTATGATGAGGTTTACGTGATTGATAACTGTTTTAATAACTAGGTTATGCATGTGGTTTCAAAACGGAGGCCCAAACCCGGTTTTCTTCTAAATGGTTTTGGAAACTTTTCTTTTATTTATGGTCCACTCACACTTTCTGTTTTTAAATTGCCCTCCAGGTCGTGGAGCTAGCGCGGGGTTTCGGCGTCGAGGCAGTGCCTGAGGCATAGAAGTCACGAGAGCGATCCCGGAGTGTTGTAAAGTTTTCTGTGTGCGTGTATCTAGTTACCAGTTTTATTTCTGTTGTATTCAATACTATGCTCTGTAAATTTTAACTTCGGGATGTTTTAAAGTTCTCCTGCGTCTGACGGGGTATTTTAGTGGTTGCTTTGGTATTGTGTCGGGGTGTCAGACGGGAGCAGGATTTACCTCAGTTTTCGGGGTGAAACCGGGGTGGGTCCTGACATGTGAAGCCATGGGTGCAGTTTTGGAAACTTTGAACCGTATGGTTCAAAATGGAACCATGAGTTTTGGGCAGTTTTAGGGGTTTTAGTTAATTGGGTTGGACTCCTAGGATTAAAATAGGAATTATAGGATTGAATTAGCTTGAAATCAGACCAAAATACGGGTTGTAGGGGCCTGGACCGGTCACGCCGGTCCAGTTGCAGAGTTTGGGCCGGACCGGCCGGTCTGAACCAGCTGGAGGTTGAAGACGGCTACAGTGCACCGGCGCGTGAGCCCACGCGTAGGGCCCTTTGGGCGGCGTGTTGTAGCGCGTGGTGGGGAATCTGGGGGTGTCTTCAACATACGAAATGATCTATTCGATGTAACGAACATTTTGGGACAGGTTTCGTGTCGATCAGATACCGTCTCGATATGTTTCGGGGTGTCCGAAGGTTTAGGATAGACTTTAAAAATTGTTAGAAAATCGGGAAAATTATGGGACTTCAATGAGAGGTTAATGAGTCTATTAGTAACCCTCTAAATGAATTTGGACATGTTTGGGAATCCCGGTGGCGACGATTGACCCGGGAAACAATTATGGCACGCGTATCGAGGCACGGCTTCGGACGGTCTATGAGTGGACTTTGATTTCTAAACTGTGATACATGCATAAATGTTTTATATGGATTATGAATGTGATTTGATGATGTTGATTTGGATGATTGTGATTTATATGATTTCACGTTTTACGAGGCGATTTACGTGCTTGCACGTAAATCGAGGTTTCCTATTTTACTCTGATTTTCCATTCTTATGGTTTTGGAAATGATTTAATGAAATGATTTTGGATTTGAAAAGGTAAACTCGGGTTCGAAACCTATTTGATTTACGAAATCGAGCACGAGGACCAGTTGGTTTACGAATCGGACTTGAGGTCCAGTTTGTATGTGGATTCGGGCCTAGGGCCCAGCTATGTGTTACAAATGGTTTTTATGGTTCATGACGGTTTATGGGAACCAGCATGAACCCTTGAAAATATTTTATGGGTCATGACGGTTTATGGGAACTGGCATGAACCTTTGAAAGGATTTATGATTCATGAGAGCTAGTGAGGGCTGGGCATGAATCCTGGAAAGGTTTAAAGGAATGATTTCAAAAGGTTTTTCATATTCCATCCTTTATATATTATTGTCTCCTCCGGGGAGGGTCGTTGGCCTAGGTGGACCCCGGAGTAGTCACGGAGCACTGACTGAGTGGAGTCGCCCCCCCGTTGGGTTCCTTACTCTCAGGATGGGCATGGTTCGTTACCTTCAGGGAGGGTCATTGATCTACGAACATTGACCTGGGTGGACCCTAGAGAGACTTGGGTTTGAGACCTCGTTTTAGCGCGCGCGTAGCTCTATTTTACCTTGACAGGTTCTTGGATATGAAATATAATGGATAAACTTGACTTCAAGTGGATTGGGAAATTGTGTTTTATGATGATAAATGGATTTGGGCTGAGATCCCACATATGGTTATTATGTTATGGTTTTCTGTAAATGGTTTTGGGCAGGAGCCCGTGTGACTTATATTTACGGAACTTGGGGCTGTGACCCTAAATATGGATGTTTTAACATATGTGATTGGATAAATGGTTTTACTATGCATGCATGCTTTTTAGTGAAGGGTATAAAGGTCTTATATGAAATGTTTTTATAAACTCTTTGTTTTGTAGGATTTAGACCATGTCGAAAGCTGAGTTTTCCGACAGGATTTTCCAATTTCCAGCCACCGTCGACGATGGCGGTCCAATCGCCGTCTCCAGTGAGTCTCGGTCAACATTGTTCAATGTGAGTTAACGTTCAATGTCGTTAGCCAACTGTTAGCTTTAACGGTCAACTAACGGAATATTCCATGGGCCTATTTTGAGACGTTTTTTAACCACTTAAGCACGGTTTAAGTCTGTTTTGAGCCGTTTTTATTATCGTTAAAGTATATTTATACTTTTACTTAAATTGAAAAAGTAACCTTAAAGGCATATTTTAAAAATTTACATCAAACAATAGACGTATAAACCGATACTCATACAAAGTCCGTCTAACTCACAAAATATACCATTAAACTCAGTATGCCATTAAGAAACAACCTTCATGTTGACGACATCCGCAAACTTGGCCGGACACGTTGTCACAAGTCGCTGGAGCTTACTACGTGTAGGCTTCACGCGCGTCAGAGGGTTGCCTTCTACTTGGAACCTAATCAACCTAGTTGCTGCAACTTGGGTCACCGACCTGCGAACATGACCAGCCTTGTTTCTTCGTAGTTTCACATTACAATTCTTAAGTTCTTTACATCGAATTGGATTGTTTTGAGCCCATAAACATGTCTATGTACACAAACAACATGAAACGTACTAAAGACTAGGGAAGCATACCTTCATGCTTCGACTATGGTTTCCCCAGCTGTCTAGCAGCGTTTCTTGTGCCCAAACTCTCATTTTCTTTGCTTAGGAGGATCAAAGGAGTTCACCTAACTCTCTATGGTCCTCGGCTCGTGCTAAAAGCCCTCGAAATGGCCCAACCCCTGCAGGCCATTCCTAAACACCACATGTGTTCCAATCATGATACGACCAAGGACTACCTTACCCCCTTCAATTCACTTCCGTTTCTCCTTTCATTTTTTTCTTACTCTGTCCTCATCTCTTAGATGTTTCTTCTTTTGCCGTTTTTTTTTTGGGGGGGGGGGGGGGGGGGGGGGGGGGGTTGGAGAGGTGAAGAATTGAAGATAATTCTAACATATGCTAGGTCTTTCTAGAACCTTCATGTTAAGTTACCAATTTTCCCTTGTGCCAAAATTACCATTTTGCGCTTTGTCAATTTTGACTCTTACAAAGTCCTTCCCATATCAAATTTCGAAAAACTACCAGTCTAAGGACTCGGGAGTCTGAGGCCTTCGTAATGTTCTTTTTCAGACTGTACAAATAGTCTTTGATAAAAAAAGTCAACATTTTGACCCTCTAGGGAAAAATCGTCATTTTGATTTTTTTTTTTTCAAAATTCTTGGTCGTTACATGCACCATCTTTATAGTTTTACGGCTAGGTAAGCCGTGAGATTATAATGAGGTTATTCCCTTCGATTCACTAAGCACAATCTAGGTTACTTTTGGGTGTCGTCGACGAATGTGGGTGTAGAATTAGGACTGGTTTTGTGAGAACGTTGGGAGAAGTGAGAGGTTGAATTGATGGAAACCAAGGCTAGAAAAGTACTCACCCTACTCTACAACCATTTTTTCAGTTAGCTGATATGTGTGGCCCTTGCCACAGGGACATGTCGGTTGTTTTTGGATAAGTGGTGATTGGTTTCTTCGAGATCCCTTGCTCAACGCCTCATGACTTCGCGATACCCTGGTATCAGCCTGCCCCTTGCTAGGTATTATGAGCAGTCAAGAGGTTTTTTTCAATTGGCTCGACAAGGGACTTGAGTTTTTCCTTTCCCACGGCTCGGCGGACCCTCTCAGCACGCTTAGCACACTCGGCTGCCACCCTGTCAGCCTCTTCGGTCGTGGCTCTGACTAGGTGGGTCGTATGCTCGGCTTGGGCAGCTCATAGCTGCTCACTCACCTCAGTATACTACTCGTTGAGTGCTTGGGAACTGGACTTAGCCCTGTGTGCCCTTGGACTTCACCTCAACCATGTCACTTTGTAGTTTTTCGATTACATGTAAGAAATTGGGAAAGTGTGTCTTGGTACCTTGGATCCTTGCACATGCATTATTTTTCCAAGATCCTGGTCGCCTAGCATGATCGATGTGTCGAACAAGGGTGCCCTTGGCTAGGTAGAAAGTGGCCAGACTTAGTCAATTTTTACACAAACGGTACCAAACTATTGAAACACAAAATGTTCCAACTTAGGATTACTCTTTGTCCAATCACCATTTCTCATGTGTCCCTCCTTGTAACATGCAGATTAGGCAGAGGAGTGGGTCTTTTGTTAGGGATGAGCACTAGTGTGGTGCCGACTTAAGGCTCTCCGACAGTTAAGTTAGTAAGTTTGTTAGAAGAAGGAAATAGTAAGTGGTAATTTTTACAGAGTAATATTGAATAGTGAATAGTAGTTACTTTATTGGGAAATGTGCACCCATTTTATATGGGTGATTGAGGTTGATAGTTTTGATGTGGGATAAATGCACATCTATTTTAGTGCTGACACATGACATGTGGATCGATGGTTAAGATGTGTTCACGTGTCATCTTATGGCTAACCCATTGCTAGAGTTGTTTAGGTTGTGTGAATTTGGTCCATGTTTGGTGTTTGGATTTTAATCATACACCACCCAGTGAGTCTGGTTCAATATAATGTCAAAAAGCATAAAAAAAGAGCTCCACAATTGCCACTTGGGCACATAACAGGTTTTTTTGACAGATTACTAATAGTGGGTACCTAGATGTTGTGTTATGATAGTTTGGGTACCTAGATGAAAAATTTCTTAGTTTGAAGATGAGTTTTTGATGACCCCCATAATTTTTGGGGTTTTACATAGTTTGTCCTTATCTGTTTCCTTAAATTTGTTCTACCATGCTTTGGAGGAGTTTGCGCATTATCTCCCATCAATTTTGGTCACAGTAGTTAGATTTGAATTTATTTTTTGTCCTTTATTCGCTTTTTATGCGAAATTAGATCACTGAAGTTCAAGTTTTTCTCAGATCCACTATTCTCTACAAATTCTTTAAGAACATATGTGATGGATTTAACAATTGTGGCAAACAGATCTATAGCCCAATTATATCACTGATGGTTGAGTTGACACATTTCCTTACCCGATATGGGAGAAGGCTACGTATGAACATAGGCGAAAATTTTGGTACAATGAAAATCAACAACCTAAACCCTAAATCAAATTGATTTGATACATAACTTAAAGGTGATATATATGATGCTTAAATTGGACATAGAACGGCCCTATTTGCTTATTCCTCTTATCTTAGCAAAATATGAAGAAACTCCAATATCAAAATGCTACCTTTTCTTTTTATTCACATACCTAAAAAGTAAGTATCTTTGAAATTAATTTTTTTAAAATTTTAAAAAGATGTTTTATTCAAAATTCCATGAAAGATTAATACAAGTATAATACTAAATCATTTATATATGCACTCAATCATGAATATCATGAACAAAGGTAAAATCTTAAATAATATTTGCAGTCTGAACAAATTCACAAGGAACAAAATCAGAATTAAAATCGATTTTATTTAGTTTAGATTGATTATTCATATTACCAAATAATTTATCTTTCTTTATACAAGCGTTAGTTTATCAAATTTGGATTTTTTTTTTATTTCAGTTTATAGTCCACACTATTTAATTATTTTTAAAGCAAACCTATTATTACAAAAAAATTCCCATGTATGCGTGGTAATTTGAACTATCGATTTATTTAAATTATCATATAAATACCATCTTTATAAATATCAAACAAAATGGAGATTACTTACTTATCCATACGTATAAATTATATTATCAGTTCAAAAGTCATAGCTTAATTATTACCACTTATTTCGAGTATTTTGATACATATGGATAATCAAAATACCTTTGATTTTGTTTTTTTATTTATTAAGAGATGATCTTTACATGATCTTTTAAGATATCAACGGTTGTGATTATCACATTTTCAAAGTACAAATTTGATAATGGCTCTATCTCTGAGGTAATACAGAGAAGTAGCAGACAAGTCTTTTATGAATTTGCTTCTGAGTCTTTTGAATAACTTAACCTTTTTATTATTATTATTATTATTAACATAAGATACATTGTGGCGTGGGCTAAGCTACTAATACTACTTTACCTATATATAATAGGTGTGTTATAGGATTGTTTGACGTCTATAAGTATGATGCTTTCTACTTTCCAAGAAATATGCTTATGAGTTGTGCTAGTCTATTGTTAGCAAGGAACCTTTGATCGGCGACGGCTAGAGATGGGAGGATCAATATATACGAGGTGAAGAAAGTTTTCATCAAGCCATTTCTTCAATCTTGTTGAAATTATTTGATTCTAACTAAAGTTAAATCCCTTTTAATTAATAGTTTGAGATAAATAAATTTTATTAATTTAGCGAGATATTAATCAATGGAAATGATATTTTTATTACCGAGCCCATTTTTGGAAAAAAAAATTGAGAGAAATTAATTTTTGAAGCGAAGATAACATAATTAATATTGAATAACTGTTTTGTTGCAATACGAGAAAACCACACGAGAACTTCTTATCATGTTAAGAAAAGTTACAAATGAAGTCCAAAGTGTACGGTATAAATTTCAAGAAAAAATAAACAACCATTTAGTCAAATCATAAGTACTATGTACCTACGTAATTATTTTTTATATGAGACCTATGCGAATTTTTTTATAATACATTATTTTATAATTTTACCGAATTATTAATTCAAAATGTTAACCTTAAGTTTGAACTGGCTAAAATATGTAATGGAGGTTATTATTTATTGGGTATTAAATTATCAGACTTTCACTCTACATTCATTAATTGATATGTGATTGTGATCTCTATAACATATTTTTCTAATAAATAACACAAGATGTTCCTACAATCGAAGGATGAACCTAATCTTCGTTCAAGGTATGGCCTATCTCTTTTCCAGCAAGAATCGGGCTCATGTCAATTAGTCATCTACTCATCTTAATAGCATATTTGATCTGATGACAAAATATTTTGCACTTTTAATTCTAAATCGAACTGAACAAAACCGAAATGGTTTCAGCCCCAAGTATCAGACGCATTGTACTAGCCTATCGACCCTATCCTTTGGGATAAACAAATTGGGTGGACCGAAAGCCCAAACCCTAATTCATCCCTAAAGTTCAGACCCAAAGTCCATCCCATTAACTCATTAAAAGTGCTAGCTTCTTTGACTTTTCCTTTATCTTTTGGGATACCCTTATTTTTTATACAAAACATAATATAGTTTTGGGCACTCAGAGCCAGCATTGAGAAGAAACACTGCGTAAGTTTTTTTTTATTTTTTATTTATTTTTCATTCTTTCTTTCTTTACCAAATTACTTGTAAACCCACTAAACAAACTCCAAACCAAAACCCCTAGTGGCCCCTGACCTCTTTTTCCCCACTCGGCTCTTTCCCTTCAACTTTTTTGTACACAAACCTCATTGCAATCCACACGTAAACACCCAAATTCAAGGTACTCAATACTGCCAGCACCCAGTAGAAGTAATCAAGGTGTGCCCGGTTGAGATTGTCGCCGGCTAACCACTCCTCCCCGGCCCTGGCGGTAACTGTCTGCACGACCGAGATAATTGCCGTGCTAATGAAGCTTCCAATTCCCAGAATACTAAGATATGCTGCTGCCCCCAGACTCCTCAACCCCTCAGGCATTTGGTCATAGAACAACTCTTGGAGTCCTACAACTGTGAATGTGTCTGACAAACCACAAATTAGGTATTGTGGGAGCAACCACCACACTCTCATTGGCACTATTGCTTTAGGGTTGTCAATGAGGCCATGTTGCTTTGCCACACTAACCCTTTCGGCCTCCACAAGGGCTGACACAACCATGTTCACTATGGACAAGAATAGCCCAATGCCAATTCTTTGTAGGACAGTGATGCCCGAGACATGGCCCGAAAACTTCCGGGCTATTGGCACGAAAACGCGGTCATAGACTGGGACCGCGATCAAGGTTGTGATGCCGACGAGGCCTTGGAGGGAGGCCGGGGGGAGCTGGAAATGGGGACCCATGGAGCGGATCATCTGGGAACCTTGCTTGGTAAAGTAGGTGTGGATTTGGGCTTGAACTGCATGGAACAATAAGCAACTCAGCCATATAGGAATGAGACGTAGGACCAGCTTCACTTCTTCCACTTGAGTTAAGGTGCATAGTCTCCATGGGTTCCTGATTTTGCTAGATTTATCAAGGTTATCTATGATCATTGCCTTGTCCATGCACCTGCCATTTTGGAAGAATTACAGAATTAACCTAATGAATATGATCGAATTCATATTCATCCAGCGCTAATATATAACGGAGATTTACAATTAACCTTTTCGTATTCATTATTTCTCCATAAACATTTTATAATCGGAACTATTTTGTCCTAAAAGCATTCATCAAGGTTATAATTGACACATTTTGTCCTAAAAGCATCTGTACTACATTCATTGTGATACTCATTATTTTAGAAATCTCGGGACTAAAACCACGAATATCCCTAAAAGATTTAGACCTGCTATAGTTGCAACTTGCAACCGTACCAAAATCAAAAATATTATCCTTAATAAAAGTGGACATCGTTTTAGCCACGACTAGAATATCTTTAAAATAAGTGGACTGTGACGTGTTTTTTATTGAATAAGACGTTTTAATAAGTGACACGCATTTATAAATGAATAACTCACATATTTCTAGATGTTTACAAATAATATATATTTCCCTAAAAACTTCTCACTGACCTATGAAATGAACTACAAAATTAAGTAGAGCAAGTAAATTTACTCAACTCTCTCATTACACCACCTATTTTAGTTTCTTCCGGAACTAAATATAGTTAATAACGACTCTAGATCAGAATTAGGACCTTAACACTATACCCATCCATTCAAAATTTCACACGTTTGCTATTGAGTTTTGACAGACATATATGGCCCTCCTCTCGTGGTCACCCGCCACAATCCACACCTAACTAACATATATGACCACTACCGTTGACCCTATGTTTTGCTTATCAAGTCATCAACTCCAACCATAAGACAATTAGACAAGCCTCTCGCACTCGACCATGCCCGCTAAGTGGACTTGTAACTCATTTTCTATTTCTTAATTAAATTTAAAAAATTAAACTCCTAAGTCTTTCAATTAATCAATATACTTTCAGGGGTTTATTCATCTTTTCCTCCTGCCTTTAACGATCATATTATAAGAACTAGTACGTTGGGTTAATTGAAACTGATAATCCCATGTATACCTGAATTGTTTAGTCCGAGCAAGAGCCCTACCCTTTGGGTGAGCCTCCGGAACAGTCCCACTATTCTCATCTCCATAGTACACGTCCCAACCATGCGTCTCCTTCACGGGCCACTTCCGTGCCGCCGCCACAAACACTTGTGCCACCGAAGTAAAGGGGCTCCCGAGTGGCCCTTGCTTCCGGTACCTCTTGATTCCTAGTAGAAATAGCAAAAGTCCGACTACTATGACCGCCGCCAAAATGGCAAACCCTAAAACCCAGCTCACGTTGTCCTGCGCCATGACAAAAAATATAATATTATTATTGGGTTTTTAGATTCCGATCCTAATAATCTCACAAATGTATCACATTAAGTTTGGTCATTTTTAGAGTAAGTGACAGTTAAGTAGATTTGCTGATTAGTAATTCAGTACTAAAATATGTGACGCTAAATTTTTTGTTCGATCAGTTGTTCATGTGACAATGGTGGCCGGGTGATGAAAACTCGGTTAATATGTGATGTCATTTTCAAATTTTATGATCATCGATTCATATTTATGAGGAATTAATAAATAAATAAACATATTGGAATTACTTCAAGACGGTGTGGAGATGGATATATAGTCAGGGGATGGAGTGAGTCACCTGAATGTAGATGACAACAAATGAGGCAGAAGTCGCAGCAGTTACTATGGCTAAAAACCACCAGTTGAAGAATGAGCTCTTGGTCTTTCTCTCCGCCGCTGACTCCTCGTTAAACTGATCTGCGGCGAAGGTTTGGACACAAGGCTTGTGTCCCCCTTCGCCGATCGCTAAGATATAAAGTGCGACGAAGAACACGACTTTACGATAATGCAAAGGAATTAAGGAGACGGATAAACACAGAATAATCATTCCCTGTATGCCACGTGGAACGTAAATAATTACTGTCAAAAAATGAGTCAATAATCATGCTGACTTGAAAATATTCATGAGAAATTTTAATTACCATGAGATAAATAACGGTGGAGTAAATGATGGTCTTGAAGCGACCGAGGTAGGAATCGGCCACGACGGCGCCGACGAGAGGGAAGAGAGACGAGACACCAATCCACAGGTTGACGTTCTTGGCCGCAGTGGCCGTGGTTTGGTGGAGATCGTTTATGAGGTACATGAAGAGGTTGCCGGCCAACCCGTAAAACGCAAATCGCTCCGCCACCTCTAAAACTGCATTTTCATACATAAATTAAATCTCTATTATAAAATTAAACAATAAAAATCTAAATTTTTTAAAAAAATGTAGAAATATAAATAAAATAAACTTATTATAGGTAGGGCTTTAATTACATATGATGAAAATGGCAGCATTCCAGCCACCCCTAGAGGGTTTGTGGGTGGCGGCGGATGAGTGGATCTGGAGGCCATTTTCCGGCATGACATAAGTTGGGGAGAGAGAGAGAGAGAGAGAGAGAGAGAGAGAGAGAGAGGTTTCAAGGGTTTGGTGTAAAACGTTAATTTGTATGAGATGTGGCCTTGATGTGTTTTTGAGGGTTTTGTGTGGGAGCTCCTCTATATATAGAATGACAAGTTAAAGTGGGATTACTTTTGGGGACTTTGACACTAGGGATGACGCTGGCTAGTGTCACTCTTATATGCTTAAATTTCGTGTTACCATAGTAAATTAGAAAATACGACTGAAAAATCTATATATATTATTACATTTCATACAAGAATAATTATATATAATCTCCTAGTGTTATTTAATTAGGAAAAAAGTTATTGATGCAGAAATCATCCAGATTTATAAAATTCCATCTTGATCCCTACACACAATAATAAGAAATAATCGGGGTTAAGGTTGAAGTTCGTGAGTGGTTCAACCAAGAACACTCCGATGTCAAAGGCAATTTAATCGAGAGAAATAAACCGGAAGAGTTTCAGTATGAGTTTTGAATTACCTTTAGAGGTGAGTGAAGCCCTATATTTATAGTGAAACTTTGAGAGTCACCGGAGCGTCTGATTGGTTGAAGAAGATATAGTTTAATAGGTGATTATTTATTATTGACATTAATCTGATTAATTAATATATTTAATTGATAAATATATTAAATTAATGTGGAGATCGTGTGATGCCGTCGTCGTCTATACCAAGGGTAATATCAACATTATGAGAGTTATGGACCACGTGGCAGCTCCATAATTTTTCGGTGATTTATGGTTCCACAAATGCCTCCACATCGCTCAGGAATTCAAAGAATCCTAAGAGATGTAATTTGTATTGTGGTTCCGATAAACCTTTTTTTTGTAGGAGTAGGACTCCATTTCGTCTTGAAAATTTCTTTGTGCAATTGAAGTCGTGTTGGATGTAGAATAAGTCACCAAGTTGAAGTAGGAGACCACTGGCTCTGGGCTTAACTTGATGTTGAAATAGGAAATTTGACGATCAAAATTTAGCTCCATATTAAATTTAGATGCCCAAAAAGAATTAGGGTTTGTTTTTCTATTTAAGATGGACCATGAGTAGCCTCTATTCTAAAAAAAAAAACCTTTATCCCATTCATCTTGTTATGTGGCTGGCACCGAGGAAAACTGAAAAATTGTTTTTCCATTTCGGTCTCGTCATTGCAGGGAAGTGAGTTGTAGTTAGAGCAAAAAATCAGTCTAGAATTGGCGTTAGCACTAGGGTCTGTAAAGCAGGTGGAAATTTTGTGTCTTCTTCAATTTTCCTTCTTCTTATTGTCTTTGTGTAGGTTGAAGTGGAGAAAGATTCATCCTTGTCATTCTGATTAATGGCTTCAAAAAGTGGAAAATTTGGACCGATCAGCAAGTAGTCACCATGTCAATATGATGGTCCATGGGGAGACAAACAACAAGAAGAGTCAAAAGGCTTTAAGCCTTGTTGGGCGCATCCCCCTCAGACGGCAGACGGCAGAGTTGCCTTGTTGCTTTTGTCCATCTCCCTTTTTTTTCTTTTTTCCCACTGGTTAGTTCTTCTTCTTTTTTCCCACTGTAACCATATGTTCCAACAAAAGCTTGGTAGCTTTCTTTATGTATAATATATATATATATACATATATTATTATTTTAATATATATACTTATATATTATTTTCTTTTGTTCAACTTTGAATTTTTGCAGATTTGGAGAGCGCTGAATGTCCAATTGCAACGATTCCAGCGGTGGTGCGCTCTATTCTCCGAGACGATCATTTCAAGATGCATGAAGGCATACTTTTGGCGGGGTCTTAAAGAACTCATTTTTATGGTGCAAACGTTGTAAGACCATCTGCTAGCATCTTTGGGACTTGTTGGAGTTTCCGAATTCAAGAGATGACAGACTTGACATCAAGACGCTCTTTTAGTTAACACGTTTATGGTGCTTTGTGAATAGAAGAGCTTGGTGCACTAATAGACTTGTCATCTTTAAGTGCGTGTGGAGCCAACATCAAGGCCTTCAACGGGGGAGACGCGAAGTTCCATGACTTGAAGTGAGACGTGTCACAAGGCGAGGCGTGTTCCAACTTCGGGGCAAGGTGTGTTATACTGCAATGAGGGTCATGCCATGGTGCAAGGCGAGGTGCAGCAAGGCAAGGCATGGTTGGAGCATGAAGTGATGCATCATATGACTCGAGGCGTACTTCCCAATGACCATGCATGTGGTGCCTCAGATAGAAGAGCTTAGCGCGTTGACGGGTTTGTCATCATCAATTTCAAGTGGAGCCAACGTCAAGGCCTTCAACTAGGGAGGCGTGAGGTTCCACAACTTCAAGTGAGGCGTGTCACTACCCAATTCGGGGCATAATATAACTGCGAGGCAAGGCAATGCGTAGTAGGATTTGAGGCGATACGCATCAGAAAGCAAGGGAGGCACAACAGAACGCAAGGTGGGGCGCGTTACAACTACGAGGGGACGCATGGTAGAACTATAAGACGAGGCATGTTTCAAGTGCGAGTGGAGCTAACATCAATGCTTTCAATGGGGTGAGGCAAGGCATCCAATGACTTGAAGTTAGACATGTCGCAACGCAAGGGGATGTGTGCCATGGTGCAAGGCGAGGCAGAGTAAGGTGCAAGGCGAGGTGCAGCAGAGTGCAAGGCGAGGTGCAGTAGAGTGCAAGGCAAGGCATGATGCAACTATAAGGCGAGGCATGCTATAAGTGCGAGGCGAGGAGTCCCATGACTTGGAGTGCGATGTGTCACAACCCAGAAGAGTGCAAGATGAGGTGTAGCAGAGTGCAAGGTGAGGTGCAGCAGAGTACCAGGCGAGATGCAGCAGAGTGCCAGGCGAGACATGGTGCAACTACAAGGCTAGACATGCTGCAAGTGCGAGGCGAGGAGTCCCATCACTTGGAGTATGACGTATCACAACCCAGTATGAGGCTTGTTCCAGTTGCAAGGAAATGTGTGTTGCAGCTACAAGGGAAGATGTGCTTTATCTTCAAAGCAAGGCCTCCCATGATGCGAGGCGAAGTGCATTTCGTGCCATGAAGTAACTGAAGCTTTCCAAGGAGTTACTTTGTATGACGGATGACCTTCCAGAGACTTGATCTTCAAGGCCTTGTTGAGCTTAAAATGGGGTATAGCAAGGCGGAACATAGAACGGAGGATCGATCATGCCTCCCTGCAAAGCTCGAGACGTCATACATCATCACCTAATTGAAGAAAGAGATCTTGGAGATGCCATCATCTAGACGCTGAAGCCAAGTGGCATGAAGTCACATGGCACCAAACCATCATTTCGTCTTAAAGTTGAAAGTCAAGCTGCTTTGTAGCCGTCACAAAGTCAAACAGTGGTGAAGTTACTTTTGTGAAGCCAACTATAACAAGTAAGCGATGCTAGGGAGGTTGCCCCCATTGCTTCAAGAAGGTCATAAATGATGTGTCACTGGAAGTCCATGATGGGATGATCGAAGGCCACCAAGGCTTGCTCATAGGTTGACGAAGAGATTATGAGGTCGTGCTGGTCCTGATGATGAGCTTCATGATTCGTCTTGGCTCGTAGCTTGATCTTAGCGTTGAATACATGTTTGAGCATTCAGCTTTTGAATTTCCAACTTCTTTAATTTCATTAATAGAAGCCTTCCATTCTTTTTTGAGTGTTTTGTGATTTTCGGCAGATTTGCCCTTTGTATAGTAAATTTGGTCTTCTGACTTCGTTTTAGCTCCGAATTGAGTGTCATTGGTGGCGTTGGATAGCTGACTTCCGTACATTTTTAGAGCCATCAAGCTCTCTTCAAGGAAGTAAAATTTAAGCTTGGTACGTTCAAATCAATATCGAAGTAGTGTGCAGGAATTTTTAGTCGCACACACTAAGACATTTGCGCAAGATTTATCATGACATGACCCAGCTGTTGCTCCCCTTGGTGGGGTTGGGAAGCGATATTTAGTAGCTTTTTCAATTTCAGCAAGTTCATTTGTTGGGTATGAGTGAGAGATCCTTGGGAATGTGCTTGAGTAGTATCTACCTCATTGTTGGTCAATCGTATTGAACTTAGTCGTCAAGTTGCTTGAGGTGGTGACTTAGCTCTTAAAGGTGAATGCTGTACTTTTCCCTTTGGAGAGGAGCTTCGAGTCCTTCAAAAGTGAAGTCTTTGAGTGTTCCGCCAGTGGACGCCTTTGGTGCTTCACAAGGCGCAAGTACTGATAGGTTGCGAGCTGAAGACATTATTGCTTTGACGAACAAGGATGTTGATGCATCACATAGTGATTACCTTGATATGTCGCGAGGTGATTTCCTTGATGTGTCGTGGGGCGATTGCCTTGATATGCCGTGGGGCGATTACCTTGATGCTTCACGAGCGATGCTTTGCTTCGTGTGTGAAGGTTTAGAGTGCTTCGCGAAGCGAAGGCTTGGAGTACTTCACTGTGTGAAGGCTTCGTGTGCTTCACATGACGAAGGCTTAGGGGTGCTTTGCATGGCGAAGGCTTAGGGGTGATTCGCATGGCGAAGGCTTAGGGGTGTTTCGCATGTTGAAGGCTTAGGTGTGCTTCGCGAGGCGAAGGTTTAGAGTGCTTCCCTGGGTGAAGCCTTGGATTGCTTCACGGGGCGAAGACTTGGAATGCTACGTGGGATGAAGGCTTGGATTGCTTCACGGGTCGAAGACTTAGAATACTTCGCGGGGCAAAGGCTTGGAGTGCTTCGTGGGGTGAATGCTTGGTGTACTTCTCGGGGCGAACGCCTGGATTGATTGGTGTGCTTCACGGGGTGATTGCTTGGTGTGCTTCTTGGGGCGAAGGCTTGGATTGCTTTGCGGGGTGAATGTTTGGAGTGTTTCACAGGGCGAAGGCTTGGATTGCTTCACGGGGTGAAGGCTTGGATTGCTGCGCGGGGCGAAGGTTCGAATGCTTCGCGTGGTGAAGGTTTGGAATGCTTTGCGAGGTGAAGGTTTAGAGTACTTCACAGGGTGAAGGTTTAGAGTACTTCACATGGCGAAGGTTTAGAGTGCTTCACGGGGTGAAGGCTTTGAGTGCTTCCTATGGCGAAGGCTTAAACTACTTTGTGTGGCGAAGGCTTCGTGTGCGAAGGCTTAGAGTGCTTCACGTGGCGAAGGTTTCGTGTGCTTCGCGTGACGAAGGCTTAAAGTGCTTCCCGTGGCGCAGGCTTCGAGTGCTTCTCGTGGTGAAAGATTCGAGTGCTCCGTGTGGTGAAGGCTTCGAGTGCTTTGCGTGGCGAAGGCTTCGAGTGCTTCGTGTGGCGAAGGTTTCGAGTGCTTCACATAGTGAAGAATTCGAGTGATTCGCATGGAAAAAGCTTCGAGTGCTTCGAGTGGTGAAGGTCTCAAGTGCTTCACGTGGTAAAGGCTTCGAGTGCTTCGCGTGGTGAAGGTTTCAAGTGCTTTGCATGGCGAAGGCTTAGAGGGGTGTCACGAGACATGGTCCAATACTTGAAATTGATGATACATGGTTGAATCTGGTGCCGAAGGTCGCTTCCACACTGTCGTCGCATTAAATTCCTTGTAGGCATCAATCCATCATCTTTTAAACTCCTTTTGTATAGAGTATGCCTTGATGAGGGGGAGAGTAGCGTCGAGTATGGTGGTGTCGACTTCCTGGGGTCACCATTGTCGAAGTGTGTGAGCTTGTTGGTGAGTATGTCATGTCATCCTCACTACAGTAGCAAGGACATCTTTAGCCTTTGTCGACTTCTCCACCTAATTTGAGCATGCGTGTGCAATTTGGGAGGTTGCATGATGTCGTTGGCTCTTACGTGGTATTGAACGTGTGATAGTGCTCTGAAGTGCCTCCCGAGTCATTCATGAGCTGATGGCCTTGGGTGGTGTTGGCTTCTTATTCTGTGAGTACAACTTTTTCTCCAGAATCGCTCAGTGACGTGTCTCGAGAAATATTTCGGTGATGGACATGCACTTTGTTGGTGCACCTTGGGCTGTTCCCGTGTCCTTCGTGAGATGTGTTGCCGCTCCTAGTAGCACCGGAGGTCCCGAGGTCTCCCGGACGTCATCATAGGAGCTCCAATTAGCCTCGGTCCTGGTCCTTAACTGTTCAACTTGCTCGTGCTTCGTTGGCAAGGTGTTGCATCACGTTCTTCACGGGCTTGAGTGTGTCCTCTTAAGTACTGGGTGAAGCGTTGGGACTTATGCCATGAGCCCTAGCGGTTTTCTATTACGTCGTAGTCTTTGTGGGATCGTGTGCATCCTCGTGCATGGTTTGCAGAGCGTTAAGAGTTATGCCTCGAGCTTTAGCGGCATGGTGGCACGTCACGTTTTTCATGGGTTCAAGTGCGCCCTCGTGCAATGCATGTCATGCGGAGCATTGGGACTTATATCTCGATCTTTAGTGGCAAGGTGTCATACCATGTCCTTCATGGGGTTGAGTGCGTCCTCATGCATGATGTAGGTTGTTCATAAGCCTCCGAAGTTCTGCGTCAATATGGAGCCAATTTGGGGATTGTTGTGATGCTTTTCTAGCTAGTCGCACATCCGCAAGTGGGAAAGTTGTCGGCATACGAAATGCGAGAAGTGGATTGATGTCGGGGAATACGCTGATACCGAATGGCCTTGACATGGCATGAACTTCGTATCCACTAGCTGGCACCCTTTCTTGCAACATGGAAAATTTTGATTGCATAACAGGTCGCAGTTACCATTAGGGGTATCAGTTGAACCTCTGGGATTCCGTTGAGCAGGTTACTCTTATCATATGTCGTTGTGAAGAAGGCGGTAGGCCTATCAGATCGTTTCATTCTTCACGTTCTTCCCATAGACGAAGAACGATGAACAATGAATGATGAACAATAATGAAGTTTTTCTTGAAAAAGCTGGAGAGCATGTGTCAGGACCCGTTCCAATCCCCCCGGGATTAATAAGGGACGCTCCTGATCCCGTCTGACACGAAGTGTCAGACCAGGGAAAATTTGAACCTTTAGCCCGACTGGCTTCCAGAGTAGCTAGGATCCGGAGAAGGAGTGTGATGTCTCGACCTCTGCTACAGTCCGCACCAGTAATCAACCTGAAGGGCGGTGAAAACAGAAAAGATTGTGAGTGGATGAAAAGTAATAGTTTGATAAAACACATTTTATAAAAGACCTTTATACCCTTCACTAAAAAGCATGCATGCATAGTAAAACCATTTATCAAACCACATATGTTTCAATAACCAAATCCATATGGGCCCCTGCCCAAAACCATTTACAGAAATCTAGAACATAATGAACATATGTGGGATCTCCGCCCAAATCCATTTATCAATCATAAAACAAAATTTCGCAAAACCAAGAAATCATGTCTATCAATATCATATATCATATAACCAATCCTGTCACGGTATCTAGAGCTACGCGCGTGCTACCCGGGGTCTCAAATCCCAAGTCTCCCTAGGGTCCACCCAGGTCAATGTCCGTAGATCAATGACCCTCTCTGAGGGTTATAATCCATAGCTTTTCTGAGAGTAAGGAACCTAACGGAGGCGACTCCACTCAGTCAGTACTCCGTGACTACTCCGGGGTCCACCTAGGCCAACGACCCTCCCCGGAGGAGACAATCCATATATAAAGGATGGTATACGAAAAACCATTTGAAAACATTCTCAAAACCTTTCAAGGGTTCATGCCCTGTCCCCATAAACCGTCATGAACCAGAAATCCATTTATGGGTTTCTGATCCGAAATCACAACGTAAACCATAACTGGGCTCCAAGCTCGAATTCATAAACTAACTGGGACTCTGGCCCGATTAGTAAAACTAAATGGGCCTCGTGCCCGATTTTGTAAACCAAATGGGTCTCGAGCCCGATGCACAAACCAATTGGGCCTCGAGCCCGGTATGTAAACCAGCTAGGCCTCTGACCCAATGCCTTGTTAAATCAAATGGACTTCAAGTCCGAGAGTTCGTAAATCAAATGGGTCTCGTGCCCGATTCCATATTTCCAAATCTGAAATCGATTCAAGAACCAATTGGGCCTCTGGCCCGAAAACGTAACTAAATGGACTTCGAGTCCGAGGGTTTCCAAAACAAATGGGTCTCGAACCCGAGTTTCCCTTTTCAAATCTAAAATCATTTCATTAAACCAATTCTAAAATCATAAGCACGGATAATCAGTGTAAAACCATAAACCTTGATTTACGTGCAAGCACGTAAATCGCCTCGAAATGCATGAAACCATATAATTCACCAATATCCAAAATCAACATCATAGAATCATATCCATAAACCATATAAAATATTTATGCATATATCACAGTTTAGAAATCAAGGTCCACTCACAGACCGTCCTAAGCTATTGCCTCGATTTGCGTGCCGTAAGCCTCACCGGGCTAATCACCGCCACCGGGACTCCCAAACCTGTCCAAATCAATCTAGAGGGTTACTCACTACCTTATTAACCTCTCATTGAAGCCCCGTAATTCTCCCGAATTTTTAACTATTTTTAAACTCGATCCTAAACCTTCGGATGTTCCGAACAATATCGAAACGGTGTCCGATCGACACGAAACCAATCCCAAAATGTTCGTTACATCGAATAGATTAATTCACATGTTGAGGTCATACCCAAAATATGCTTCACGCGCCCCCACGCGCCGCCCAAAGGGGTTGCACGTGATCCCACACACCTGACACTATTCATCATCCCCTACCTCTGTCCAGACCGGTTTGGTCCAAGCAAACCGGCGGTCAAGGTTCACGCCTATTCTCACTCATTTTCAAGCCTTTACTTCCCATTTTAATCCTAAACTCTAAGTCTTAGTCCTAGGAATCTAAATAGATGATCAACACGAGGAAAAAGGGAACAAGATTTCACCTTTTGATTGAAACAAAAACCGGCCACATGCAACTTCCCACCGCCGTCGTCTCCGGCCACCTCCAACCTTGTAACCAGTCCCATTTGTCTCTCACAACCTCCAAAAACAAGTTCTAACCATTAGAATCAAATGACAACCACCACAAATCAAGAACCAAAATTCGAACCAAACTTACCGTTTTTGGGGTTCACCGGCCACCGTGCACGACGTCCTGCGCCTTGGCCACCGTTCGAATCCTCTCCCGACACTCTCACTTTTGTTTGAAGTCCAACAACAAAGAATCAAGATTGGGGTTTGTTTGTGGGATTGGGGGTTCGGGTTGTTTTGCAGAAAACAAAGAAGATGAAGGAAATGGTCACAGGAAGGAGAGAGAATAGGTGAGGGAAAATTAATTAATTTTCAAATGGACCAATTAGATCCAAGATCCCTTTTTTAGGGAAAAAGTCAACAATTGGATGAGTGACACTGGCCCCACACTAATAGTCAACCAATCAGATCTAGCCAAGTGTCATGGCCTCGTAATGCGTGCAAAATTGAATCGAACTTCCTGTGACCATAACTTTCCCGTTCGACGTTCGATTTCGACGTGCCGCTTGTCTATGGATTCGTATCGATTCGATCTACGTAACGGTCCTCGGCTCTCGGCCATCTGACCTCTCGGACCAAAAGTCTATATTTTACCCACGACCAGGGGAAAACGGTCATTTTGCGTCGTCCGCCGATTGCGCTCAACTAATCACCGATTTAACTCACTAATCCTTGATTAGTCACTAATCTAATAGAATTCGGGACGATTCGTTACAGCATGCATTGAGTATTTCTCAATTCGGCTCTCAATGAAAGCACCAGTTGTTGATGCAGAAATCGTCCGGACTTGTAGAATTCCATCTTGATCCCTACACACAATATCAAGAAATAATCTTGGTTAAGGTTGAAGCCCCGGGGGAGAGGGGGTGGTTCAACCAAAAAACACTCTGATGCCAATGTCAATTTAATCGAGAGAAATAAACTGGCAGAGTTTCAGTATGAGTTTTGAATTACCTTTAGAGGTGAATGAGACCCTGTATTTATAGTGAAGTTTTGAGAGTCACCGGAGCATCTGATTGGTTGACGGAGATATAGTTTAATTGGTGATTCTACCGAGAGAAATCACTATTATTAACTTTATAAATAATAATAAATCATTCGTTGAGAGATTATTTATTATTAACATTAATCTAATTAATTAATATATTTAATTGATAAATATATAAAGTAATGCGGAGATCGTGTGATGCCATCGTCGTCTATACCAAGAGTAATATCGACATTATGAAAGTTATAAGTCACGTGACAGTTGCACAATTTATCGGTGATTTATAGTTATATATATATATATATATATATCCATATATAGCCATCTATATAACATAATTAGATAGCCTATATGCTTACACACACACACACACACCAGGATATTGATGATTACATAAGTAGGAATATAATTATGGACTTTATATAAAAATATCCAAAATTTAACTTTTAAATTTCCAAATATTATTTTTTTACAAAAATTTTAATTAATACATCAGCAAATTTAGTCATATGACATCTACCCTTAAAAGAAACAAAATTAAGAAATTCCAAATTTAAATTTACTATTATTACAATCCGTACCCAAAATTAATTTGTTTTGTATATATAATCATTTAAGAAGGATGACTTTGCCTTTGAATGATGACGCTAATACCGCAGGACTTCTCACGAATTTCAAATCCAAGAGAATTCTTGTCAAATACACTATTTTATACAAAATATTGCAAACCATAGTACTAGTACGTAGCATTCGATAGTCATGTAGAGGTTCTTGGAAGGATATATGCTACCTACTAAGTGCATTATTATTATGAATTTGTGATGAAATAGAAGGACAATTTCAAATGAATGGTGGAAATTGTGTAGATACACCATTTTACAAATTTTCACAGATAAAATTAATACACGAAAATTTGAGATAAAAGATAAAATTAATACACGAAAATTTGAGATAAAAGATAAAGTACAACGAAACTCCAAAATGAAAGAAAGAGTACCACGCTATACCTTCTTCAGAAATAGGAAATGCGTAACCATTAATCAGCTGCAAGTGGTAGCCAATCTGGTGATAGTTTAGCAACTTTGATGGAAAAAATGTGCTTAATTGCCAAATTTCTGCTATTTTTTGTTTTCTTTGCTTTGCACTTTTTGGGTACGAAAATTATGCGTGAGTTGACACCATAATTTTTTTCCAAAGTGGAGGCTTAGCCCTCTGGGATTATGGAGTCCAAAAAATAATTGTCCTTCCTTGTGAAGTCAAACTCTTAAAAATATTTGAAAATAATTACTAATGTATCGGTAGGTTGATTTGTGAAACAGGTAATAATTAGTCACACTGTTACGGTGGAGTTTGGTACGTCGGTCAATCCCTCCATTTTTTGCAAGTGCATTATATTCTCCTTTATTCTTTGGGACTATTATTTGAATTAGAGACCGATATGATGCGATTAGATACATATATTGATAATATTAAAATTTAAATAGTTAAAATTTTAACGGTTCAATATGGTTTGAATGTTCTAAAATTAGACATAAAATCATTTCAATTCAAACCGTTACTAACGGTTAACGGCTGTTTGGATTGAATTGAAACAGTTTGAAACCGTTTAGGAATAAAAAAAAATCAATGATATAAGAAAAACGTATGGATACAAAAAATATTAGAATAATCAATAATCAATACTCAAACCGGTTAATTTATTACCACTTAATAAATTTTTATTATACTCTTATATAGCTATACATATATTTATATAGGTATCATTTTATTTTTATTATTTTTATTTTGTATTAATAATAGGTTAAAACAATTATAAAAATTAATATATTCCATAATAATCCGGTTTGGTTTTAACGGATTTTCAAAATGAAAATCCAAATCCAAACTATTACTAACGGAGCGATTTGAATTTCAAACTGTTTGACTTTTATCCGGTCAAACCTAAACCGTTTGATAAATAACGGTTTTAAGCAGATCGGTTAGAAATTTTAACGGATTTGTGCACACCCCTAATTTGAGCACATTTAATTAATTATATTTTTAAGAAAATGCATATAATCTTATCAATTGAAGGCACATGCAAAAGCTTTTACCTCTGCCTCAGCTCCCAAGCTTTTGCGAGAAATACCACTCTCTCTACTTGATAATTTAATTTAAAATATTTGATATGACATTCTATTTACTACAAAAAATAAATACAAAACAAAATTTATAAAAGATAATTTAGTTTATTGAAATAACATCTTGCATTGATTGTCATATAAGATGGTTATTAATATGGTCAATTATATGTGTTCAAATATATTTTCTCTTATTATTTATATTCAAATATTAGATGGTTTAAATTTTCCGTCCCAACTTCCAAAGATGTTGACTTGATGTTTGTGATAGTATCATTTTTCAATTGTTATCAACAACAATTTATCCATTTTTTTTCCTAAAAACTACAAGAAAGGAAACAAAATCGGAAAAATGAAACATAATTGGGCATCAAAATAGGTAAATTGACAGACATTTCCTTTTAATGGAGTTGATAACAGTTAGGAAATGGGACCTACAAATGCCATGTTAGGATCTAACGAAAGTTGGAATAAAAAAGTTTAACAGACAGATCAACGTGTCATGTTTTAAAGACTTTGTGAAATAATTGCAATATTTGAAAGTATGGAAATAGGTAATAGAGCTTAAGTTGCCCTATAACTTATAAGCTTGTCATTTTATTAACAATAAAAAAGTTTCGGATAAAGGTATTAAACATGCTAGTGCATCTCCACCAATATATTAGATAACACAAAAAAAAAAAAAAGGGAGTATATTTCAATTGAGGACAACACATGAAATGACATATATTATTCCCATTTCACAACACGATTCCATTACCCAAAGCTTTTGCTATTTTGCAATAGTTGGTCACGTCTTATACCACAATTGAACTAAAACGATTTTTTATTTTTTATTTTACAGTTACTCGTCTAAAATTAGTGTTATAAGAATCAAATATAGATAGTCGAACGTAATCTGATTCTTATATATAGAAATTAAATTCACATAAAATACTACATAATGTGAGACGACTAAACTGAAATTTTATTTTTCTCAAGCTGGAGACATAAACTAGTGCATTTGGACTTGCCCTTTTTTGAAGCCCGACCATAATTAATTATATGAGTGGGGAATGCTTTTTTTTTTTTTTTTTTTTGTTTTGTCAAATTGATTTGGCTCATTTCCACTATCCCTCTCAAATTCCCTTCCCTTGGATGCTTAGGTTTCAGGTGTACGTGCACTGCTTTCATTCTATGAATGTTTTCTTTCTTTATACACTACTTTCATTCTATGAATGTTTTCTTTCTTTATTTCAACTCCAGGACTTGAGACATATTCCTTCTACCACCATACAAAGGTTTAAGGTTATATGGCTCCACAAAAGATAAATAACATTAACATTTTTATATATTTATTTCAATAAATATATATAAATTACAATACTAGTTTGAGAGAAATATTAATTATATTCTTTAAAGAATCTCGTTATATAAATTGATGATTGATCAACCACTTTATATTAAAATTATAAAATGACATAATAGTTAAGATACAGGGAAAATAATTGGCAGCATCTCTAAATTTTATACTAATTTTAATTTTGTCTCTAAATTTTATTATTAGTAGTATACGTCCTTGAATTATGTCTAAGTGTGTAAGAACATTTTTTTAATTAAATTTCTCAACAATTTATGTTATTAAACCATATTAGTTCATAAAAGATAACTAAAATTAATGTAAAATTTAAAAACACTGGTAACGATTTTTTTTTAGTTTTTTTTTTCTTGTTTGCATTTTGAGATAAGGTTTTAGTTCACTAATTACTTTAATATCCAACTTAATTGGTTACAAGAAAACATTACTAAACTAGTAACTGGACAATAACATAATAGTTAAGATATATATACTTCTTCTATTTTGAATTTTTGAGATATTCTCGTTAATATTATTACTTATATAATTTTATTTAAGCGTGAGTAAAGACTATATATCACTGACACTTCTCCAATCTTCATTCAATTAAATTGATTTCACAATCTTTTGTAAAATATTAACACCCAATACTAAAGTATAATTACAAAAGACACTTAGGCTTCCATATTATTGGGCTTATCTAGAACATATTTGTGGTTCTAGATTAAAGTGCATGAACCCAAGATATGTATAGAAGGTTCATGAAGGAAGTATGTGGAAGATTCAATAAATGAAGTAGGTAGGTGGATAGAGTCATTAATCAAGATATCTAGGTGGTTCCTTTTTGGCCTATATAAGGAGGAGATCTTGACCACATTTGGAAATGAAGGAGAGCACATCACAAGTGAGTAAGTGAGAGCAACTCTAAGGGTCTTCAGGTATAAAAGTAAGGTGAGTTGTGAGTATTTCAAGAGTGTGCATAGCTCTTGGGATAGAGTGATCTTCTAGGTTGAGAGACGGCGTCTTAGGGATATCTTATTGGATACAAGAGCTCGGGTTGTGTATAAACTTGACCGGTGTAATCTTGTACTTTGTATTTTCTCATAGTGAAGGTGAAAACTCTCTGAAGACGTAGACAAGTTATTTGGTCGAACCTCGTTACATCTGTTGTGTTCTTGGCTTCTCTATTTCCTTTCTTCCATCTTTATTTCTAGTACTTGTATGGAGAATGATTAATTTAATAACAAGTGGTATCAGAACTCCAACTTATTGATTGTGGGCGGTTTGTCATGGAAAGTTCTAGCGTCTCACATTATAAGGTGGAGCAATTTGATCAAAAATGAATTTTCACTCTAGCAAAAGAGGGTGAAAGACATCCTAGTTCGACAAGGCCTTGCAAGACCGTTGAAAGGAAAGGACGCGAAGTCAAAGAAGATGTTAGATGAAGATTGGGACGAGTTGGAGTCCAGGTGTGTTAGCACTATTAGGCTTTATATTGCCGACAATATTCTAAATAATGTTAATGATGTAGATTCCATGTAATGACCAGTCCCGAGTTGCAGGATTAATTTATTAATTAATTAAAGATTATTGTCAGGACCCACCCCGGTTTCACCCCGAAACCCGAGGTAAATCCTGCTCCCGTCTGACAACCCGAAACATAACCAAAGTAACCTCACGATAAACCTCCAAACTACACAGTCAGACGCAGGAGAAATTATAACACATCCCGAAGGCGAGTTTTACAGAGCATAGTTCTGAATACAACAGACAGAAAATTGGTAACTATAAACACGCACACGAAAAACTTTACAACACTCCGGGATCCCTTTCGCGACTTCTATGCCTCAGACGCTGCCTCGACGCTGAAACCCCGCTCTAGCTCCACGACCTGGAGGGCAATTTAAAAACAGAAAGTGTGAGTGGACCATAAATAAAAGAAAAGCTTCCAAAACCATTTATAAGAAAAACCGGGTTTGGCCCTCCGTTTTGAAACCACATGCATAACCCAGTTATTAAAGCAGTTATAGTTCACATAAACCTCATCATAAAAACAGAAACATTATAAAACACAGTTGTAGAAATCATAGCATAAGCCTCATAAAACCGTATCATAAACCATGAATATCAAGTCAACATTATCCTATCAAACTTGCTGGACCTATCCGAGTCTTTAAACTCCCGAGTCTTTAAACTCAATCCAGGCCTCAATAACATCCGAGTCTTTAAACTCCCGAGTCTTTAAACTCAACAGGCCTACGAGGGAAATATCAATATATCCGAGTCTTTAAACTCCTGAGTCTTTAAACTCAATCCGGGTCTTTAAACCCAATCCGGGCCCGTCCTCCGTCAATCAATATCCGGGTCTTTAAACCCTATAACCAGATCCAGCAAATCCAATCCAAAACCATTTGAAAACCATTTATCATTCCACATCCAAACCCGAAACCGAAATCACTGGTCCGATGCCCTTCCGACATCCAGAACCGTCATTCCGAACCCAAATCCGGAAATCCACTTTTCACCTTTAAAACCAAATTCCCTTTCCGAAATCCGGTTCTAAAACCGAAAACCCTTTAATCACCAAATCATGTTTCCAAATCCCTTTATGAACATTGAAACCACTTATCCATTGAAATCCTAACTCCATAACATCATATTTAGAAATCATACGTTTCCTCGTAAAACGTGCTGAAAATCGAACTTCCTCAAAAAACGTGCAATTATGTAAAATCAACAAAGCATATCCGATAAACATAAAACTATAATTAAAACCATAAAACAATTATAGAAAAATAGTTATGCATGCTTGAGTTTAAGGAAAGGGTCCACTCACAGTACCAAGCCCTCAATCGCGTCCCGAACGTCTCGTACGTTCCTCTGCTTCCTCGGGAAGTCCCGATCCTATCAACAACCGCCAAAGTACGTTACTAACACGTCTACGAAAGTCCACCTAATTTTCCCCAAAAATCCCCGGGTCCTAAACATAACGAACCGGAACCCTAAACCTTCACCCTCACAGAACTACATCGAATCGACGTCCGATCAACCCGAAACTAATTCCATTAGACTCGTCACAACACCTAGACCAAAAAATATGTTGAAAACTTCCTCAACCGCCGCCGCACGCGCCCCCCACGCGCCGCCCAAAGTGGCTGCGCGTGGCCCTCACGCGCCGCCCAAAGTGGCTGCGCGTGGCCCTCACGCGCCAACTACAGTGCATCGTCTACCTCAAGCCGACCCGGTTCGAAACAGTTCCCGCAAATCGAACCGGCTTGAGCGGTTCTCTGCCGTACCTGCACCAAAACGGCTCCTCTCTTCACCATCTTCATCGTCCCATCCTCAGCAATCCAGTCCCCTCACTCAAACACTTCGACACGGCCTAAAACCTGTCGACTCCAGCTCGAACAGAAACCCGTACTCTTCCCTTGTTCTCTTCTCCAGCCACCCAGGTCTTTCCCCGTTACAGTGGCTACCTTAAACCCTTCCTAGAACCTCACTGAGTCTCACCCAACTCACCAAAACCGTCGACTCAATCCTAGACTTCACGACTCAACGGTTGAAACAAAACGGAAAAATAGAGAACGGCGGGTACTCTCCGTCGTTCTGGACTCCGCCGTGCACTCCTCCTCCACGGCTGCACAACCAGAAGACACCTAGGACCCTACTGAATTCCCTAGACCTCACTAGACTCCTCGATTCAAACCCTAAAGCCACGACTTGGCGTCTGAACCTAAACGGAAAAACAGAGCAAGTTAATGGGGATGAGGAATTACCTGTCCTTCGGTCACCGTCGCGAGCTCCGCTGGGGCTAGTCGACTCCTCTCACCCCTCACGACACCACCACGAGTCCAATTGCACCGTACACGGCCACACCACCACCACGATCTCTCAATTCCTCCCTGTTTTTCTTTGATTTTTCCCCCTGGTTTTCCCGTGGCTCTCAACTCACCCACACACTGATTCCTCACCTCCCAACCTTCTCACTATCTCCCTCTCAATCTATGATTACTCTTCACTCATCAAGTCACACAACACACACACCACCACCGTCCAATTCTCCCAACTCTCTCCCTCTGTTTCTGTCTAGTTCGAAGAACACACATGAACACACACGGGCACCCCAGATAATTGGGACCGTGTTCCCTAGAACCAACCAGAACCCCTACACGTGTCACCATCCCTTTAGCCTTCTCACAAGTGGCTCAATCTCAGCCCTCCATTTTCCCTCTCTATTGCACAAATCCCCATGTGCAAAGACCAAAATACCCCTCATTTTAAGTCAAAATTACCGTTGTGCCACAACCTTCCTAGACCCGTATCTCACACATTGTAAGTCCGATGAATACGTGCCGCCTGTCATCGAACTCAGGACGACGAGATCTAGCTAACCTTCCTAGGTCAACGTGTCAAAACTCGGTCATACAAAGAGTCAACTTTTCCCCTCTATTTTAACCTAATTAAGAAAGTGCCGTCAACCTTCTGAACATCATAACTTCCTCCTCGGATTTCAAAATCGGGTGTGCCACCTGTCTACGAATTCGTGATGTCCTAAACTACGTCTTGGTCATCGGTCTAAACCTAATTGACCGCTCGAACTAAAAGTCAACTTTTTGCCTGAACCCCCGATTAAGCTCACTACTCTGATCTTAATCACCGTCTTAATCCTAATTTTCGGGACGGGTCGTTACATTATCGTGACTAATCCTGGATTGTTCGGACGGTCAGCGTAAAATGACGATTTTACCCCTAGAAATGGATAAAAAGTTGACTTTTGACCCGAGAGGTAAAATGATTGAGGATCGAGAACCCTTACGGAGATCGGGATATTATGAGTCCGTAGATAGGCGACACGTTGAAATTGGACGTCCGACAAGGAAGTTACGGTTCACGGAAGGAAATGGTACTATTTATGTTTTATGAGAAACTTAAACAAGTGGCTGTTTTGGATTGGGTTGAAATCTGGGGGGACCACTTGATGAGTGACAAGTATCACCCATCTGGTTGGCCCAAAACATTGTGGGATATTTGTTCTTCATCTTCTTTGTTCTTTCTAACTTGAAACCCACACAAACCCACCCCAAAAACTCAAACACATAACCCCCAATCCACACCCATTGTTGTTGGCTTGAACGGGAAAGTGAGAGAGTGAGGGGGGACGATCACGATGGTGGTAACGGCGAGGGTAGTCATGGACGGTGGTCGGAAAATCGAAGGGGTAAGTTTTTAAGGTTCAAATTTTGAATTCAAGTTTAGAGGGTTTGTTGTACTGTTTGGTTGATCAAATCTTCTTCCTTGGGAGTGTGTGAGGTTGTAGGAACAAAAACCAAGGACGTAGGAGGCCAGGATTTATGGGGGATGACGATTGCAGGTGGGCCTTCACTGTTCTTCATGGGAGGTAAAAATCTAGACCTTTTCTTAGATTTCTGGGTTCATATGACTATTCTAGGAATTAGGACGAGTTGATAGGAAAAAAACGGATTAATTTGGTTGAGTTTTGGCAGAGTTACGGCTATGTCAAGTTGCGGGTCCAGTTGACTCGATTGTAGGGGTCCGGGTCAACCCGTTGAGATGGCTGAAGATGATGACGTGGCATCATGTCAGATCTGTCAGATACGTGGCCCAATCGTAGGATGACACATGTCACTGTCAGTTCCCAGTCAGCGCTGACATGTTAGTGACGTGGACCAATTAGATGGTGCCACGTGTAATGACCCGTCCCAAATTAGTAGAATTAATTAAGAATTAATTACGAATTAGCGAGATTAATCGGGGATTAGACGAGGATTAACGGACATTCAAGGCGAAATGACGATTTTGCCCCTAGAATGGGCAAATCGTTGACTCTTCGATTAGGCGGTCAAATGGATGTTGACCGATGACTGTGACGTAGTTCAGGATGTCACGAGTTCATAGAAAAGTGGGACGCCCGATTCCGACGTTCGAGGAAGAAGTTATAATTTTCGGAAGTTCGGGGGCACTTTGGTAATTTGGTTGAAAAGGGGCAAATGGTTGACTTTTTAAATAGGAGGTCTGATGGCCGAGGGTCAAGGACCATTATGTAGATCGAGGCGATACGAATCTGTAGACAGGCAGCAAGTCGAAATCGAACGTTCGACGGAAAAGTTACGGTTCACGGAAGTTCAAAGGAACTATTATACGAAGTACGAGACAGATTGAATTTTGTCTCAAGTGGGCACCAGATATTTTCTCAGGCCCAATGGATGAGTGAAAAGTGTCACTTACCCACTGGCCATCAGTTTACATTCATTCGTATCACCCTTTTACTTGTTCGTGCATACCAAACCCAAACCCGATCAAACATTCAACCCCAATCCAAACCCTTGCTCCATATGATCATGTCTGAGGAACCAAGAGAGTGAGAGGAGGACTGGAGGATGATGGTGGCTGGCCAGGACGGCGCCACTGTGGATGGCGGAGGCAAGTGGTGCAAAGGTATCGGTTTTGCCCATTTTTCTTCTAATTTCGATTTTGGACATTATGGATGGTTTTTCTTGATTTGAATGGGGTAAATGGGTTGCTAGGGAAGTTATAGGACGGTTTTAGTGGTGGTTCAGGGTTGAGGAAGCCTAGGGGGTGATTTGGAAAAGTCGAACCATAAAGGGAAGGATTGAACGGGTCGGTTTAGGGGTTTTTTCTTGGTTTTCTTCATACCAATAGGCTTCTAGGGATTAGATAGGAAGAAAGGAAGCAATTAGGAAGAGATTGGATGAAAAATGAAAGACGGAGAACCCTGGACCGGTCATGCTGGTCCAGTTACAGGGGTGAATCGGACCGGTCTAACCGATGTTGAAGACGCTAGAACAGTGGCGCGTGAGCCCACACGCAGGGCCCTTTGGGAGGCGCGTGGCAGCGCGTGGAATCCTTTTGGGGATGTGTTCAACACATGAAATCATCTATTCGATGTAACGAACATTTTGGGACTGGTTTTGTGGTAATCAGACATCGTTTCGATATAGTTCAGGACGTCCCATTGTTTAGGTTCGCGTTTAAAAATAGTTAGAAATTCCAAAAAATTACGGGAATTTAGTGAGGGGTTATTTAAGTAGTTAATAACCCTCTATTACGATTTGGATAGGTTCGGCAATCCCGGAGGCTACGATTGGCCTGGGAGATATTTATGGCGCACATATCGAGGAGCGACTTCGGACGGTCTGTGAGTGGACCTTTATTTCGAAATTGATGCATGCATAAATGTTTTATAAGTGTTTTAATATATGTTTTGTGATGCCATGAGTGCATTTTTTTGGGGAAGCCTAGGATTTACGTATTTGCACGTATTTCGAGATTTTTGGTTTTTTACGATGCTTGTACGTACTAAGTTTTCAATGAGGATTTTATGAATGGGTTTTGGATTTGGAAATATGAACTCGGGCATGCGACCCATTTGATTTACAAACTCTCGAGCTTGAGACCCTATTAGTTGTGAAATCGGGCTTGAGGCCCTGTTGATTTATGGTTTCGGGCTTAGGGCCCAGTTAGTCATGATATCGGGCTAGAGGCCCAGTTGATTGTGAAATCGGGCTTGAGTCCCAGTTCGGTTTATGAAATGAGAATTTGGGTATGAGACCCTGTTGAAATGAGGATTTAGGTCGAGGCCTGAGAAAGTGAATTTAAATCGGATTCGAGGAATCCTATTGGGATGAATCGGGTATGAGACCCAGTTGAAATATGTTTTGAGAAAGAAAGAAAGTATTTGAAATGTACAAACCCTCCATATGATTTATATGGTCTCCTCCAGACGTCGACTTGGAGAGTCACGATCCACGGACCAGAATGGGTATCCCCGTAGGGATCCCGTTCCAAGAGTGGAAGTTATGATGTGGTCCTGGACCAGATTCCGGAGAGATGTTCGGACTAGATCTAGAGATAAAGCTCAGACTAAATCCAGAGATAGAGCCTCCCAGACTGAGAATTCCTGAGGAAAGACTCGGAGTGAGACCCCGAGTGATGTGCACACTAGTATATATAGATGAATGGTGACATATATCGTGGATGTGTTCCCTAGGGGCTGTGTGCCCCGAGTTGGCATCTTCTCGGAAGTGTCGCGGATGGGTTATACGTATGTTTATACGTATGAAGTTTTACGGAAAGTGATTTGGGGCCGGATACCCCGTGTTCCATGTTTTAGAAAGTGAATTGGGGCGGAGATCCCATATTCGATGTTTTGGAAATGGTTTGGGGCGGAGACCCCGTATTCTATCTTTTGGTATTCCACTGAGAATGGTTTTGGGCTGAGTCCTTACGGAAACTGGTTTTGGGCTGAGTTCCCATGTACTTGCTTTACGGATTCCAGGCCAAGGTCCAAATGGATTTATGGTTCATGACGATTTATGAGGACTAGCATGAACCCTTGAAAGGTTTTTATGGTTCATGACGGTTTATGGGGACCGGGCATGAAACCTTGAAAGGTTTTGAGAATGTTTTCAAATGATTCTATGAACATTTTGATAAATGGTTTTCGAATGTATGCATGATTTTCAGTGAAGGGTATAAATATCTTTTGTGAAATGTTTTTATTGAAATGTTTGTTTTTTCCACTCACAGTTTTCGTGATTTTAATGCCCTTCAAGTTGATCGCGGATGCTGGCTGTAGCAGAGATTGAGACATTACACTCCTGCTCTTACGATCCTGACATACTCTGATAGTCCTGGTGAGGGCTAGAGACGGAATTATCCTTGGTCTGACACTTCGTGTCAGACGGGATCAGGCATGTCCCACGTTAATCTCGGGGGATTTGGGACAGGTCCTGACACCACGTGTCACTCACATGTCAGTGGTGTGGACCAACCAGCTGCTGACACGTGACACCTGTCAAATCTGACACGTGTGAGATCTAACAGTTCTGAGGATGACGTCAATGTGATGTCAGCCGTTGACTTTGACAGTTGACCGCTAACGTCAGCGTTGACTTTTTGACCAGCATCTTTGACCCACGTGCGGGGGGCGTGTGAGCTTGAATTTCGAGATGGGACCAGTACCATTTTAGAACTTTTGACGATTCGGATCCAATGGTGGTGGTTTCAGGTCGATCAGATATCGTTATTTTGGTTAAATTGAGATTTTTAGCCTAGGAAAACGTGTCAGGGACACGTTGACTTTTCCAGGAGTATTGGGGTTTTATATTTAGGACTTTTATAGATGGTTAGTTACCTTTGGGGTATGATTTGGATATGTCCGGATGACCCAGAGAGGTTGGATTAGCTTGGAGAGGCTTATGACACGATTATGGAGACGCAACAAGGACGGTCTGTGAGTGGACATTGCTTTCTAAATATGATGAATGCATAATTGTTTTATTTTTTTGAATACATGATTTGAAATGCCTTGAGTGCATATGATTGTGGTATTTGGTATTTACGCATTTTCACGTATTTCGAGGTTTATGGTTTTATATTGGGTTTATACATGCTTGTGTTTTCAATAATGGATTAATGGAATGATTTCAAATTTGGGAATATGGAATCAGGCTTGAGACCCATTTAACTTATGATGTAATGACCCGTCCCGAATTCCGAGATTAGATTAGTGACTAATCAAGGATTAGTGAGGTTAATCAGTGATTAGTGGAGCAAAATTGGAAGGACGACGCAAAATGACCGTTTTGCTCCTAATTGTGGGCAAAATGTTGACTTTTGACCCGGGAGGTCTGATGGCCGAGGGCCAAGGACAGTTACGTAGATCGAGTCGATACTAATTCGTAGACAGACAGCACGCCGAAATCAGTCGTCGAACGGGAAAGTTATGGGTCACGGAACTTCAATTGCACTATGCACGTATTACGAGGTAAGAATGATGTGGCAATATCTGATTGGGCAGATATTTTAAATGGGACCCATGGATGAATGACAAGTGTCACTCATCCCATTGGTCACCTCCCTAAAAAGTGGACCTAAACCATTAAAATATTATTATTTTAGAATTTTACCTATCTCTCATCCTAACCCTCCATCTCATCTAATCTCTCAATCCTAGTAGTCCAAATCTCCTTCTCTCTCACCTGATCATCAGCCATCCTTTCTGTTCCCTCTCACGAACCTGAAACCCCCCTCCATTCTCCATTTTCTTTGAACAAACAAACACACCCAAAAACACACCTCACCACCATAACCATTTCTGTGTGCTAGTGGAGGATTGAGAGAGATTAGGAAGGCGTGGGAATGGACGATGGGCCACGAAGGTGGCCACAGCGGAAGGAAACCCGGAAACGCGGGTAAGCAAGGTTTGAAATTTCGAGTTTGAGTTTGAGGGGTTTTTGGTTGATTCTATTAATGGGAATAACTTTCTGGTGATCTAAGGGGAAGCTTTGGATGGATTTCGAGGGCTGGGATGGCTGGAGTAGACGGTAAAATCCAGTTGCAGGTGGTCGGTTCAAGCTTTGATCATGGAGGTAGTTTCTCAACCCGTTTTCGTGTTCTTAATGGCTAGATCAGTTAGGTTGGTTTTGAGGAACATTTAGGATTGAAAAATGGACTGAAATGGATCGAAAAAGGGTGAGAAATAGGCTAAACCGTGACCGCCGGTTCAGTTGGACGGAATTGATTCGAACCGATCTGAATCCGGTCGGCTAGAGGTTAGGGACGATGAACAGTGCAGGCGCGTGGCTCTCAGTGCAGCCCCTTTGGGTAGCGCGTGAGAGCGCGTAGTGGGCCGTTTGTGGTAGTGTTCAACATGTGAAATACTCTATTCAATGTAACGAACATTTTGGGACTGTTTTCGTGTCGATCGGATACCGTCTCGATATTGTTCGGGACGTCCGGAGGTTTAGGATCAGGTTTAAAAATAGTTAAAAATTCGGGAAAATTACGGGGCTTTAGTGAGAGGTTAATAAGGTAACCAGTAACACTCTAAAGTTATTTGGACAGGTTTGGGAGTCCAGATGACAGTGTTTGGCCCAGGAGAGTCGTATGGCACACATATCGAGGCGGCAGCTTGGACGGTCTGTGAATGGACCTTGATTTCTAAATTGGTGCATGCATAAATGTTTATTATGTGTTTTAATACATGTTTTGTGGTTCCATGAGTGCATTTGTGTGTATTCGTGTATTGGTACATATTTCGAGGTTTCGGCCTTGTACGGTGCTTATACGTACTATGTTTTCTACGATGGTTTAAATGAAATGATTTTGGATTTAAAAAGGATAAACTCGAGCATGAGACCCATTTGGTTTTGTCTCGGGCATGAGGCCCTATTAATGACCTACGAGCCTGAGTCGTGATCGCGGCAAGTGCTATGTGCATGGTGACGGACGATTCGACGCTCGCCTTTGGACTGGGGTGTGTTCGTTTCGGAAAGGTCATGATGCACATTCCATTAACGCACGATACGTACTAGTGGTGGTCGTGTCGTGTGATTCGTTCGCGGCGACATACCAGGATTGAGAGCGGTCCTAAATGGATGATTGCACGCATCAGTACGTTTGGAATCGTGACTGACCCTGAGATATCGAGCGCGATGCCCAGTTGAGTCATGAGTTCGGGCTCGAGGCTCCTTTGGTTTACATTTGTGATTTCGGGTCGGGGACCCTAAATGGAACTTCTGGTTCATGAAGGTTTATGGGAACCGGGCATAAATCCCTTGAGAGGTTTTAAGAATGTTTTCAATATATATATATATATATATATATTGACACGACCCATCCCAATCCCCCCGGGATTACCATGGAATGTGTCAAGCTCCCGTCTGACAAGAGGTGTCAGACAAGGGATAACCTGTTGCCATTGCCCAACCGGGCTTCCAGAGTGCGTAAGGATCGATGGAGGAGGTGTATGATGTCCCAGTCCACAATCACAACCAAACAAATGATATCGGAACCAAGCCGATTACCAACACGTTTAGTTACACACCACTGGTACATCCCATGTACCGCCATTAGGCACCACTCAGCCTAACCAGTATCAATCCTCGTACAACGTACCCTGTACGCACCTCAATCCATCAATCTGCCTATAACCACCCAGGTCGTAGCCAAACACGTTCCAATAATGAAGTACCTTTGCCCAAACCAACATGAGACAAAGCGAACTCCACCCATCATCCAGTTCTAGTTCCGAATCCGAATTCTCAATTTCGTAAGAAATTCCGAATCCAAACCCAAACTTCATATTTTTATTCCATGTCCAAATCCGAATCCGAAATCATTATTCCATAAGCTAGCATTGGAATAATCATTCCGCACCCAAATCCAGTAATCCATTTTCGAGCTTCGCAATCGAATCCTGAATCGTCACCCAGAAATTCGATTCCAAAACCCAAAATCTCGTTTACGTCCACCAAGACGTAACAAAACCGAACCTATCGGTTGCCTGTCCAAAACACTCGATTGACTTCATAGGGAAGCCAATCCCAATATTCACACGTCAAAGGTTGACAAAATCCGACCACATCGGAAACCTACTCAACCGAGTAACAAACCATATGGACTCCACTCCGAAAAGAAGTTCAGTCCCGTCATTTACGACTCATATACCAAGGTAAGAGTGATAAACTCTCCACCCATCTGGATCATCAAGATCACGATCCAGATCCATCGCTACGTCATCCGACAAGTAACATCACGATCCTAGATCGTCACCATGCCCAAAGTCGACAACATCACCAATCAGATCCGCCTAGGATCCACATATGCCCACACAGCTAACAATCCATCTGAAAGCTGATCGTAGGGTCTTACACCCTCATTGAATCATTCGCCAAATTTCCCTTGATGGAAAGATGACCTCGCATTTCACCACCAAATCCAAAATCATACACAACTGCTTGTGTCCAATGACCCCAAGCCAAACATGGGTCCACCCACCAATACACGCTCAATGTACTGGTAGCAACAATCATCATCTACCACGGCAGGAAATAAGAAGTCAACCCCCAAAGACTTCGGAATACCAATCACCGATGTGGAGACGAGCACTCCTCTCGTCTCCCAATCACAACTCTCCCCGAATCGGGAGTTCCAACCATGTTGGAAACAGACATGCTCCCAGTGAGATGTCAAGTCCAACCATGGACTGCCCACGTCCTTACCTCACTTGGACCACCACGGG
Source organism: Prinsepia uniflora (assembly GCA_032719365.1). Lineage (NCBI taxonomy): Eukaryota > Viridiplantae > Streptophyta > Magnoliopsida > Rosales > Rosaceae > Prinsepia > Prinsepia uniflora. The sequence goes on along the minus strand of CM064874.1, from coordinate 43,455,466 downwards.
TCCAAAATCAATTCATTACTCGGACCTCACGTCCGCCAATAATCATCTACGCACATACCCTGATTCCGAACGGAATATCCACAACTCTGCCTGGATGTGCATACCATACTGCCTTCGTCTCACATCTCGACCTTTACAGGTTCAATCCTCAGGTTCCAAGTGATTCACAATCACTAAATCCCACATCAATACCACTAATGGTTTTCCTTGACTTTTCCAATTTCAATACTTCCTTGCACCCTCTGAGGATATTAGAGGTAAACAATCTTACCAATCTCGGAGTTGACAACAACTCCCCAAATCCACTGATTCTCATGACGTAGGGAACATCGTCCCTAGATTCCTCAAGTCTCAAACATACCTTTTTATCCATTCATCACTTGTCATCATAAATCTGTTGGGACTTATCCCAACACGACACAACCTCCACTGGATCCCATCCAGTCCAAGACTCAACCACCACTGAGTCACAGATACCGATCATATGTCCATCATGATAGAGTCACACGCCAACTGGTGGCTCATCGTTAACACAATTACTGACACCAGCACCAGCGCACCATCAACAACACTAGTATCAGCACACATGCATCCATACTAGTATTGGCATAAAAGTACCAACATACCAACATCCATACATTGCACACAGTGTGCAAAGTTGTTACCCTGGATCTCCGTTCATTCCGAACGACGATCCCGTAACAGCACTCGTACCCCACGACTATGGGTACTTCCAATTTTTGCCATCGGCACATCAGGATAATGAACGTTCCCTGAACGTCCCCTGATCCACAAGTGTGAAAGCCACACTAAATACCCTCGATAGCCAGTTATCTCGACACAACTGTCGACCAACAGTCATCGCTTGTCAAGATCCGTATCCACACATCACACTACCATTCGATCCCACACGGAATTCCACATCATATCTCGTAACCGCATCCATGGATCAAATCCCATAATCCTGACTAGACTCACTTGAGTCATCCACATGGTCACCCACGACCTCAGCCGCTCGCCGCAGCACAAGTTTTCATTTAAAGTTCACCTTCCAGTCCATCAATTATAAATTAGGGTTCCAAAATCACACCCTAGGGTTCCACCGAACCCAACTACCCTCTGTAGTAAAATCCACAACCTGACCGACTCCGCGGTCCTGACATTGTATAGACGTCAAATCCAATCCAATCCAATCGTCAACTCAATGTGGGTTCCACCACGAAGGTCATCGGCTAACTCCGATGCACCAACACCCCGCACACTAGCCAACACTACCAGGGTCCACAATTTAGACCATTACTCAACTGAGTTTCGCATTTCCAATCAAATGGGGTTCCCTGAACCTAGCTGTGCCCAGCAGCACAACCATCCATCATCACATGACCGAACCGACGGTCCCACCTTACCAGTTAATCGTATACAACCCACTTGGGTTGAATCGCATCAATGCACGGTGTATCGGGCCAAACACACCCTACCCACTATTCAAATCCAAAACTATCTATCAGGTTGACAACGGAACTGCAGCCCATAGAGACATCACACCCTCGACCTTCGCGCACAAAAGAGCAAAACCTGCTCTGATACCACTTGACACGACCCATCTCAATCCCCCCGGGATTACCATGGAATGTGTCATGCTTCCGTCTGACAAGAGGTGTCAGACAAGGGATAACCTGTTGCCATTGCCCAACCGGGCTTCCAGAGTGCGTAAGGATCGATGAAGGAGGTGTATGATGTCCCAGTCTCTGCTGCAGTCGCATCCGGAATCAACCTGAAGGGCATTAAAAACAAAAGCTGTGAGTGGACGAAAATAAACGAGTCTGTTTAAAACATTTAAAAGACCTTTATGCCCCCCAGTAAAAGCATATGCATGCACCATCATTTAAAATCATATATCATATAATATGAACCATAAACATAATTTTAGCCACTGCACCATACACTCTAATCCGACATCCCTGATGTCTGACGTCCCTGACGTCAATAAGGTCACAATAACAAGGCTACGCGTGCCACTCGGGTCTCAATTTCCGAGTTCAATCCCCGAACCCCGTTCGGGTACAGCATCCCCGATGCTTAGTGTCATAGACGCTGGACGTACTAGGCGTCCGTGACCTCTCCAGGGTACCTCATCTGGAGGAGACAATATAATATGGAAGGATCTATACAGTGCAGTACCAAATACATTTTATTGATATCCAAATGCAAAGCATATATATATACATAGATAAAATCCAAACCAATCTTTAAGTTTCATCAGACGGGTCTCAAGCCCAAATACTGTGAAACGTGCCATAACCATAATTTCAATATCATCAAAACCATTATAAGTCCAAATAGTTGATTTAAATCCAAAATCATTTATTCGATTCCATTTTAGGGTCCCCGACCCGAATCACATGTATAAATCAACTGGGCCCTTGGCCCGATTTCATAAGTTACTGGCCCTTGGCCTGAATTCATAAGTCCACTGGGCCCCCGGCCCGAATTCACAAGTTAACTGGGCCCCTGGCCCGATTCACAAGTTAACTGGGCCCTTGGCCCGATTTTACTTTATCAAGTCCGTAACCGTTTCATGAAATCATGTCCAACCATATTTATGGAAATCGGTGCAAATCCAGAAAACCTCGGTTTACGTGCAAATACGTAAATCACCTCGAAATGCGTGAAATCATTTAAATTCACCGATATCCAAAGTAAATCATTTAATCATAATTATAAAAATCATGGAACAGTTATGCATGCATCGAATTTATAAAACCAATGTCCACTCACAGACCGTTTAACCGAGCGCCTCGATACGCGTGCCATAGGCCTTCCCGGGCCACACCACTATCACCGGGACTCCCAATCCTATCCAAATCACATTAGAGGATTACTAACCTCATCATTAACATCCTATTCAAGTCTCGTAATTTTCCCGAATTTTTAAGTATTTTTAAACTGGATTTAAAACCTTCGGACATCCCGAACCATATCGAAACGGGATCCGATCGACACGAAACCAATCCCAAAATGTTCGTTACATTAAATAAGACAGAAGTCATGTTGACTTCACCTCGAGATTCGTGCCCACGCGCCGTCACGCGCCGCCGTGAGTGGCTGCGCGTGAAACCCACGCGCCTGCTACAGTGTCACCAGCCTAACCCGTATGTCTGGTAAACGGGTCCAATTAGCCCGCGAGACGACCCGGTTCAATGTCCATCAATTCAACCCAAAATCTTCCAATTGATCATTCAGTTAGTTTCGTTTTAAGTTCAATTTAAGTTCTGTAAACTCAATTACGTGATCACATACCTAAAACCCGTCGACTTCGATGATGAACACGAAGAACACCCGTCACTGTGCAACCATGGAATTCCGTCAATCTCAGCCAGTTTCTTCCAATTGATGAACCCAGAAGCGTCAATGGACCAAGAGGAATTGTTTCCCCGCAACAATTGCATCAAACGAAGCCTCAAACGCCACGACTCAAGCTCGAAGTTCCTCACTGTTACCAAACCCGTTCAGAGCCAATTGGGATGAATCCATCTCGTTTTTTATTTGAAACAACTCGTCTCAACCCCAGGAAGCTGCTTCCAAGCTCCAATTCGATCCTCACGGCTCAAATCTCATTATTCGAATTTCCCTCCCAAAAACCAAATTTCCGAATTCCAGTTCCACGGCCCCCCTCAATCCCTCGTGTTTCCCACACTAAATCCGTCTCTGAATTGTCTCCAATTTGCACACTCAAGATCAGCTGATGGAGAGGAGATTAAGGGTGGAATGAATTGTGTTTTTGGATTGTACACGGTTAGGAAATTAGAGAGGAATAATGGAAATTAAAAGATTAACTTAATTAATTAATAAATCATAATAATTATGTTTCCCCAAAACATGGGATCTGGTTTTATGCCTGAAATTAAGGGATGAGTGACACTTGTCACTCATCCGAGTGTGTCCAGTCACCGGGTACTGTTCATATTAAAATATTATTTTAATCTCGGTTCGTTCGGTTAACCGAGCCCGATTCCGTGACCATAACTTCGTCGTCGAATCTCCGATTTCGGCATGCCGCCTGTCATTGGATTCGTATCGACGAAACCTACGTAACGATCCTTGGCCCTCATCCATTGGACTTCCCGGGTCGAAAGTCAACATTTGACCCCATTTAAGTCAAATTATGAAAATGCCCTTGGGCTTCCGTACATCATAACTTCTTCCACGAACGTCGGAATCAAACGTGCCACCTGTCTATGAACTCGTGACGTCCCGAACTACGTCACGGTCATTGGTCAAAGTCCGTTTGACCATCCGAATTAAAAGTCAACATTTTGCCCACGCCTAGGGGCAAAACGGTCATTTTGCACAATTCGTCCGAAATTACTCAACTAATCCCAGATTAGTAAATCACAATTAAATATTATTAAATCCCGATATTCGGGACGGGTCGTTACATATATATATTCATATACCTTCCTTATTTGGAATGTCTGCTCCGGGGAGGGTCGTTAGCCTGGATGGACCCCGGAGTAGTCACAGAGCACTAACTGAGTGGAGTCGCCCTCATTGGGTACCTTACTCTCACGAAGGGTTATGGATTATAACCCCCATCGAGGGTCATTGATCTACGGATATTGACCTGGGTGGACCCTAGGAGACTTGGGCTTTGAGATCCCGGGTAGCACACGTGTAGCTTTAGATACCGTGACAGGATTGATTATTTGATTTATAGGTATATGTTATATGATATATGATGTACAGGTTTTGGGCTGAGTCCCATATGGATTAGGGTAGTTGTAACACCCCGGAAATTCGAGGATTTCAATATTTTAATTTAATGTGTGATTTGACGCTTTTACCCTTGTGATTGGTATGGCCAATTGTTGACTTTTTGATTGATGAATTAAACGGACTTTGACCTATGACCGTGACGTAGTTCGGGACATCACGAGTTCATAGACAGGTGGCACGTCCAATTCGGACGATCGGGGAAAAAGTTATGACTATCGGAAGTTCAGGGGCATTATCGTAATTTGGACTTCCGGGGGGGAAAATGTTGACTTTTCTTTTGGCAACTAATTTTCAGTTGACTCAAGGACCGTTAGGTAGGTCTCGACGTCCTGAGTCCGTAGACAGGCGGCACGCCAAAATCGGACTTCGTACGAGGAAGTTATGGTCAGAAACGTGAAATCGGGAGGTTCGTGTCTCGGTTTTCGTGCCAAATATTTTATTCTGGAAATCTGATTGGATGACACCTGGTGAGTGACAAGTGTCACTCACTCATTGGCTAGATTGGATCAGATCCACTATGGGTTTAAATACCATTAAAACCCACTTTTAATCACAGCCCTTAGATATGAAATCTCCAGATCTAATCCTCACCCTTAATCTCATTCTGAGATTCAATCCTGGCCCTTGATTTATTTTTCTGATCTGTATTAAAATGCATGAAATCATACACCCATGTTTGCATTCTCTCAAACCGATTGCACGATTCCCTCTTGGAACCAACTCACCAGCCCTCACCACTCAACCCCACACCTCAGGCAACCAACCACCACCTCCCTGACGCCGGCCACCACTCCACGGCCACCCTGCACGGCCGGCATTCCCTCAGACCCGAGAAGGAAACCCGAACAGCCCAAGTCACCAAACCATCCAAACCTTCACTCTGGGACTCGAACCAACGTACGGTTGGGTTCACCGTGACGACAGGACGACGAGGATCTGATCTGGACGGTGTACGGCGGCGACACGGCGGCGATAGGACGATAAACCCGTGAGTGCCCGTTTTCCTTCCCTGCTTCAAAACGTCTGTTTTTGACGTTGACATTGTTTGCTTATTGTTAGGACACATTCAGGGGACCTTGACGACCAGTTTGAACCCAGGACCGTGACTGGAAAGTCGTCGACTCGCCGGAGAAGATAACCAGAACCGGCAGCCAACCTTCCAGTCGATTTTCAGGTAATCTCTTCGACCTAGAATCCAATTCTAATTGCACAGAACCATTGTGGAGGTTGAGACGAGTCCATAGGAACAAATCTCACCTGAAATGGTGATCGGAATCACGATCTGTGATCGGGTCGAGCCGTGGGTCTGCGGTTACCCGGTTCTCTGACCCGGTTACTGTAGCTGATGATGTCATCATGCTGACGTCAGCAGTGACGTCATGATGGCGTCATCATGTCAGAAACTGTCAGACCAGTGACCAATGGACTGCTGACACGTGTCCTCTGACACTGTCAGTGATGACGTCATGCTGACGTCAGCAGTGACGTCATGCTGACGTCATCAGTACTGTAACACAGTTGACCAGAGGGTTGACCAGGCGCGTGGGGGCGCGTGTGAACAGTGATTTTGGTGGGACTACCACCATTCTTTAGGTTTCGACGATCCGGATCCAATGGCAGTGGTTTCGGGTCGATCGGAGATCATTAAGTTGGTCAAATTGAGGTTTATTGCATTGGGAAGCGCGTTCGGGCGGCTTTCCCGGGCCGGTTTCGGCCTAGGCGTTCATGGTTGAATGTTGGGGGTTTAAATTGACCTTTATGAATACTTTGGACTTGACAGGGATTGTACATTTGTACCAGGACGAGGGTATACGTTTGGTTTCTAGCAGGATTGTACTGTGAGTAGGCCATTTTCTTAAACCCTTGCGTGCACAAATGTTTTCTGGTTTATTATACATATTCACATGCTAAAAACAATAATGGTTTTGATGATATGGAAAGTATGGTTATGGCACGTTTCACGGTATTTGGGCTTGAGACCCGTCCGATGAAACTTAATGATTGGTTCGGATTCTATCTATGTATATATATGCTTGCATGTGGATATCAATAAAATGTATTTGGTACTGCACTGTATAGATCCATTCATATGATACTGTCTCCTCCGGATGAGGTACCCCGGAGAGGTCACGGACGTCTAGTACGTCCAACGTCTATGACGCTAAGCATCGGGGATGCTGCACCCGAACGGGGTTCGGGGATTGAACTCGGAAATTGAGACCCGAGTGGCACGCGTAGCCTTGTGATTGTGACCTTATTGGACGTCAGGGACGTCAGACATCAGGGATGTCGGGATTGGAGTGTATAGTGCAGCAACTAAAATTATACATATGGTTTTATTACATGCCTTATGGTTCATATTATGATTTAAATACGGTTGCATGCATGTTTGGAAAACGGAGGGGTAAATTATATATTTTACTTATCAAATGGTTTTATAAACTTGAGTTCGGTCCACTCACCCTTAATGTTTTTGGTAACCCCTTCAGGTCGTGATACTGAGGTAGAGGAGGAACCTGAGGCTGAGGCATAGATCTACTTCTGCGTACCTGAACCCCTGTTGGGTGGTGTACCCGCAGGTTTACTATAGAGTCGTGCTCACAACTTGTAATTTTGGATTTCATCCCTTGTCTGACATTCGTTTAATTCAGATTTGATGTATGACTTTAATTTGGTTATTTATGCATTTGATGTTTTGAGGTTAAAATTGGTATGAATTATTGGGTGTCAGACGGGAGCATGGCACGTCCCCTTGTGGTCCCTGTGGGATCGGGGCGGGTCCTGTCAGTAGTGGCCCGTGTGATTGGTTTCATTTAAGGTTTTGGGCTAAGGCCCTAATGGTTTGGTAAATGGTTTTCAAATGCATGCATGCTTTTTAGTGAAGGGTACAAATGTCTTTATGGAAATGCTTTTATAAATTCTTGTTTTGTCCACTCACAGCTTTTAAATGTTTTGACTGCCCTTCAGGTTGATCGCGGATGCGGGCTGTAGCAGAGACCGAAACATCACATACCTCCTCCAGATCCTGGCATACTCTGAAGCCCCGAGAGGGCTAAGGTCGGAATTTCCCTTGTCTTGCGTTAATCCAGAGGGGATTGGGACGGGTCCTGACAAGTGGTATTAGAGCAGGTTGGGTCATATGATACTCAGGACGCTCTGATACTGACAAGTGGTATCAGAGCAGGTTTTCTCTTATGCTACGCGCAGGTCGAGGATGTGATGTCTCTATGGGCTGCAGTTTGTTATCAACCTGATAGTTAGGATGCCGGTACGATAGTTAGTAGGATTGAATCGTGGATCGTCTAGGTTTCGTACTTGATGCCGGGGTTGCCATAGGTCTGTCATGGTTGGCAGTGTGGGTCCCTACGGAGAGTTGAACATAATAGTACTTTAGACTTTTAATCGTGGGATGGTTAGGTTGGGATCGTCTTTCACGATACTGTAGGATCGGTTTTGACGATGGTTTGGTTTTGTGACCGTTTGATGGTTATATTGCTTGGAGCAGCCGGGTTCGAGGAACCCTAGTTGAACGGACGGTAGGATTGGATTGACGTCCAAACGATGTCGGGACCGCGGGGTCGATCAGATTGTGGATTATACTTCCTTCTGCAGTTAGGTTCAGAGGAACCTTAGGTAGTGAACGTGGAACCCTATAGTAGGATGTATGGTTCGAAATGGTGAGTTGGCGAGCAGTTTGACTTTGATGACTTTTCGGAGTCGAGACCGTCGGTCGGTTATGTCATGTCAGCTTTAGTGATGGGAATGCACTCCGTAGTCGAGATTGTAGTAATCAGTTAGACCTAGTTGGTCGTCGTACTAATCTAGTTGTAATGGATAATTGGTGCAACTAAGGTCGTGGACGACCTGGTAGACGACATGGGTTAAGTCGAGTTACAACTGGTTAGAGTTTGGTTGGACAAGTTACCAGAGTGGTACTTGTCGATCGGATTCCGAGGCGGACCGATCGATGGATGTGGGTTGTTGAGAATTGAGGAACGTTCGGGGAATGTTCATCTTCTGGCATGGATTATCGGAACGGTTGTACCCAGAGTCGTGAGGTATAAGAAATGAGAGACGACTAGCCACGAGCTGAGGGTGTCTCAGTCGTGATGTGCTCATGGTTGGTTTCTATCACTATAAGACAAGGAGGAATTGTCGGCTAGTGTAGATTCATCTTGGGAATCGTGTGGGAGATGGTTTAGTGACCAGTTCCACGATGATACGAGACTTGGGGCACAAGTGTGTGCTCATGAGTGGTAAACGGTTGGTCAGATATGGTGGTATGCAGGGATTTGGCTACAGATCACTGCAGGAGTCTATTGTGACTCTTCAGTCGAGCGGTACATCAGGTTAGGATGAATTAACATCGTTTTTCATGTGCATAAATGGTAGTCATGGACACGTGGCTGGTGTTCGAATGAGCTGAGGACTTGAGAGTCCCTTTCGGACTGGTTGTGGCTGACTGCGGTTGACCATACCACCTGAGTTTCATGTTAGCTTGTTTGAGGAGAAATCTGATAGTGAGAAATAGAATTGGTCATTACTATAGTTATCGACAGTTGTCGTTGGTCGGAAAAGATGGAAGAAGCTGAAGAGAATCTATGGACTTGTTTAGTCCTGAAGGAAAAGATTAAGCATTACAGTAATTATCATAGAATACTCGTAGTCGGAGAAGAAAGACTTCTAGCTCAGGAATAGAAACAGTTCAGAATGCTTCCAACATGGTTGCAACTGCTTTCGACTTAGAGGCCGGTGAAGGAGACTTCTCATTTTCTGCTCTTTAGCAGATTGTGCTTAGTGCCGGGCATGACGTAGGATAAAATTTGATGTCATCGTCTTGGATTATCCTTGATTTTCCTAGGTGGAATGACAAAGATCGATACGAGGTATTTAGAAGGATCCACAGTCTCGACGTGTCTCGTCGTTGACTGATCTGTTTAGATATGGGAAATGGTTTGAGGAGTGATGTGACTGACGAAGGAGTCAACAGGGTGTAAGACCCTATGATCGGATTCTAGATGGATCGTTAGTTGAGAGAACTTGTGTGGATCATAGGTGGATCGAGATTGTGATGATGTGGACATTGGGCATTGTGACGATCGAGGATCATGATCTTGATGGTCAGGTTAGGTGGAGAGTTTATTACCCTGTCTTGGATATTTGGATATGGGAATGCTGGGACGACTTCCATTCGAAGTCAAACCGGTGTGAAACTGTAGTTGAGTAAATCTAGGTGTACGATTGCCTTGGACATTTGAGGATTAGAAGATGAAACTGAACTTCCTTTCAAGGTTAATCCCGTATGGTGTTTTAATTGAGCGAGTAGGTTTCCGACGAGGTCGAATTTGGTCTGCCTTAGATGTTAGAATGTTGGGATTGGCTTCCCTATGAAGTCAATCGAATACGATGTGGTAATCGATTGAATGGGTAATTGATAGGTTTGGGGTTGATGTGTCTCGGTAGATGTGGGTGAGATTGGATGCCAGTTGGCATGAGTGGGTACGCCTTGGTAGGCGTGAGTCTGATTGGTACGTGTTAGATTACGTGATTAGGAGTAGACGTTTTGTTACTGGTTGGGTGACCATGGGACTCGAAATGGATGATGGGTTGGAATTTTGATTTTTCTGGTACTGGATTGGACAGATGGACTCCAGAATTGAAACTTGATTGGCTATGACCTAGGTTGTAGTGGACTAGTTGATGGATGGATGTACGTACCCTATGCGTTGTTCGGGGTACGATACTGGGCAGGCTTGTGGTGTCTGGTGAAGGCATATAGGATATACCAGTGGTACGTTGGTGAGTGTGTTGGTAGTCGGCTTAGTTCTGATACCCTTGGATTAGTCGAGGACGTGGACTGGACATTAGATACTGTGCACTGGGTCATAGTGTTTCTGATGGGCCAGTCACACATAGGACGAGTGAGATGTTGATGATTGTGTACTCAGGTTGAGTTAGTTGGTGGTTAGGGTAACCACAAGTGAGTATAGTGACAGTTTTCGACTGGCAACTGTCAAGTGGTGACAGCTTGTCGGGTGGTGTCAACTTGGAACGTGTGGTCATTTTCACTGGAAGAGGTCGAGTTTGGACGATGTGACGTGAATGTTGGTAGAACGTTTGGTTGCAGACAAGTATTAGTTGATGTACTACACATGAGGTGAGATTGAATTTGCTTTCCACGGGGTGGATATGGAATCGGTATAGTCGGAATTTTGAGGACGAAATTAATTAAGGAGGGAAGGTTGTAATGACCCGTCCCGAATTTTGGGATTAGATTAGTGACTAAACAAGGATTAGTGTGGTTAATCAGTGAATAGTTGAGAAATCGGAAGGACGACGCAAAATGACCGTTTTGCCCCTAATCGTGGGCAAAATATTGACTTTTGAACCGGAAGGTCCGAGGGCCAATGACCGAGAACCGTTACGTAGAATGAGTCGATACGAATTCGTAGACAGACGACACGCCAAAATTGAATGTTGAACAGGAAAGTTATGGGTCACGGAAGTTCGATTGCACTATGCCCGCATTACGAGGTAAGGATGATGTGGCAATATCTGATTGGGCATATATTTTAAGTGGGACCCATGGATGAGTGACAAGTGTCACTCATCCCATTGGTCTCCTCCCTAAAAAGTGGATCTAAACCATTAAAATATTATTATTTTAATATTTTATTATTTTATAATTTTACCCATCTCTCATCCTAACCCTCCATCTCATCTAATCTCTCAATCCTAGCCGTCCAAATCTCCTTCTCTCTCACCTGATCATCAGCCATCCTTTCTGTTCCCTCTCACGAACCCGAAACCCCCCTCCATTCTCCATTTTCTTTGAACAAACAAACACACCCAAACACACAACTCACCATCATAACCATTTCTATGTGCTAGTGGAGGACTGAGAGAGATTAAAAAGGCGTGGGAATGGACGACGGGCCACGAAGGTGGCCACAGCGGAGGGAAACCCGAAAACGTGGGTAAGCAAGGTTTGAAATTTCGAGTTTGAGTTTGAGGGGTTTTTAGTTGATTCTATTAATGGGAATAACTTTCTGGTGATCTAAGGGGAAGCTTTGGATGGATTTCGAGGGCTGGGACGGCTGGAGTAGACGGTAAAAGCCAGTTGCAGGTGGCCGGTTCAAGCTTCGATCATGGAGGTAGTTTCTAAACCCTTTTTTCGTGTTCTTAGTGGCTAGATCAGTTAGGTTGGTTTTGAGGAACATTTAGGATTGAAAAATGGACTGAAATGGATCGAAAAAGGGTGAGAAATAGGCTGAACTGTGACCGCTGGTTTGGTTGGACTGAACCGGTTCGAACCGATCTGAACCCGATCGACTAGAGGTTAGGGATGATGAACAGTGCATGCGTGTGGCCTTCAGAAATTGTCACAATGCACGTTCCATTGTCCAGCAGCCACAAGAGGCTCAACTTCGGAGTGCTAACGGTTCAGGATATCGATCGTTGATGAGTGCACCATGATCTAGTGGTGGTCGCGTCAGTTGATTCGTTCACGGCGACATAACAGGATTGAGGGTAGTTCTGGACGGATGGTTGCACACATCACTACGATTGGAATCGTGACTGACCTTTAGATATCGGGCATGATGCCTAGCTGAGTCATGAGTACGGGCTCGAGGTCCCTTTGGTTTACATTTGAGATTTCGGGTCGGGGATCCTAAATGGAATTTCTGCTTCATGACGGTTTATGGGGACCGAGCATGAATCCCTTGAGAGGTTTTAAGAATGTTTATATATATATATATATATATTCATATACCTATCTTATTTGGAATGTCTCCTCTGGGGAGGGTCGTTGGCCTGGATGGACCCCGGAGTAGTCATGGAGCACTAACTGAGTGGAGTCGCCTCCGTTGGGTATCTTACTTTCAGGAAAGCTTATGGATTATAACCCCCAGGGAGGGTCATTGATCTATGGACATTGACATGAGTGGACCCTAGAGAGACTTGGGCTTTGAGACCCCGGTGACAAGATTGATTATGTGATTTATATGTATATGTTATATGATGTATGATGTACAGGTTTTGGGCTGAGTCCCACATGGATTTGGGCAGTGGCCCGTATGATTGGTTTCATTTAAGGTTGTGGGCTAAGGCCCTAATGGTTTGGTAAATGGTTTTTGAATGCATGCACGCTTTTTAGTGAAGGGTACAAATGTCTTTATGAAAATATTTTATAAATTCTTGTTTTGTCCACTCACAACTTTTAAATGTTTTGACTGTCCTTCAGGTTAATCGCGGATACCGGCTGTAGCAGAGACCGAGACATCACATACCTCCTCCGGATCCTGGCGTACTCCGAAACCCCGAGAGGGCTAAGGTCGGAATTTCCCACGGGTCCTGGCATATGAACTATCGATCTTGAAGTCCATTTGATTTAATGAGGTATCGGGTTGGAGGCCCATTTGGTTTATACTATCGGGCTTGAGGCCCAATTGGTTATGAAATCGAGCTTGAGTCCCAATTGTGGTTTAAGTACATGAATTGTGGAAATGGTTTATGAAAATTATACTTCGGGCGGAGACCATGTTGAAATTCTTAAACTGGTTTTGAGGTATAAATGGTTTTAAGATGGTTTTCCACTGGTTGGATTTCCTTTTTTAAACATACCATCCTATATGTGGATTTAATTTCCTAAGAGGGGCCACTCTATGTGAAAGACCGTAGAGAGGCTCAGGATCAGGATTGTTAGAGATTAAAACCTTATCCCCCAAGGAGGGTTATAGACCTAGGTGGATCTTGGGGAGACTCGGACTTGAGACCGAGGGGCACGCATAGCCTTAGACCATGACATTATGATCTGGGATGTCAAGCATTTAGGATGCCAAGGATGGATTAAATATATTTTATTGGACTGGTGATATGGTGTTTTTTGGATTTGGGCAGAGACCCACGTGTTTTGGTTTTGGGGCAGAGTACCCTTATGTTTTACTGGTTTTGGGTTGAGTTCCCACTTGGATTATGGATTTATGGTTTTGGGCTAAGGTTCTAATGATTTGAGGAAGGAAATTGCTTTGATTGATAAATTATTTTATTAACTTTGATTTGATTTGAGAAACAATTGAGTTAATTAGTTTTTCAATGCATGCATACTTTTTAGTGAAGGGTATAAATATATTTTCTGAAATGGGTTTTATAAACTATTTATTTTTGTCCACTCAAGGCTTTTATGGTTTTTAATACCCTTCAGGTTGATCGTGGATGCGGGCTGTAGAAGAGACTGAGACATCACACTGCTCCATAGATCTTGGTGCACTCTAGAAGCCCCGAGAGCGTTATGGTTTGGGTCATTCCTTGGCTGGCACGTAGTGTCAGACGAGAACATGGCATATCCCGAATTAATCCCGAGGGGATTGGGATGGGTCGTGTCATTCCACGCCTGAGCTTTGGGAGAAAATGGATAAACTTTATCTTGGGAAAGGCTTGCAGACAAAGCTGTAGTTAAAACGGGATCTCTACATGCTCGAGATGGGAGAAAGTACGAATTCGATGGAGCACATGAACGTGTTTAAGGGATTGGTAAATCAACTATTAAGAGTTGAGGTTAAAATTGAGGAAGAAGATCAAGCCCTTTTACTTCTTACCTCGCTTCTCGATTTATATGAGAATATTGTTACTACAATTGTGTATGGTAAGGATACACTGAAGATGAAGGAGGTAGAATCGACTCTCTTATCACAAGAGAAGAGAAAGAAAGCCGATGATTCTCAAGGTTCCTTGTTTATTGCTCATGAACAGAATCATAGGGGAAGGTCAACTACTAGGGGGTTTAGTGAGCATAGCAGGTCTAAATCTAGAGGCATGAGAAAGGATAAGCAATGCTGCAAGTGTAAAGAGTGTGGACACATAAAACCGGATTGTCCATTGATGAAACAGAAGGACGATAAAGGCTCAGATTGCTCCTTGGCTGGTGTAGTCGAGACGTCTAGAGATTTTGGAGAATTTCTTTCAATCTCCAAAGGCAATTACATTTTTTCTCAAGATGATTAGATATTAGATAGCGGTTGTTCTCATCACTTTTACTTTAGGAGGGAATATTTTGATATGTTCCAAGAAATCCAAGGATTTGTGACTTGGGGTGATGGCACAAGACGTCCTGTCATGGGTATGCAGATTGTGAAGATCAAGATGTTCGATGGAGCAGTTCGCACATTGGGTGATGTGATGTATGTCCCAAAGTTTCGGAGAAATCTAATATCCTTGAGCTAACTAGACTCCAAGGGCTGCAAGGTTTCGTCGGCAGGGGAAGTTATGAAAGTGTTATGTGGCTGCATGGTCCTAATGAATGAAGAAAAATGTAAAAGTATGTTCCGTCTGATAGGAAAAACTAAGACCTCGAAGGTTGTTGGGAAACTGCGTGCACGAGAGAACATGCACTTGAAACAGGTCTCGTTTGTGGGCACAGTAGATACTCTATCCACATGTTTCCAAGTCTTAGACGATGGTGAGGGGAAAATCCTGTTAGGGAAGAGGTAAAATTGAGGTCCCTCTTCGGATCGAACTAGTGATTGTTGACTCGGAGCAGCTGCCCATAGCGTTGGCCATTTTGAATCTGGGGGAGTTAGGACCGTATGCAACTGATACGGGGTATGTGTAGCTGGTACAACAATAAGGCCAATGGAATGTATATGAGTATATCAAGTAGTATCACAATTTGAGATGGACTTCAGGGATTGAAGTGACAGTGCAACACTATCCAAGTAAGTTGGCCTGGAGGGGATATTATAAAATATTCAGACCCAATACTAAAGTATAATCACAAAAGGCATTTGGGCTTCCATTTTATTGAGCTTATTTAGAACATATTTGTGGTTCTAGATTAAAGTGCATGAACCTAAAATATGTATAGAAGGTTCAAGAAGGAAATATGTGGAAGATTCAATAAATGAAGTAAGTAGGTTGATGGAGAATTAATGAAAATATCTAGATGGTTCCTCCTTGGCTTATCTGTATAAGGAGGAGATCTTGACCATATTTGGAAATTAAGGAGAACACATCACAAGTGAGAGAGTGAGAGCAACTCTAAGGGTCTTCAGGTATAGAAGAAAGGTGAGTTGTGAGTGTTTCAAGAGTGTGCATAACTCTTGGATAAAGTGATTTTCTAGATTGAGAGATGGTGTACAAGGAGTATTTTATTGGATACAAGGGTTCGGGTTGAGTATAAACTTGAGCGGTGTAATCTTGTACTTTGTATTCTCTCATAGTGAAGGTGTAAACTCTCTAAGGACGTTGGCAAGGTATCTGGCCGAATCTCGTTAAATCTATTGTGTTCTTGGTTTCTCTATTTCTTTTCTTCCATCATTATTTATAGTATTTGCATGGCGGATAATTAATTCCCTAACACGTTTATTATCATTAATTTTTTTACACAATCTCAAAGCATCACGTAATTAAATTCGTCATTGGGTGGAGGGGGGCTAAGCAATAATCCACTTTCCAGTACCATAGCTAAGTTCTATGTATCCATTCTTCACTACAATTGGATCGGACCCAACTCCAATCGGACCCTCCTGAACAAATTTAATAATTACCAAATGGAAAATGCATGCACACTCCTGCGATGCACCCTACTTCTATACAGAAGTGAAAAATTAGGTTTTTGTTTTCCTTTTTCTTGTTGGTTTTTACAGGTTAGGGGACAGAATCGCAATTCACATATACTCAGCGTTTATCTTATACTCAAATATATACTCGAGTTATATATGGCTCTTGATTGATCTATTTGGTAGCAACAAATATGTATGGTGTTCGAGACTTGCTGAGTGCTACTCATAGACAAGTATGAAAATGCTTTTAATCTTTTTTAACTCGTTTTAGAGATTAGTGTCATTCAAAAGGATATATAAAAATCACATTAATTAAGCTTTAGCAAAAGAAAAAGTCAAATTTCAATGAATTAAAAAAAATATTATTAAATCATAATTTTAGTAATAATTTTTTAATTTTAATTCCGACTCGAATTAACAAAGTGGGTTATATGTCGTACTAGATTATTAACTATCTTTGCCAGCATCACATTCAATTATTTGCATGTTTTATTATTAATTTAGATCTTGGGCATCACATTCGATCAGTATTGGAAGTTTTCATCAAATAAGCTAGTGGTTGTCATCAAATAAGCTTGTGGTTGTTTATGTAGAAAAACTTCATTAGATGCAGGGCCCAACAAATTAAACTATGCATTAATTCGAACAATTGAGAAGTTGATAGAAAAGATTGTTAATGTGAAGGACATCCCAAAAGGTGATATGAACTGCATCTGCATCGTTTGAGTTTTTTTTTATGCAAAAAAAAACCCAGTTGGAAAGAGAATGATGCTTCAGAATATAAATATATCGCAAATAAGTCACGCTGTTGTCGGTTAAATTAGTACACAATTTTATCATAGAATAATATTAAAGAAAAGGTAATATTTCCCCCTTCGTAAAACAAAAAATATTAATAAAAAAGTATCACATTGCTTATTACTCTTACTCATCTCTTTTTTGTTGATGATTCAATTTTTATGTGCAGGATCATTCGTACTGAGGCTTACTGTATTAACGAGATTCTGATCACTATGATGTTGAGTCTGACTAACTTATCAATTTTGATAAGAGTGCAATTAAGGGTGACAATTTTTGACACGACTCGAAACCCGCACGAAATTTATCCGGATCAACCCGCACGATTAAAATTTCGGGTCATTTTCAGGTCAACCCATTATGACCCGTTTATTAAACGGGTGGATTTCGGGTCAACCTGTTAACCCGTATAATGACCTGTTAACCCGTTTAATAAATGGGTAAATTTCGGGTTAACAGGTTAACCCGTATATTGACTTATATATTGACCCATTTAATAAACGTGTCATTACTAACCCATATATCTACCCATTTATTTAGCTAAATATATATTTAACATTATAATTTAAATACATTAAACATGTTAAATGGTTTAAGCGGGTCAAATGGATCATAAGTTAATTGGGTTTTGAGTATGACCTGTTTATTAAATGGGTTAAACGGGTTACTCGGGTTACACAGGTCATTAACAGGTCGGGTTCGGGTTGGACATTCTTGACACGATTATTAAACGCTTCGGATTCGGGTTGGGCATAAATGGGTAAAACAGAATTCATGACACGACACGAACCCGACACGAAACGACCCATTTCCATCCCTAAGTGCAGTCCTATTTAGTGGCGATGTTGATATGGCTACTAGAGTGGAGTTGCCCACTATTCTTGGGATTCAGTGTAATGACGGTTTTGGGAAGTATCTGGGGCTAATGGCAGATTTTGGGTCGTATTCAAGGGTGGGCTGAGCAAATTTTATCACCTATGGCTAAGGACTAACTTTGGAGTCTGTGGCAATGGCCATGCATATTTACACCATGTCATGCTTTTATTACCTGTAGTTGTATGTCAAGATATTACCAGGATTATGGCTAACTTTTGGGGGGATTATAGGCAAAAGGACTGGGATTCACTGAAACTCTTGGGACAAACTTTCCAAACCAAAACAGGCGGCGGAATTGGGTTTCAAGGATTTGAGGTGCTTTAATGTTCTTATGCTTGCTAAGATTAGTTGGGGGATCTTAACTTATCCCGACTCTCTTTTAGCCCAGACTTTGAGTGCGAAGTATTTCCCAGATGGGGATCTCCTTAGGGCTAAAGAAGTACGAGGAAGCTCCTGGGGTTGGAAAGGGATTCTACAGGGCCTCTAGGTATTTCGAGCAAGGATTCGATGGCGGATATGGGATGGTAAACATGTTCAGATCCTATTTGACCCATGGCTAAACACACGTAGACCTTTCAAACTGCTCTCTTGACACCCTAGTATGCCCCACATAGTTGCGGAGCTAATTGATGGTGAGAATCGACGGTTGAATACTAAGCTATTTACCACAGTTTTTAGTAAAGAGGAGGCTCATAGTGTTCTAACACTGCCTCTTATCTATTTGGGATGTTCTGACAGATATATTTGGAATTATTCCCATAGTGGTCAATACACTGTGAAATCAAGGTACGTATCCTGTGACTCTTGATCTTCTCAAGAGTGGGGAGTTCAGACAAAATCAAGGTTCATGGGAGACTAGTAATGCTACTCCGGAGAAGGAGCTTTGGAACTCCATATGGTTAGTGCATGTTCCACCCAAGATCAAGTTATTCTTGTGAAAATGTTACAAACAGTTTGTAGCAATGCGAGTGAACCCAAACGTCGAATCTTCGTGGATACTATTTGCCCTCAATGTGGTGAAGTAAATGTAACGGTCCGAACATGATTTTATTGTAAACTCCTATTAATTAATGCAAAATGACCATTTTGCCCCTAGTGGGGAAAAAGTCAAATTTTGAACCGGGATTCTTTTTAGACTTTGACCTATGACCGGAACGTAGATCAGGACATCACGAGTCCGTAGACAAGCCGCACGTCAAAATTGGACATCAAACGGGGAAGTTATGGTCAGGGGATTGAAATCGGTTTGTTTTTACGTTATCGGGATTTGAAATTAATCATAAATTCTAATTGGATGAAGAATTCATGTGAGCCCTTGGATGCGTGACAAGTGTCACTCATCCCATTGGTAGGGTTTCCTTATTTTGTGGATCTATGTCTGATTTGCCCTTTTATTTAATTCATTTGCCTCACATCTCTCTCCCTCACATTCGATCATTATCTTCTATTCTCCCTAAAACATCAACACACATATACAACTACCCAAACACCATAACCCAGCCACCCTACCTTCATCAGTTACTGTGGTCATCAGAGTGGGGCCAGAGAGACGAGGACAACGTGATGGTGAGGCTGAGAATGGCGGAGCTACGACGGAGATGTGAGAAAACTGAAAACCCAGAAGCCCGTTTAACCCCCATTCTTGGAACTTTAGTGTTTAACGTCTAAAAATCATTTTTATTTGTTTGGGTGTGATTCTAAGGACCTGGACGAGTTCATTGGACTTAGTTAGAGGATTTTTTGACAGGATCCATCCCAATCCCCCCGGGATTAACGCGGGATGACCCTACTCCCGTCTGACACGAAGTGTCAGACAAGGGATATTTCCGACCTTTGCCCTCTCGGGCTATCAGAGTACGCCAGGATCCGGAGGAGGTACGATATCTCGGTCTCTGCTATAGTCCACATCCATTGTCAACCTGAAGGGCAATCAAAACATTAAAAACTGTGAGTGGACAAAACAACCAGTTTATAAAAACAGTTTAACGAAGACATTTGCACCCTTTACTAAAAAGCATGCATGCATTCGAAAATCATTTAACCCAAAAAGACTATATGTGGGAACTAAGCCCAAAACCATAATCTGAAAGAACCATAAAGAACCAGCCATACGGGCCACTGCCCAAATCCATCTGGGACTTAGCACAAACCATAGTAAAACCATGTACACGGGCCACTGCCCAAATCATGTGCACATCATACATCATATTTCGTACATCACATATCATACATCATATATACATATAATTCACACAACCAATCTTGTCACGATTTCCAAAGCTACGCGCGTGCTACCCGGGGTCTCAAACCCAAGTCACTCAGAATCCAAGGTCAATGTCCGTAGACCAATGACCCATCCTGAGGTTACGATCCAAGCCTTCCTGAGAGTAAGGAACCCAATTGGGGCGACTCCCACTCAGTCAGTGCTCCGTGACTACTTCGGGGTCCACCCAGGCCATCGACCCTCCCCGGAGGAGATAATAGAAGTAAAGGAAGGTATATGAACATATATATACATAACATAAACATTCATGCCCGGTTCCCCTGAACCTTCATGATCCATAACATCCATTCCATTCATATATATATATAGAAAACATCCTCCATGCCTGGTTCCCATAAACCGTCATGTACCACAATAACATAACAAGGGTTCATGCCGGTTCCCATAAACCGTCATGAACCTGGAAATCCATGTAGGGTCCCTGACCCGAAATCATAACTGTAAAGTAACTGGGTCTCGTGCCCAAACATATGACATCAGCTGGGCATCCTGCCCGATATCACAGGGTCAATCACGACTCCGATCGTAGTGATGTGTGCAACCATCCATCCAGGACCGCCCTCAATCCTGGTATGTCGTCGTGAACGAATCAACCGACGCGACCACCATAAGATCATGGTGCACTCATCACCGATCGCTATCCTGAACCATCAGCACTCCGAAGTCGAGCCTCCCCAGGCTGGCCGACCACGAATCGTGCATCGTGACCTCTCCAGAAGGAACACATCCCAATCCAGAGGCGAGCGTCATATCGTCTGTCGCCGTGCACATAGCACCCGTCGCGACCACGATTCAGACCCGTAGGTCATCCTTAGCGTCATATTCCCGAAATCAAACCAAATGGGTCTCATACCCGAGTTTATCCTTTTGAAATCCCAAAACCATTTCATTTAGACCATCAAAGAAATACAGATCCGTATAGGCACCGTATAAGGCCGAAACCTCGAAATATGTGCTTATACGTAACCACATACAAATGCTCCCATGGCATTACCAAACATGTATTAAAACATATAATAAACATTTATGCATGCACCAATTTAGAAAACCAAGGTCCACTCACAGACCGTCCGAGCTGCCGCCTCGATTTGCGTGCCATACGGCTCTACCGAGCCAATCACCGTCACCGAGACACCCAAACCTATCCAAATCGTAATATAAGGTTACTAACTACCTTATTAACCTCCCACTAAAGCCCCGTAATTTTTCGGTATTTTTAACTATTTTTAAACTCGATCTGAAACCTTCCGATGCCCCGAACATTATCGAGATGGTGTCCGATCGACACGAAACCAGTCCCAAAATGTTCGTTACATCGAATAGAAGATTTCGTATATTCAAAACTTCCCCAAAAGGTGAGGCACGCGCCCCAGGAACGCGCCAACACTATTCCTACACCATCAACCTTTAGTCGACTGGTTCACCTGGTTTGGCAGGTCCAGTTGGACCGGCGTGACCGGTTCACTGCTCCTCACACCTTATTTTTCGTCCAATCTTCTCCTTTTCAATCCTAAACTTCCTATTTTCATATTTTCTATTCATTCCAATCCCTAAACCTAATCAAAACTAACCTAAAACCCAAGGTTCCAAATTGAACCTCACGGTTCAAGTTTCCCAAAACCTCCCCTGGTGTCCTACAACCACTAACCATCCTCAAAACCATTCTAACACCTTCCTACTAACCCATTTAATTCATTGAAAGCAACCAAAACAAACCATAATGTATATATTGAATTTAAATGGAATTTGGGCCTTACCGAGTACCCTCTCGGGTTTGTGGCTCCACCGTCCACGGCGGCGCCATCCAGGCCGACCACCATCCTCCACAGTCCTCTCATCCCTCTGTGGTCTCTCAGGCATGATCATAGGGTAAGGGTTGGATTGGTTTGGGTTGCACAGAGAAGAGGAAATGAGATCGGGTGGGTTTGGGTTTGAAATGAAGAAGAATGATCGATGCATGAATGTATAAGGGTGGCATGTGGATGGGTGACAAGTGTCACTCATCCATTGGGCCTCCATAAAATATCTGGGCCCCACAAAACTCCAAAACGTAATCGTTTCGTAATTCGCGCAATAGTTCCCCGAAACTTCCTTGAACCGTAACTTCGTCGTCGAACGTCTGAATTCGACGTGCCGCCTTCCTACGGATTCATATCGTCCTGATCTTCGTAATGGTCCTCGGCCCTCGGCCATCGGGCCTCCCGGTCAAAAAGGCAACATTTGCCCCTTTTAACCATAATTACCAAAATGCCCCTTAAGTTTCGAACGTCATAACTTCTTCCTCGAATGACGGAATTGAACATACTACCTGTCTTTGAACTCGTGCCGTCACGAACTACGTCACGGTCATTGGTCGAAGTCCTTTTGACCACCAAAATGAAAAGTCAACGTTTTGCCCACGCATAAGGGCAAAACGATCATTTTGCATCGTTCATCCGATTTCGCTCAACTAATCACCGATTAACCTCACGAATCGTGATTAGTCACTAATATAATCAAGGAATTCGGGACGGGTCGTTACAGTTTTGGTGGCCTGGTTCGACTGGGAGCAAGGTTAGAAAAAATAGGCTGCTGTGCATCGATCAAAGGTAATGATTTAGTTAGTTTTTCCTGGTTTTAATTAGGTAGATCCCTTAGTTAGGTCAAGACGAAGGTATAGGAGGAAACCCCGTCAAAATTGGATGAAAAATGGGGATTTGGGAGCCAGGTCAAGTCGCGGGTTTACGTGACCCGGTTGCAAACTGACGGGTTGACCCATCTAGAGGTAGAGGATGATGACGTCAGCATGTTGACATCATCATGTCAGACCTACAGCCAGTAGGGACGTGACACGTGTCACATGTCAGTGCTAACTATGCACTAACATGTCAGTGACGTGGCCTAATCAGTGGCTACCATAGGTCACTGACATGTCAATGACGTGGACCAACCAGCCGCTGACACGTGGCACTATCAGAGTCTGACACGTGGCAGTGACGTGGACCTATCAGGCCTGATAGCTGTCAGTAGACGTTGACCGTTGACTTCTAGCGTTGAGTTTCAGATGTACCGCACGTGGGGGCGCGTGAAGGCGAGATTCGGGATGGGACTGGTACCATTTTCAAGGTTTCGACGATACGAATCCAATGGTGGTGGTTTTGTGTCGATCAGAGATCATTAAGTTGGTCAAAATTGGGTTTAATGCCTCAGAAAGCGTGTTCGGACGGCTTTCCCGGGCCGGTACTATTCTAGGGTCTTATGTTTGAACTTGTAGTGCCCATTAGTGACCTTTGGATGTGTTTGGACAGGTTTAGGCAGTTCGTTGAGCATCGAGGACCGTGTTTGAGTGGGCTTTTGGTTTCGAAATGATTTCATGCATAACTGTTTTTACTGTTTTACTTTACGATTGAGATTGGATGATTCTTAGTACCATATGATGATGCTTTATACGAATTATGATGTATTGGGCATGAAACCCATCTGGATTATATGTGAAATTGTTTACTGAGTCAATCAGGGATTTATGTGGAATTTAATACTATTGCACTATGCATACCTAACTTATTATTACTTTCTCCTCCGGATGTCTCGTAGTAACCTGGAGTAGTCACGGGCACTGCTTGAGAGGGGTTAACCTGAGGGGTAGCTCACGATCAGGAGTGCAGTTATGGATGATACCCCCAGGGAGGGTCATTGATCTGCGGGTCATTGACCTAGGTGGACCCTGGGGAGACTCAGGATTGAGACCCCGAGTGGCACGCGTAGCCTTAGGACCGTGACATTATTGGGCATCGGGAGTGCCAGACATCAGGGATGTCGGGGTTGGGTTTTACAGTGCACTATTATTATGATTGTTCTTCCCTATTCGGTTATATATGATTATATGATTTTATGATACTATTACGATTACCTATGTTTTGATTCAATGCATGCAAGTTTGAAAACAGAGGGGTAAAACCTTATAATTGTTATATTATTAAACTAGTTTTGGAAACATTGTTTTTTTTTTCGGCCCACTCATTCTTTATTATTTTATTGACCCCTCCAGGCCGTGCAACCGAGGTAGAGAAGGAGGACCCGAAGGCCGAGGCATAGATTTTGTTGTTGCGCACCTGTACACCCTGTTGGGTAGGTTGAGCACCGTTTTGTAACCTGACATTTGCGCTCGTATTTTGTATTTGTACTATCCTTGGTCTGACAGTGTTGAACTCTAAAATCGTATGTTTAACTCTATTTATTTAATTCGAAAAACTTTACGGTGATGCATTACCCACCTGATGAGCGTGTTGTATTGGCTACTTTTCTATTCGATGGTGGTGCATACCGGTGGTGGCACGATCTGGTGATGACGGGTTGGACCATCCTCACTATTACCTGCGAGGTCTTCAGGGAGCGGTTTTTCGACCAGTACAATCCATGGTCTTTCCGCAATGCCCGCGAGAAAGAGTTTCTGCAACTCCAGTAGGGGAGTAAGACTGTAGCCGAGTACATGAAGTCTTTCTTGATGCTGTCTCGTTTTTCTGAAGCCTTTGTGAGTACTGAAGAAGATAAATGTCGCCGTTTTGAGTCGGGACTCAGGGGAAATATCCAAGCTATTGTGACTGCCACACCTTATACCACCCTGAGAGGTTTGATGGATGCCGCAGCGCGGGTTGAGACCAGTTTATTGGTGCAGCAGCAGCAGACTTCCAGCGAGGCACGACATCAGGATCGTGCATATGGACTCGAGGGGGGGGGGGGGACATTATGGAGGAGCTTCTTCATCTGGTGGCCGCCGATGGTTTGGCCATTATAGGAGCCCTCACCGATCGGGACCGAGGTCCAGTTTTTAACAGCAGTAGACATCTATGAGTGATTGATCTGGTCAATCTTCCAGCCAGAAGTCAGAAGGTATTGACTTGCTTCGCCTGTGGAGGATCAGGACATTATGCTTCTGAGTGCCCATCTGTGACTGAAGGTAGCAGTACAGTGCAGAGTTCAGCTTCTAACACTACTGGTGGCGGAAGACAGAGTGGAGCTTGTGGTGGGGATAGAGGAGCAAGAGGACATGGCCAGACGACTGAGTACATATCTTGAGTTTATGTAGTTACCCAGCGTCAGACCAGGGGAGCTCCGGGTGTAACTACCCGTCCCAGGAATTATGGTTAAGACTGTGTTTAAGATGAGATTAGTGAGCTTAATTGGTGGTTAGTCGATTACGATAGGTCCGGTAGCGTAGGATGACGATTCTTCCCCTAGTTCGGGTAAATTGTTGACTTTTAGTTCGGGCGGTCAAATGGACTTTGATCGATGAATGTGACGTAGTTCGGGACGTCACGAATCTGTAGACAGGTGGCACACCCGATTCTGACATCCGAGGAGGAAGATATGATGTTCGGAAGGTTGAGGGTTTTACTGTAATTTTTCTAAAATATGGGGAAAAGTTGACTTTTCGTACGACCGAGTTTTGACATGTTGACCTAGGATAATTAGATAGATCTTGTCGTCCTGAGTTCAATGACAGGATGCACGTATTCATCAGACCTAGGATGTGTAAGTTACGGGTCTAGAAAGGTAGTGGCATTATTGTAATTTACGTGATAAGTGTGGGGCATTTTGGTCTTTCTGTGTCTTGGGATTTGGGCCAATCAGATAAAGCCAATTGTACAGTGAGATTGGGATATTTGTGAGAGGGCTGAGGGGATGGTGACACGTGCAGTGTGTGTAGTGGGTTCTAGGGAGTGCACGGTGTGTGTGTGTGTGTTCCAATTAAACGGGTGTGTGTGGTCGTGTTCGAGAGAAAACAGAGTGAGGTCTGAGAGGGAATTGATCGAGTTATGGGTGAGAGTGTGAGAGCTTGAGTGTGTGAGTGAGATCAGGGGAAGCTGGTGAGTGCAAGGAAGTTGGTGAGAGGAGTTGAGAAGTCGAGTGTTGGTGTGTGCAAGGTGTGAGGTTCTCAGGAAAACAGAGAGGGAGTTTGGGCGGTGTACTGTCGTGCCTGGTCAATTGAGACTGGTGGTGGCGTTCAGAGGACGAAGGAGGATTTGAGGAGTTGTGTGGACACCGAGGGACACGACGGAGCCCACGGCGGTGAGCGGCAGGAGAGGTAATTTCTATTTCCTCTGTTTTTCCGTTTTATTTTAAATCGAAAGTCATGGACTTAGGGGCTGATTCGAGGGTTCTAGTTAGTCCTAGTCGACTACTTAGGTCCTTAGGAACCTGCTAGTATCGAAGCCGTGACAGGGGAGGACTTGGGTGGTCGGGAACCGAAACAGGGGTTTCGGGTTGTTTTTATTTCGAGCTTGAGACGATGAGTAGGAGGCTGTGTCGAAGTGTTTGAAGTACAGCAATAGGTTCTTTAGGACTGGACGGTGAAGTTGGTGTAGAAAGGGAGGAAAACGGAGATGGGACGGCGGAGAATCGGGAACGCCGGTTCAGTATAGTCAAACCGATCGACTCGAGGTAGACGACGATGAACAATGTTCCTGTAGCAGGCGCGTGAGGGCCACGCGCAGCCACTTTGGGCGGCGCGTGAAGGCCACGCGCAGCCACTTTGGGCGGCGCGTGGGGGCACGTGCGGCAGTGGTTGGGAAAACGGTCAACATAGTTTTTGGTCTAGGTGTTGTGACGAGTCCATTGGAATAGGTTTCGGGTTAATCGGACGTCGTTTGAGGTTAGTTCCGCGAAGGTGAAGGTTTAGGGTTCCAGTTCGTTACGTTTAGGACCCGAAGATTTTTGTGGAAAATGAGTTGGACCTTCGTAGATGTGTTAGTAACGTTCTTGGGTGATGGTTGACAGGTTCGAGATTTCCTGAGGAAGCTGAAGAACGTACAGGACGTTCGGGACGCGATTGAGGACTCGGTACTGTGAGTGGACCCTTTCTCTATAACTGAGCATGCATAACTGCTTTTAATTACTTATTTTATGGTTTTACATGTGATTCCATGATTGTTGAATATGTGCTGTTGGTTTTACATAATTGCACATTTTTCGAGAAAGTACGTATTTGGCACATTTTACGAAAAATGCTTGATTTCTGATTATGATGCTATGGTTTTGGGATTTCAAACGATAAATGGTTTTCAATGATTATAAATGGATTTTGGAACATGATTTTGAGGATCAAGGTTTTTCGGTTTTAAAATCGGATTTCGAGAATCGAGATTTGGTTTTAGAGTTGAATAGTGGAATTCCGGATTTGGGTTCGGAATGACGGTTTTGGATGCCGGAAGGGCATCCGACCGGTGATTTCGGATTCGGGTTTGGATATGAATTTCGAAATGGTTTTCAAATGGTTTGGATTGAATTTGCTGGATCTGGTTATTGGGTTTAAAGACCCGGATTATATTTGACGGGGGACGGGCCCGGATTGAGTTTAAAGACTCGGATATATTGATATTTCCCCAGTAGGCCTGTTGAGTTTAAAGACTCGGGAGTTTAAAGACTCGGATATTATTGAGGCCTGGATTGAGTTTAAAGACTCGGGAGTTTAAAGACTCGGATAGGTCCAGCAGGTTTGATCGAATAATGATTGCCTGAGATTTATGCTTTATGATCTGGTTTTATGATGTTTACGACGTGATTTCTATAACTGGTTTAAATTCTGTTTTTATGATGATCCTTATGTGATTTATAACTGTTTTCATCTAATGGGTTATGCATGTGTGTTTTCAAAACGGAGGGCTAAAACCCTGGTTTTATTATGAAATGGTTTTCAGAAATTCTTTTCTTATTTATGGTCCACTCACACCTTCTGTTTTAAATTGCCCTCCAGGTCGTGGAGCTAGCACAGGGGT
This sequence comes from Prinsepia uniflora, assembly GCA_032719365.1. Taxonomy (NCBI): domain Eukaryota; kingdom Viridiplantae; phylum Streptophyta; class Magnoliopsida; order Rosales; family Rosaceae; genus Prinsepia; species Prinsepia uniflora. The sequence goes on along the minus strand of CM064874.1, from coordinate 43,427,417 downwards.
TGACGTTGAGGGAGCGTCAGAGGCATAGAATACTCAAGAGTGACCCCGGAGTGCTTTAAATTTTCCGTTGTGCGTGTACCTAGTTTATCAGTTTTCTTTCCTTTGTATTTTGGTACTATGCTCTGTAACACTTTGACTTCGAGATGTTTAAATTTCCTCCTGCGTCTGACTGTGTAGTTTAGTGGTTTACTTTGGTGTTGTGTCGGGGTGTCTGACGGGAGCAAGATTTACTTCGGTTTTCGGGGTGAAACCGGGGTGGGTCCTGACACCGGGTGCCATGACAGGTACCGACACCTGAGGACTCCGGAGTCCATCTGGTATTGTTGTTCATGCTTTGATGGAATCCAAGGCTACATATTTATTTATTTCACGGAGTTGTGCGAGCTTGTTGGGTCGCGAGGTGTCAACACTTGAGGAGGAGTTGGGTGTCGGTACACCGATGGGAGTTGTCTAACGAGTGAACCAAATTGTGAATGATTGTTTAGTGGAAGTGGAAGACGTGGAATTTCCGGCTAATTTGATTATTATGGATATACATGACTTCGACATCATACTAGGAGATGACTGGCTGTCGGACCGCTATACTATTATGGACTATTGCAACAAATAAGTGATCTTGCGGAGTCTGGGTCTACTCGAGGTGATTTTTAAAGGAGAGCGAGTAGTTTCGCCACCTGAGGTAATTTCCGCACTTACACCTACTAAACTATTACAAAAGGGTTTCCTAGGATATTTAGCCTATGTTGTGGAGACGCGTGATGATTCCTTGAAAGCCGAGGATATTTGAGTGGAACGGGAATTTTCAGATGTGTTTTTAGAAGACTTTCTTGGTTTACCACCACATCATGAGATTGAGTTTAGGATTGAACTATGTCCCGGGACGCGACCAATATCGCAGGCGCCGTACCGTACGGCACCTGGGGAGTTACGGGAGTTGAAATCTCAACTACTGGAGTTGGTGGATCTGGGATTCATCCGACCCAGTACTTCACCATGGGGAGCACCCGTGTTATTCGTTAAGAAGAAGGAGGGTGGTCTACGGTTGTGTGTGGACTACCGACAGCTTAATAAAGTGATGGTAAGGAACAAGTACCCCTTACCCAGGATCGATGACTTGTTGAACCAGTTGCGCGGAGCAAAGTATTTCTCTAAGATTGACCTTCGATCTGGTTACCATCAACTGAGGATTGTTGAGGATGACGTTCTGAAGACTTGTTTTCGGACGAGGTACGTGCATTATGAGTTTTTGGTGATGCCGTTTGGGTTGACGACATTCACAGACTTGATGAACTGAGTATTCTGATCTTATTTGGACAAGTTCGTAAATGTGTTAATCGATGACATTTTGGTCTATTCGAGGCATGCTAGAGTGCACGAGAAACGCATGCGACTAGTGTTGGATAGGTTGAGGTAAAACCAGTTGTATGCTAAACTTAGCAAATGTCAGTTCTGGTTGAATAGTATTGGCTTCCTCGTTCATATTATTTCAGCTGAGGGGATTAGTGTGGACCCTAGAAGATGGAAGCTGTGACTAACTAGGAGCGACCAAGGACGGTCACTGAGGTACGGAGCTTTGTAGTGTTGGCTAGCTACTATCAGCAGTTTGTAGAGGGTTTCTCTACTTTCGCAGCTCCTTTGACCCGATTGACCCGAAAAGGGCTTAAGTTTGTTTGGGATGACCAGTGTGAGCAGAGTTTTCAGGAGTTGAAAAAACGATTGACTACTGCGCCAGTTTTTTCATTTCCAAGTAATAGTGGAGAGTTCGAGGTTTACAGTGACGCATCACTACAGAGACTGGGTTGCATACTGATGCAGCATTGGAGATATTGCTTACGCTTCTTGACAGCTGAAACCTCATGAGCTGAACTATCCCACTCATGATTTGGAGTTGGCGACAGTGGTACAAGCTTTGAAGATTTGGGGACACTATCTTTATGGAGAAACTTGCAGGATTTTCACCAACCACCATAGTTTAAAACACTTGTTTACGCAAAAGGAAATAAATCTGAGATAGAGAAGGTGGTTAGAGCTGATTAAGGACTACGACTGCACGATTGAATATCATCTAGAAAAAGTGAATGTAGTGGCGGGTGCACTTAGTCAGAAGTCGGCGGGTACACTTAGTCGAAAGTCGGCGGGTTCGATTGCACACCTGAGGATGGTGTATCTTCCTTTGCTTGTGGAACTCTGGAAGGCTGCAGTCATGCTGGAATGGATGATTAGGGAGTCTTGTTGGCTAGCTTTCAAGTACGACCAATTCTGATCGACCGGATCATCGAGGCTCAATTTCAGGATCCTAACCTGTGTGTTTATCCCAAGTAGGTTGAGGCAAGTGAGCGGATAGATTTTTCCATCTGATGCGATAGAGCTCTAGTGAAACAGGGTCGAATGTGTGTGCCTGCAGTGGCAGAGCTTAGAGCGGAGATTCTAGAGGAGGCGCATAGTTCATCCTATGTTGTGCATCCGGGAGGGACAAAGATGTACCGCACCCTCCGGGATCACTATTGGTGGGCTAGAATAAAGAGGGAGATTGCTGAGTTTGTTAGTAGATGTTTGACCTGCCAGCAGGTTAAGGCGGAACGGTAAAGACCGTACGGGGTGATGCAGCCACTTTCGATTCTGAAGTGCAAGTGGGATCACATTACTATGTATTTCTTGTTCAAACTGCCTAGGGAGCGGAGTGGTTATGACAGAGTCTGGGTAATAGTGGGCAGATTGACGAAGTCGAGACATTTTCTACCTGTTCGTGAGACATTCAAGCCTAATCGATTGGCTCAGTTGTTCTTGGACGAGATTATCAGACATCATGGTACGCCGGAGTCGGTACTTTCAGACCGGGATCCATGTTTTACTTCGAGATTCTGGTGAAGTCTACAGGAGGCTCTTGGTACGAACCTACATTGCAGCACAGCTTTTCATCCGCAGACTGATGGACAGTCTGAGAGGACTATTCAGACACTAAAGGATATGATGATGGCTTGTGCACTGCACTTTCAGGATTCTTGGGATACGCATTTGCGTCTGATGGAATTTACATACAATATCAGTTATCGGACTAGCATTAGGATGGCACCTTATGAGGCACTGTATGGTCGACAGTGCAGAACACATGTTTGTTGGACAGAAGTAGGTGAACGGGTAGCTTCGACGTCAGATTTGATGGATATAACCCAAGAGAAGGTTCGGCTCATTAAGGAAGGCTTGAAGGCGGCACAGGATCGTCAGAAGAGTTATGCCAATAGACGGATCAGGGATCCGAAGTTCGAAGGCGGAGATTAGGTATTGTTGAAGTTATCACCATGGAAAGGAATTGTGAGATTTGGTCGACATAGGAGGCTGAGTCCCTGTTACATTGGACCTTATGAGATTACTGAGAGGATCGGTTCAGTAGCGTAGCAGTTAGCCTTGCCTCAGGAGCTTGCCAGGGTACATGACATGATTCACGTGTCAACGATCTTGAAGTATGTGCGGAAAGAATTGCATGTCTTATTGGAACAACCGTTAGAGTTGAGGACTAATTTGAATTTTGAGGAACAACCAGTGCAGATTCTGGATCGAAAGGACAAGGTTATGAGAAACAAGACGATTCCTTTGGTAAAAGTGTTGTGGAGAAATCATGATGTGGAGGAAGCCACGTGGGAGCTCGAAGATCAAATGAGAGAGCAACATCCGCATCTGTTTGAGTAATTTCGAGGATGAAATTTTTATAGGAGGGGTAGTTTGTAAAGACCCAAACATGATTTTATTGTAAATTCCTATTAACTAATGCAAAATGACCATTTTTTCCCTAGTAGAAAAAAAGTTGAGCTTTGAACCGGGATTCTTTTTGGACTTTAACCTATGACCTTGACGTAGATCAGGCCGTCACGAGTCCGTAGACAAGCATCACGTCGAAATCGGGCGTCGGACGAGGAAGTTATAGTCACATGATAGCAATCAGTTTGTTTTTTACGTTTTCGGGATTTGAAATTAATTCTAAATTCTGATTTTTTGGATCTATGTCTGATTGGCCTTTTTATTTAATTCATTTTCCTCACATCTCTCTCCCTCCCATTTTATCATTACCTTCTATTCTCCCTAAAACATCAACACACATATACAACTACCCAAACACCATAACCCACCCACCCTACCTTCATCAGTTGCCGTGGTCATCGGAGTGGGGCCAGAGAGACAAGGATGACATAAAGGTGAGGCTGGGCACGGCGGAGCTACGACGGAGAGGTGAGAAAACAGAAAACCCAAAAGCCCGTTTAACTCACATTCTTGGAACTTTAGTGTTTAACGTCTAAAAATCATTTTCGTTGTTTGGGTATGATTCTAAGGACCTGGACGAGTTCATTGGACTTGGTTGGAGGAGTTTTGGTGGTCTGGTTCGACTGCGAGCAAGGTTGGAAAAACTGGGCTGCTGTGCATCGATCAAAGGTAAGGATTTAGTTAGTTTTTTCTGGTTTTAATTAGGTAGATCCCTTAGTACAAAGGTATAGGAGGAAACCCCGTCGAAATTGGTTGAGAAATGGGGGTTTGGGAGCCAGGTCAGATTGCGGGTCTGCACGACCCGGTTGCATATTGACGGGTTGATCCGTCCAGAGGTAGGGGATGAAGATGTCAGAATGCTGACGTCATCATGTCAAAACAACATCTAGTTGGGAGGTGACATGTGTCACATGTCAGTGCTGATTGTGAACAGACATGTTAGTGACTTGGCCCAATCAGTGGCTGCCCCGTGTCACTGACATGTCAGTGATGTGGACCAACCAACAGCTGACACGTGGCATTATCAGAGTCTAACATGTGGCAGTGACGTGGACACATCATATGTTGACACGTGGACATGTCAGACCTGACAGCTGTTAGATGACCTTAGCCGTGACATCATGATGACGTTAGTAGTTGTTAACCGTTAACTTCCAGCATTGGCTTTCAATTGACCCGCACGTGGGGGGTGCGTGAAGCTGAGATTTGAGGTGGGGCTTGCATTATTTTCAAGGTTTCGACCATACGAATTCAATGGTGGTGGTTTCGTGTCGATCAGAGATGGTTAAGTTGGTCAAAATTTGGTTTAATGCCTCAGGAAGCGTGTTCAGGCTGCTTTCCCGGGGCGGTACTGTTCTAGGGTCTTATGTTTCAACTTGTGGAGCCCATTAATGACCTTTGGATGTGTTTGGACTGGTTTAGGTTGTTCGGTGAGCAACGAGGATCATGTGTGAGTGGGCTTTTGATTTCGAAATGATTGCATGCATAATTGTTTTTACTGTTTTACTTTACGATTAAGATTGGACGATTTTTAATGCTATATGATGATGTTTTATAGAAATTATGATGTTTTGGGCATGATACCCGTCTGGATTATATGTGAAATTATTTTCGGAGTCAATTAGGGATTTCTGTGGAATTTAACACTATTACACTGTGCATACCTACCTTATGATTACTGAGAGTGGTTGACCTGTCAGGTCCCTTCCCTAATCCCCTCGGGATTAACTAGGAACACTTCTGATCCCGTCTGACACGGAGTGTCAGACAAGGGAAATTTCTGACCTTAGCCCTCTCGGGCTTCTAGAGTACGCCAGGATCCGGAGGAGGTATGTGATGTCCCGGTCTCTGCTACAGTCCGCGCCGTATTCAACCTGAGGGTATTAAAAACAGAAAGACTGTGAGTGGACAAAAAGTAATAAGTTTCGTAAAACACATTTATAAAAGATCTTTATACCCTTCACTAAAAAGCATGCACACATAGTAAAAACATTTATCCAATCACATATGTTTAAACAACCATATTTAGGATCTGTGCCTCATGTTCTGTAAATACAAGTCACACGGGCTCCTGCCCAAAACCATTTATAGAAAATCATAACATAGTAAACATATGTGGGATCTCAGCCCAAATCCATTTATCATCATAAAACACAATTTCCCAAACCAATTGAAATCATGTTATCCAGTATATTTCATATCACCAAACCTGTCACGGTATCTAGAGCTACTAGCGCGCTAACTGGGGTCTCAAACCCAAGTCTCTCCAGGGTCCACCCAGGGTCAATGTCCGTAGATCAATGACCTCCCTGGAGGTTACGAACCATGCCCTTCCTGAGAGTAAGGAACCCAACTGGGGGCGACTCCACTCAGTCAGTGCTAGGTGACTAGTCCGGGGTCCACCCATGCCAACGACCTTCCCCGGAGGAGACAATCATATATAAAGGATGGCATACGAAAAACCTTTTGAAATCATTCTTTAAACCTTTCAAGGATTCATGCCCGGCCCACATAAGCCTGCATGAACCATAAAATCCTTTCAATGGTTCATGCCGGTTCCCATAAATCGTCATGAACCATAAATCCATTTGTGGGTCCCTGACCCAAAATCACCATCGTAACACATAACTGGGCCCTAGGATCGAATCCACATACAAATTGGACCCCAGGCCCGATTCATAAACCAACTGGGCCTCGTGCCCGATTTCGTAAATCAAATGGGTCTGATGCCCGATTCCATATTTCCAAATCCGAAATCAATTTAAGAACCAATTGGGCCTCCGTCCCGAGAACGTCACTAAAGGACTTCGAGTCCGAGGGGTTCCAAAAAAGATGGGTCTCAAACCCGAGTTTACCTTTTCGATTCGAAAACCATTTCATGAAATCATATCCAAAACCATAAGTACGAAAAATCAGTGTAAAACTGAAAATCCTCGATTTACATGCAAGCACGTAAATCGCCTAGAAATGCGTGAAACCATATAATTCACCAATATCCAAATCAACATCATAGAATCATATTCATAATCCATATAAAATATTTATGCATGCATCACAGTTTAGAAATTAAGGTCCACTCACAGACCGTCCTAAGTTGCCGCCTCGGTTCGCATGCCGTAAACATCACCGAGCAAATCGTCGTCACCGGGGACTCCCAAACCTATCCAAATTGTAATAGAAGGTTACTAACTACTTAAATAACCTCCCACTAAAGCCCCGTAATTTTCCAGAATTTTTAACTATTTCAAATCCTGATCCAAAACCTTCTGATGCCCCGAACATTATCGAGACGGTGTCCGATCGACACGAAACCAATCCCAAATGGTCGTTACAACGAATAGAAGATTTAACGTGTTGGACACAATCCAAAAAGATGGGACATGCGCTCCTACGCGCCCAGGGATCCTCCTGCGCGTGAGATCACGTATGTAACGACCCGTCCCGGGAAGTAGGGTTAAGGAAGTGTTTAAGGTGAGATTAGTGAGCTTAATCGGGAGTTAGTTGGCCCTGATAAGGTCGTTTGCCTAGAATGACGATTTTACCCCTAGTTTGAGCAAAAAGTTGACTTTAGCTCGGGAGGTCAATTAGGTATTGACCGATAACCAGGACGTACTTTAGGACGTCACGAATCCGTAGACAGGTGGTACGCTTGATTTCGACATCCGAGGAAGAATTTATGATGTTCGGAAGGTTGAGGGAACTTTCGTAATTTGGGTAAATTAGGGAGGAAAAGTTGACTTTTCGTACGAACGGGTTTTGGCACGTTGACCTAGGACCGTTAGGTAGATCTCGTCGTCCTGAGTTCAACGACAGGCGGAACGTATTCATCGGAGTTAAGTTGAGTGAGTTACTGGTCTAAAACGGTAAGGGTAAAATCGTAATTTTTGTTTAAAGGAAGGGTATTTTGGTCTTTTGCACATTGGGATTTGTGTAACAGAGAGGGACAAATGGAGGGCTGAGATTGGGCCACTTGGGAGAGGAGTTGGAAGATGGTGCCACGGGATGTTTCCGTGAGCGTGTACTGTTCTTCGGTTTTGTCTTCTTTTGTATTTAGTACTATGCTATGTAAACCTTTGACTTCGGGATGTTTTATATAGTTCCTCCTGCGTCTGACTGTGTTATTTTAGTAGTTTACGTGGTGTTGTGTCGAGTGTCAGACGGGAGCAGGGTTTGCCTCATTTTTCGGGGTAAAACCGGGGTGGGTCCTGACAATTGGTATCCGAGCATAGGTTTGTCAAGTTGGTCGGGTTTGTCGGCTTGTGAGGTTGTGTTTAGGTTGTTTGACTGTTTCTATGCTCTTTCAGCGTGCAATTGACAATGCCTCCGAGACGTAGACCCTCTCCACGACCTGAAGACGAAGCAGCAAGAGGGACAGAGAGTGCTACGATTGAGCGAGCCCAGCGGCTCGGGGCTACTACTTTTAGTGGTGGGACTGATCCTAAGGAAGCCCAGAGGTGGATCACGAGACTTGAGCGGATCTTTGCAGTAATGCATTGTCCCCGGAGGATCGAGTGTTACTGGCTACGTTCTTACTAGACGGTGCGCCGTACGAGTGGTGGTATACCCTCGAGTTGTCTGGCTGGGATGCCCACACGGTGACCTGGGAGACGTTTCAGGAGAGGTTTTTAGATCAGTATTACCCTCGTTCTTTTCGAGATGCTAAGAAGAGCTGAGTTTCTGCAGCTCCAACAGGGGAATCTGAGTGTGGCTGCGTACGAATAGAAGTTCCAGATGTTGTCTCGGTTTTCTCCTGCGTTTATGGCCACTGAAGCCGTGAAATGTCATAGGTTTGAGTTGGGCCTGCGAGGTGAGATTCGAGCCATAGTGACGGCTGGATTGTTTACTACCCTCCGAGAGTTGTCAGACGCAGCAGTGAGGGTTGAGGCTAGTTTGCTGGTGCGACGCCGGGAGTCATCTTTTTCTGGAGCTTCGAGTCAGAGGACACCGAAGATTGGTAACTTCAGTGGAGCATCGTCGTTGGGCGAGGATCGTTTCGGTAGACCTGGTAGTTTCTAGAGTTCAGGATTCCGAGGTTACCGAGCACAGCCTACTCCGCAAGCTAGTGCGACGTCTGTTGCATCGACAGGGAGACCTGGTCCTACCAGTCGGGATGTTTGTTTCTACTGCGGGGGAGCGAGGTCACTTCCGACGTGAGTGTCCCCTGTTACCACAGGAAGGTGGTGTAGGCCGAGGAGTGGCGGAGCCCGGACAGAGTACAGCGTCAGGGACAGCGGGCACTAGAGGAGGTGGTGGTGCCACTAGTAGTTCGAGGGGACGTGGTAGATCTTCAGGATCTCAGACCCAAGTGTTTTCGATGACTCATCAGGAGGTTCAGTCGGCACCAGGTGCGGGGACAGGTATTTTTATTATCCTTGGTTGTGTTGTACCCAGTTTTGTTGTTAGATTTTGGGGTAGAGTCTAGGATTTACCCTACGTTGAAAGATGACGGAAGTAATAGGAAAGAAGTGACTATAACTGATTGATATGAGGTTATTGAAGGAGAGAACCCACAATCTAGAGTTTGCCTTTAGGACTTTGTAGATTTATCCGACAAGTGGCCGAAGTGACAGCCGAGGGAGTGAGCCAGTAGGTAGGATTTCCTGTTGGATTAGATTGTCCTGGGTAGGAGTTGAAAAGAGTTTTGGCGAGGTGGATGTACATGAGGAGGTACTCTATGAACTTTGTTTGGGTACTCAATATGAGGTATTTTAAATTACCTTTGTTTTTTTTGTTCATAGAGTTTCCCTTGCGTACACCAGGAAGTGTAACTTGTAGTTAGGGATGGTGTGAAATACCCAAGGTGGAGATGATAGACAGGAAATTCCGGAGAAGTTGTTGTAGACCTGTTGTGGGTTACCGGGTAGGAGACCCTAGGTGTCGGGAACTAGTTGTGGAATTTCGGGGACGAAATTCTTTTTAGGTGGGTAGGTTGTAACGACCTGTCCCGGGAAGTAGGGTTAAGGAAGTGTTTAAGGTGAGATTAGTGAGCTTAATCAGGAGTTAGTTGGTCCTGATAAGGTCGTTTGCCTAGAGTGACGATTTTGCCCCTAGTTCGGGTAAAAAGTTGACTTTTAGTTTAGGAGGTCAATTGGGTATTGACCGATGACCAGGACGTAGTTTAGGACGTCACGAATCCGTAGACAGGTGGTACGCTTGATTCCGACATCCGAGGAGGAATTTATGATGTTCGGAATGTTGAGGGCACTTTCGTAATTTGGGTAAATTAGGGAGGAAAAGTTGACTTTTCGTACGAACGGGTTCTGGCACATTGACCTAGGACCGTTAGGTAGATCTCGTCGTCCTGAGTTCAACGACAGGCGGCACATATTCATCGGAGTTAAGTTGAGTGAGTTACGGGTCTAAAACGGTAAGGGTAAAATCGTAATTTTTGTTTAAAGGAAGGGTATTTTGGTCTTTTGCACATTGGGATTTGTGCAACAGAGCGGGACAAATGGAGGGCTGAGATTGGGCCACTTGGGAGAGGAGTTGGAAGATGGTGACACGTGTAGGAGGGCTAGAGGTTTCTAGGGTGCACGGGTCTAATAACTTGGGGTCTTGAGATCGTGTACCCGTGTGTGTGTTTGTGTTCCAAGAACATAAAACAGAGGGAGAGATTGAGAGAAAATTGAGAGGTGATCGTGAGGGTTTGTGTGTTCTGGTGAGTGAGGAGTGACTCAGAGAGTGAGAGGGAGACAGTGAGGAGGTTTGGAGGTCCAGTGGTTGTGTGTGTGTGCGGTTGTGAGCCACGTGAAACCAAGGGGGAAACAGAGAACAGAGAGGAGTTTTGGGTGGTGGTGCTTCCGTGGTCGATCAATCAAGGCCGGTGGAGGTGTCCAGAGGCTGAAGGTGGACTGGAGGAGTCGTGTCCTTACGGCTGAGCTCACGACGGCGACCGGAGGGCAGGTAATTCCTTAACTTTTCCTCTATGGTCTGTTTTACCGTCGATTTTCAAATCTAAAGTCGTGATGTCTGGGGTCGAGTCGACGGTTTTGGTGAGTTGGGTAAGACTCAGTGAGGTTCTAGCAAGGGTTTAAGGTAGCCACCGTGACGGGGGGTGACCGGGTTGGCTGGATCGTGAAATAGGGGACTGGTTCGGGTTTTGTTCGAGTTTGAGTCGATGAGTTGTAGGCCGAGTCGAGGTGTTAGAGTGAGGGGGATGAGTTTCTTAGGAAGGGATGAAGTAGATGGTGAAGAAAGGAGTCGATTTGGTGGACGGACGGCGGTGAACTGGAAACGCCGGTTCAGTACAGTCGAACTGGGTCGACCAGAGGTTGCTGGTGACACTGTAGCTGGCGCGTGAGGCCACGCGCAGCCACTTTGGGCGGCGCGTGGGGGCACGTACGGCGGCGGTTGGGAAAATGGTCAACATGGTTTTTGGTCCAAGTGTGGTGACGAGTCTAATGGGATTGGTTTCGGGTTGATCAGACGTCGTTTGAGGTTAGTTTCGCGAAGGTGAAGGTTTAGGGTTCCGGTTCGTTACGATTAGGACCCGGGGATTTTTGGGGAAAATTAGGTGGATCTTCGTTGGTGTGTTAGTAACGTACTTTGGCGGTTGTTGACAGGTTCGGGATTTCCCGTGTAAGCCGAAGAACGTACGGGACGTTCGGGATGCGATTGGGGGCTTGGTATTGTGAGTGGACCCTTTCTCTTAACCTGAGCATGCATAACTGCTTTTAATTACTTGTTTTATGGTTTAAATCATGATTCTATGTTTATTTTATTGGTTTTCATAATTGCACGTTTTTCGAGAAAAGTGTGATTTCTGAATATGAGGCTATGGTTTTGGGCTTTTAATTGATAATTGGGTTTAAATATTTATAAAGGGATTTTGAAACATGATTTGGTGATTAAAGGGTTTCGATTTTGAAATCGGATTTTGGTAAACGAGATGTGGTTTTAAAGTTGACAAGTGAAATTCCTGATTTGGGTTCGGAATGACGGTTCTGGATGCCGGAAGGGCTTCAGACCGGTGATTTCGGATTCGGGTTTGGATGTGGATTTAGAATTGATTTTAAATTGGTTTTGGATTGGACTTGCTGGATCTGGATATTGGGTTTAAAGACTCGGATTCTGTTTGACGGGGGACGGGCCCGGATTGAGTTTAAAGACTCGGGAGTTTAAAGACTCGGATATATTGATATTTCCCCCGTAGGCCTATTGAGTTTAAACAATCGGGAGTTTAAAGACTCGGATATTATTGAGGCCTGGATTGAGTTTAAAGACTCGGGAGTTTAAAGACTCGGATAGATCCAGCAGGTTTGATCGGAGAATAATGACTCGGTATTTATGTTTTATGATACGGTTTTATGGTGCTGATGATATGATTTCTATAACTGTTTTACAGTGTTTGCGGTTTATGTGATTTATAACTGTTTTGGTAAATGGGTTATGCACGTGATTTCAAAACGGAGGGCTAAACCCGGTTTTCTTATAAAATGGTTGTGGAAACTTTTCTTTTATTTCTAGTCCACTCACACTTTTCTGGTTTTAACTTGCCCTTCAGGTCGTGGAGCTAGAGCGGGGTTTTCGGCGTCGAGGCAGCGTCTGAGGCATAGAAGTTACGAGAGCGACCCCTGAGTGTTGTAAATTTTCCGTGTGCGTGTACTGTTCTTCAGTTTTGTCTTCTTTTGTATTTAGTACTATGCTCTGTAAACCTTTGACTTCGGGTTGTTTTATTAAATTTCTCCTGTGTTTGACTGTGTTATTTTAGTAGTTTACGTGGTGTTGTGTCGGGGTGTCAGACGGGAACAGGGTTTGCCTAGGTTTTCGGGGTAAAACCGGGGTGGGTCCTAACACTGTAGCACCACCCCTAACCTCGACTTAACTGGGTTTGACTGGTTCTGGACCGGCCGAACCGGTTTGGACCGGTTCAACACCTAAACCCATCCATTTTCGGTCCATTTCAACGTATTTTAATCCCTAAGTGTTCCTATCATCCTTTCCTATCTTTTTAAACAATAAAACTGAATCAAAACCACCAAACCCGTACCTTCATACGTCGACAATGGCGGTGGCGGGTTCCTCCGCCATTCACCGTCGTTCTTGGCCTTCCAAAGCCTCACAATCAATCCCAAGCCCCTCCTAAGGTCTCCAGAAACATAACCAAATCCTTAGGTTTGATTAAAACCCAATAAAAACTGATTTCCAATTTATAAATAAAACTTACCTCACGGGTTCCCACCGCCGCCGTGACACGACCCATCCCAATCCCCCCGGGATTACCATGGAATGTGACGTGCTCCCGTCTGACAAGAGGCGCCAGACAAGGGATAACCGATTGCCATTGCCCAAACGGGCTTCCAGAGTGCGTAAGGATCGATGGAGGAGGTGTGCGATGCTCAAGTCTCTGCTGCAGTCGTATCCGGAATCAACCTGAAGGGCATTGAAAACAAAAGCTGTGAGTGGACGAAAATAAACAAGTCTGTTTAAAACATTTATAAGACATTTATGCCCCTCAGTAAAATCATATGCATGCACCAAAACCAACAATCCCATATTTATTTAGAAATAACCATTAGGGCCTTAGCCCGGAAACCAAAGCATAGTTTCAATTTCCAAAAGTAAATCCAAGAGTTATTTCATAAATCCAGTAATATGAACCATAAGGCATATAATATAAACCATAACCATTATTTTAGCCACTGCACTATACACTCCAATCCGACATCCCTGATGTCTGACGTCCCTGACGTCAATAAGGTCACAATCACAAGGCTACGCGTGCCACTCGGGTCTCAATTTTCCGAGTTAAATCCCCGAACCCCGTTCGGGTACAGCATCACCTGATGCAGCATCACCTGATGCTTAGCGTCATAGACGCTGGACGTACTAGACGCCCGTGACCTCTCCGGGGTACCTCGCCGGAGGAGACAATATAATATGGAAGGATCTATACAGTGCAGTACTAAATACATTTTATTGATATCCACATGCAAAACATATAGGTATACATAGGTAAAATCCGAACTGATCGTTACGTTTCAACAAACGGGTCTCATGCCCAAAACCGTGGAACGTGCCATGACCAAAACAGCATCAAAACCATTTATAGATTCCAGCATGTGAACATATATAAAATGTAAACCAGGAAACATTTATTCAATTCCATTTAGGGTCCCCGACCCGCAATCACAGGTAGAAATCAACTGGGCCCCTGGCCCGATTCCAAAAGTTAACTGGGCCCCTGGCCCGATTTCATAGTTCAACTGGGCCCCTGGCCCGATTTTACATTATTCAAGTTCGTAAACGTTTCATGAAATCATATTCAACCACATTTATGGAAATCGGTGAAAATCCAGAAAATCTCGGTTTACGTGCAAATACGTAATTCACCTCGAAATACGTGAAATCATTTTAAATTCACCGTTATCCAAAGTAAATCATTTAATCATAATTATAACAATCATAAAACAGTTAAGCATGCATCGAATTTATGAAACCAATGTCCACTCACAGACCGTTTAACCGAGCGCCTCGATACGCGTGCCATAGGCCTTCCCGGGCCACACCACCAACACCGGGACTCCCAATCCTGTCCAAATCACATTAGAGGATTACTAACCTCATCATTAACATCCTATTCAAGTCCCGTAATTTTTCCGAATTTTTAAGTATTTTTAAACTGGATTTAAAACCTTCGGACATCCCGAACAATAACGAAACGGGATCCGATCGACACGAAACCAACGCTAAAATGTTCGTTACAATGTATAGGATAAAAGTCATGTTGACCTCACCTCGAGATTCGTGCCCACACGCCGTCACGCGCCGCCGTGAGTGGCTGCGCGTGAAAGCCACGCGTCTGCTACAGTGACTGCTACAGTCACCACCTTCACCCGTTTGTCTGGTAAACGGGTCGAAAAGCCCGCGATAGGATCCGGTTCAATCACCCTCAATTCGATATCAATTCAATCCGTTCTTGATCCTACAACAATCATCAATCCACTAATTTCAGTTCTGTGTCCATGATTAGCATCAACCATCGATCAATCGTGTCGACAACCCGTGATCACCCAAAACGGGTCGATCACCAAAACTCCTCCAATCCTTAACCATTATCAAATTAACTTCACAGGAAGCTAATAAGGACTAATACGAACCAATTACCATGATTAATTGAATTCGAAAATACCTCAATCTTCACAACTCAAGCTTGAGTTTTCCGGCCGTCCACCTCGTCCGTTCACGGCCCTAGGAGCCCCAAAGCTTGCCCCAAATGATCTGGATCGACTGGAAATGATCCCAGAGAACTAAATGAGTCATCAAATTCCCCTGGGCTGGCCCAGAACCTCGAATTGGATTTTTGAATTTGTTAAACACAGTTTCGGGTTTCAGGACAAACCTCCACCATTTTCACTCTATTCCTTTCATTCTCAATCTCAGAGTAAACCTCTCGACTCACTCTCCATTCTAACAATCCAAAACAACCATTAAAAGCATCCAAAAGTGCCACACCGGCCACTGCGCAATGTCCCCTGCACTGACCCGAAAACAATAGAAAAACCAGGGTCCATGTTGTGCAATCGATTGCCAGCACCTCACATGTGCAATCACACAACAAAGCTGCCCCAACAACAGTCCATTAATTGATAAACAATCCAGGAATCGATCGCACAAAACATCCCATTTCACGGTTGTTTCAATCAAACAGTACCCCCGTGAAGAAAATTACAACTCTGCCCTTGTGCAGAAAATTACCAAAATGCCCCTCACGCATCCTGACCCGTAACTCGGTCATACGGACTCCGATTGATGCGTGCCGCCTGTCTACGAACTCAGGGCATCGAGACCTTCCTAACGGTCCTCGGTCCTCGGCCATCGGACCTCCCGGTTTAAAAGTCAACATTTGCCCCTATTTCGTCCAAATTACGAAAATGCCCCTGGACTTCCGTACATCATAACTTTCACCACGAACGTCGGAATCGAACGTGCCACCTGTCTATGAACTCGTGACGTCCCGAACTACGTCACGGTCATCGGTCAAAGTCCATTTGACCATCGGAATTAAAAGTCAACGTTTTGCCCACGCCCAGGGGCAAAACGGTCATTTTGCACAATTCGTCCGAAATCACACAACTAATCCCAGATTAGTAAATCACCATTAAATATTATTAAATCCCGATATTCGGGACGGGTCGTTACACGCCGTCCTCAGTCTCTCATTTCACTCTCTCACAGTCACACACTAGCATACATACTGATCATGGTGGTGAGGGAGCCGGGTGGTAGGATGTGTGTTTGTTTTTCAGAGAAAAATGGAGAAATGGAGGAATGGTGAAAAATGGTGTTTCGGGTTATGAAGATGAACAAAGATGATATTTGATCAGATGAGAGAGGAGAGGATTAGATGAAGGGTGAAGATTGAGAGTTTAGATTAGATGGAGGGCTAGGATTTAGTGGTGGGTGGATTAAATTATAAACTAATAAAATAATAATAATTAATTAGTATAGATCCACAATTTAGGGGTTTGGACCAATGGGATGAGTGACACTTGTCACTCATCCATGGGTCCCACTTAAAATATCTGACCCAATCAGAATAAGCCAAGTGTCCTCGCCTCGTAATGCATGCATAGTGCAATCGAACTTCCGTGACCCATAACTTTCCTGTTCGAAGTCCGATTTTAGCGTGTCACATGTCTACGGATTCGTATCGTCTCGATCTACGTAACAGTCCTCGGCCCTTGGCCATCGGACCACCCAGGTCAAAAGTCAACTATTGGCCCCTTTTAACCAAAATTACCAACTTACCCTTGAACTTCCAAACGTCATAAATTTTTCCTCGAACTTCAGAATCGAACGTGCCACTTGTTTATGAACTCGTGACGTCCCGAACTACGTCACGGTCATCAGTCAAAGTCCATTTGACCGCCTGAACGAAAAGTCAACGTTTACCCACGCTTAGGGGCAAAACGGTCATTTTGCATCGTTCGTCCGATTTCGCCCAACTAATCACAGATTAACCTCACTAATCAGGATTAGTCACTAATCTAATCCTGGAATTCGGGACAGGCCGTTACATAACCCGAGAGGTAGCTCACGATCAGGAGTGCAGTTATGGATGATACCCCCAGAGAGGGTCATTGATCTGCGAGTCATTGACCTATTTGACTTTATTTATTTAATTCTAAAAAATTTAAGCCTGTTAAGGGTAATTTCGGTATTTTAGATTTATTATCAGACGAGAGCAGGGCATATCCCCAGGTGGTCTCCGGGGGATCGGAATAGGTCCTATCAGTAAAGGAATCTCAGGTACACTTATTCATCCAATGCAAATTTGCCAAACGTTTTTGGTATGGTTGCTCTTTACAGCTTGATACGAGTTGAGTTGGGGATGAAGATTTTTCTAGGTACTAGCAGTTCTTTGTTCAAAAACTCACTCAGTCTAGACATGGCGAAGACGATATTCAGATGTTCAGTTTTGGTCTCTAGCATCTATAAAAGTGTCGAAATCAACGGTTCTTTAATGATATCATCATTGGCCGCGAAGCTGTTATCTAGATAATGATGACTTTGCTGTTTGAGTTCTGTAGGACTAGACTAGCGAAATCTTCTTTCATTCAGATGGTCCCTCAGCTGGTGGCGGCCCCTTCTGCTAGCCTTTCTTGGAGGCAGCCCCCTGCATGATTTTTGAAAGTTAATTGTGATGGGGCTTATAGTGGTCCAGATGGTCAGGGCGCTTTTGGTTGGGTTCAACAGTCGTCAATCAGAGACTTCATTGATGCCGGGGGGAGGGGGGGGGGGGGGGGGGGGGGGGGCGCTGGGGTGAGGGTGGTTTCCCATGTGGTAGTCCCTTACATGTGGAAGCTTATGCCCTCTGTGCTGCTATGGTTACGTGTATAGATTTTGATTGTAAGCGAGCCATCTTGAAGTCGGATTCGCAGCTGTTGGTATTGTATATTACATCAGATATTTGTCTTGAGGCGAATATCGAATGAGTGATTAATGATATCTTGGCTATGCAACCCCTCTTCGAGACTGTACAACTGAAGTACACCTCCTGCAAGCATAATACTGCGGCTCACGAAATTGCAACTTTCTGTAAACATTCTAAACGCTGTTTTAGGTGGGAAGGCCTAGAGCCCGAACGGTTATTTCATATTTTAGCTCATGATGTAAACGTTCTGGTTCGGTTGCATTAATAAAGTATCACTTTGACAAAAAAAAATCACATTGCAAAATTAATTTACCTTCTTTTTATGTTTTATGGTACCTCTCTTTTTTAATTCCTCAATATATATATATATATGTGAAACTAATTAATTTTTGAGAAAATGAAGACATTTTTTCTTGTCAAGATAATTAATTTATTTTTTGTCTTATAAATTTTGATCTCTTCACTACTCGTATTATAGTTTAATGTTATTATTTTCCGTTTGTATAGTGGCTTGTTTCATATTTGATTCTTATAAAGCCAAAATTAGCATCTAGTGTCAGTGTATAAGAAACGAACATCACCCCAAATATTAAAAAAAAACAATTTGAAAACAAATTTAATTAGGGAAAATTAACTAAACATACTATACCTTTTGCCAAAAAACTAAGGACACTACCTAATTTCCATATCCACAAGAAGGAAGTGAATATAAAACATATATATGGGCATGAAACCAAGTTTTGTGGAGTTGAGGTTACATATATATACTGTTCAAAACAACGACTGCTTAGTCTGCCTAGAGGGCGCCTAGGCGCTCGAAGGTGAGAAATCGCCCCGCATAATGGCTAAAACACCTCCTCATTTATTTATTTATCAACTTCTTTTTATATATAAATATATTATAATTGAAATCGTACAACTTTTAAAATATTTAGGTTTTTGAGTATGATCATATTATTGACATGCCGCTAAATGTGTCATTAAGCTATGACTGGACATGTGAATTGGCTTGTCGTTGGACTAGTCATGTCATGTGACGTGCCTTTGACATGTCATTGTGTCGCACATGCAGACATACCCATAGGGCATGACACTGGCTATGACACTGAGCATATTGTGGTGCATGGCGCATGACATTCGTCTAATACTGTCAAATCATCAATTGTCACGATTTCAATGAAACGCGTGTAACTCGGGGTCTCATCTCCGAGTACATCCTCAAGATCTTCGATGTCTGGGGTGATATTAGCTCCAGGATCTACGACGTCTGAGTGATATCAATATCTACCACCCCTGAGCCTGAGCCTCCCCTCAGAGCTACTCACCTCCAGGCAGTGGATCGTGACGACTCCAGGATCTACGACATCTAGAGGAGACAATCACCTCATAGGGTCCTCTCTAGGGAAACACGTTCCTACCAAAGGCCCTCTTTGGGAAAACACATTCCTACCAAAGTCCCTTTCCAGGGAAATATATTCCTATCGGAGTCATATCCATCATCTTGGAGAATGATGATATTAAAAATACTGGAAACACATTTTCAAAACTGTCGTTTCTCAAATCAAAACAGTTATTTCACATAGGGTCTCAGTCTAAAATCAGTTTCCAAAAATCTCATAAAATTAGTGTCCAGTATCATATATGTAACGACCCATCCCGGGTTTCGGGAATAGATTAGTGATTAATGACAGATTAGTGAAGTTAATCAGTGATTACATGGGCGATTTCGGACGGACGGTGCGAAATGACTGTTCTGCCCCTAGAATGGGCAAACTGTTGACCTTTGATTCGGGCGGTTAAACAGACTTTATTCGATGATCGTGACGTAGTTTGGGCTGTCACAAGTCCATAGATAGGTGGCATGTTCGATTCCGACTTTCGAGAAGGAAGTTATGATGTTCGAAAGGTAAGGGGCATTTTGGTAATTTAGCCTAAGGGCATTTTGGTCCTTCTGTTGCATTAGGGTTTGTGCCCAGTGCTCATAGGACACTTGACTGCCTTGGGATTGGTGTCCACAGAGAGTGGGACACCTGGCCTTCTCTGGATGGTTGTGGAACCCTCCTCACCGTCGTTCAAATATGTTAAATGGTTGCACGGTTTGGTCGAGAACAGAGAGAGAGAGAGAGAGAGAGAGAGAGAGAGAGAGAGAGTGTGTGAGTGAGTGTGTGTGTGTGTGTGTGTGTGTGTGTGTGTGTGTGTGTGTGTGTGTGTGTGTGTGTGTGTGTGTGTGTGTGTGTGTGTGTGTGTGTGTGTGTGTGTGTGTGTGTGTGTGTGTGTGTGTATGTGTGTGTGTGTGTGTGTGTGTGTGTGTGAGTAAAACCCATTGATCTTCATCATAATTGTTAGGGAGATGTGAAGGAAAGATGAAAAGGATGTCAAGGCGAGTCTAATGGTGGTGGCACAGCAGCTCACGACGGCGAGAGGAGGTAAGAAACCCGTGAAACTCGTGAGTCCCCTGTTTGAGTTTGAAATGGTGAAATCAAATTGAGGGGTTAATGAGCAAAACTGATTAATTAGATAATGCTTCTAGGGTTTCTAGGAGTTGAATAAACTTGGAACTGTGGCTCCCCGTTGACGGTGGCCGATAAACCCGATGCGGTAATTTTATGGATTTTCAGAGGTTGGACCGGCAAACCTTGAACGCCGATCCAGTTGGACCGGACCGGTCTAAACCTAGTCGTCCAGAGGTAGAAGACGACTGGGGTTCAAGCGCGTGAAGCCCACGCGCAGCCCCTTTGGGAGGCGCGTGGGGGCCCATGGCATGTCTTTTGAGGAAGTTTTGAACATTAATTTTAATATAATCGATGTAACGAATATTTTATGACTAGTTTCGAATCGCTCGGACATCGTTTCAATATGATTTTGGTTGTCCGAAGGTTTAAAGGATAGGTTAAAAATAGTGAAAAATTCGGGAAAATGACTGGGACTTAGGAGAAGCTTTATGAAGTAGTTAATGGCCTTAGTATGTGATATGGACAGGTTTGGGAAGTCAGGTGATAGTGGCATAGCCGGGAACAGTGTATTGCAGGTATATCGAGGCGGCAGCGCGAATGGTCTATGAGTGGACTTTTCTTTCTAACTTATGATGCATGCATAAATGTTTTTATATGTTTTCTATACGTGATTTCTATGTTTATGATTATGATATCTCTGATTTATGATTTGCACGTATTTCGAGGAATTTTACGTAATTGCACGTGACAAGACCAGCCCAGTTCTCCCTTGGGGACCACCGGGGGAAGGGCCTGCTCCCGTCTGACAGTTAACTCAAGAATACTACAAAT
Source organism: Prinsepia uniflora (assembly GCA_032719365.1). Classification (NCBI taxonomy): domain Eukaryota; kingdom Viridiplantae; phylum Streptophyta; class Magnoliopsida; order Rosales; family Rosaceae; genus Prinsepia; species Prinsepia uniflora. Next base: position 43,406,501 of record CM064874.1, on the reverse strand, counting down.
ACCCTTCCAAGGGTTTTCTTAACACAACTACCCCTACTGGAGGTTCTAGATACATACTGGTGTGTTTAATACAACAAAATGTCAGACAAGGGAAATGAGCATTATGTTCATACTAATACAATAAAAGATAACACCTACCCCTCAGGGTGGTCCAAAACGCAACGATAGTATTTATGCCTCGGCCCCGGAATTGGTGCCTGTCTCGGTTTCCTCTCCTCGAGGGTTAAGAAAACAGTCAAAATATGAGTGGACCAAAAATAAAGCAGTTATAAATTCATTTGAACGTATAAATATTTTTACCCTCCGTTTCTGGAAAATAAGCATGCATTTAGAAGAAAATGTATAAACACAGTCAGCTGTAAAAACATACAACATGTTTATACATATACGTATCTATACATAAATACATCTGAACATGCGTAACTACAAATCAATTGTAACCATATATCCATATGCCCCTTTCTTGGCATACTCGATGCCAACTCAGGGTATACAAACCCTAGGTAACAAATCCCCGATATCTGTCACGATTCATAGCTATAAGTATGCATACTACTTTGGGCCTCACTCCAAGCCTTTCCCCAGGAACTCTACATCTGGGAGGCTCTGTCCAACATCCAGGATCTATGACATCTAGATGGCTGTCTCCAGACCTAACCAGAGACCATATCATAACTCCTACTCCTGGAATGTGCTCCCTATGTGGATTACTCATTCCGGGTAGTGGATCGTGACTCTCCAGGTCGACATCTGGAGGAGACCAGTTCGCAGAGTTAGAAGGGTAATATACATATATGTATGAAAACCTTTGAAATCCGTCTTTTCAAACCATATCAAAACCTGTGACCAGAATTCCTTAATAAACCAAAAGCTTTAGACCTAATGTCCCAAATCACCAGCTCATTCATTTAGTTCACAAATCATTGCAAAACACCGTTGGTTCTTCCAAATCCAAGTCAACGGTCGCTAATTGGGTCTTAAGCCCGATACGACTATTTTCACGTAAATCCGTGCATTTCTCAAAATCTGTAATTTAAACATCAATTTCCACAATTCTAAAACATTTAGCATAAATCAATTTAGAAAAACAAGTAAAACGGTTATGCATGCATTTCATTATAAAACCAACGGTCCACTCACAACTAGTCCTTGCTGCGCTAACAAACAAGCTACACCTGTCTCGAAGTGAAACACATTCTCCCGACTTGTCCAAATACACCTAAGGTCACTAATTGACCCTACTAATTGACCTACTTAACAATATCGGATCGACACGAAACCACCACCATTGGACTCGAAACATCAAAACCTTAAAAATGATGCCAGTCCTTCCTCGAAATATGTGCCTAGGTGCCCCTACGCACGCGGTCAACTCTGCAGGTCAAAGTTAACGGTCAACGCTACTGACGTCAGCGGTCAACCATCAACGGTCAATGGTCAACGATGCTGACGTCAGTATGACGTCATCTGACAATGTCAGTCTAACAGGTGCCACATGTCAGCAGCCGAATGGTCCATGTCACTCACATGTCTGTGACATGTGGCAAGCTCTGAATGGGCCACGTCAGTAACATGTCAGTGCTAACTATGCACTGACATATGACACGTATCGTCCTCTGTCTGGTCCATGTCTTCTGACATCCTGACAGGTGATGACGTCAATCGATGACATCATCATCCCTGACCTCACGATGGGTTTGCAAATTGGGTTGCCCAGACCCGTGAACCCGACCCAGCTGTAACTTCCTCATTTTTGAACCTTTTCAAAAACCGTTGCTACCACTTGGATCGTCTAGGTTGGATCTATGGGCTTAAAACGAAGAAAACGTGATCAAATCGATACCTGGTTGCTGCTACAGAGGGGCTCTGTTTTCCATCGAGATTTCCGGTCAATTCCAGTGTCGTCGTGTAACAATCCGTCTCGAGAGCCGGGATTAGTAGCGTGATTAAGGTGGGATTAGTGAGGCTAAGTGGTGGTTAGGTGGTCTCGATAGGTCCGTAAGTATAGAATGACGATTTTGCCCCTAACTTGGGCAAAAATGTTGACTTTAGTTCGGGTGGTCCAATGGGTGTTGACCAGTGACCAGGACGTAGTTTAGGACGTCACAAATCCGTAGGCAGGTGGCACGCCTGATTCCGACATCCGAGGAGGAAGTTATGATGTTCGGAAGGTTGAGGGCATAACCGTAATTTGGTTAAAAGAAGGGGAAACGTTGACTTTTTGGACGAACGGGTTTTGGTATGTTGACCGAGGATAGTTAGATAGATTTCATCGTCCTGAGTTCGATGACAGGCGGCACGTATTCATAGGACGTACGGTGTGGGTGAAACCGGGGTGGGTCCTGACACGTCGTGCCTGGTTTTGAGTTCCAATGGATGCCTACAAACCTAAAGATCACAAATAAGCCCTCAATTCCCACAAACAAAGCTCACAACGTGAAAACACAGATTTCACACGTGAACTGGTTTCAGGTTTTATCTAAATCCCTTCTCTCCTCCGTTCCCGGTTGCCCTCCGCCCTTCAATCCGTCCACTACTCCCTTAGGCGTTCATGGTAGTCACTAAATGCTGGTTCTAAACACAGAGAGATGGTGTGATGGTCGTGTGTGTTTGTAAGATCGATCACGGTCGAGGTAAAACGATGAGGAAAAAGGGAAGGGAAAATCTGCTTTCCTACCTTTTGGGTAAACGGGCCAATTGGATGAGTGACATTTGTCACTCATCTGATTGGTCCAAAGTTTCAGTCAAAAAATTCGAAGATGCCACTTGGCACAATTTTTCGTAAAATGGAATAGCACTCTCCCGCACTCCGTGACCCGTAGTTCTCACTCCGGTTGTCCAAATCCGACATGCCTCCTATCTACGAACTCAGGGCGACACGATCTACGTAACAATCAAAGGTCCAAAATTAACGGACGCTTTGGGTCAAAAGTCAACATGTTACCCTGGCCAGGGGTAAAATGGTAATTTTACATATGATTCCCATTTAATAAAAATAATACAGAAAATCCAGGTCGTTACGGCACCATTGGAATCAGACCGTCGAGACCTTTTGTGTAATGACCCGTCCCAAATTCCTATATTAGATTAGTTACTAATCACTATTAGTGAGGTTAATCGGTGATTAGTTGAGCGAAATCGGACGAACGATGCAAAATGACCATTTTTCCCTTGGGCGTGGGTAAAACGTTGACTTTTTGTTCGGGCGGTCAAATGGACTTTGACCGATGATTGTGACGTAGTTTAGGACGTCACGAGTTCATAGGTAGGTGGCACGTTCAATTCCGACATTCGAGGAGGAAGTTATGACGTTTAGAAGTTTTGGGGCATTTTAGTAATTTTGGTTAAAAAGGGGAAAATAGTTGACTTTTTGACCGGGAGGTCCAATGGCTGAGGGCCGAGGACCATTACGTAGATCGGGACGATACGAATCCATAGACAGGCGGCACGCTGAAATCGGACTTCGAACGGGGAAGCTATAGGTCACGGAAGTTCAATTTCACTATGCACGTACTTCAAGACGGGGATGATTTGGTAATTTCTGATTGGGCCAGATATTTTGAGTGGGTCCCATGGATGAGTGACAAGTGTCACTCATCCCATTGGTCCAAACCCTTAAATTGTGGAACTAAACTAATTAAATATTATTATTTCTAATATTTTATAATTAACCTTTTTATCACACAATCCTATCCATCCATTTCACTTAATCTCTCAAATCCTCACCCTCCATTTCTCTTCTCTCATCTGATCAAACATCATCACTTCATTTATCTTCATCTTTGTTCATCCTCACAAAACCCGAACCCACCCTTATGCACCATTTTCCTTCATTTTTCATTTTCGAACAAACACACCACCCACACCTCACCACCATGAACGTGTGAGCTGAGTGTGACTGTGAGTGAGTAAGAGGCTGAGGACACGATAGTGGTGGCTCACGGTGGAGGACGGCGGAGCTCGACCGTGAGGTAAGGAAATATTCAAATTCCTAAATTCGGTTTTGTTGGTTTTTATTCGATTCTAAGGGTTGGGAAATATTTCTGGGGACTCTAGGAGTCGAATAGGATTGATTTTGGGGCTTAGGATGGCCGGGAAGAGCCGTGAACGGCGGGGGAAAAGTCAGACCGCCATGGCCGGATTGAAGGTCACGGTTTTGATGGGTTTTAATTCCATTTTAACGTTCCAAATGATTAGAAATGGGATTAGGATTACATTAGGATGAAAAAAGGTTGAAATAGGATTGAAAATGGACGGTTTGAGGGTTGAACCAGTTCGGCCGGTCCGAGAACCAGAAACCGGTTCAGCGCGTTTGTGAATATGATGAATAGTGCACGCGTGGGGCTCACGTGCGGCACCTTCATTGGGCGCGTGGGGGTGCATGAACAGTATTTTGGGGATGTTGACAACACGTGAAATCTTCTATTCGATGTAATGAACATTTTGGGATTGGTTTCGTGTCAATCGGACATCATTTCGATAGGTTTCGGGCTGTCCGAAGGTTTAGGATCAGCTTAAAAATAGATAAAAATACGGAAAAATTATGGGGCTTTAGTGGGACGTTAATTAAGTACTTAGTAACCTTCTATTATGATTTGTACAGGTTCGGGAGTCCCAGTGATAGCGATTGGCTCGGGAGAGCCTACGGCACGCAAATCGAGGCGACGGCTCAGATGGTCTGTGAGTGGAACTTGTTTTCTAAATTGGTGCATGCATAAATGTTTATTATATGTTTTAAATACTTTTTTGTGATGCCATGGGTGCATTTGGATGTGTGGTTACGTATAGGCACGTATTTCGAGGTTTCGGCCCTATACAGTGCCTATACGGGTCTGTATGTCTTTATTGGTCTAAATGAAATGGTTTTGGATTTCTAAAGGATAAACTCAGGTATAAGACCAAGACCTATTTGGTTTTGTCTTGGGCATATAACGCTATT